>JAHLEZ010000017.1:0-1200000 GCA_020726505.1 Leptodontidium sp. MPI-SDFR-AT-0119
TCAAACTTCCCCACTCCGCAGAAGAATGGCGTGCGGCATCTGCTGAGGAATGGCACTCCGCACAGAAGGACTCCCCACAAGTACCACTCTCATTCCATCACGCCTTATCCAAGCTTTTCTCTGCTGAGGAAGAAGAACTGCCTCCCATTTCTTCGCTAGGGAATTATGTCCTCATCCACGCCATAATCCAGCAAATCTATATCATACGCCAAGCTAGCACGATATCCAATCCCACAGCTGTAAACGGCAGCCTGGAGCCTTCTGACATCTCCAAACTTGGCCAAGTCCTTCGGATCTGGCAGATCGGATGGGAAAAGGCTCCTGAGAGTAGTTTGGACCCGACGAATCCTTACGGACCAGTAGCGTTTAGTTCCACTGCCCTCCTGAGACTCGCGTATATAAGACTGCATTGCGATCTTGGACCATGTCGAGGACTGGAGACTAGAGATCCACAGGTCATTGCTACGACATTGAAGGCTTGTCCGCCACTCACGCGAAGCCCGTTGATGAGTAGAGCAATCCTGCAGGCGGCACATGCGTTGAGTATTCCCGTCAAGATCGGGATTAAGTTTGTGGCACACACGCATACGCTTTTGTGGAGTATGCAGCACAGTCTGGGAAATTTGGAGTGTGCATTCTTACTCAGTTCGTATCTGTTCCCGTGTCTATCTGCTATTAGCTGATGAGTCCAAGGCAGGTGGCTGTATATGATCTCGGAATCCATGGAGGATTTGACGATTGACGAGCGGAATTTGCTGGAGATGGTACGTAGTATTGTTGGCGAGACTCACTTTGCAGTGGAGTCGGAGGATGGCGGTAGTATTGAGGGAAGTATGGGTGTAAAGAGGCTCAGTGTTGCGGTGGTGAGAATTTGGGCGGAGGTGTTTACGGGTAATCACCATGTTTTCCCGCTGGTGATGGTTATTGGGTTGGCTTTGGAAGGATATGCCGATATGTGCGAAATGGAGGATGATATGGAGGCCTGAATTGTATGTTCCGGTCTAGATATATACTATGATCGGTTTGTTTCGAAATATGCCTCCAATTCCAAGGCTTCTAGCTTACCGATTTTTCTTGGCTCGCTAATAAATAACAATCGAATAAACAAACAGGCCGCTGGTGTCTCCGCTCTTGCCTGACAGACATCAGTCCTAGGCCAATGCCCAGGTGTTTCGATACCACTGACCAGAATGAAAGCCACCTGAAATCTTTGTTATTCGGGCAAAGCAACGTGAGCTAAACTCTACTCCAAAGCGAAACCTACATTCGCATTCGCCATCATTTCCTCCCCCCTCTTCATCCTAGTCCCCAAGAGCATATCAACATCCTTCCAGCACTCGCCCACCAAAAAGCCTCGTATAATCTTTGATACCCTTCCCTCAAAATCCTTCTCAATTTGCTCATCTCCTGGCGAAAGCACCCTTTCTGACGCTGCAGCCTGCCTTATCACAAATGGCAAATAGCTTCCCATGAAATCACATACCAGATCCCCTTCTTGGGAATCTCCTGGTACAAGAGCTACTCCTCCATTTGCAGTCATCGCAATGCGCCTGCCCCACAGGCATTCAGCGCGATTGCAAAGCATGGGTATGATTTGATAGTTTTTTATGACTTTGAGGTGTTGTTCGGACCACTGGATGGGACCTGGTGAGAAGATCCTTTGGAGATCTTTGTACATAATCGATGGCGTAGGCTTCCTGAAGAAGTCGTCGAAATCGTATTCGAGGTGCATGATTTTCCGCGAAGATATAGTTGCATTCTTGTCTGTTTGAGTGCTGGTATCGCTAAAATCGTCAGCAACTGGTCGGTGCGAATGAATACAACCATCTAGTAAACATTGGAACCAAAATGGAGATTTATCACTTGTGTGAGAGCATCACGTTTGACAAAGCAACGATTTGGTCTATCGAACTGGAGCCTCTACAAACAACAACCTTATCCTCCCTGTACACCCTCCGGTCACAAGAGACCTGGGGCAAGCTGGAGGTCCAAGAAATGGCTGGGAAGTATTCATGAACACTGTTCCTGATTGATCGTTGATAAGATCTTGGAGATGACCAATCTGGAACCCACGATGGTAAGTCCGGCACTGTTGACATTGAGTTATTATTGACATGCGAAAACATCGAGTAGCTATCAGCTAAAGCTGCAACTGTGGGCCAGGCCCATCCGGCATATTCATCCTCTGAATCTGCAAGGCTTGGGGCAGGTGCGGACATCAAGATGGCTGCTGCGACATCTGTAAATATTTCAGGGGCTGCTCTTTCGTAGTCCACAGGTACGCATTGCTGGGATGGGTAAGATTCGTCGATGATTCCGTAAAGTGAGAAAACTGTATCTCTAGGATCCGAAGCAGCAAATCCTCTTCTGTGCTCCAAAAGACTCGATAGGGTGAACTTTTCTTGCAGCAACCTGATCTCGTCGCTTAATTTGTTGCCTCTCGCCTGAAAGAGCTGCCTCGCTTTGTCTAGGTTTTGCATGCATTTCCCTGTAGCTCTCAGTCGCCCTAACTCCTTGTCCCACTTAATAGGATAATACTCGGTGATGGCATATTCCAGGGAAAGCCTGTCTACGATATGCTCACTAAACAACCCTCCGGAGTTGCTTAAGTGCATGAAGTATTGATCTCGGGCGTACCCATCTGGACCAGACATTGGGTTCCATCTGTAAGCTCCTAAGATGTAGATGCAGAGCTGAGTCCAGGGGATGCAAGTTGAGCCGCAACAGACCCAAGGACGTTTTGACACAACTAACTCTTGAAAGGTCCACGATCGGGTGAACCAGCTGCGACTCAGGATATCGCTGGTAAGAAGATCATGCGCGTAGGAGTAGTCAGGTTGGTCATTTCCGAATGGGTAGTTGTGAACCATGATCTTCCTAAGTGGATCTTTTTCGAAACGCTCGGTATCGCCCGCTGCAGCAAAGCAGGCTTTTGAATTTCGAGTCGCAGGGCCAAGGTATATCACAGTTGAGTGTGCAGTTTGGTAAATCGAACACATTTGCTGCACTTGATGACTGCGTTCCTGATCTGAAGATTGATCTATGCAAAGAGAGTCAATCCACAGCCTTGGGGCAGCTTCGGAGTCAGTCTTGCGTCTCAGGTTTCGCATTGCATCTTCCAGATTCTTCGTGATGTTGAATTTCTGGTTGTCGATGACTATAGTGCAAGGTTTTCAGGACTTCCCCAAGTGTAGGACAACGCTGTATAGCCTCTGGCATCGTAGATATGAGAGAGGTTACATGGGGTAAGACCGCCAGTATTTCCTTCCTCTGGGAAAGCCAGTCCATTTTCAGACTGTATGGAGGCCTCCATTGATAGCGTTGTATGGATCATCTTGCATTCGATGATGGCTGCAACGTCTCTCGATGGTAGCAATCGTACCAGTCGTATGGAATCGGGTTCTTCCAAGGGTTTGTACTGATAGTCTGGCAAGGCTGTCATTTTGGCGGTCGTGTTTGGCGTTGCACTTCTCGTTATTGCTATTGTACGGAGGTACACCCAGTTGTCGTCTCCTTTGTCTCGGAGGATGCTATGCAAAGGCATCTGAAGTGACCTGGGAGTATGCAAGAGATAAGAGTGACCGATAAGCCAAAGTAGTATTCAATGGAGCTGAAACAGGAGATTCAGCCGCGCCACGTTGATGAGAATCAACACCAGCACTTGCACGTGACAAAGGAAGCCTCAGACCTGCCCGGAAGCGAACGTGGGGGCTCAGTATCCAGATCGTAACCAAGTTCTGGCAGCAAAAGAGACCGCTCGGATATAGTTCATATCATTTGATTTCTTACTCTAATCCTATCCACTCTTCATCATCGCCCACAACCTCAATCATATCAGTATCAGCCTCATTCATCATCAACAGCGGCCCATCAGCACTCTTGACAAGAGGCTGGCTCAGCCCATACTCAATCGTGTAACAATTCTCCTCAAACACGCGCAGGGTATCTTGCTGAATCCTTGTGACGCTACGCTCTATGACTCTCAACTCGGCATCCAACATGCCCTTGTTATCCTGAATCCACCGTCCGTGAGAATCAACAATGGCCTCCATCCAGAGAAGGCAGAATTGAATGTGAGGTGACTCTTCGGTTTCCTTGGCTACTAATCGGAGGAGGCGTTGGAGGTAGACTACTGGCAACTCTTTGGCGACGAGACTTATGTCCGTGTATGGGATTCCTTCAAATACCTGCCGTAATAAGGACGTCTCGTTGAGACGAAAAGCCATGACGAGGGCTTTCAAGTAATCTTTCTCCCTTTCGAGAACGTTGAGAGTAGAGGCTGGAGTCACCTCAAGGTCCAAATCAATGGGATCGAACAGCGGCGTCGTATCCAGACTATAAATCAACAAACCTTCTGTTGATGCTGCGCAGAATGACCGCCCAGTAGGTGAGAAAGCAACGTCTGCTACTCGCACTTCTGGCATTCGCTTTCTGACTGATGGATCACCGCCTCGTGTTGATCCTGGCAGTGTCCTGTCAATTCGATCCTCAAGATCAGATGCTTCGCCTTGCTCATCTATCAGGCCGAGAGGTCCAGCTTCGGTCATGAGCTTGCTGTTGAGAAATTCCTGGGTACCTGAAAGAGAGAGGTTGACGCTGACAGTGTACTTCTTCAGAAGCACAAGCGAATCGACTGAGTACAGACAGATATATTTGCTGTTGCCACCAGCCAAGACACATTGGCCATCAGCGCTGTATTTGATACTGCTGAAGCTTTTGGTCCCTGCTGCGTTGGCTGCAGTGCGGCGATCGGTTATTTTGCGGCCGCCGGAAACATCCCGTCTGCCGTCAACCCCAGATTGCTGCTCTGCCTCGGAGACGGACCAGAATGTGAGTTGGCCATCCAACGTTGAAACTGCAAGTTGCAACGAGTCGGGCCGAAATGCTACATCGAGTACATCTGCCTGAAGCTGCAGGGGCTCACTCGTTTGCGTGCGGTCAAAGATGGACCATATTCTGACTGTATGATCCCAACTTCCACTAACGACTACACTTCCATTAGGTGCAAACGCCAAGCTTGATACTGGCCCTTCATGGCCGGACAATCGGTCTAGTAGTTGGCCGGTTTGCACTGACCAAATGTGAATATCGAAAGAATCGAGTGATCCAGCACAAACAACTTCTCCACTGGGATCCACAGCTAAACAGGAAAACGATAGTCGAGTTGGCGCTGTGAATGTGCGGAAATTTCGGTACCTGATCAAATCCCATGCTCGGACCGAACCATCCAGACTTGCGGTGAATAAGACATTGCCCCTCTTAGCAAACTCACAGGCTGTCACGCCGCTAATATGTTCGGTGAAAGTGGCGATTGAGAAGCCCGAATTGACATCCCAGACTTTGATTTTCCCATCGTCTGCGGTCGTGACAATTTTCTGTCCATCGGGCGAATAGACCAAGGCATTCATCGAATCGAAATGGCCCTGTTGTTTCAAGATCTGGTTCTCGGATTCCCATTCCCACACTAATAATTGACCCAACTTTGAAGCTCCAAACGCCAACCAATCCCCTGACTTGTTGATGGTGACAAAGTCAATGTCGTTTTGTGAAATGCTGAGACTATGGATCATGTTGAATTCTGGCATTTCGTAAAGTCCGAATATCCCATTTGAGAACCCAGCGACAAGTAAATTCCTTTCTGGGTGAAATACTGCGCAGGTGACTTTTGCGTTGTGTTGCAGAAAGAAATGTTTTTTCGTTATGCGCCATCGGGCATGAGAATCATTGTCGTCGTCCTCCTCATCTTCTTCCTGTGCATTTTGCCCCGGTAAGTATTTCCGTTCGAAAATAGCTCCGTCCTTACTTATCGTATATATCGTCTCCTGGTCCTTGGAAAAATATGCCCCCAAGACGCCTTCGCGATGCCCACCCAAAACCGTCTTCGCCGAAATATCTTCTGATTCTAAACTCCATACCCGGGCAGTCAGATCCTTAGAGGCGCTGAGAAAGAAGCGAGAATCTCCGGACCACTCGATATTCTGAACTGCATCTGAATGCCCAGCGTACCTCCTATGCAGCACAAATGGCGCAAAATCTAGTTCTCCATCGGCGTTCTGGTCTGGTGTTGATGGTGTATGCCATACTTCGATATGTCGGTCGAGACCTACTGCGAAATGTCGTCCGGAAGGGGAGAAGGCGAGGGAAGAGACGGGTGATTTGAATGTGAAGTGGAAGAGAACAATTCGACGTTGAACGTGTGTGAGGATTGCTCGGCCATCCTGGTCGACTGAGAGTAACAGATTACCCCGCGGTGTGAGGCCCAATCGTGAGATATTCTTTCGATGCGCAAAAGGTAGGGTATGTGATTTATTGCTATGGCATAGTAAGTAAAATCTCTGCAATTGCGAGGATATAGCATACTTGACCAAGTCGAAGACAGTTACTCGGTTTCCCACTGGGGAGTAGAGAAGAGTGCCATCAGGACTGAAAAGCAGGTTTCCCTGGCTGTAAACAGTCCCTAACAGATTGGAGAACTGCGTATAATATTAGCTGAATTCTTAAATATATGCGCAACAGATTGTACCTTGAACTCCGTCTTCATTGTCACCGCTGCACTGGCATTTTCAATGTTGACTCTCAACCCCAAACTTTTTTATCGCAATCAGTGGATTCTTTTCTGCGGTGCCGGGCCGACGTTTAATCCGAACTGCGCTAGGACTTTTAGCGTTGACTGGGGTCTGAATTTCAGGGGAAGGGGCCCAAATTGGATCTCCAGAAAAGACAACCTCAACATCACACCTCCTCCGCACATCCTCCTCACGACACTCACGAACCCAACTCTCAGTCCAAACAGTCTCTCGAAAGTAACGAAATAATCACACACAATGGCACCACCTACCACGGAGAGCGCGTCCCCCATTGGGATTGCGAAGTTAGTGCCCCCTTTCGCTTCAACTGCCGCGACAGATAGCTAACAACCTTCAGTCTGCCCAACCAACGTCACAAGATTGTCGCAAAACGAGGAGCAGCTTTCACCATTATGGTAGCGGGAGAGTCCGGATTGGGAAAGACTACTTTTATCAACACCCTGGTTCGTTTTCCTGATTCAAATGCATTACTCTGATCCTAACATCTTTAAAGTTCTCCACTACGATCAAGAACTACGCGGATCACAAGCGCAGACACGCAAAGCAAGTCGACAAGACCGTTGAAATCGAGATCACAAAGGCCGAGCTCGAGGAGAAGTTCTTCAAAGGTATGCGTACTGCTAAGACAAGTACAATTGCTGGCCACTGACACTTCGTAGTCCGTTTGACAGTTATTGATACCCCTGGCTTCGGAGACTATGTCAACAACCGCGATTCTTGGATGCCAATTATCGAGTTCCTGGACGATCAGCATGAGTCGTATATGTTGCAAGAGCAGCAACCCCGCCGTGTTGATAAGATTGATCTCCGAGTCCACGCATGCCTGTACTTCATCAGACCAACCGGACACACCTTGAAGCCCTTGGATATTGAGGTTATGAAGAGATTGAGCTCCAGAGTCAACTTAATCCCAGTTGTCGCAAAGGCAGATACCCTCAGCCCAGCTGATTTGGCCCGCTACAAGCAAAGAGTAAGTCTCACGAGACTATTCGCAAAAGAACTAGTTAACGAGGTATAGATTCGCGCAGTCATCGAGGCACAAGGAATCAAGATCTACACACCACCGGTCGAAGAGGATGATGAGGCCGCAGCCCAACACGCACGCAGCCTAATGGCCGCTATGCCATTTGCTGTCATCGGATCCGAGAAGGATGTCAAGACCAGCGATGGCCGTATCGTCAAGGGTCGCCAATATTCATGGGGAGTTGCCGAAGTTGAGAACGAGGACCACTGCGACTTCAAGAAGCTGCGCTCGATTCTCATCCGAACTCACATGTTAGACCTGATCCACACCACGGAAGAAGCACACTACGAAGCCTACCGTGCGCAACAGATGGAGACCCGCAAGTTCGGCGAGGCCAGACCAAGAAAGCTCGATAACCCCAAGTTCAAGGAGGAGGAAGAGAGTCTGCGCAAGCGCTTCACCGAGCAGGTCAAGATCGAGGAGCACAGATTCAGACAGTGGGAGCAGAAGCTCATCAGCGAGCGTGATCGTCTCAACAAGGATTTGGAGAGCACACACGCAGCTATCAAGTCTTTGGAGGGCGAGCTCGAGCAGATGCAAGGAAGCGCTGTTCGATCGCACGGCCGTCGCTAAACTCATCCGTCTCTGAATCAACCCTCGAAAGGAAGCTAGCTAATACCACGGGCATCTGTTTCTACGGGGGAAAGGGGCACATTGTTCTCGTTATTCGGAAAAATTCACCAAAAAGGCAGGCAGTTCGGAGTGCAAGGATGGATGACAATGATGGCTGTTAAGTTGGTGTTGTAAGCAGGTTCATTGACAACACGCGGTGGGTGGGAGAGAGGGCGGAATTTCTATGTGTTCTTTTTTCTCTTCTTTTTTGACACCCCCTTCTTCTTGCGGCTATCTTATTGTGTGTTGGGAAGCTAGGCTGCTTAATTCTGAGGGTGGCTAACTACCTGACTTGGCTTGGCCTGGCTATCCTGGCGGCTGGCTGGCTTTTCTTCTCTCTTACTAGCTTTAGCCACGATGTAATTCATGCTTCTCTATGACTGATCGCCGTTCCTTCATTAGCCATGTTGGCATATCTCGTGAGGTATATGCTTTGCTCGCGTGCTGTGCGTGACCTCGACATGACATTCCCCGCCCATTCGGCCCGTCCCGTCAAGACTCTATCCAATCCTGCCTCCCAGTTCCCAGTCCTCAGGTGCCATAACTCATGATAAGGATATCCCAACTTGAACCTTTCTTCCACTTCCTGTTCCAGGTCCAATTCCAATTCTATTTCAAAATGCCAGCATTTCAAGCCCCAGTCCACACGTCTAACCTACACAGCATCCATACTAGCCCTCATAGTCAACTGCTCGTTCTTATTCCCCAACTTACTAATCTGCAGGAAGGCATCGACTCCATACCCCTCCAAACTATGCAGCTCCAGGTTCCCAGCCCAGTACTCGGCATACACCCTACTGAGCGGTAAGCCCATGCCGAGTCTCAGATCCGGGGGTCGGCTGGAGAGACTGCTGAGGGAACTATCGTGGCCTGATATACTGGGTGGTGTATGTGCTGAATTTGGGCTTGGATTTGGTGATGGAGATGGGGGAGGGGGAGGAGATGATAATGGCGAGGGGATATCGGATGATACGCGCAGTTCCTGCAGTGTAGCAGCCATCTTGGGGACCTGCGTCAAGTTCTCCAAGCGTTGTGTTGATCGCGGCCCTTTACTGAATGACCACAGATGGGGTAGGATGTCGCGCGGGATGCCACCGCCTTGGTCACTCACTCGGATAATCACATGTTGCGGCGCCTCGCACACCGTGACTTCTATCGGGGGAGGTGTAACTTCCCATCCTCTCCCTCCTGGGTGGGTCTTCTGCCGCTCAACCATCGCTTGCATGCTGTTCCGTAGGAGTTCCCCGATGATGTACTCTAGGTGTGAGAGGATGTAGGGGAACGTTGCGTCTAGATGCCCGGAGAGTTTTATGGATGGGAGGATGGTGGAGGGTCCGTAGGTTGCTAGACAGAGGGCTTCGACGGCGGAGAAGCACCGCGAGACGACTTCGCGCGCGTTGCATTTTAGGAAGACTTCGCCGACGAATTCGGTGTGTGTTTGGGGTGGCGGTTGGGCGTCGGGGAAGTGCCAGGGTGAGTGGAAGGTCTCGGTTAGGGCGAGGTGTTGTTCTGCTATCACGCGGCGGGAGATGCGCTAGGTAGAGAGATGTTATATTAGAAAGTGCTTTATTTGTGTTTTGTTTTTGAGAGGGGAAGAACTTACGGAGCGTAGGATTGTGTTCATGAACTTATCCATATCCTCTGGCTTCATCAGATCCCTACACTCTAATACTCCCATGGCGAGTTTCGGTATCACGGTCAGATGCTCCTGCAGCGTCTGGCTGATCTTTTTGCAGAACTTCTCGTTGTCTTCTAATGTTTTGATCTCGCGCACCCGGCGTAGGCTCTCGAAGGCTTTGTAGTAGAGTTCGTAGACTTGGCTGATGTGCGGGTTGGTTACTACGACGTAGGGGAGCGTTTGCATGTCCCGGATTCGGTGGGCCAACCTGGACGTTGGGTTTAGCTTTTGAAGATATGGAGGATGGGGATTGATATGGGGAAAGGAAGAGGTACCGTGTAGGTAGCTCTGTTCGCACATAGTTGGCGGAGCTTATCAGACGTGCTTCGGTGAGGGAACGGCCGAAGACCATGAGTTGTCTGAGACTTATTGGTCTTGCTTCTTTGCCGACCCATCTGCAGGAACATCAGCAAGATAGCTCTCTTATCCTAGTCTGGGAAACTCACTCGTCTAACGTAGATGCCGGTCTCCATGGAGGCGCATTGTATCCCCTTCTCTGCGCTGCAGAGACAGGATAGTGCTGGTTGTTGTTGTTGTTGTTGTACTGCTGGGGCGAGTAGGAATAACACCCAGCTTTGCTTCTTGTCAACCGGAAGGTTTTTGGGCCATTGCGCGACCAGGATCGCAGCATGCTGGCGATTCCATGTGAAGTTGAAGCTGAAGATGGCGAATGGGGTTGGATAGAGGGTGGACTTTTTATGATTGTGATTGGAATTGGGATTGGGAATTGGGCTCGGACGAGGACTGGATGTGGAGGTGTTGGCTGGCTTGTCTTGTGGACCTGGAGAGTCACAATTGAGTGAGGGGCGCAGCTGCTTTTGTGTTGCTGTATGCAGCTCTTGGTCACAAATTGAAGCTAGCCCCGCCGGAATCGGGCATCCTTGCTTGTCATGGGAGAGGAAGAGGAAAAGCAAAAAGGAAGGCTTGCGGCATAAAAGCTCTCCATTGTGCATTTTTCTAGCTTCATTGTGAGTTGGAGTTTGGGACACTCGTCTTCCGTGATAGTCGTTTGTTTGTCAACAATGGGATGCCTTGCTTGTGCTACTCTCGTGCTGTTTTGGCGTCGATTTGGGAGGTCGACTCGCACGTGCTTATTGATAGATTAAGACCCGCATTTTTGATAGAGACGCTATGGGCAAGGTTTCACGAATATTTAACTTCATAAAAAGGTCTCAGCGACGTCTCTTTTTGCAATACGCTCATCACACTTTCATCGA
This sequence comes from Leptodontidium sp. MPI-SDFR-AT-0119, assembly GCA_020726505.1. Lineage (NCBI taxonomy): Eukaryota > Fungi > Ascomycota > Leotiomycetes > Helotiales > Leptodontidiaceae > Leptodontidium > Leptodontidium sp. MPI-SDFR-AT-0119. The sequence continues at coordinate 11,119 of JAHLEZ010000017.1, forward strand.
AATCCATCCATCATGAGTTCCGAACCTGTAGCAGCAGCTCCCGCATCCACCCAGCCGCTTTCCAGCACCGAGGAGAAGAAGCTCGAAGCTGGTGAAGCTCCATTGGCAGCTACTCTGGGCCCGGCCGCTGTTGAACCTGTAGCTCCCGCCCCAGCTCCTGGTGTTGACCAGGAGAAATCCGAGGCGGAACCGGTCGAGGAGAAGAAAGTCGAGGCTGCCCCTGAAGAGAAGAAAGCTGCTCCAGCCGAGGAGAAGAAGCCAGTTGCTACTCCCCAAGAGCAGCTCCTGACCGCGCTCCCTTCCATCATCAAGGAAGCTGAGCATGGTGAGATCTGGGGCGTGACTCTCAAAGACGCATCGCATGTTCCTACCACCATCGTCCTGGAGAAGTTCCTCAGAGCCAACACCAAGGATGTCGCCAAGGCCAAGGCGCAGCTCACTGAAGCCTTGAAGTGGAGGAAGAAGATGGATCCCGTGAAGCTCCTGACCGATGTCGAGTTCGACAAGTCGAAGTTTGGCGATCTGGGATATGTGACTGTCTATCCTAAGACGGACGCTCATGCTAAGGAGATTGTCACTTGGAATATCTATGGCGCTGTCAAGGATAACAAGGCCACTTTTGGCAATGTTGAGGAGTAAGTCCCTTCTTGATATTGAAATTGTACTTTTGATAGCTTTGATTTGGTATTGACTTTTCCAGGTTCATCAAATGGCGTGCGGCACTCATGGAGCTCTCAGTCAGAGAACTCGACCTCGCATCCGCCACTGAACCCATCCCAGTTGATGGAGTCGATCCTTACCGCATGGTCCAAGTGCACGACTATCTCAACACCAGCTTCCTGCGTATGGATCCTGCCATCAAAGCCGCCTCCAAGGAGACCATCCAAACATTCAGCATGGCCTACCCTGAGCTTCTGAAAGAGAAGTTCTTCGTCAACGTGCCGCTCCTGATGGGTTGGGTATTCGCTGCAATGAAGCTATTCCTGAGCCCTGAGACCGTCAAGAAGTTCCATCCGTTGGCGTATGGATCGAGTCTTGCGGGTGAGTTGAAGGGATGGGGGAGTGAATTGCCAGAGGCGTATGGTGGGAAGGGGAAGGCCGTTAAGGAGGGGCTTACTGTTAAGTATGCTGCTGAGAAAGCTGCTCCTGCTCCTGTTGCTGAGGATAAGGCTGAGGCTGAGGCCCCGAAGACGGAGGTTAAGGAGTGAGGTTGTGAAGATAGAGATGAGATGAGATGAAAAGTGGTTTAGTAGGGGGGGGGGGGGGGGGGGGTGTTACTTCTGTTTGGCGTTTAGATATCCTTGTCTTTGCCTTGCGTGTTGGTCCTTGGAGGAAGGAGTCTTGCTTTCTGATTTCTGGTTCTGAATCTGCGCTTATACCACTCTACCACTCTACCTTTGTATTCTAGCTGGATGTTGCTGTTTGTTTATACTTTGGCCAGGAGTCTAATATTATAAGTTCTCACTGGAACATATGCAGTAAGGATACAGCTTCCCGTAACTAATGATGGTCTTCCAAACGAAAGAGAGACATTACAATCCTTGAGGTCTTCCCCTACAGGCAAGCTCGAGGTTGCTAGTAATTTAACGAGGACCACGCTTCCAACCAGCAATCTGCTGCAATGATCAAGGCAAGGCAGTAAGTACGTGAAATACAGATCCTCTCGTAACAGCACTGGACCCAATGTACCCAATGTAACATCAAACCTGGGCCACATTCTGTCGTTTTCCTTGCCTTGCCCGTATCACGGATATCAGAGTACAGTACTGTCTGTGGCTAGTTATCAGATAAAGCACGTATCTCCTGTGGCTAATACTTGCTTCCGGGTATCAAGGCGGCGGGCAGGCTGGCAGGCTACATACCGTCCGTCAGCCTTGCCACGGAAGAGACTTGGCACGAGAAGAACGAATTATTACTCATTCATCCATTCACACTTATTCATTTACCTTCAAGTTGATCTACTCCAATGATTCACAGATCTTCGAGTATGTTTTTTCTTTAGTTTCCACACAAAATTCGGATATTCTTCCTTGCTTTTGCAGAATTTGACATGAATTCATCGTACAGACTTTACTCAAAGAACTCTTCTTCATAATTACAAAGCCTCCCCTCCCATCTCCTATTCAGTCATATCCCATTCCATCCCATCCCACGTCATTCGCTCCCACGTCCCGCACCAAGCGAACCCAACCCACCTGCAAGCAAGCCAGCCAGCCGACAGCCAGCAGCCGCCTGCAAACCTCACGCCTGCTTTTGCTCCCCAGGTTACTTTGCCTTTTCCTTTGCTTGCTGCACAGCCCTGCCCAGTCCAGTCCGGCCCGACCACACATACCTTAGGTACTCGTAGCTAGCTGCCTTGCGCTTGATTGCCTTGGCTTGCCTTGCCTTCCTTACCTACGGATCCGGCAGAAACCACGACCTCCTTCACGTTCACTCCGACCTACACCTTTCGCCAGCACCTACCTACTACCATACCACCTCGCCCTACAGCTCTTCCCTGCTCCCTCCCGAACTCTTACCTTCTTGAATTTGGCATACAGGTCTGCATTTCTGGGAAGGCGTCTTTGTCCTGCACTTGCGTTTGCCTGCCGCATCTGCGCTTTCTGCAAACATGAATCCTGTGAGTACATTCCACTCCCCCTCCATATACCCCTCCGCCTCGAGCCATCTTCAACACTCCCCGTCCTCCATCCACAACCACAAACACCTCAACCGCGCCAGAATGGAGTCTCCTACCCCCACCGAGGACGGCGCATACCTCTCATACAATACTAACTCCAATGCTTCCGAAATACAGAGCTACACCACCGACGCAGACACTCCTAATGACATGCAAGTCGACTCCGACGAATACATGAACGATGTAGACTCCAAGGACGATGTGGCCATCATCGATCCAGACGAGCTCGGCCCTCGCGCCGATGAATGTATGTGCCTCTATATCTTACAATACCATATGGGTGGACGGGCGGGCGCAGGACTAATGTTGAGCAGTCGAGACCATGATAGAGACTGTGCTCACTCCACTCCCGGAACTACCGCCAACTCTCGAAATCAAGACGCATACGTGGGAGATAGAGAACTGGAAGGATTTACCCCGCAGAACGAAGGGTCCAATATTCTACGCTGGCGGACACCCATGGTAAGGCCCCCTCTGAGACATGCGCTCGAGGCTGGGAACTTGATGTCTGACTTCTGCAGGCGGGTGCTTATGTTTCCTAATGGCAATAACGTCGACTATGTATCCTTCTACCTCGAACACGGCTACGAAGAATCAGAGCTTCCAGAAGACTTCACTTGCTGCGTACAGTTTGGCCTGGTTCTCTGGAATCCCGAGGCACCTTGGGTTTTCGCCACTCACACTGCACACCACCGCTTCACCAAGGAGGAGGGAGACTGGGGCTTCACACGTTTCGTGGAATTGCGGAAGCTATGGGCACAACCATACGACGAGTCGGGCTATTACCTGGCCCCTGGCCAAAAAGCCAGTATGACAGCATATGTCAAAGTGGTCAAAGATGAGACGGGTGTACTGTGGCACAACTTCAATAACTACGATTCGAAGAAAGAAACCGGCTTTGTTGGACTCAAAAACCAAGGAGCGACATGTTACCTCAACTCACTCATACAATCCCTATACTTCACCAATGCATTCCGAAAAGTAAGCTTCAAAGATAATATCTGCCGATAGTTCTATGCTGACTGATCAGGCTGTCTACCAAATTCCTACACAAGACGAAGAAACCCTACAAAATAGCGCATACACCCTACAACGCCTCTTCTACCAACTCCAAAGCTCTACCAATGCGGTAGGCACGAATGAACTCACAAAATCCTTCGGATGGGAGACCCGACATATCTTCGAGCAACAAGATGTACAAGAGCTCTCTCGAAAGCTCATGGAGCGGATGGAGGAGAAGATGAAAGGCACCGATGCGGAAAATGTTTTACCTAAATTATTCTGTGGAAAGGTCCGGACATACATATCTTGCATAAACGTCAACTACGAATCTCGCCGTGTCGAGGATTACTGGGACATTCAACTCAATGTACACGGAAACAAGGATATCGAGGCCAGTTTCCAGGACTACGTACAGGTCGAAGTTATGGATGGCGAGAATCAGTACTTTGCAGGGGACGAGTTCAAGTTACAGGATGCCAACAAGGGTGTTATCTTTGAGAGTTTCCCAGATGTCCTGCATTTGCAGCTCAAGCGCTTCCAATACGATATCGATCGAGATGCCATGATGAAGATCAACGATCGCTACGAGTTTCCAGAAACTTTCGATGCGGCTCCATACTTGGCAGATGACGCAGACAAGTCAGAGTCCTGGGTGTATCAACTGCATGGCGTTCTTGTGCACAGCGGCGATTTGAATGCTGGTCATTACTACGCATTCATAAAGCCTACCAAGGATGGATGGTTTTACAAGTATGACGACGACCGGGTCACGAAAGCCACTCTGCGAGAGGTTTTAGAAGACAATTTTGGTGGCGAGTACATCCAATCCAATGGTCAGGTGATGAAGGTCAGATCGAAGGTTGTATTACGCCAGAACAGCGCATACATGTTGGTCTATATCCGCCAGAGCAGAGTAGACAATGTCCTCCTCCCAGTCACAGAGGAGGACATTCCTTCCCATCTTCGTAAGCTTGTTCTCTTCCATCATTTGTGATTTCGCTGACAAGGCTACAGAAAAGAAGCTCGATGAAGAGGCTGCGCTTCGGGAAGCGCGCAAAAAGGAGAGAGAGGAGCAGCATTTGTATCTCGGCGTCAGAGTGATAACTGATGATACCTTCAGGGAACATGGTGGAACCGACTTGACATACTTCGATCGCAGTCCCAACGATGACCCAGCCGCTGCCAGAGTATACAGATACCTTCGAAAATCGAACGTTGCCGACTTGGCGAAAACGATTGCCGAGGACACGGGGGTTGACCCTCGACGGATTCGGTTATGGGGAATGGTGAACCGTCAAAACAAGACAGTCCGACCGGACTCGCCACTTACCGATCTGCATATGACTGTTGAGGAGGCGCATTCAAGAATGTCAGGCAGTAAAGGTGCAGATTTGCGACTGTGGGCTGAGATTGCCGAGAATCTGGATGCTGATGGGGAAGCAATCTGGCCAGCTACCCCAGGTCAGACCGGTTCTCCCAAGACTGATCTAATCATCCTTTTCTTGAAGCACTTCGATATCGAGAGACAAACGCTGAATGGAGCTGGTCACATTTACATCAGCCGAGAGAGAAAGGTTGAGGATCTGGTACCTGCCATTTTGAAGAAAATGGGCTGGCCAGAGAAACTTCCTACGGGTGAGAAGACTCAATTGAAGTTGTATGAGGTACGTCGTCAGTCTCTACTGTGGGCTGGTAGCAGTTCTAACTATCCACCAGGAGATCAAGCCATCGATGATCGAACCAATGAAGGGCAAGCAGTCTTTAAAGGCTGCTGAGCTGCAAGATGGTGATATCGTATGCTTCCAATTAGCTGATGGGAAGTCAGAAAGCGATTCGTCGACCCTAAATTCGACGATCACAAATTCGACGGTCACAAATTCATCATTCACAAACTCGTTAGTCACAACCCTCACGCAACGGTTGACGCTTGCTAACCTCGACAGGAGTCAATCCATAATATCCAGCAAGAGCACGCCCATGACCACGCCCATGAGGTCGGACATAAGCTCAAGCGCAATGACGATGACTTCAGATCGAAGCTCTCTGAGTAGGATTTCGTCAGATAGGATCGAAACAGCCCCTGCGTACTACGACTTTTTAGTTCATAAACGCGATGTTAAATTCTGGCCTATGGACACGACTTCAGGACTTGAAACATTCACACTTGTTCTCAATTCGAAGTATTCTTACGATCAAGTTGCCGCTAGGGTCGGAGATGCGCTTGGTGTTGACCCGACGCATCTCAGATTCACGACGATCAATGCGACAAGTGGTAAACCAAAGGGTATCGTCAAGCGTGGCCAAGGCCAGAATCTCCAGTCTATCCTAAATCCCCCATATAGTACCTTCAGCAACAACAACCAGCGGAACGATTCGTTGTACTACGAAGTCCTTGATATGAGTCTGCAGGAACTGGATACCAAGAAGTCGATAAAGCTTATGTGGGTAAGCGAAGGAGTCACAAAAACTGTAAGTTGTTCCATTTGCCTTCACGGAATGACCCTAATGTAATCGCAGGACAACTACGAAATTCTTGTTGCCAAGAGCGGTAACGTTGAAGATGTCATCGCTGCTCTGATCAAAAAGGCAGGAATCGATGATGAAGCCAAGGGTGGCCCTATCCGACTCTACGAAGTTCACAACCACAAAATCCACAAGCAGCTCAGCCGAGACTATCTAGTCAACAGCATTTCAGACTACGTCAACATTATGGCGGAGCGAATCCCCGAAGATGAGATTGGCGAGCAAGATTCATCCGACATCATCCCAGCCTTCCATTTCCAAGGCGAACCTAGCAAAGCCCATGGCAATCCTTTCAGATTCCGATTGATCCCTGTAAGTACCAGCAATCTCTCGTCGTCAACAGGTCACTAACCTCCATGTAGAAAGAGCCTTTCTCCGAGACCAAGAAGAGACTGGAAAAGCGCACAGGGATGAAGGGCAAGAATTTCGAAAAGATCAAGTTTGCTGTGGTTAAGCGAAGTTCCTACTCTAAGCCACAGTACATTACAGATGGTAGGTCTACTTCATCACTTCCAGCGAGCGGGCGCTAACAACCCCTAGATCAAATCTTAGACGAGCTAGTCACTTCAGAAGATGACTTACTTGGTTTGGACCATGTGGATCGGTCCCGCTCCATCAGAAACGGCGCACAGGATTTATTCTTGAAGTAGACTTTTCTTCGTTTTCTCACAGAGGGCTAGCATTGCGTTTTGGACGGCGGGTTACGCTGGGCAGAGGAGAAACACGACATATGGATTTTTGTATGCTATGGAACGAAGAATGGGTGGGGTTTTCTTGCCCTGGCGCTTTGGTGGTAAAATGAGAGCGATTGATAGCCAGTCTACTTGAACAAAGACCTACTACTATTACTGGGAGGGATTGCATGGTATAGGAAGGAAGGGAAGGGGATGGATGGATGGTGAAGGATGGGTGGGTGGCGGTGCGGTGGTTAGATGGGGCGGGGTCCTGCCTGGTCTTTTTGTTTTTCCTGTTGGTATCCATCCTAGGGTATGAACGAACACCTGATAGTCAAGCATGGTTTTTTCGTCAGTTGGTTCGGTCGTTTCGATCGTTCTTCTTTCTTGACTTGCGGTTCGGGGTTTGCATTTGCTTTTTGCATTTGCTTTATGTGGTGGTGGGTGGTGTGGTTTAGTGTAGTGTAGTGTGGTGTAAAGTGATGCATGTGTGCCTGCGATGGGACTTGGGACTTGGGAGGTAGGCGATGGGTTTGGGGAGGGTGAGGGTGAGGGTGAGGGTGAGGGTGATGAGTTGAGTTGAGTTGATATGAGGTGAGTCGAGAGGAAGTTGGGGTGTTATGTGGTGGAGTGTTGTGCGATGTGGTGAGGTTGATAGGATGAATTGGGGGGAAGTGGAAGTGAGGAGAGAGTGCGAAGGAATTGTATATACACCAATGCATACATACATGCAAGCATGTATTTGAGAACGTGATGCCTTGTTCGGTTCATTCATTAAGGGATGTTCTGTGATGTCTTTCGTATGTGATGTGTGCACCATTTCCTTCGATTCTTCCTGTGTGGTTGGAATTGGGGATCTGAGTTGAACGCCTCCTTCTGATCTTTTTATCCTCCTGTGTGATTAGAATTGAACATCTGAGCTGAACGCCTCTTTCTGATCTTCTTGTTCCTCATTAATAGCATAAACGGTTCTTGTGTTCTTGGGAACCTACAGATCACGCGGCGGGTGTTTGGAAGTGGAACATTTAAGATCGAGGTATTGAAGCTGGGAGGTGCTTTGGAACGGGTCGATACATATGACACAAGCAGCCATGCCATCTTCACCAACCGTCTCCTCCATTCCAGGCAGACTGAGGCAGTCAATCAGTCAACAGCACGGAGTCGCCATCTGCCACAACTGCCACGGCAATCCCAAGACTCTCCTCCGTTGTTACAGGCATCAAATCATGGGAGGACCTTTTCGCAAATCTAAAGCTAGCGAATCTGTACCGACCGACTACTACTCGGCCAGAAATCAGAATATCTGATTGATTTCACCAAACTGCCCAAAGAAGTCTTACTTATAATACTTCGGTGCTTGTAAGATTATCCAGCCTCGTTGAACGCTGTAGCCCGATCGAACAGCGAGATACACGAGTTTGCAAACCCGTTGCTGTATCGACATATTAAGATATGGGATCTCACTAGTGGTTTCCTACTGTTCTCCACGCTGATATTGAATGCGGAGCTGGGAAACTTGACGAGGACTTTTAGTTCTAAGGTGCAGTGGATGGATTGGAATCCCTTGAGGGAATGCGTGTCCGTGAAAATCCAGTGGAAGAAGTTGCTCTCTCGAGGAAAGTTGAAGAAGATCGGCGAGTTCATGGTCCGTGTCAAGAAGGTGGTAATTACCCAACACATATAAATGTGAATCGGATCCATTGGGACTGGGAATTCTACAGATATGATTTCGACCAGAAAATTTATTGCCATCCACTAGCAGCCACCAACGGTTTTAGGTGCTGGGAGGGCATAACGGCCGTCTCGGTCGCGTGCTTGCCGAATTTGAAGGCGCTGAGCTTCCCGAGATGGTACGAGGCTTTCGATAAGGGGATGGGTAAGAGTATGCACATCTCCGCCATGGTGGCTGCGTTTGGGAGTAAACAGCGTGCCCAAAGCAATGCTGGATTGGAGGTCAATGGACACTTGTCGAAATTGCGCAGTTTAGATGGACCTCTTCCCTAACTACCATGAGGGATGGAGGTATTTCCGCACCCGGTGAAAGCGCAACAGCACTCTGTTGTCGATGACATGTTTCTTGTCTAGAGGCAGAATTAAAGAGATGCGCATCCTCTTAGACGAGAAGGTGCATAGCGTTCCGTTCCAAACCCCTCCTCCCCTACTTTCTACTACCGCTTCCGTTCAGGCCTAATCCATGCCCCCAAGGGTTGTAAGAACAATGAACATCCTCGGTGGTGGCGTTGCCCGCCTCGAGAAATTGGAAATGGTGGCTCGCTGGACAGAACTCTCCGGCGTGGAAGATTACTTGGGAGATGTCGTCGAAGGGTTCGGAAAGGGGAGTCTGAAATCTTTCAAGCTGAGCTGGATGTATGAGAATGCGTACCCTTCGTATCTTCCCCAGGGTGGGCGTCCTATACCTTTAGACTTGGGGATGAAGCAAAAGATTCTATTACCATCTCAGATTGGACGGGCATTGAAACGTGTGGGCGATACGTTGGAGGAGCTGACTTTGCCTCCGGGTGTGAGGATTGAGCGGGCGAACTTCCTGCCTTTTGGACCAATGCAAGGGTTTCCAAAATTGAGGATCTTGAAGAGGACGTTGAATATGTTGACTGGGCGCCATGTGGAGGGGATAAAGAATACGGTCAATGGGAACATGGAGTGGGATTTCAGTAAGCGGTTTAGTAGGGAGTGGGTTATAAACTGGGCGAGCGATATGCCGAAAACGCTGGAACAGCTGAATATTTTCATGGATGGGGATTTGGTGGATGTCTTGGCGAGGGTGTTGGCTGCGACAGGGTGACGTCTGCCAGAGCTGATTCGTTGAGGTGTGTGGATTGCTATGTTTACCAACTGACATCCGATTCGAGAACCCAATATCATTCTTATGATTTACCTCTAACTGGTTGAGGACTGAGAAAATTTGACTTCTACTTCGAATGATTTTGTTGGCTTCTTGGATCGAATGGGCAAATTCGTGTCTACCAGATAGTGAGAACATGAGTTCTGTTGGACAGAAACACTGTCTGTTAATATGGAATCAAGATGGTGGAGTCTGTAGGGTGATCACAAGACTAAGACCAAAAATGAAGTTTAATTTACGATGCCCGCACTCGTGGATGCTCAGACTGAAAGTATTGCGTATTTAGGCTAGATCAATTAAGTTTTGCGGGTATTTTTCGATTATTGATACTTAGCTCGCTTAACTTTAGCGGGATGAAGTGGACCCTAGAAATGAATTTTGCAATTTGATAAGCAACTGTACCATTCCTACGAAGGCAGTTAAATGATAAAGTCCGTCGTCTCTTGGAGTCCCGGGGATAACGTGGATCATCAGTAGAGGTTCGATATCGACGACTAGGCTGTTCATCTCTCCTCAGCGCAGACATTGTTTTTGACAAGTTAGAGAGATATTGCTCTCTACGTGCAGTCACTTAAAATGTCTTTATTATGTGCACAAGGAGGGTGCTGATTACGAGGACGGAGCAAGAGCTCTAGACAATTTCTGCCCCGCGGCTTTCGGCAGAGGGATTAAGCATCTGGAAGACTGTCTAGGGAGCTAGTCGTCACTTGCAACGACTAGTGGCTCAATATTGAGCCGTATGAACCTCTTGGGTCCCTGAACGCTTTCAAGCTCTTCGCGTCCTCGAAACCGCTGAGTGTATCCTTTTGGGCCGGGACAAGACCAACTACACATATCATGGGTGGAACCGATGAACTCAACACTGGGGGAAGAGGAGTTGGCAAAACCAATTTCTAAGTTACCGCCCTCTCTGAAGCAACTCACAATCTTGAACTGCAGGAATGGCATATTTGAGTAAGTCAGACGATTCTCTCCTTGCATGCCATACAGAAAATCTTCCTGCAGTAACGATCCCTGGCGACTTTGGAAGCCTACTGACTCTATTCTCCAGTTAGCGCGATTATTTGTTCGAAGGGCTAGAGCTGTCTGAGACCAAGTTGAGGAATTTGAAGAAAATCAGTTGCATCTTCCTCGAAACGGTGTCCCTTCTACCAAACGACTCGAGAGGTCCCTTGGCATGAAAGGGCGGGGAATCTGGTAATGCAATTCATGAATCGTGCCGGGCCACAGGTAATCAGATGCGGCCCTCCTGGTAATATTTTTGATGGCTTCGGTGAGGAGATTTGAGCGAAGCACTGTGATGAGCAGATGAGGCACCCATCGCATTGCGGAGTTTTAGAGCTTCTAATGGCCATACCATATTACTATGTAAGAGCACGGGTCTTGGTGTTAAGCCCGGTGTAAAAATGGAAAAATATTTTTTACATTTGAAAATGGTTGCAATATCACTTCAGCTCAATCAATCAATTGATCAGGAGAAAACAACGTTGGCTGTCCTGCTGATTACCATCCGTGTTTATTTTCTTTTGGGCCAATTTGACACCAATCAATCTTTGAAATCTCAGATTCAAGCAAATTACACAGTATTGATTGGCTCTCCCTGGTCTAGTAAACGATTTCAATTAGATGAAAACACTATGAGTTCATAAAAATTCACCAATCTAAATTGCCACCTCAGCAAATGCCATTGTTTTGATTGTTTCGGCAAAGAAATTGACCCCTGTTCAGCCCCTGGAATCACGGAAATCCAGACGCGCTCGCTTCGACTTCCACATTCAGAAATCGCGACCTCGAAAGTTAGTTCGGCCAGATCATCCAGATAATCTTCAGGAGCGCTGCATCAACCGCAATTGTTCACCACCACCACACACCATGAAGTTCTCGATACTCGCCTCTGGCCTCCTAGCCTGCCTATCGCCTCTGGTTTCTGCGACGGCCCTCACATACAAACTCGGTGCGAACGAGAAGGCGTGCTTCTTCTCCAACATCGAGCACAAGGGCGCGAAGATTGCGTTCTACTTCGCTGTACGGCAGACCATGTCCGCAGAGTCTGTTTGCATTGGGCTAATTGATGGAAATGTATAGGTCCAAGCAGGAGGATCCTTCGATGTCGATTACGAGGTTCTGGGGCCATTCCACAATGTCATCTTGGATGGACAGAAGGAGAGACAGGGAGATTTTGTCTTCACAGCGACCGAGACCGGAGAATACAGCTTCTGCTTCAATAACCAAATGAGCACGTTCGCTGAGAAATTCGTCGATTTCGAAATCGCTGTGCGTATTATCTATGGCAGCACTCTTGAGGACAATTGCTGACTCTTGAATGAATCAGGTCGAGAACGAACAACGTGCCTCATTACCTGCGAAGCAAGGCACATCGCCCGAACAAACGTCTGCATTGGAGGAGTCCATATTCAAGCTCTCAGGCCAACTCTCGACAATCACAAGGAACCAGAAGTACTTCCGTACCAGAGAGAACCGCAACTTCAGCACAGTCCGAAGTACCGAGAGGAGAATATTCAACTTCAGCGTTATTGAGAGCTTGATGATGGTCTGCATGGCTGGACTGCAGGTCTTTATTGTCCGGTTCTTCTTCCAGGTATGTTCATTGTCTGGCGGGTTCTGACTATGGGGATTATTGTGCTGACTGGCTTCACAGGGCGCGAGAAAAGGTTACGTGTAAATCAATGGGGCTTGGAAAAGGCATGCATTCTGGAGCGACTGGGCGACTGGGCAACTGGCGTGGGAAAGTCTGGGTTCTGTACTTTTAATATCGAGGTACATGAGATCATGGGAATACATCTTTAATTTCCCTTTCGAATGCTGCACTGTAGAACTTACGTTTCTTGTGAACAATATCAGAGCGGTAGACTTCTTGTAAATGAATCTGTTAGACTTGACTTTGTCAAACTTAAGGCGCTATTTGCCATATTAATCCCCATGTTGAATGTCTCCGATATGGCGCTAAGCCGGATTCGCCTAGCGCTTCGATGAACTGAAAGACAACCGCGATTTTTGAACCTCGACAAGGCTCTCTCTTGGAATAGCCATACAACCCCTCCAACAACACATACACCCTCAGCATGACTTCGATGGCGGCATCTCTTTCGCGGGCGCTGCCCACACCGAAATACACGGGTGAGGAGGAGGAAATACCGCAACACGCGCAACAACGAGGTACTCGAATCGTTGGAGCTGGAACCCTCGATGACACTCAAATCGTGCTGAAGGTCAGTAGTTGTGTTCCAGAACAGCAAGAGGACTATACTAATATTGGGTGGCAGAGATCTGGCCCTCCACCTTACGGAAAGCGAGCAGGATGGAGACCGCGCGGACAAGAGGACTTTGGGGATGGAGGAGCCTTCCCCGAGATTCCAGTCGCGCAATACCCTCTGGACATGGGCCGAAAAGCAGGATCTGCCAGTAATGCGCTCGCTCTCCAGGTCGATGCTGAGGGAAAGGTCAAATACGATGCTATTGCGCGCCAAGGACATAACGACAAGCGGATAGTTCATGCATCATTCAAGGACTTGATTCCTCTTCGACAGCGTGCTGATGCGGGGGATATCAATCTGGATCGGCCGAGCGAAGAGGAAGTTGCTGAGTCGACACAGAGAACGAAGGATGCGCTTGCAAAGCTGGTTATGGGAGCTGTGGCAGCGCAGAAGCCAAAGAATGTCAATGTTGGATCGAGAAAGGATCCCACTTTCGTGCGATATACGCCTGCAAACCAGATGGGCGATAATACACGGAAGAACGACCGTATCATGAAGATTGTAGAGAGACAACAAGATCCTATGGAACCACCGAAATTTAAGCACAAGAAGATCCCAAGAGGCCCACCCAGTCCTCCACCACCAGTTATGCATTCCCCACCCCGAAAACTTACGGCAGAAGACCAGGAAGCTTGGAAAATTCCGCCTCCTGTATCGAATTGGAAGAATCCGAAAGGTTATACTGTTCCGTTGGACAAGAGATTGGCTGCAGATGGGAGAGGGTTACAGGATGTCACTATTAACGACAAGTTCGCACAGTTTGCGGAAGCTCTCTTTACAGCCGATAGACATGCTAGAGAGGAGGTCAAGCAGAGAGCACTGATGCAACAACGGTTAGCTGAGAAGGAGAAAGCCCAGAAGGAAGATCACCTTCGAATGCTTGCACAAAAAGCGCGTGAGGAGAGAGCTGGAGTTGGTTCAGGAAGAAGGAATTCAAGAACATCGAGATCACGATCTGGGAGCTACAGCGACTCGGAATCCTCCCGTTCTGGAAGCGATGACGAAGAAGTCAGGGAACGTGAGAAGGCTCGTGCGGAGAAGCGTAGGGAGGAAGAGAGAAAATTGAGACAATCGAGGATGGGTGCTGAGAGAAGGGTGCAAATGATGGCTCGGGAGCAGAATCGAGATATTTCAGAAAAGGTCGCCTTAGGTCTCGCGAAGCCTACGCAATCTTCAGAAGGAATGTTCGATTCTCGGCTGTTCAACAGAACGAGTGGATTTGATACCGGTTTCAACGAGGATCAGGCATACGACAAACCATTGTTCGCAGCTCAAGATGCCATCAGCAGCATATATCGGCCCCGCCAAAATATGGAGGATGATGACGATGATGCTGCCGAGGCTGAGATGGGCAAGATTCAACGAAGCAATCGGTTCGGAGAGGCTCTCGGGAAGGGGACCTTCAAAGGATCTGCAGATGTAGAGGTGAGTCCCAGTTCGAGAGCTGTTTTTGGAAGCAAGACTAATGTTGTAATTCAGGCCAGAGAGGGACCAGTGCAATTTGAGAAGGACACAGGCGACGTGTTTAATGTGGAAGACTTCTTGAGCAAGGTTGGCGAAAGCTCTGGGAAGCGACAGTATGGATTACAGGAGGATGAGGACCGGGCGGCCAAAAGAGCTCGAGTCGAGGAGGATGACGATTAGGAGCGTTTTGTATGCTGACTGGCGTTTGTATAATAGGCGGCTAGCGTTCGGTTCATACAACATAATACCAGAGACTACGGCTTTTCCTGGTATCATGCTTCAGACTGGGAAGTGCGAATGTAGTTGCCTGGATATATATCAATGCCTCAAATTGACGCGTACTTCGCTTCCGCAACAAAATTAGTTTCTGTGATGAGAAATGGTCCTTACGTTTCTGCCTGGAAGTTAACTACATTCTTGGCTTTGCTGATAATTGCGTAAAGTCGTTAGGGAATTGATGGATGTCGACATCCGCTTGACGGCCCGAACTCCGTCAGGCACATAAGTTCTGATGTAGCGTCGAACCTCCCATCTTGGCAACCCAAGGCATCCACAACAATGTAGGTTTATTAGGACCAATTTCATGTTCAAACGATAGTCAATATCTTGAGACATCCCCTTAGCGATTTTATTACTACATTATGAATAGACGAAGAGGCTTTACGCCGCTTGAGTTGAGAGCGGTCAACTCGACTGCGTTCGACAATACCTTTGGTCCATTTTTGAACGTCACTGGAAAGGAAACATTCGACTTTACGCTCCTCTTTGAAGAGACTATTCTATCAATTGGTCCCTCAGCTTTACTCCTTCTATTGATCCCACCAAGAATTCTACGTCTGTGGAAGACACCTCGCAAAGTTACTGGCTCCTACCTCCAGACAACAAAAATCGTAAGGCTTTCCCCTCAATCCCGTAACAATACTAATTACATCAGACCCTCCTTGCGATCTTCACTATCCTCCAAATCGTCAATGTCGTTGAAGTTTCCCAATCCTCGCTTCGAACCCGTGCATCGCTTGCTGCTGCTCTGCTTGCTCTAGCCGCCTCCTTCGGTCTCTGTCTCTTGTCGAACATCGAACACACCAAGAACATCCGACCAAGTTCCATTATCAATTTCTATCTTCTCTTGACACTACCATTTGATGCCGCGCAAGTTCGTACCAGATGGCTTCGCGGAGACAACTTAGCTGGGAACGGCGTCGCTTCTGCTATTCTTGCTGTCAAGGTCTCACTTCTGATTTCCGAAGCTGTTGAGAAGAGAGGACTGTTGTTTACGCCGTATGCTAGTCCCTCCCCGGAGGCTACTAGTGGAATGTATTCGCGAGGTTTCTTCTGGTGGTTGAATCCGCTCTTCCGATTGGGATTCAGCAATGTCGTCAATGATCATGATCTCTTCTCTGCGGATGAAGATCTTCTCTCAAAGTCTCTTCAGTCCAAGTTTAGCAGGCATTGGGCAAATCGTGAGTCCTTACATACCCCGACACATTGAATTTCAAGATACTAATCCAACTCACAGGGAGTAAATACCCCCAGAAACACACCTTGGTCTGGGTCATGTTCCGTACCATGTTGAAGCCTCTCGCGGCTTCGGTACCACCTCGTCTAGCCCTCACATTCTTCCGATTCATGCAACCGCTCCTCATTCGCAGAATCATCGAACTTGTAGGAGAGCCTGACTCTGAGTCTGCTGACAATCATGGATGGGGATTGACTGCTGCCGTCGGTCTGGTTTATATCGGATTGGCTTTGACTGCAGGGGCGTACCAACACAAAGCAAACCGTATGGCAACGATGGTTCGTGGCTCACTTGTTAATGCTGTCTATGCACAGACTTTAGACCTCTCAGTCATGAGCCTCAACGAGTCTGCTGCAGTCACGCTGATGAGTTCGGATGTCGAACGAATCTGCGAAGCTATCATTCCCATCCACTACATGTGGTCGAGTCCGATCGAGATCGCCTTAGCAATTTGGTTGCTATCTCAAGAAATTGGCATCTCACTACTAGGACCACTTTTCGTTACTGCTTTAGCAATCGCTGGCCCGTTACTTATTTCTGGCCGCATGGGCAAAGCTCAGAAGACATGGATGGAAAGAATCCAGTCGCGGATCGACACCACCGCCAAGATGCTAGACTCCATGAAAGGAATCAAGATGCTCGGTCTCAGCTCTAAAATCTCCAGCATAGTCTCACAACTTAGACTTGACGAGATGGCCAAGTCGCTCAAGATGCGGAAACTGATGGTTGTCATGATTGCCTTTGGCAACATGTCTGATATTTTGGCGCCTGGAGCTGCTTTTGCTATCTATGTCATTGTTGCTACGGTCAATGGACAGACTCTCGATGTCACTTCGGCTTTTACGGCGCTCTCTCTTATTGCGTTGCTAGTTGCACCAATTCGGGCTTTTGTGTTTTCGGCTCCGCCGTTGATTGCTGCTGTCAGCTGCTTTGATCGGATCGAAACGTTTCTGTCCTCCCCAACCAAGAAGGATCATCGGATGTTACTTGTAAACTCCCAAGCGAGAGCAAGCAGTGTGGTAAGGCCGTTGCCGATTGTTGGAAGTTCAAACACCGGATCAGACATCGAACTGGATGAAATCGCCCCACGGAGATCCACGAACTTGTCTCCAGCTACTATCAGTGTCAAGAATTTGACGCTTGCTTGGTCTCATTCTGAAGCCGATAATCCAGTCATCAACGATGTGACCTTTGAGGTCCAGCCTGGACAGCTGACAATAATTGTTGGTCCAGTCGGGTGTGGAAAATCTAGTCTCCTTCGAGGACTGCTGGGAGAGACACCGTCATCGAAGGGCAATGTTTACATCAGCCAAGCACATGCTTCGTTTGTTGGCCAAGCTCCATGGATTCAAAATGACACTATTCGAAATAACATTATTGGAGTGTCGGCATTTGAACCCGATTGGTATGCGAGGGTCGTGCATGTGTGTGCCTTGGACTCGGATATTGAGATGCTCTCTGAAGGCGATGATGCCATAGTCGGTTCAGCAGGCGCTGCTCTTTGTAAGTCCCAACTACCAAAACGCTGTCACACTGAGTAATTTGCTGACTTGTTTGACAGCCGGAGGTCAGAGGCTACGTGTGGTAAGGCTATTCGGATCGATAATGAGAGCTTTCGCTAACCAGTCACCCAGGCATTTTCTCGGGCTGTCTACTCCAGAAAGCGAGTACTGATATTAGACGACGTCTTCAGTGGTCTCGATGCTACAAGTGAAGACCGCATATTCTCCCGTCTCCTAGGGAGAACTGGCCTGCTTCGTCAACTAGGCACAACCGTCATTCTAGTCACCCATGCAGCGCATCGTTTATCATATGCCGATCACATAATATCTCTCAACAATCTTGGAGAAATTTCCGAGCAAGGTACCTTTCAGAATCTCATGGCCAGCAATGGATATGTCGCAAGCCTTGCCGCTCGACACACCACAGAATCAGAAGGCAGCATCGCAGAAGTTGCAGTTCCTCCTAGACCGCCGACTGACGACGCCGCCCGACAGAACGCTGAAGCTGATCTCAAGCGTCCTGTTGGAAACTGGGCGGTCTATAAATATTACTTTGCCAGTGCCGGGTGGCGGAATGTTTGGATCCTTGCTTTGCTGACTGTTTGTAATGCTACTTTTGATCGATTTCCTGGTAAGTTGGGCTGTGTTGTGGATGTAGCGGTGTGTGCTAATTTGTTTAAGATGTGTGGATTAAGTTTTGGACGAGCGCTGTTGCTGCTCATGGCAATTCAGTGAACGGTCTCTATCTCGGTATACTTTTAGGGGTTGAGCTTCTAGCCATGTCGACGATCATCATCCTGGTATGATTCTCGACCCGTCCCCCAGATACAAAGTACTGGCTCACGAATAATAGCTGATCTATTCACTTTCAGGCTACGATCCTCTTCATTGTCATGATACCCAACTCGGCAGTCTTTCTCCACAGAGAACTTCTCGAAACGGTCCAAAATGCCCCGCTCTCTTTCTTCACTTCAACGGATGTTGGACAAATCGTCAACAGGTAATTGCCTAGTGTTGAAAGAATGAAACCTGAATAAGCTAACCCAATTTCTAGATTCAGTCAGGATTTGGCAGTCATAGATTCTGAACTCCCACTTGCCGCCCTCATCTTATCGAATAATCTCGTTACTGCTACCATACAAGCGGTCCTGATCTGTGTCTCAACATCCTACTTTGCAGCCGTGCTCCCATTTGTCATGCTAATCATATACTTCATCCAAAAATTCTACCTACGTACATCTCGGCAACTGCGACTAATGGACCTCGAAGCAAAAGCACCACTCTACAGCAACTTCCTCGAAACCCTCAGCGGGCTAGTTACCATCCGAGCTTTCGGCTGGGAGAAAGATATGGAGAAACGGAACATGCTTCTCTTAGATGCATCTCAACGACCTTTCTATCTGCTCTATTGTATTCAGAGATGGCTGTCACTTGTGGTGGATTTGATGGTAGCTGTGCTTGCTGTCCTCCTGGTGGCATTGATCGTGAGGTTCCGGCATCGTATGGACACGGGTTTTGTCGGTGTTGCTCTGGTCAATATCATGTCCTTTAGCATGATTCTTGCGGTGGTTGTTCAGCATTGGACGATGATTGAGACTTCAGTTGGGGCAGCTTCTCGGATTCAGGTATGTTCGGCTCCTCAGATAAATGGACATGACCATCTTCTTGAGATGCCCTGTGGCTGGTGGTTAATATGTCGTACTTTAGTCCTTCGTCAACGGCACCCGCTCTGAGAACCTACCAGAAGAATGCCAAGAGGTATCTCCAGATTGGCCTTCGAAAGGCAGTATAGAAATGTCAAATGTGTCAGCCACTTATTCGCACGATCTCGATCCAGCTCTTCTAAACATCAGCATCTCAATCCCCGCAGGCCAAAAGCTTGGGATTTGCGGAGCTTCGGGCTCAGGCAAATCCTCATTTGTCGCACTACTCTTCCATATGTTGAACATCCAAGATGGTTCAATCATAATCGATGATATTGACATATCTAAGATCTCACGGCAAACGCTCCGAGAACAGTTGTCGGTGATACCACAACAGCCGATCTTCCTCAAAGGAACGATCAGACAGAATCTCGACCCTCTAGATCTAGCCACCGAGTCTGCAGCCGAAGCTGTACTCCAACAGGTCGGATTATGGACCATCGTGACTGAAGCCGGTGGTTTGGACGTCCCTATGGAGCCAGAGGATTTATTGTCCAACGGTCAACGCCAACTTTTCTGCCTCGCTCGCGCTATGCTCCGATCATCCAAGATTCTCATTATCGACGAAGCGACCGCGAGTGTTGACTTGCAGACGGATGAACTCATGCAACGAATCATCTCTGGGCATTTCAAGGATTGTACGGTCATTGCAGTTGCGCATCGACTGCAGACTATTAGGAATTATGATCGGATTGCGGTGTTTGAGAATGGGAGGATCGTGGAGAATGGAGAACCGGATGTGCTATTGGCTGATGAGGAGAGCAGGTTTAGGGCGTTGTGGGATTCTTGAGATATATATTACTTCTATAGCAAGCGGTTATTAACGGAAAGAATATCATAATAGGGCTTACAATGCAAACTTCCTTATGACATCTTCAACCGATAGCTACACGTTCTTGTTCCCAAACTAAAGAATACCTGCATTCTCAGCGGGGACCCAATCTCATTAATAGGCTTTCTTAATAATCGAGAGATGTTCTAAAGTAAATGTTCGTAGGGTAGCGTTGAATGAACGAGCCGTGGTGGAAATTACAATGGCACTGTCCGAAAACGGAGCTTTCCACTCCCAGGGAAAGAGAGTTTACCGGTTCGTCAAATAACTTCGTATTGGAGAGGATCTATTTTGAGTCCATTAAAAAAAGGGAGTACTTGGGATGTCTACTCGCCATATGATTCGCGGACTTTTCTGACGCTGCATGACGAGACGCTTGCAGGTTGTAATCTCCACACACATTTACCATCGGTTCTATCTGATGCAAGAGCTTGGATATTTTCATTGTAAAGAATTCTATGTCTTGGATAGATGATGTCACCGGATTTTACCGGTCCTACATTTCTCGTAGCATTAGCTGACCGCTTGTGGTTGATGTATTTAGTAGCTCCTGCTTGGTAATAGTGGTGGCATCTTCCACCAGCATACGGCCGTGAGCATCTCATACCATTAAAGAGCCATGGATAACACGTCGAATGTCATAAGCTGACGAAACATCTGTTCTTGGGCTCTTAGCTGCTGTGGAATTTGCCGCTGGCGTTAATAAGGAGGGGACGGTATGTGTTCTTGTTCTTAGGCATCGGTGACTTCTGCCATACCGTACAGGTAATACATGCCGCCGGTAAAACATAACAAGGTTTCTAGGTATACCTTCATCGGCTTCACCGACGTACTGTGGAATCTGTTGTCAAGGAAGCTGCGCGTAAGACGTTACTCGAGTGTTGAATTTACTGAAGCCATTGAACCGAAACATTAAAACACCAAAGCACCGATAATAAACGCCGATGGAAGGTACCGATAGAAAAGAGTTCATCGCTTGCACTTCCTTGAGAGTTTCCAGAGTTACCAGAGTTACAAACTTTTGGACCAAGCAGAGTGTGATTCCTCATAGGCAGTCGTCACCCTTACTCCGTACTTAGTCTCCAATCAGCAATCTCCTTCATTCTGCCAACAGGCTCGGCGACTCCGAACAAGAATTTCGAAGCCTCCTTCATGAGAATCGACTCCTTTCACCAGCCTCACTTCATCAGCAGTGGTGGGATCCGGACAAGAATGCCTTGCTTGGCACGGTCCTCCAACAGCTGCGCACGCCGCCAAGAAATCCCATCAACAGAAAAACTCATTTACCGCACAAAGCGTGCTATTCAAACTTTATACAAGATCTGGGCACTGGGCAAAACGGCACCAATCACACATGAGTTTGTATTCCTCACGACCGGTTTACAACTGAACAAATTTTCTTGGGTGTATGTGTCCCGTCTGCGACTTGCTCATTGTGTTTTGAAACGATTTGTCTTGGCAAATCATACGATCCCTGGAAGACCCCTGGAAGGACTTCATCGGATTGGGAGTCGATCCGTACGCTTGCCGCCATAATACAAACAATAGGGGACTTGAATCGTGCCCAGAATTCTCATGACTTCACTCCGCATGAGGAGATAATAATTACAAGCCTAATTCGGAGGACTTCAACCAGCTCCCTTGATTAACTCTATTTTTACCCCTTTCGTCAACTCATGGTTGACTCTAACCTCCTACCCCATTGCGTTATGTTGGTGCCCCAGCAGATTACTCATTGCTCAGGTCCAAATAAAGTTTTGGATTTAAGCAAGGCTTAATTGGACGGAATTCGGCATGGTCAGAAACCCGTCAAATTGACAGGTGCCATTGAGGCTTGGAAGCCTTGGCTGAGTGAACAACGGCGCACTGTGCTCGTGATGGAGAAGGGCCAAGCATTTACAGAGTCGATAGGGATTCAAGGCTTCGTGTTCGGTTAGAGTTAGAGTTATGTCCTTTATTGAGCTGACTGAAAAATGGAGATATCCACTACCAGGAAAGGAGGTTCATTGGTTCGTCAGATAGCCTTGTAATGGGCAACACCCATTTTCAGTCCATAAATAAAGCAGGAAAGATGAGATGCAATGCCGTATATCGCTAACTTTATTAGGCGAGAGTGTAAGTTCAGACGAACGCAATGTGTCGATGAGGGGCTTTTCTCAAGGCCTTCCGGCTCGTATTGCGTATCAGGTTCTTTTGGAGAGTATGGGGAAGAATAGCAGATGGTCTCGGGGTTGAAAATGAGCTGCTCGCGATCGGTGCTCATGCTTCTTTTACTCAAAAGAATATCTACAATAAAACCTCCACGATATAGATTTAATCATGAACGTCAAAGCTGCTAAAGTGGGGTGTCTCCAGCTTGGCTTAGACGCCGAAATGCTGTCCTTTCGGCCGGAGCATTTCGCTTCACGGCATTTGTTAATGAGTCGACCCGCCGACTCGCCGAGACACAACTTTGATAATCTCCACTCAATTTTATACTTAAGCATACTTTGGTACATGTGGTAAAGATCAAAGACTTGGCGTCTGTGCGTACTACTGAAGATTCCACTTCACATGGGGTGTTAACCAATGAACCAATCCGGTTTACTCTTTCTCGTCTGTGACAAGTAAAATATGGGCCATTTAGTACAGATATGAGATCTTTGATCTTTGCCCCCGTACGAAGTAAGCGCAAATTGTGAAATTGTTTCCACTTCGGGAACTCTCCGTCAGCATGCCCCCTGAGACGGGGCTAATCAACTTCTGTCAGAATGCCTTGCCAAGAATCTCAAGACAAGTGATCTCGTTGTTCATGGGCTCAATGCCCCCTTATATCTGACCCAAGAAAGTCAAACAGAGAGACTTCTCTTCAGCCACGCTTCCAAGAGTCGGAGGCTTTCCCTGGGTCTCTCAAAACTCAGATACCGATTGAGTTGCGTCTGTGAGCATAAGTATCTCTGAGATCTCGCCAGGTTTGATCATGCTCCTACAGCTCAACACATTCTCCTTACAGCAATAATCGTACATATCCCCCACACGTTCTTTACAACATACTCTCTACTTTACAATGATGTTCCGTGCAATTGTCAGTCTGGCAGCCGTCACTTCGGTTCTTGCTTGCCCTCAACATGATTTCAACACTCGGGCTGTGGGTATCCAGAAGCGTGCAGATGAACCCAGCGGTTGGACGTATGCAACATCCAACACCTGGGGAACTAATGATAGTAAGGGTTTCCACCAATTCATCAAATAAGACTGCCTCTAACTGGTTCAGATGACACCATCTGCCAGAGCGGCATGACCCAATCCCCTATCAACCTTCCATTCGGTTTATTCTCCAAGAATCACGCCCCAACTTTCAAGTATTCGGCACCCGTTTCTGGTGCGCTTTTCAACTGGGGATTCGGCCCCAGTTTCTCGGTGAACAGGACCAATGGTGTCGACTATTCGGCCAACCCATCCTTTACATTTGATGGCCAGACCGTCTACTTGCTGTCTTGGGTATGTTTCTCTTGGCCCCCACAACAAATGCTTCCTAACATTTCCCGACAGCACACCCATGCCCCATCGGAGCATCTCATCGGCGGCGCACGTACTCGCGCCGAACTTCATCTAGTCCACGGCGATGCCTCTGGCACCCCCCGAGGCGTCGTCGGTCTCCGCATCAACCCCTCCACCAAATCCTCGAACTTCATCGCCCAATTCATCGAAGCAACTCCTGGTCACGACTCCAGCGTACGCACCCAGATTGATACACTCGATATGTCTCTCGCCATAAAAGAAGTCGGCAGCCTGAAGAACTTTTGGACATACAAGGGCAGCTTGACCACCCCACCTTGCAGTGAGGGCCTGAGATGGTGGGTTGCTGGAAAGGTGTTGGAGGTCAGCGATGCACAAATGCAGGCTCTGTTAGGTGTCAGTGTATACAGTGCCAGAGTTGAACAGATGGTTTGGAACCATGCTATTGGTGTTTAGATGTAGCGTTGTGGAGAAACTGTATTGCTGGTGCTGCTTTGGGAGGGGTTGAAATGGGAGGCTGAACGGAGTAGCATATTCATTTTTTTCTACTGTACATATGTAACTATTCTAACACTTGAACTACAATTGGAGTTCAATCTTTCAATTATCGTCTGATTCTGTGAGATGAGTTAGAGAAATCGGCATCCCGCTAGCTGTGTGAGCCTAATGAGGCTGTTCGAGCTGGGGAAGTGTAAGTCGCGAAATATGGAATGGATCTGGTAGACAAATTGACTCTAGAAAAGGGCTCTGAGTCTAAATCGTGGTTGTGGTGTTTAAAAATGCGAGGCTGGCCAAATTCGTCTCTGGTTAAGCGACAGCAGTTACTACCTATACTCATGATACAATTCACATTAAAGATCAAAACCAAGGCTTGCTTGAACCTGGGCTCGGCTCTTCCTTGAGGTTAATAGATGTTCTGAAATGACTTAGAGACTTTAAACAGGCCCTTACTCATGGATATATTCAGCTACTAAAGAGAGCGAAGGGTAGGTAACTGAGTACTAGTCTTCGCTTCACTGGAGACGAATTTGGCCTGCCTCGATGTCTCCGGGTGCTAAGGTAATGAACCAGCGGCAGTTCCTTCCCCTTTTCGGTCCCTCGCTTAACAAAAACAAAGTAGCATTCCTAGTTCACTACATCTGAACACCAGATTGACGGCATCCTCTGTCACAGCATTGAGAGCCAGAATTTGAGCGTCACACCAGTTCAAAAAAAAAAAATTTAAAAAAAAATTGAATGCATGGACCCGGCACGTCCCTCAGAAGTCAAGATAGCGTTTTCGAAATTACTTACCTGAAGAGTTATCGCTTCACTTGGAGACGAATTTGGCTAATGAGACTGCGCTAACTATAGTAGTCTACCACAACTGCAGTAGCTAGTGGCAGACTACTGAAGCGGAAGTCACAATCAGAAAAATGAAAAATTGTGCGCCTGCCTCCATTCGCAATCCAGTCCCTTGTTTCAACTTGCTTCAAATTATGTTATCACAACGGAAAGAGCCAATGATAGAAGCCATGCTCAACCTTCGCAGACGCTGTCTGTTTTCACCAAGCCCCTTCATCTACAACATCGCAATAATGTCAGCCGCGGCGATTGCAACCGAAGTAACGAAGACGATCATCAGCAAAGAATCCATCCCAGACACTGCTTCACTCTTCACCAACATCAACCCCTACCTTGGGCTCGCCGTTTTGCTTCACATCTCCTTGTGGACGTTGATCTACTTCACGGGCCTCGTTGCGGATTTCAAAGATTGCGGGTTGGTCGATCCACCGCCGCCATTCGCCTTCTTGAGAAGTTCGTGGAGATTGTTAAACCTGCCAAGCAGATTCATGATCGTGAAGTCGCCCTACACTCTGCTGTGTTTTTCTATCTGGTTTACTCTCGTCTGGGCAATCAGAGACTGCAAGACTTGGGAACCGATTGCCATAGCTATTGGCTTGAACCTCGCGGTCATTTTCTTTCACTTGATACTCTGGAAGTGCTGCCAAAAACGTCAAGCTCCTCAGGTCGACATCGAAGCTATACAACCTCACAACGCTCCCCGGCACACTTCTCACAACGCTCCCCACCACGCTTTCATCATGCCAATGGAACGACGGCTTCACAGCCAGGAAGACGTCTACAAACACAAACGCGATGAATAAGCTGACCAGGGTCCCTGGCCTTGACGAACTGCTTGAGAACATGACCGGAGCTCTGCAGATCTTCGCTTTCTCTCTCCTGGCCGGCCCTCGATGCGTCAATGAGTGCGATTCCTAGATCGTCGCTTGTGAGGTTGATATCCGATCTTAAGTCGTGTAGTCGTTGGACTTTCGAGATTTCATTCTCTGCTACTGCGATTCTTAGATGGGCTGATGGTTGATTTTTTGGCTGGAAACTTTGTTCGGTAACACTGCAGGATTTTACAGAGTGGACGCTGTAGGACCCTCGTCCCCAGTTCTAGCCTTTGGATTCATTCCACAAATCCCGATACTCCATTTGTTAACCCTTGTGCCGTGTCGCCGGAAAGCCTCGAGCCTTCAGCTTGATTGACTGGGATTCAGAGTTTCCTCGATGATACTCAAATGCAAATGCCGCCTAAGAGTGGGACAACTCTCGTGTTGACGGAAATCTCGTTCCTCGGTTGGGGTTTGCCTGGACTGGTGTCTCCGAAACGTGCGACCAACTCTCCGCTTGAACTTCATGGAATTGTTACAGTCCTACGAATCTTGATCCGTATGCAGCAGATAATCGCGAATATTTTCACGCCCCAGCATTTCCTGAACTGCTTATCCAAAGCTCCCTCAACACCTCCCTCAAAATATACCCATACGAGTGCACCATCTCAACCCTCGCGCCAGCCTCCAACAATATCCTCATAACGCCTCTACACCCATGCTTCGAAGCAGCCATGAGCGCCGACCCATCATCGTTACCGGCATGATTCACATCTGCTCCAGCATCAAGCAGTAGCCTGACGATCTCTTCATGGCTGGTCCGAGATGCGTCAACGAGTGCGATTCCTAGATCGTCGCTTGTGAAGTTGATGTCCGATCTCCAGAAGAGCAGCCGTTGGACCTCCGAGATGTTGTTCTCTGCTACTGCGATTCTCAGACGGGTTGATGGTTGATTTTGTTGGTTGTTTGTACTTGGGTTCAGGATGAGGAGGATCTTCATTATATTTTCACAACGGGGTGATGCCCTTGTTGAGTGTCAGTTGTCTTTGATGCTGGAATACAATATCCTCAGAATTGTTAGAGGAAGAAAGGTGGAAACCCAAGTCGGCGAACATGTATGGTTTCGGGTGCATGGACCAGCTGCAGATTTGCAACCTATGGCATCTTGAGGCGGATTGCTGATGCCTTGCTTACATACTGCATGCGATACCAACCAACACCGAGGCCGATTTCGTGACGCAAATAGAAATGAGGCTGACGATATGGATTGTGGATACTTTCTTACCCCGAGTAGTGTTTATAAATAGTCTTTTTTGCATCAGATGGCATGTCTACATGTTTGCATCCATGCCGGTCTTTGGTTGGTGGCGAGTGGTGACGAATGGAAGTACTCTCACACAAAACGCGGGTACTCGCAGATAATCAATTTCAAATGGTAGTCAAAAAGCAAACTTTCCATTCCGCTATCTATCTATCCTTCCAATCATCGTTCATCAAAGACCCATCCATCCATCCATCCACCCCCCTCACTTTTTTTCGTCAAAAGAAACTGGTCACCCCTTTTGATTGATTCTTCAACTCGTCTCTCGTTGAAGAAAAGAAGCTAACCACTCCCGCCCAGGTGTATGTGCTCATCGCTGATGTTGAATGCGTGAATCAATCAAGAAGATTCATATGAGAAATGCAACGCAATGCTAAGCTATGCTATGCCGCCTTCAAACGCTCTTTTCTGTGCTGTGAAAAGAATCGCTGCCACGAATGAAGAATGAAGATTAATGCGATGTGGAGAGGATATATCGATCAGTTGCAAGCATGTGAAACTGAAAAAGATAGGACATACTCGGGCGAGGTATGTTGAAACTCCCTCGTCGAGGAGAGAATTTCTCAACATACCACGAATAATCAGCCGTAAAAGCATGACGGAGAACTCCCTTCCAAAAGAAGGCCATATCGATGAGCCGCCATAAATCCCCACGTCCTATCGAGAAGCACGAGAGCTTCGAGAGCCCCGAGCGCTAGAAGCAGCCCCAGCACTATTGAAGTCCGCCGCAGCAGCGTCCAGGTTGGCATTGCTGATCCCAGGCATAACACTACCACGGACAAAGACAGCCTCCTCGACCTTTCGGAGTCGTTCTGCAATGATCTTGTTGCGCTCACGGTCCAACTGTCCAACAGCCCATCCTTGAACCTTGGCAGGAACGCTCAAGTTCTCAGGTAGGTACTTGATATCCCAGTCTGTGA
This sequence comes from Leptodontidium sp. MPI-SDFR-AT-0119, assembly GCA_020726505.1. Classification (NCBI taxonomy): domain Eukaryota; kingdom Fungi; phylum Ascomycota; class Leotiomycetes; order Helotiales; family Leptodontidiaceae; genus Leptodontidium; species Leptodontidium sp. MPI-SDFR-AT-0119. The sequence continues at coordinate 39,051 of JAHLEZ010000017.1, forward strand.
AGCCGAGATCGTAGAATGGGAGGACATGGTGTAGTTGAGGCATGGTGAAGGGCATGCGTTGGGAAGCGGGGATTCGGAGGATGATGCTGAGATGGCTGAGGTTGGTGAAGGAGTGGATGTAGTCGACGAGCTTCTTGAGGAAAACGTAGTCGGAGGAAGTTTGGGCGGGACCGGCGGGTGGTGTGATGCTGAGTTGAGCAACAGGACCTGCGCCTGAGATTGGACTTAGATCTGCTGGACTGTCGGATGGAGGAAAGACCAGCGTAACGGTCAGGCGCTTGGTGTAGGTTACGACATCTGGACCTAGGGATTGAAGGACATCAAGGGCGGTAACTGTTTTGGTCAGTTAACTTTCTCATGTTCGTAAATATGGAAGATCATATAGTTTACCTTCACGCTTGGTGACCGCGGCGAATTTTAAGGCCTCGTCAGTGACAATAGCTGCCTCCTTGGCCTTGGACTTGCCCTTGCCCTTGCCCTTACCCTTCTTCCCCTTGGACTCCTCGGCCTTGGCTCCAGGCTTGACGTTTACCAATTCAATTTCTTCCTCGAGTGTCTTAATCTGGACCTCAATATCAATGAAGTTCTTTGCGAGGCAGTCTTCCTTCTCTTGAGCGGTCATTGCCTTGAACACCTCAACAAAGTTGTACTTGGGAGCATCGAAATCGTAGTGGAGTGATTGGTATGGAATTCCATTGGCAAGTTGACGCTCGACAATACGGACATGGTTGCGAGTGATGCCCTCAGCTGTGACAAGAATGTCCTTTTTAGCTCTGTCCTTACGAGCTAGGAACTCTCGAGTTGGTCGCTGGGCCATGGTAGAAACCTGGCGCGGAGGTTGGACAGCGAGAGTACTAGGGTTGCGAGGGCCTTTTGGTACGGTATCATAAGAGTGAGCAGAAGAAGGTCCAGGACTTGGAGTGTGTGTTCGACTCATGCCACCAATGGGTCCTGGTGGTGTTGGGTAGCGACCAATTGGGGGAGCGAAGTGACCTTGGTTGTGGTTTTGTTGGACATATCCACCATAGCCTTGAAGACCACTATTGTAGCCACCATTGTAGCCTCCATAGAACCCATCATTCTGGCCTCCAGCGTGACCTACAGCATGACCTCCAAATCCTTGTGTTGGCGAAGATCGAATATCGTGCAGCAAGTTCTGAACCTTCTCATAGCTGGCACTGGGTGGAGTTGGAAGGCCAGTATGTCTTTGGGCGTGCACATTGTTGACGAATGGCTTGGGAGAAGGCGTGGTAGGGACGAATGAAGGAGAGGCAGCAGAGAGTCTAGAGATCGACCAGGCAGCAGGGAGAGGATACATGGCTGGACGGACTGTTGGCTCGCCGTTATGCGTGATCAAGGTTCCGTTCTTGAAGGACTTGAAAGGAAGACCTGGAAGCTGAACACCGCCAGAGGATGTGGTGATGACGAGGCTTTCGACTGACTTTCTCAACTCTTTCTCAGGGCTCGGCTTCTCTGGGCTTGAGCCGGAGTAGAACGAACCAGAACCGCTCTTGAGACGCGCGACAGGAGTCTTTGGTGAGAAGTTTGAGGTGCCAGAAGCGTTCGACTTAACACGCTCACGACCCGCAGTTGAGCTCAGAGAGCCTCTGTTAGCCTTGCTACCCATTCTTATCTTTCCTATTGTGGTTGGCTTGGTATTGTATTGACGAGACAATAGCAAGCCCGTTTCTATTTCGAGAAGAGAGCTAAGAAGAGGCTATGAGGCTCTGTCGAAGACTTTGTAGTATCAGCTGCGTAATCGTAGCCGTGCTATTCAGATGAGTGATGTCTTTGACTGCTTTAAACGCAAGTATGTCAGCGGAGCCTCATCCACTTGTGGGAATAAAAGAAGCAACTGACCAGAGAAGGTGAATTAGGGTCGTACTATCCAAGAAAGGTACCTAACTGGCAGAGTGTGGTTGAGAATTGGAGAAGGTGGGGTGGTAGATGGATTCTGGAAATAGAATCAATTTGGCAAATATTATAAAAGTATCCTCAGAGGCGCCCTGAACCTTGCGTGAATAGGATCATACCTTTGTGCGTTTTGCCTGTTTCCAATATTATTTTGATCAGGAACCAAATTCAATATCCTCCTTTTCCACTGTTCCAAGCAGTCCAATTTGAAGGTGTCTACCAGAGATTGTATGTGTGGGCGGGGTAGGGAGATTGGTATGATGCTGTTGTTGGTTTGCTTTGCAGATGCTGTGATCGACTCAGATCGATGAGGTTGCCTGGAGTGTTGTTGTAGAAAGAAGGGAAGCGCTCGAGGAGCTGCAGATTCAGGCTCCAGATGTACTCACCGATCTCGCTTGCCAAAGAGGACAAGCAAAGTCACCTAATGCGACTTTTAGAGTCTTTAAAAGTGAATTTCAGTTAGTGAATAAGTTCAATTTCAATGAATATAAAAGTTAACATACCCGAAGAGTTTTCTAATGGAAGCTAATGGTCGGGTGCTTAAGAAGAGGGATACTAGAAGCAGGATTGTGAAAATTGAATATCAACAATGGCTTGGTACGGTTTCGGGACAAACCAGAACATGCACTTTGATGCAGAGGCGGGGTAGAGCAAATCAAAAGCAGGAAAACACGTACTGATCATCAAACGAGGCAAAAGATAAAGACTTAAGGTAATGAACTGGTAAGTAACGTCAACATTGCCCCTGATTTTATCTCCTGGTGTACATATTTCCTACATGATTCCCTCCATATCTGGTAATTCAAATCCCTTCAATGCCATTCCCTCCGTTCCGTCCAATTCAATACCTGAATCCAAACGCCCGCTTCCTAAATTGTAATCCGATATTCCTTTTGCTCTACCCCCAGAGCGCGTCCTTCGTCCAACGATTTCCAGAAATCGTTGGTGGCGAGAGGATGACAGAGGACCAAGCCTCGACACCATCAACATATAATCTGAATTTTAGGATACTTTGATTGCTGCTCGTATTCTCGATTGTGATAGCTCCCAGCTTGGAATTGCCGTCTGGGATATATCTTTAATGCTGTTAGTAAATCACAGTCGAACAGGATTTTGCGAGAAACTCACTTCATCATGACATCCTCGCTATCAGTCTGCTTGTACGTGCGTACAGGAAGGTAGAATTGACTCAGCGGACTCGTCGAGAATTCATGAACCGTAGAACTAATAGGCCATTTCCCACCCGCTGGGGGCGGGAATGCCGTAGCTGCAAATTCATGCCTGTCGCCTGAGAGAACCACGACTCCAACGCCCCCTCGAAGTCCTACATCCCACATTGCTTCCAAGATCGTCTGTCGCTCGCTGAGATATCCAGCCCATGTGTCAAGACTGTTGACTTTCCAGTTCTTGGTAAATGGGATACTGGAGGCGATGATCTTCCACTTGACGCCTTTGGGTTCGGGTTTCTTGAGGAAGGCGAGGAGGTCGGCTAGTTGTTCGGGGCCTAGCATTGATTTCTCCGTGCTGTTGACAGAAAGCTCACTGGATGAGTCCCGATACTTTCGTGTGTCCATCATGAAGAATGAGGCTGGACCCTGAGTGAATTCAAAGTACGTTGCGGCTCTCCTTGGAAGGCCGTAACCACCAGCTGCACGGGCCTTGGGTGGGTTGACTGCTGTCTGGTAGTTATGCCACGGATCTGCTGCTGCGTTGTACACACCCGTGGTATTTCCATCCCAGTCATTTGCAATTTCGTGGTCATCCAGAACATGGATCCAGCTTAGATTCTGGCCAACGGACGGCCAGTCCGGAGAGCCATATACTTGTCGATACTCTCTTCTGTAATCCTCTACCGATGTTCCAAATCGCTTTGGTACATCGATGTAGATGAAATCTCCGAGGAATAACATGAATTGGGCTCCTCCAGGAATAGACCTGATGACCTTTTCCATGTGCTTGAAGCCTGGAATCGCCAGTGCATGGTCAAATGGATTGTAGGGGAATCGGGGCTTGATGCAGCTGGAAGTCAAAAAAGTAAAATCGCCCTGCTCTGAAACTTGTCCTGCCTTTGGGGGGACAGTAAAATATCCCGTGTGGTTGTTTGATGTTGTCCACTGGTAGGACTTGTGAGGTACATTTGGAATGGGAAATGTAACGGCAGCAGTGTAGTCCGTATCGTTGCCCAGAGTAGTAATGGTTCCCGCATTCTGCCAAACAGAGTCTCCATATACTGTCGCGTCGCCTGCAAGTCGATAGGATACGAATATAGGCAGCTGGGACGGGTTTGGCTCCCTGACCAAGAGGTTGGCCTCAGTGGGTGAAACATAGCCCATTCGAGCAAACGACAAGTTATCCTCTGGATGGAAAACCCTGGCCCTATACAACATATCCGTGACAGCCAGCACCAATGCAGCATTGATCAGGAATGTAGCCAGGGAAAGAGCAGTGGAAGCTGGGTCTGGAAGCCCAGTCAAAAGTGTCTTCCATGGGCTGGGTTGATTTGGCTCAAGCACAATTGTTTCGTCGATTTCGATTTCCTCCTCGATTTCTGTGGGCTTATCTCGTGTTGGCAGATTCTGGGAGTGTGCAGCAGTCGATGCAAGTGGTGGCGGCTGGTCTTCGATTTCCGTCTCTGTGATTGTGATTTCGATATCATCTTCTACCACATCGTATTTCGGTTGGGTTAGGAAAGTCGAGATGAAGGAGGGTACGTAAAGTGCCAAAGCTGTATAAATAATAGGTGGAAGATGCTGCAAGCCTGTCAGACCTTGATATATCCCGTGAACTGAAGGGTACTTGCATGGCCAGGAATCCACCTCAGGAAGATGTATGCGCCAATCCGTAAAGCTAAAGAGCTCAAGAGGGCAGCCTTGTCTTGCAAAGCCATGTTGATAACTGTATCTTTATTAACGCGTATTTCGATTATTCGATTAGAAGTAACAGCAGAAGCTGGAGAACTGAAGAGAGAAGCTGTTGAAGCATAACAGATTGGACGCCTGTTTGGCGCGTCCAGCCAGAATCACATGTCGTCATATGCTGATCCTGGAATGTTTGAGGTTACACCAGCCACACTTAGCCTTTATTAGGCATAACACTAGCCTCGAACAAGCCACCCCCCTTGCGAAAACATGGGGAAGAAACTGTTATCTTACCCTTCTTCTGCTACAATGCCATTATTTGGTCAAGAGTGCAACTCCAATCAGACGCTCAGCAAAGATGTCTCACGCAGATTTGATATGGGGATTCGCTTATTTTTCGCACTCGAAAAGGGGCTCGCTTGGCACTCGGTATGTACAAATTTACGCCGATTTGAATTACACTTTAGCTCCTAGGAACTCGGCGGCCTGGGACTGAAACATAGGGATAGGTACTTTGGATGCTGCTCGAACGAATATTGAAATTGTAAAACTTTTATATACAAGAAGATATTCCAAACTCCATCCCCCCACCAACAGGCAAAGGAGGAGTACGAAGTACTTACTGTCCACCGAAACTATTTACACCAGCCATCGTCTACATTTGTCGACGAGAAATTCTCGAGCGACGAGAGTTGCTCGTAGCATCACTAGTACCTTCGTACTTAGAAGCTAATACTGCGTCAAACTCTGTCACAGCACCCTTGTTCGGCGGCTTCCCAAGATTCTCCGACATTGGTCGGACAATCTGGCATCTCAAACTCTGAGCCGCGGACATGAATTCCATCTTGGTGTTGTTGGTTTGGACAAACAGTCTCTCGCGGGACTCGTCACCGGTATAAGGAGTCCAGTCAGCCGCGCCTTCGGCACGGTCACTGTTTGGATCGAGGGTTCGGATGAAGCTTGACCAGTATTTTCTCATCACCGGGATGATTGGAGCATTGATGGTTTTGTAGCTGGCAGGTGGACCGCCGTCAGTTCGGTCAGGGCCCCAGATTGCATAGACCTCGACTGTATGCCAAGCACCGTAGCCAGCAGCTTCATCCGCTGGATCAAGAACGGCGTATTTGTAGTTGTAGGTTGGAACGCCGTCACGGGAGATGTAATCCTGGATGTTCTTGACGATGCAGTTGTTGCCGATGTCTGCAATGGCGTTTGCTGTCTGCCTCCATTTTCTGCCTGCGTTGGGGAACACGGTCTCGTTCTTGCTGATGTAGATATTATCCAGAATGGCGAGAGAGGAGTTTGAGAGGGTTGGGTCATTGCCAGTCAAGAACCTGTTGGCGTCTTCGACCGTGTCGGTAGACTCGGGTACGCTGTATTTCGTTCCTTCGTTTGCGCAAGACCCCCAGATCGTGGGAACTTTGCTGTAGATACCTTGCTTGAAAAGGTTGACCATCGAGTCTTGATACAGCTCTTCATCGACACCAGGATTGAACCAGCAGTTTGAAGTCCTGCAGAAAAAAAACTCATGGTCAGCTTACTTTGCCGCTCAGATTATTGAGAGGGGGTCAACGTTTGGACTTACATAACGTCTTTCGATGGCAGTGCGCGCAGACATGCCAGGGTATCAGTTGCGCTTGTACAGTTCTTGTCCTTGACGAGACAATCGTACTGTTCCTGTCCTTGATCCATAGTTCTCATGGTGACCCATCCGCCTGACTCGGAAATTCCACCAACGAAAGGAGGATTGTCCAGATTCGCAGCCATCAAAAGGCCAACAGCACTGCCTCCGGCACTCACACCGTTCAGCACAACTTGGTTGGGATTTCCACCAAACTTGCTGATATGCTCGCGAACCCATTCGAGAGCTTTAATCATGTCTTTGATACCATTGTTGAGACTTCCTCCGGCTCGGACTTCTTCTCCCTGGAGGAATCCGTAAGGTCCGACTCGGTAGTTGAATTGGACTACCACGACGTTTTCTTCTTTGACGATCTCGGATGGATCCCAGTTCGCGCTGGAGAGTGAACCAAAGCCCCCACCCTGCAGGAAGAACATGACCGGGAGGTCTGAATCGGTGTATGCGCCTGTTGGAGCAAAGACACTCACGTACAAACAGTCTTCACTGGTTGTGAATCTAGTCGATCCCCCGGTCACAGTCCAATCAGTTGGTTGTTGTGGAAGGCAGATAGGTCCATTCTAGATCGTGTCAGCTAACGTAATCATTGCCACTGAAGTCTCAGCTGCATACCTGAGTAGCGTTCTGTATTCCAGGAACACTGAGGGGGTTCTGGGGTGCCGCAAATCTAAAATCTCCAAGTGGAGGAGCAGCATATCTCAGACCGAGCCATTTGCTAACGCCACCCTCATGGATTGCACCAGCATATTTGGCATACCCCAAATCAACAAGGATTTCGACTGCAAAGGCGGGTGCAATCACAGCAAGCAAAAATGCGAGATGTGTGCCTTGCCACATCATGATGCGAAAATCTTGTAAAGAACGTAAAGAGATTTGCTGAAAAGAAAGTAAAGAGGTCGGTTGAAAGGAATGTAATGTACCACAGGTAACTCAGATGATTGAGGTCAAAGGCAACTTTAGGGGGCCGTTTCTTTTATAGTTAGACTTGCCGTTAGGAACAGTTGACTTTAAGTTATTCGGCTAAATTAAATTTGGAAATTCTTTTGTACTCGAAACAAGACTTGTTCGTTCGAAAAGTAGATTTAAGAGCATAACGTTACCTGTGCTGGCTAAATGCTACAGTATTTACTTAAAGTTTAGTGGTTTTTGGAGGCGAAAAAGTATAAATCTCACGATCCATGTAAACCGAGTTAAGTTGAAACAAACGCGAAGAGCCAAGACCAGTACGATAATATCCCCGCCTTGATTCTCCAGGACGAAACAATTAGCTGAATGAAAGGGGCAGAAATAGGGGATGCGAACCCGAGACTCCGATATGCATACATCAACATTAAAGCAGCCAAGTCAAGTAGACAAATTGCAAGGCTCGCTAAACCTTCTAGGACCAGCCTACCTGAAAATACAGAGTAAAGTGAATATGGTAAGCCGCTGGTGCGACTTGAGGTAAGCGCTGATTTTTTGTGAGGTGCTATCTGACTTGCATGAAAGAAACAACTCTTAGTAGAAACAATATTGAGGATCGGTCTAATCTGTCTGACTCCGCTGATTCTAGATAGACACTATCAATAAATGACTATAATAGAATTGGTAAGTGGGCAGACCCCTCCTCAGTGGCGTCGCTTATACCCCGCATCGCAAAAGGGGGGGTTGCTTGGCGCTGCTGACATATTCCAACCTCTCCATTTGGCCTGGACCGCAGGATTAGCTCGACAACGACCCGGGTGAGTAGGCCCGGCCATGTTTTGTTCATAAGCACTTGATACGGAGCGATTCCGTCGGGTCAGACAGAGCTACCGATTACCTGATGCATTGAGACGACGGCGGCTCATTGGCACAAACAACACGATCTCGACCGTGGAGAACACGGATTTACTAAAAATACGTCATCTCTAGAGGTAACGTGATAATGTGCATCAAGTAGATATCTGCTGTATATGTAGCTTAAACCGACCTCAGAGGAGCTATAAAAACACACATGTTCTCGTTCAGAAGTTTTCGAGCAACAAGTTCGGCAAGAACATTGACCAAAAGTCTCATTTCAACTCGATCACAAGCAACAACTTCGGGCTTCAAAGGGTGGCGAACAGCAACAGCAACAGCAACAACAACAACAACAACAAACACCATCATGGCTTCACCAACCAAGATTCACTTGACAACTGAAGATACCGGCATCTTCAAATTCGGATCTCAAAATTCGGAGACCGCCGCTAAAGTCTCTGAACTCCTCCAAGAGAATCATGAAGTATACCCCACCTCTCCCATAGGCGAGCAAAACAAATGACAAGTGCCTAGCAACATCACATCTTTTGCAACGACGAAGGATTTCATAATCATATTGTCCACCATCTTCTCACTCTCTACAGTGTTGGAGCACCAGCCGCGGTGCTTGAGAAGCATTACAAGAACAATGCTTCTTACCAGCGTCCTCCTGTTCCTCTCGATGAGCGAGTTGTGCAGGACATGAGCAATCCTGAGCACTTCCAGAAGTACCTTGGCAATGAGAAGTACTATCATGACTTTCTAGTCTTCTTTCAAAAGGAGATGGAGCGTAAAGGCGCAGAGAGTGTATTGAATGAATTTCTGTTCGCTGAGAATGAGAAGGCTGATGACCTGCTGGGAAGAATGTATGGCGGTAGGCTTTTGAGAATCTCCAGCAATACAATGCATTACCAACTAATACCACTAGGCTTCTTCCACCCGATTATCCACCTCGGCTTTGGTCTCGAGTTCCAGCAACCAGCAATCATAGCTGAAGCATTGGCTCAAGGAGCAGTCCATGACAACTGGACTGGCAAATACCTCCTCCGTACCGAAGCAGCCGCTAAGTCCAACCCTAACCCATCAATTAACACAACACTTGTCGAACTCCTCGAAGAAATCCGTGCCGATAAGAAACTGGCTACATCGGCACATTGGGAAGATCCGAACAAGGTTCGCGATGGGATTCTCGTGCGTGCTCCAGAGGAAATGATTCGCATTGCGAGCAAATGGATCGTTACGCCTGAGACGCTTGAGAGAAAGACAGCTGAGATGACTAACGCGGCGATATTCTTCACGGCTGCTGCTCAGAGACCCCCGAAGCAGGTGTGTCTCATTTCCAAGAACTAACCTTCTGAGCATTTACGATGAGACGGCTCGCTAATAGCGAGTTTGTGCTTGCAGGTCAAGTTCGATTTCTTCTACATGCATAGCACGAACACTTCAATCTTCTACCCAACCTTCAACGCCCTACCTTTCTTAAGCACCAAGAGTAAAGTCAGACTTCTGCAATGGAAAGCCTATGTAGAGTAAGCTTTGACTTTTCCCAACCCTGATCCCTTCAACTCCGCAATCAACTCATGAAAAAGTTGAACACCAGACTGACTCCATCAAAAAGCCTAGCAATCTATACCTCCCGCGCCGCAGCTCCCCTCCACCTCTCCGAAGTCTCGCTTTACACCCCGGCTAAGCTCAATTCTGGGAATGTAGAATGGAAAGGTATCTTCCGACGCCTGACCGAGTTCGCCGACGATGGACATGCTGTGAAATTCGGGAGAGCGGTTGCGAATGCTGAGAGGCTGTGTAAGCCTTATGAGAAGGACGGAGCTGGTGTCGGGGTGGTGCATGGTTTCATGTGGGAGAAGATTGGAAACATGATTGCTGATAGTGTGGAAGATACAGGTGCGACTTGGTCCCGAGGAGTGGGATTCGCCGAGGCCTGGGAGGACTACGTAGATCGGCCTAGGAAGTCGCAGTTGTGAAGTTGGGGCACTGAGGAATGATCAGTGGTAATTGCAAGGTAATACTCTCGCTCACTGGTAGCTTTTGGATTATAGTTTTGGTATTCCTTGTCATTAATTTAGTTTGTAATGATTATTTGGTTACATAAGTAGTATTCTTCACAAGCTTTCCCAAAACGCTACACTCTCCTCTAATCCCATTACAACCAGTGACTTCTCATCCACTCCCGCTCCCTCCTCAGACACGGCCGCCTGCGCAAAAGCTACCCGATCTCCCTCATCATCCATCAGAATCGCCGCCGCGCTCTGGAACGGAGCACCGAAAGTACACCCTCCCATCTCAAGATTAAACAAGCAGATATTGTCATTCGAAAGGTCGACTAAGCCCCTAGCGTAGTTCCTCAGCGGCACACTGACATCCACAGACTTGCCATTCACGCCAGCGAAGGAGTACGTGATATTGAAGTCCTGGGGAATCAACTCGCAGCTGCCGTTGAAAGAGACGACACCATTGTAATCGACCAGCTGACCACCCGTAGCATTGTAGAAGAGTTCCTCCATACCGCCATCGTAGGCGAATGGGAGGTAATCAGCATGAGCACCCGAGTCGACTAGACAAGTCGTGTCTTGATCTGGGACGAATGTTTGGCCGTTGATTGTGATGTTTGGCTTGGCTACGTACACGCCGATATCATACTCTGCCACGACATTCTTGAGCTCTACAAGCGGGCCGGTGTATTTCGACGTATCGATTGCGCCGAAGAGGATACCGCCTGTGAGGTTCCCAAGGGCCCCCAAGTGCTTGTCAAACCACATGAACATGGTCTTGCTTGCAATCTGTCCGCTCTCGAAGAGATTCTGGCGGAATGATGGACCGGCTGTCTTCTCTTTGTCGTAGTACGACAAACCTAGAATGGCTTCATCATAGAGCGGAGGAATGCATGACCCGTTGTCGGCCATTCGGAAGAGTCCTGCGTTCTCAAGTGCGAATTGAACATTTGGGATGGGACCGCTGCTCCCTACTGAAGTAATGGTATCGTTGGCATATTGTTTACCCGAAACGATTTTGGCATTTCCGGCATATGCGTAGGTGGAAGTGTGGGTTGTAAGTGTCGAGTAGGGTGAGAGAGCTGGGTCGTATCTGGCGGGGACCGAGGCGTTGCAAGGGCCCGGGAATCCTAGATAAGGCGATCCAAAATTTATGATTGCATCTGGTGACCAGATCTGTAGACTTGAAGTTAATAAATGTGCTATGTAATAACTATGGGGAGGCTTACCCAGAAATTTGCGCTTCCAGAGTCCATCACAACTCTCACGGGCTCGGCTGATGGTGCGGTGCCGAACGTGATGTCGGCAGTTACTCTTGAATCGGCACCATACTCGAAAGCTACTGGCATGTAGTGATACAAAGAACTGTAAGCTGCAAGAGCTCCGCCGATGTTGAGAGCAACTATGGTGGAAAGAGAGGACCGCATGATGAACGAGCTATTGGATGACAACGATCAGTGATTGAATGCCTTCGAGGTGAAAAGTTCAGACAAAGCAAGAAGTCGCCTATGTATATACTTCGTATGCCATCAGATTATGATCGACAGCCGTGGAGAGGAAACCCGTCATCAATTAGAACTTGGTTGAGGATGCCTTGATTCTAATCAACAGCAAACTCTCTGAAGTCATCGGGCAGCACACAATTCCAAGAATAGAGCCAAGCGAGATAAGTAGTAAATGCGAGCCCCATTAATACGAAGATTTAGCAACCTTGTTGAAGCTTGTTTTAAGGTTACGAAGAACTAAGGCAGAATTGGGATGAACACCGAACGGCCGAAGTTTAAGCTTTAGGGAGGGCAATTGCCGATAATGCGAAACAGCTAGGGAATCCATGCCGGGGCTGAAGGGGCTTCTGGAAAAGCTCTGTTTGTGGCTGAGCAAGATATCGTCCGATGCTTTCGAAGACCCTGTCCTTGTTGTTCTTTGCGGAGGATGGTCGCTGGGGAAAAGGGGACATAATTTTCCCCCAGCGGTGATTATTTTGGCGCTGACGTTTAGCGAGGTGGACTTCAATTACCTAAGCTTTCCCCTTTTCGTCTTGAAAGTCGACTTCGAGAGTTCACGATACGAGGATAGAGAAGCTAAAGGAAGCCAAAATGATGCGGCCCAATCATAAATTTGAAAAATCGTCCGATGAGAAACTCATCAGAAACCAGTTAGTGGCAAGTGATGGTCAAAGAACATGAGCTCAATATGCTGGTCATTGACTCCCTGACCTGAAATCCGTTCATGCAGCACCTTCTCGGTCCCGAACAACTCCAAGATGTCACAATTTTGATCACAAAACGACTGTCAGTGTGAGTATTAGTCACTGAGTACCCACAAATGTCTCTCCTTACAGTCGGCATTATCTCGCCTTGTACCGTGGAGCTGAGTGCTGTAGCTGGTAGGGCTAAGCGAGCAGCCCAAACACCGTTTTACCCCTGTTCTCCCTGTCGGTGTGCCCGGGTTAGCCTGGTGAGAAGCTCAACGGATGCGGTCCTTGTCTCAAAAGTCGACCGCATCTGGTCTTGACTCTGGGGTATATGTTCTTGGATCTCCCCAACCTTGGCTCCCATCAGTCTCCATTCCATCTCAACCAACTTTAGTCTTTCGCTCTCAACTGCACCTCTCATTCTCTCATCTCTTAATAGTCTGATCAAGATGCATTTCACTCGCTATATTCTACCTTCTGCCCTCTTCATGTCCTCTTCTGTGTTCGCTCGGCCAGCCCCCGTTGGCAACCAAGATACATATGGATCCTATCGAGTCGTCGAAAGCAAGACCGGTGTCCCGAATGGATGGACTTACCAAGGACCAGCCGACTACGAGACCATCCTCCATCTACGTCTAATTCTCAAATCTGTAGATGGAAATAGTCTGAGCGATAAGTTGATGGACATCAGCACTCCCGGAAACGAAGATTACGGCAAGCACCTCACCCAAGAACAACTGGGATCCCTCGTAGCACCTGACCCTGGAAGTGTCGACCTCCTTATTTCATGGCTCAACTCCTTCTCAGGAGTCAGTGATGTTGCATATTCAGTTCATGCCAGTTCGATTTCCTTTAAGAGTACTGTCTCAGCAGCTAGCAGTATGCTTGCGACCGAATTCGGAGTTTTCCAAGTTACCAACGGTAATGGAAGCGTCGTCCGCAGTCTGGAATACAGCCTTCCCGACTACCTCAGTCAGCACATTGGACTCATCCATCCCGTCACTTACTTTCCACCAACGGAGGGGACTAACTCGATGTCTGTGGGCGAAGATGCCAAGCGGTCCGAAGAACCTGTTGCTCCCATCTACAGACGTGATGTAGAGCCCGAACTCCTGAAAGCATGTCAGTGGGTCTCTTCCCCTTCCAGCCTTACCCCAGCGGACTCGAAACGTATTTAACTCAGTGTGTCCTGAATAATCTTGACTTTAAACTCCACTAGAACTCATACTGACTGGAACTCTTCTACAGAACCATCACACCAACTTGCATCGCCAAGATGTACAACATTGACTACACCCCTCCCTCGAACACCACTCCTAGTGGAAGCTGTCTTGGAGTCGCTGGGTTTTTGGAGCAATACATCAACCACAACGACATCACATCTTTCGTTCGGAAATACGGTAACTCGGCTTCTATTCGTGCCAATCCTGGTACTTTCACTGTCGAACTCGTTAACGGCGGGTCGAACAATGAGTCGGCTGCCGGAATCGAAGCTACCTTGGATATGGAATACAGCATGCCATTCACTGGCTCTCTACCAGTTGTCTATTACTCTACAGCTGGTCGTCCACCTTCCATTGGTCCAGATGGACAAGAAATACCACTTGATCAGGTCTATGCCGAGCCATATCTTGAGTGGCTTGAATACATGCTTGCAAAACCCAATGGAGTCATCCCACAGGTGATCTCGATCTCATACACCGACACCGAACAAACAGTTCCTCGAGACTACGCAGTCCACGTCTGTGACCTCTTCGGTCGCCTTACAGCCCGCGGTGTATCCATCATTGATGCATCTGGCGATGGTGGAGTAGCAGGCCAAGAAGATGTCGACTGTATCAGCAATGATGGCTTGAACAGACCCACATTCCTACCGACCTTCCCGGCCAGTTGCCCTTGGGTCACTGCTGTAGGGTCAACTTCTGTTATCCCAGAGCAAGGATCATCTTTCTCTTCTGGTGGATTCTCGAATTACTTCGCTACACCATCCTACCAAGTCAACGCGACTCTTGCATACGTAGCCTCTCTCAATGGCCAGTATGAAGGTCTCTATAATGCTTCCGGACGTGGAATTCCCGACATTGCAGTCTACGGCTCTCGATACGAGACAGAGAACAACGGCGCGTCTTCAGGCCATCATTCCGGTACCAGTGCCGGGACGCCTGTCTTCGCTGCCATGATTGCACTTGTCAATGACATCCGGCTCAGAAATGGAAAACCAGTTTTGGGATGGTTGAATCCTATGTTGTATTCGGAGGAGATGAAGAGTGTATGGAATGATATCACCGAGGGATACAGTTACGGATGCGATGCTTCTTGGAATACCACTGTTGGATGGGACGCGGTGACTGGGTTGGGGAGTCCGGATTTTCAGCGCCTTGTAAATGCCCTACAATAATTGCAAATGATAATCAATACTGCTTAACTTCTCTAACACTGATTATGTGTTACTTTGAAGTATTCGACGATGACTTTCTCCTCATGTTCCAAAATAGGGGCTGACTCGGTTACCGCGTGCGGATCTTGTTAGAGCCAGAACTGCATCGTGAACACCAGTCCTGAATCCCAGTCATATACTATACCATCAACACCCAAACGCTATCCTATAACCCCCCCTCGATGATGAAGTCTCTCACGTCAAAATACTTCAAGCCCACTCTTGACATGCACCCCTGCACGCCACATCCGCTATGGCGGCAGGATACACCCGTCCCCGCTGGGAATGAGCGCCGGTTTCGGTCCGCAGCAGAAAATCGCCGCTTGATCCACCTTGAAATCCTAATAACATCCACTCGAGGACCTCCCTTCTCTAGTTTGAGATTGTTTTTATCTCATGCAAACACTTTCTGACACTCCTTGCATCATTGTCGATTTTAGCGAGACTGTTTGTTGTCAACGGGTTGTTTTTATTTCGAAAAACATCGCTTAAGAGCACGAGGCTGGAGCTGTTGTTTTTGTCAAGGACTTGCTTGTATCTGGACACGCCGACATAATGTCGACATGAGCATTTCTTAATAAAATTAGTCGGCGACCTCAATTCATGGAATTTCCTGAGCATTGCTATCAATACCACATCCACTTGAGCCACAATGCCATTCGGAAAGCCACCACCAGACATCGAAATGCCCATCTGGCACCCCTCCTCCTCGTCCTCTAACAGCGAAAGCATGCCCTCAACACCCACAGCACCCCACAGACTCGATCTCGAAAAACAAGCCACAGCACCCGATCAAGCGCCCGCCTCATCTCTCGCCCACCAAACCGGCAGCCGTGTAACACGGCAGCAATCGCTCGTGCATCGAAACACCAACCACAACAGATTCACGCACCCTTTGTCTCACGTGAAGACCTCCTCCGACTCCATCGTGGACTTCGATGGTCCTGATGATCTGTATAGACCTATCAATTGGCCGTTCAGGAAGAAGCTCATCACGACGCTATTGTATGGACTGACGACTATGGGATCGACGTGGGCGAGTTCCGTGTATAGTCCTGCTGTTGGTCAGATTTCAGATGAGTATGGCGTTGCGGATGAGGTGGGTATTCTGGGTGTTAGTTTTTTGTTGATTGGGTTTGGGATTGGACCGTTGCTTTGGGCACCGTTGAGCGAGGTGTAGGTTGTCCCCAATTTTCAAGTTTTCAAGCGTTGAACTTGGAATTGGGATTGGAGCAGGACTTAGAAAATTTGCTAACTATTTCTTGAAGATATGGAAGGAAACCGGCAGTACTAGCTCCGTATTTCATTGCAGCTTGCTTCTCGTTTGGTACGGCGACTGCGAAGGATATTCAGACTATTCTTATCACGAGGTTCTTTGCTGGATTATTTGGTTCAGCTCCTGTAACTGTACGTTCATCCTTTCCCTACTACACTAACAAACAGCTTTTCTGGCTCAGACTCTCAGTAAAATTCTTGAGTTCCAATCCCAAGTTACTGACTTTGTATTTCCCGTATTAGAACACAGGAGGTGTACTCGGTGACATCTGGTCACCTCAACAGAGAGGAACAGCTATTGTCGGTTACGCATTTGCAGTCGTTGGCGGACCTACCCTTGGGTAAATACCAACACCAATTCCTCCCACATCTGAATCCAACTGACAAACGAAAAGACCAATAGCAGGAGGCGCAATAGTGTCAAGCCACCTCCGCTGGCGATGGACTGAATACGTACTTCCCCCTTCTCATTCCCCTCCCACCATTTCAATTTCAATTTCCAATTCATCCCTCCTACCTAACTCTAACTAACAAGACCCCCACTAGACAACAGCTATAATGATGAGCACTATCCTCCTCCTCGACATCCTCATCCTAGATGAAACCTACGCACCCATGCTCCTCGTGCACAAAGCGCGACGTCTCCGCCACGAGAGCGGAAACTGGGCTCTCCATGCTCGCCACGAGGAGTGGGATGTCAGTCTCAAGGAGATGTCGAATAAGTTCCTTAAGACACCGTTTAGGCTACTCGCTACGCCTATTTGCTTCTTGGTCGCGCTGTATGCGAGTTTTGTTTATGGGATTTTGTATTTGTAAGTGCTGTTATGGATTTCAACTGACCGATGTTTCACCCATATTTTTTGATACGGAGGGAGGGAGGTTCCGCCTATTTGTTTGCTCTGGCTTTGAATTTTTTGAGTACAGCTAATAGTCTACTAGGTGTCTGGGAGCGATTCCCATCTCTTTCGCTGAAGAGAGGGGATGGGGTCCAATTACTTCCCAATTGCCATTCCTAGCTCTTCTAGTCGGGACTATTCTAGGTGGAGGTGCGAATATCTTGTATGTCTACTCTGCTCAGCTTGTCAATATCTCCACTCTAAGAGAACGATCTAACACCCCCAGCAACAACAAATTCTACATCCGTCGCTTCGAAGCCAATAACAACAAACCCGTCCCGGAAGCACGTCTTCCACCCGTACGTACCCAAATTCCACTTCCCCTTCCGCGGCTAAGCATTCATACTCCACTTTGATCCCATTTCCCACAAACCCCCAAACCAGATCTTGCATACTAACATCCCCCTCCTCACCCCAGATGATGCTCGGCTCCCTCTTCTTCACAACAGGCCTCTTCCTCTTCCGCTGGACCTCTCCCTCACACATCACACCCGTCCTTCCCCTGCTAGCACTAACTTTCATGGGCTTCGGATTCTTCACCATCTTCCAAGCAGCGCTGAACTACCTAATCGACACATTCTCCCGCTTCGCCGCCTCAGCCGTAGCTGCAAACACATTCTTACGCTCTATCTTCGCAGCTGTCTTCCCGCTTTTCGTGGCGCCTATGTTCCATAACCTAGGTATACCGTGGGCGAGTTCGTTGTTGGGGTTTGTGAGTTTGTGTCTTGTGCCGATCCCGTATTTGTTTTATGTTTATGGGGAGAGGGTTAGGGGGAGGGGAAGGTTTACGGCGCAGGTTATGTGATTTTGATCTGAGTAGGGTCGTCATCGGATTATATAATATAGAGGAGGGAGTTGGAGTTGGAGTTGGAGTTGGAGTTCGATGAACCCCCCCTTCACTTTGCTTGCTCTTTGGGTTCGAGGTGTTCGTCCGCTGGTGATGCGGTGTTGAGAAAAGGGGAATGGTTGTGCATAGCGTGGTTTGGTTTGGGTGTTTGGTGTATATATGAATTTCGAGGCGTCTTCTTCTTTTCTAATTGCAATGCTTGCTCTCTTGCAAGTTTTGTACATACCAAGTTGCGGCGGTGCTTAGTAGTTTTCTTCCTTCACTTCGGGGTAGAAACGTAGAATGATGAGTGAGTAAATGATTATTTATGGTCTATGTAATTGAGAATAGGTTTGTGCCCGGGTTGGTTGTGGTAATAGTTGAGAGTCTGATATTACATCCATACCATACCGAAACACCTCTCCCCTCTCACTCTCTATCTAACATCGTAATCCATATATACAGATGACCCAAAGTAACTAGCCAATAGCCAGTAAGTTGATTCCCAAAACGCCTCGCCATGCCCATCCGCCTATCAAAACGAATACACTTATACATATCCCACATAATTCACTTCAACCTCCAAACCACTCCTCCCCACACCACTCCTGCAGACCCATTCCTCTCTCATATACACCCAACCACCTAATCAACCTCACTCGGCCTCCTCATATACGCATCAATCGCCGCACTAAACGCCGCAAAGCCCGCACACCCCAACGCAGCCGCCTGCGGCCCAGCCGGTGCCGCAAGCACACCACCCGTAATACAGCCCGCGAGAACGCCATTAGCGAGATCATTCTTCGCGCGGAACCCTTCGATACAACACTCGGTGCCGGCAAAGATGGCGCCTACCTTCCCGAAGTTCTTGGCCGAGGAGAAGGAGCGCGTGCCCATGTCGCGGAGTCCGGCTTTGAGTTGTTGGCGGAGGGGGAGGGAGGCGATGGTTGCGCCGGCGGAACCGGGTGTGTGGAGGGGGGTGTCGTATTGCATCTGGGGGGTGAGGTGTTAGATGGGTGAGTTTGGAAGGGGATTTGCTATTTGGGAGGGGAAAAGAGAGGACGTACAGAAGCCATGAAGAGACCGAAAGCGCCGCCGAGAGCGAAACCCATTACACCTGAGACGGCGGTTTTTCCGGGACAGGACTCCATTAGTGCTTGCATCTGTGAGGTGGTATATTAGCTTGTGTTTTCTCCCAGGTTGTACCATATCCATCCATAGCCAAAAAAAAAACACCCCCATTCCAGCCTTTCAATCTTCGAAGTATCCCCAAATCGAGCCCTGGTCCTGAAGCCTTATAGCCAGCTTCCTTGTGGTACAATCGCGGACTCGAGTTGTATGTATAGAGCACCTCGCTCCCCAGGCTGCAGATTCCCAATCCAGCCATGGCTATTCATCTCAATCCCAATGCCCAATCCACAACTCTCCCTTCAAACTCCAATCCCTCCCTCCCCTTCCGCATCCCCATCCCACCCCCTAATCCAGAATCCACAACCCACAAGACCACAAAAGAAAGGAAGCCGTCTCAACCTACACTCTTAACAACAGCCTTCGCCTGCTCCTCCTGCGCATCGCCCTGATATCCACCCCCTGCACCGCCTGGCGTCCACATCGGTCCGTTCATTTTACTCGTCTCGGCTTGTATCGATCGTCTCGAATAGTGCCGTGTATCCTCGCTCTGTATCTGTTGTAGGGGGCGCTGTGCGATGGTGGGTGTGGGTGTAGAGGGGATGGGGAGGGAGTGAGGTAAAGGTGAGGTTGCTGGGTTTGGGCGGGCGAGAACTTTTTGGCGAGGCTGTGAGGTGTGGAGGAGACAGGAGTGGGGACGTGCGCGGCGAGGCTGAGATTTTGGGTTTATGACAGGATGGGACATCAGATGATAGGATTCTTGGAAGGGCGAAATGATTTGTTCCGAAGGAAACATATGTTTTCATCTGATGATTGTAAATCAAAAGGGGGAAAAGAAAGAAAGGAATCTTGAAATAGAATTGGGTTCTTTTACAAGATGTAGGTTAGGAGATGTTTCTCTCTTGGTACCTAGGTATGTTCACTCTATCATAATTAATAGAAAGCTCTATATACAATACATTGATGGATTTGAGATTGTGCAGTGTATTGTATTGTATTCTCACCGTAGGCAGGTACATAATTTTGTCTGTCTGGCGTATGAATCTATCTAAGATCCTTTCATCCCGTCCATCATTTCTTCCTTCCATCCCAGCTTCAGGGTACATGTATCTAGCAGGCTCCATCTCGCAGACATCCCAGCTCGAACACCAGCACCATTAACATTCATCCACCAACTCGACGCCCAGCGTCCCCTCCCTCATTCCTTCCCCCCTTCCTTTCATACCATATCCATCCCATAATCCTCTACTCATGAAATCGCTTCCCAGAACGCCACGAAATCCATCTATGAAGTATTTCTCAAGTCTCATACCCTATCTACTTAACACAGAAGGCGCTGGAAAAAGGTAAGATGACACTAAGCGAGACAACAAACAGACCCATTTTGAAAATCGACTAAAGTTGCTTGGTTGCTGAAGGAGCAAAAGTTCAGGATACGGAAAAGACGGAGAAATTGCCGAATTCCCAGTACGCGTTCGTGAAAGCCGTATTGTTATTCGAGACGTAATCGACACAAGTGCCAGGACCTAAACACACCCACAAATCAGTCCTAATCCTATATTCGCATTCTCTGACTCCCCAATCCCCCCAAATCTCAAAACTTCCAGAACGAAAGAAGAAAAAATGGGGGGATCAAGAAAGAGCCAAAAAAAAAAAACAAAGAACTCACAATTCTCCCCATAAACCTTCTCCGCACCCGCCCAATCCCCACAGAGGTCAATATTCGCCACAATACTCTGATTCTTAAAATGGCTCGTAATATCACACTTCGTATTCGGGAAATCCGCCGTCGCCGTGCCCCATGAATTCGGATCCGGAGCCGTCCACAGATTCGACGGGAGGGCATTCCTCGCGAACTGCCACATCCGAATGCCTGCTTCTCTGAGCTCGAGGGCTAGCACGCCGCCGCCGTTCGAGTTGAATGTCGAGCCGAAGGTGGTGTCGGTGCCGGCGTTGACGCCGCAGCCGCCGTTGGCGTTGGTGGTGTTGGCGCAGGTGCTGGCGAGCACTTTGCCAGTCTCTTTGCGCTTGACGTTTTTCATTGTGCAGCCTTTGGAGGTGTGGAGGGTCATTTGGTTGAAGGAGGTGTCGATTACGTTGACGGCTTCCATGACGTCTATTTCGCCGTTCTCAGGCCCTATATAACGGACGGGTTAGCATGTCATAAAATAGATAGGACGTTCTGAGGGAAAGAAGATAGGCAAGTAAGATAAGACATGAAATGTATGTCTCGAGACATTCAACGAGAGTAATTCTGGACCTCAAGAACTTACAGTTACTAGGATCGGTCAGCCACAGAGCAGGCCAGGTCCCGCAACCTATCGGGGAGTGCTTGACGTCAAAGATGAAGAGCGAGTTGAGACCGTACTGCTTCTTGGAAGTTACCCGGACCGAGAAACGTCCTGTCGAGGCATTGGGCACGCTGGTGTTTGAGACTGATGTGTCGACGCGGAGAACAGCACTTGAAGAGCTGGCGTAGGTTAGATTTAGAGAGGCAGCTTGTTCGGCGGGGACGTAGTGCACATGGCCGTTTGTTGGGTCGTAGCCGGTGAAGTAGTCGAAATTGTCTGAGAAGAAGGAATCGCCTGAGACTGTGTTGTTTATCGGTTAGTACTCATATATCTTACTTCTTACTATCCCAATGAATCTAATACGACATAGTAAAGTATTATTCAAAATACAAGCGGGTCGTAAAAGAAAAAGAAAGATGAGATGAGATGAGCACTTACAAGTCTCAGACAATGAGTACGACTGCGTCGTATACTCCGGATACGTATCATCACTCTTTCTCGACACCACAACCGCAACCGCAATAACAATAATCAAAACCACAACAACCACGCCCCCGAAAATCATCCACGCCTTCTTCCCCCAGGCCTTGACATTCCACCACGGCTGAGAGAGCGTATCCTCGCGATCATACATGATCTGCTCATGTGCAAAGGTCTTCCTCCGCCCTGCCATCTCCCCAATCGTAGCGAACGACATGCCTTTACTCTTGAAGAAATCCTCTGCTTCCTGCTCCCGCCTCTCGAGTTCGAGGTCTTGCTTTTCCGGGTCGTGGATCTCAGTCGTAGTAGTGTTTGGAAACGAGTGTGTTTCCTTCTTTGGTGAGAATATCCGGCTGCTTTTGGCTCGGATGTGGCGGACTGCTTTAGGTGGTTTCCAGTACTCGAGGGGTCGGAACGATTGTGTTGGTTGTGGTTGTTGGAGTGCTGGTCGTTGTAGAGATGGCGCTTGAAGAGTTGGAGAGCGAGTGTGTGTGTGAGGTGAAGTGGAAGATGGGGTGGAAATGGAAGAGGTATTAGGTTGGGCCATCCTGTCCCAGAGAGGCCGGCTCTCGTATCTATATCGATCACAAATCCACGCAAGGCAACGCAACCACCCCCCTCTCTTTCCTTATCGATCTGATCCGATGGAGAATACCTTAACAATAAAAATCCAGGCACAGCCAATACGGATGTTGACGACCCAATTAAAAATATGCAGACTGCGCCACAAGGTACACCAATGAAGAAGCCCAGAACAGGGGGGTAAGAAGTAAACAGAATCGGTAAAGGCAGGGAATTAATAAAAGGAACGTAAGCAACGTGTAGGAACCCGTAGGTGTCGGTCTGCCGGTCTCCGCCCCTCCCGAATCAATCGAGAGAGAATTAGGTAGGTAGTAATGTCGTTTATCCAGCGGCCTGCCTGCCTGCCTGCCTGCGTGCTGACGGCGGCACGAACAGGAAAATCTCAAAAAGGATGAATACGAGCGATGAAGCTGGGCTCGCTCAGGGGAACGCGTCTGTTTTTGACTGTTGAGGGTGTAGACCCCGCCTTTTTCGAGGATCCACCAAATCAACGAGCGTGAAACACGCGGCCGGCATGTAAAGACTTCGAATTCCAGTCAGTGGCAGTCTGGCAGTCTGGCACGATTGTTGAGAGGGTCTGTTCTGGCCTGGACTGGACTTGGGACAGGGGAGCTTGCGTGTTGGTTTTTCATGCCATGCATGCCCGTCTGATATCAGATGCATGCTTTCCTTATCTTCCACTGCCACTCCAACACTTCCAATCTTCTGGTGCATCTCATCTTCATGATGATTTCTGGGTTTGATAACTCTGGTTGGATGATCAATTTGCATATCAGACGAAGAGTCTCATAAAACCCGGCTTTTGTTGCATGAGTTGTGTGTGGTTTTGCAAATCATCGTTTCATCGACGCTTGTTGGATGGATGGATGGATGGATGGACGTGTGAGTCGCCTCTGAAAAATCAGGGGTCTGATGCTGTCATAGCTGCCGGGTTGATGCTCATCCATACAGTACATCCATCATCCATCATCCATCCCTATCGAGATTAATTTATTTCTATGAATAGAAAAAGATGGGTCTCGCCCGTCCCTCGTTTTCCTTCTTGTCAAGACCAGCCATCTTTTTGAGATTTTATCTGGGACGTTTTTATTACTCAAATGCAGTCCATCATGTCCTGCTTTTAGTCCTGCAGTAGTGTGTGTCTGCTTCCACCAATTCATGTCGTCAGCAGCCACGACGCCTCACCCGTCCTGTCACTTATCCCGTTTTGAAACCACCCATCAAAAACACCTTTTCAAACGAGAAGCCCAAACTTTAACCTCCCCGAACCTTTCAACTTTTCCAAAACTCAATATTCATTATTCAAGCTTAAAGGTCTGAGCCTCGAAAGAGCTTTTTGTTTAATAAGGTTGGACGAGCAGAGCAGGGTGAGTGGAAGGGAAAGCCAAGCCAAGCCTTTTTCTTCCTGTTGGTGCGTTCGCGCTTCTAAAGGTCCCGCCGCCAGAAAGCTTTGGCCTCCGTCCGTGTCAGAGGCTCTGAGCCCTACAGTCTCTCATCTGCCCGATGCTGAACGGGCGAGTAGGAGGGTACCTAGAAAAGTAATTCTATTAGTGATTCGGGAAAGAAAGAAATTCGGCTCGGCTTCTGCTTCTGCTTTGTACCCGGATCAGAATCGGGATCAAAATCGACCTGTCTGCCAGGCTGTTTGGGGGAAAAGCCGGTTAGAGCAGTAGTTTGGAAGCTTTGGAAGTAGATAGCCTAATTTTGATGCAGCGAAGATGGTGTCGATTGAATGTTGTGTGGGTGTGGTGCTGGGTGATGGCATTCTTGGGTCTTGTTAATCGGAGGCAGCTGGAAGGGCAAGCAGTACTTCTAGAACAGATGAATAGCTAGCTGGAGACACCGCTTGAGATTGTGGCTCTGGAAAGGAAAGGCTGCTTAAATTTAAGTAGCATAAGGACTGCGAGTAGATTACGTACGAAATACTGGTCTTTTACGGTTGTCTTTCCGCAAAAGACATGTGGGAGAGCAGGTATTCCATATGGATATATTTTCCCAATCCCT
The DNA here is from genome assembly GCA_020726505.1 of Leptodontidium sp. MPI-SDFR-AT-0119. Lineage (NCBI taxonomy): Eukaryota > Fungi > Ascomycota > Leotiomycetes > Helotiales > Leptodontidiaceae > Leptodontidium > Leptodontidium sp. MPI-SDFR-AT-0119. The sequence continues at coordinate 63,345 of JAHLEZ010000017.1, forward strand.
CCCTCAAAGTCCGTCCTCAATTCCAAGTCTCGAAGCTCCTACTCTCGACCCCTTGAGGGTCATCTTTTCATACCCAGCCTTGCATCCACCCCCGCATTCCACTTGTCACAATACAACCTGGAAGACAATGCCAGCGGCTCTGATCCATCCTGCTGCATGCATCTCCAGCTGCCAAACCTGAACCCACCCTCAATCCAACCAGGCCCAGTCCAAGCTAGGGCTCCCATCTCATCCTTGATATCGTGCCTCGGAACCAGCTCCTCGGGATACTTTCTTTCCTTTACCTTAGCAGACCGCAGACTGCAGACCGCAATTGCGAATTCCCGATCCCAGCCCCATGATTTTTATCCGAGCCGTGTGTGCTTGTGAAGCGTTGTACCTGCATACATACCTAGGTTGGTACGGATCTAGCTAGCTAGATAAGTACAAACCTTGATTGAGAAAAGTCGCCTGGGATCACTTTTCTCGGGTTCAGCCTTCTTTCGATATTGTTGTACTTGCATGGTTTGGGCCAGGTATATTTATATATAGATAGGTAGCTGGACAAGGAACTCGTGACGGAGTTACACGATGGTTTGTGGCTTAAGCCACAGACAGGTGCTGCAGGTTGTCAGTTCATTCATTATCTTAAGCTATCTTGAAAGAGCTGCGAACTCCCGCTGTCATTAGGTAATTGACAGGTAATTGACAGCTGACAAGGTGCAGGCTGCCTGGTGGGGATGCATGTGTTTGCGCCTTGAGTGTTGGACAGCATGTTGTATGTAGTACGGTGGTAGTACAGAAGTCTCTGCTTCATCTCGTCTTGCAAGTCTGCGAGGAGGTTTGCTACTTCTCGTGAATTATTTCCCTGCATTCAGAGTTGGACAAAGCAAAGCATAGCAGAGTAAAGCTCCAGCTCGTCTTATCGCCGACATTTATTTCACCGACTGCAAGGTGGTTTGGCGGCCCCGGGCTAAGATAAGATCAACCTTATTCTTAACATTCTAGAAAGTCCAGACCAAACCAGACAGCCCAACCAGACCAGCCTAAGAAAGCCGAGGCTTCGGGCACTGCATGTCATCCACTCCCTTGCCTGTCGTCTTTTACTGTAATAATCGGACCCCTGAATCATGACTTATGTTCAAGGATTCTTCAAGGATGATTCGAGCGGGTAAGAGGGTCCGATTACAAGGGACGGATCAATTGTCCAAGAAGGCAGGAGGTCGTGTACGGAGGTAAGGGGTACGGCATACGATGAACAACTTCTCCTATTCAAAGAATATTTTCCAATTAATAAATATATATGAGTAGGTACCAACCAGCCCCAACTCTGATTAGTGGTATGGTACTGTACTCGCATGACTTTTGTAAGGCCGGCCTCGAATCAGGTCAAGCCTTCCCAACTCAGATTATCTTTATGTCTCTATCTGAATTCCATTCCTTGCCTTACTGTACAGTACTGTACACCCCTCTCGCCAGATGCTGCCCTCCACTCACACTCATATGCTACCTACCTGTAGCATGTCAGCGCAAGTAACGAGTAAGTGGTGTTGCTGCTGCTTTGCACTTTGAGGAAACGTGACCCCGGGAGATCGCCCCATTCCCTCTCCCTCACTGCATACATGGCCAGCCTATCACATCTCCGGGTGCAATTAACCACAGCTGGCCCTCTCCGACTCTGAACATCCTCCCTCATCGCCACCTTCAACATTTCGGTGTCTCCCACCACCACCACCTCAATTACAGAGCATGAAATGACTTCACCACACAATCCAAAGCCCTCGCTTCGGTCAGGCCCTACCCACATGGCTTCTCCCACGAGGGCAAAAAGTAGGGCAGCCGGCGTCCACCGGGGCTTCTCTCTCGCCAAACGCTCCCAAGCAGCATCGCCAAGAGACATCAACCCCAACAAGGCCATCTCGCCCGTCTTTCAGCGATCAAAAATCCACCCGCCAAGCTGCAGAGGAACTTGGCAAGCAAAGCCTATCGACCCTGCAGCAAATAGAATCGTCAAACCTGTAACTGCTCCGAGATAAGCATCCCGTCGCAGAGAAAGCTCTATAAGTGACCGAGTGCCGACTGTAGAGGAACGAAGAAACAGAGAGTGTGTGAGCGATAGACTGTGAGGTCGAGCAATCGAACAAGCGAGTGAAGATAGGCAGAAAGACAGACAGACAGTTTGGCCAACAGTCAGTCAGGTTAACGAACGACAACCTCGCTTTTGTTGCTTTCGCTTCGATCTTCGAACGACAATCAACCACCGACCTGCAACCTTGAACAGCCAACGCGCTTCCTTCGATCTCCCTTTGAGCTTTGCACTGCGATATTTGCAATTCAACCCTAGCTAACCAGCTTATTTATTTGCTTGCTCAATCACTGAGCTATTCAAGATGGTTGGCTTCACCAAGAAGATCAACGATGCTGTCGCAGCAAGCTTCATCGGCCGACGCTTTCGTCTGATGGGCTCTGGCCACCCAAAGGCTCGTGAAGGTTCAAGATTCCTCACTGAGATCCGAGCTGGCCTGGCTACGTTCTTCGCCATGGCCTATATCATTTCGGTAAGTAGATTGATGTTTTTACCTGAATCCGAATCCCAATTTCGAGTTCAGGTTTGGATCAAACTTTCGAAGAACAAGCTGACAGTTCGCTCCAGGTCAATGCAAACATCATGACATCCAGTGGAGGAACCTGTGGTGCTTGCGAGATCTCCGAAGGTGGAAGCCCATTCGAATGCCCAGCCCAGCCCGAGTACGCCCTCTGCTTGAACCGCATGACTCGTGACTTTGTAACTGGAACTGCTGCCATTGCTGCCCTTACCTCCTTCTGCATGGGTCTCTTCGCCAACATGCCAATTGCTCTTGCGCCTGGTATGGGATTGAACGCCTACTTTGCCTTCACGGTTGTGGGACCTTATGGATTCGGACCAGTTAGCTACAACCTTGCTCTGACGGCTATCTTCATTGAAGGTTTCGTCTTTGTGGGACTTTCGCTGCTGGGTATGCGACAATGGCTTGCTAGAGCTATTCCAGCCTCTATCAAGCTTGCTTCCAGTGTCGGTATTGGTCTCTTCTTGAGTAAGCCTGCCTATCTCCCCAGAATGAAATTCAGCTAATAGAAATAGCTATCATCGGCTTGACCTACTCTGCAGGTATCGGTGCCATCACAGGAGCTACATCCGTCCCCCTCGAACTCGCTGGCTGTGCCATGGCAGACCGTGATCCCGACACTGGATTCTGTCCCCCTGGAGTCGACAAAATGGCCTCGCACACCATGTGGGTAGGAATCTTCTGTGGTGGTTTCCTCACAGCCGTTCTCCTCATGTACAAGGTCAAGGGTGCGATTATTGCCGGTATCTTGCTCGTCTCAATCATCTCCTGGCCACGATCAACAAGCGTCACCTACTTCCCACACACTCCTCTTGGAGATGACAACTTCAACTTCTTCAAGAAAGTCGTCACTTTCCGCCCTATCCGCGAGACTCTCGGCGTCAATGAGTGGAATCTCGGTGGTGCGTCTGGGCAGTTCGGTCTTGCGCTTATTACCTTCCTCTACGTTGATATCTTGGATTGTACCGGTACTTTGTACTCCATGGCTCATTTCTCCGGTGCAATTGATCCCGAGACTCAGGATTTTGAGGGTTCGGCTGTTGCGTACTTGGTTGATGGTAAGTTCATTCACCCTCGGCTCTCACACCTTCCGTCCAAATATCAGACAAAATCACAAAAAACCACCCTCATACCAGTCATCTCAAAATCAGATGTATAAAATCACAAGAATCCAAGCTAACGCACCCCATAGCATTCGGTATCTCAATCGGCTCCCTCTTCGGTCTCTCCCCAGTAACAGCATTCATCGAATCCGGTGCCGGTATTTCCGAAGGCGGAAAGACTGGAATCACCGCCATGGTGACCGGCCTCTGCTTCTTCATCTCGATCTTCTTCGCACCAATCTTCGCATCCATTCCTCCATGGGCCACAGGCTGTACATTGATCATCGTCGGCGCCATGATGGCCACTGCCGCTAAGGACATTAATTGGAAGTACTTCGGAGATGCTCTCCCAGCCTTCCTGACGATCGCTATCATGCCCTTCACGTACTCCATCGCTTATGGTCTCATTGCTGGTATCATCTCGTATATCGTGCTGAATACCATTGCGTGGGTCGTTGAGAAGGCTAGTGGTGGACGTATTGTCCCAGCTGATAAGGAGTTCAAGGAGCCTTGGACTTGGAGAATCAAGGGCGGTTTGTTGCCAGGCTGGATCGTTCGTGCTATGAAGGGGTATGTTCCCCCCAATTCCCTTTTTCTCTATACCTACCGCCCCTCATTCCCGTACATCTCCATATATATATATCTAAATATATAACCACACCTCAAAAAAACAAAACAAAAAACTAACTCCCCACCCCCTAAAACAGCAAAAAGGATTTCTGGCACGAAGATCACACACCCACACCCATCAGCGCCAGCCCCGTCCCATCAGACGGCGCCTCCGCGCACGCAGATGCAGACGCAAAAGAGACATCCGCAATCACCAACACCACCAACACCACCGATAAGAACCCCGCCACACCACCTGTGGTCGACGAGGAGAAGCGTCGGAAGTTGGCTTGATTGGCTTAGCTTTGGCAATTCTTGATTGCCATCCTAAGCCTCTCTCTCGTTAAAAAATAAAAAAAATTTCTGCTTGCTTGCTTGCGGATTCCCCAAGTTGCTTATTTTCTACATTCGACTTTTTCTTTGGCGAACTGTTTTTTAATTTGATGAGATGAGAGAGAGGAAGGGATGGAAGGGACTGTAGGATACGAGTGGATATGAATATGATGAGAGATGCTTGGATGGTGGTGCGGAAGTCGATTCGATCCGATCGGATTGGATTGGATTGCTGGACTGCTTGCCAGCTAGCTAGAGAGCCAGACAGATACTAAGATATAGAGATGAGATGAGATGAGAGAGATGAGAAAGAGAAATTGAACCTTCCTTCCATTTTGGAGGAGTTCATTCACATACAGAAATAATTCAGTCTCCTATTTTTGACTTGATTTAATGTGATGTCAAACTCCACTCGGTCGGTGTATTTTTGATGCGAGATCTCTTCGTCTGAGAGAATTATTGTGAAGTGAGTGATGAGCTGGATCTGCCATGGACACTATATATATATATATATTTATATAGCGAAGCCCAGAAGTATAACCGAGCAATGCGATTGCACAGCACATCATGCCTCACTCAAAATCTCGAACTGAAAAGTAGACTGTTGTGGCTTTGCGAACGGTTGGGTTGGAATATTATAGCAGATGTCCGCCCGTGCAAGGCGTGTATACTGGATGATGCTATTTTGTTTATACAGTACGTATGTAAATACGAATCGAAAAAGAACATTCCTGAACTTAAACTTTACCTTGAAATTCTTCATCTGAAACTTTACCCTTCGAGACTAAGCTGTAATACGATGTCTGACTAGATAGTCTGGTCCTGCACTTTCTAGTTCAAATCCAGAGATTCGAATGCGTGATGAGGAGATGCTCTGTCTCGCTTCTTACTCATGTTTGACTCTTGAGGAATAGGAACAGGTTTATAAGTAGTATGTACGTAGGCAGGTAGGTAGGAGAGGAGAGTTGTATTTGGCTTTGTCTTAGAGAGAAGAGATGTGAAATTAGTGCCTTTGGCGGTTGTGGGGGTGTATATGTTTATGTTTTTGTATATGTTTGGCTGAGTTGAGTTGAGTTGAGATGAGCGTGGAGGGGTGGGCTAGAGATAGAGATGAAGATAAGGAAGGTATAAATTGGTATTACTGTATCTTTGATATCATTTCGAGTTGAAGAATAATGAAAGCATGAATATGTGGAAGGTGGGTAGCTATTGCAACCAGGTAGATGACCACCATATCTACAAATGGATATATAACGAATACACCAAAACCGATAGAGGGAAAAAGAAAAGTGACAGGGAGGATGAGATAGATGGGAGATAGATATATCAGAGGACGTGTTAATGTTGATGTGATGCGGATGCGGTATCCTATCCTGCCCTATCCTAAGCCCATGGCAGTGAGAGAGAGAGATATGCCATTCCGTACGTACGATGCGATGCTGATGCAGATTTCCCACCGAAAATTCAATCCCTACCTATGCCAATGCCAATGCCTGCCTGTCTTAATGCTACCTACCTACCCAATGCCGCTCGCTCAAAAAATGCTCCCACGAAAATGCCCATCCTGCTTAAACAACCCATTCCCGCAATGCAAAAATGCAAGAACCCAAACATCAAAAAGCCAAGACAAAAACTATCACCGCAAAGAGAGAAAATACGATCAAATCGTGCCCTGAAAGTGTTTCCTCACAGGATCGAACTCCAACTCCACACCCCTATCCAGCTTCGCAAAACTCTCCAAGACCCTCCAATCGAAAATAGGGATATGTTCCGGATTCCCATTCTTGTTTTTCCAGCCGAGTTTCCTGATGGCTCTCTCGGCCTGTTTGCAGAACTGGACGGTTTGGTCTGGGCGTGTGATGTCGACTAGGATGAATTTCTTGACGCGGCGTCCGGATTTGGAACGTCGTGGGACGGTAGGGTGGGAGAGGGAGGTGAGGTTTTTGAGGTGGTGTGCGCCGTGGTAGGGGATGAGTTTGGTGAGGAGGTAAGGGTTGGAGAGGAGGCAGGGGGAGAGGATAAATAATGCTGAGGAGAATTGACACCGTTTTTGAGTTAGGAGACATTTCCCTGTGCTGAAGCTAACGGGAGAGGCTGTGGTGGGTTTTGGATGTAGTCTGGATTGGGAGTTTCGCCTGCTTGAGGAGGCCGTTGAATTCTTTTCTTGAGATCGAGGCTGGGATTGCTGGCTTTGGCTTCCAGAGGGTATGTTGGATGAAATCTGGCCGAGAGCATTTCGCTTAGGAAGGGCGTTGGTCTGTGGTGGAGCTGGATGGATGCGTGATGTGGCCGGAAGAGAAGAAGTGGGTGGAGATGCAAGCTTCTGGAAAGTCTGTCCAGCTTTCGGCGCTGATGAAATCTGGATGGGAGAGAATGTTGCGGCAGTTAGAGGGGCAATGACCTTAACTGGTGCTGAGAGTGTTGATGATTGCGGATCCCAGCCTATGCGATATCGAGATGCAGGTTTCGGTGCCACTTCTGGGGGAGGCAAGATTGGCGAAGACGTTGGTGGTGTCAGTGACAGACGGGCAGAATCCTTCCGCATAATGCCCTTCTTCACGCGGGTGCCAGTCCTTCGCTCTGGAGTTGGTGGCTCTGGTGGAAACTGGAATGTAGCTGAGAGAGAATGTGGTAAATGGGTTACATTACCAGGTAGTGGGAAGCTGTCAGGAAGTGTAACAGGGCCGTAGTTCTTGATGATGATCCGAGTCAACCACTTGGCTTCCCGAGGCTGGAGTCGCGTGTAAAGTTTTTCCAACACCTCTATCCTGTCTGGTGGATTCTCATTTTGTTCCTTGAGGGACTTTACTGCCAGTGAAGAGCCATCATTAAAAATGGCTATTCGAAGCAGTGACTGATCGATTTCTTCCACCGATATCTTGCTGGCAGTAGCGCTGTATGGGGTCTAAAACATGTCAGTCGAGGATAAAATAGACAGGGATAACCCAAGAGTGCTTTAGGTTGAAGCAAAACACCACCAGGATCAAGCTTTCCGTCTCGAGTTTTGACGTTTGTCATAGCTTCACTTACAATATTCATTTCCCGCATGATCTGGCAAAGACGCAAACCAAGATCCCCATTATTGTGAGCCTCATCTCTCCGCTGCTTCAACTTTTCATACATCGGAGTCGGCATCTTGAATATCCTTGCAAGGATTTGTTCCAAGTATTCTTCCACCCCATATTCTCGATCAGTTTGCCTTTCTGGTTTCAAGATCATCAAGACAGATTTGCTGTTTGTGTCTTGCGCATTGATCCTCCATCGGTGTGTTATAAACCAGGAGATAAGTGAGTCCTTAGTCTGAGAAACTCGGTCTCTTTGTAGAAGTGGTACTTCTCTGACACATATCCCCTCGATTTTGTCCAGCAGGTCACACACGTACACAAAAGGGAACGGCATGATTTCTGCGATTCATGGCAGGTTTGAGAAAGGCAAAAGGTTGAAAGAGGAAGAGTAGTGGCGAGTAGGGTGTGTTCCTAGTCGAGATATCGAAGTGTGGTAGTAAATGAAAGATTCGAAAATTGAATCCTTGACTGGCCAGTGATAGATAGGTAATGCTGGCGGGGGATAAAGTCAAAGAGTCATTTGTCAAGGGATGTCGGAACAACTGATCTGATGCGACCGTGCAATAATAGCGGCCGAGGGTGAAGAATGACGTGTCGATATCTGAATGGTCATAAACATGTGGACTTCATTGCACGTAGTCGCAACGGCGTGAATTCTGACCGGAAGTTGTTATGCAATAAAGGCTCGAATACTAAAGCCAGTGGATGATGTGAATATCTGTGGTTGTTGATGATGTTGTCGGCGACGTGTTGCTTTGTTTACCATGCAGAGAGAGGACGTGAAGTGCATCTGATATACTTGCGTGTTCCCGTGACCACGAGCCATGGGTGGCGCTATTTTAGCGTGACGCCATTCCCTTTCCAGCCTTCCAATCTAAAGGGCCTTGTTTCCCCGGCTATCAAGATCTGGGACCTTTCCTCCTGAATCTGAATCAACTCTCACTCATTCGTGCTGCACCCGACCAGACAGAAATGGTCTGAATCCCCTCATTTACACTCCTGCTACATAATATAATTCTTGCATATATAATGCCTATATGACTGTTACATACGGACCAGCTTCTTGTTATTATTTGTTGATTTTTCTTGGCGGCTCGAATTGTTTTGTTGACTTTCAGCAAAGCACCCTCCGACGCAAACGACACCTTCTTTTCTGGCTGACCCTCGCACAACGAACCGCATCCCCCTCCATCCTCGAACACGAAGCTCTGCAGCTGTCTCCAAGCACGTTATGCAACATGGCATCCAACCGTCGACGATCATCAGTTAACCGCGCGTCGGTGGAGTCGATTCTGCATTCAGGGGAATCTACTCAACCGGCAGCTGCACCAAGTCCACACGTCGGAACTTCCCCCAACAGAGCACAGTTCGCGATGTCTCCCCCTCCTCGACCAGCAATGGGCCATGCTCGTGCATTGTCTTATACACCTCGACGACCCAATCGATTGTCATTGAGTTTCCCGGTCGCTCCGAATACCAACGGGAACGAATCTGCAAGAGCAACACCCACATCTTCGAATATACCATCATTCCCTCCGACCCCAATAGAACAAGCATCTATACCATCGCCAGATGAACATAATACATTTTTGGTTGCTCTTGCTGGGCAGGAGCGGAAAGTGTTGGAGTTGAAGGAGGAACTGGCCAAAGCCGAGGGAGAATTGACCAATTTGAAGAGGCAATATGCACGCCACGAAGCATCCAGAAAGAGGGCAGAAGTGCGGCACATAGAACCATTGCAGACCGTTGCAATTGAAGGTTCTAGCAACGACGATCCATCAATTATGTCACGGCAGAGTGCAGATATGGACAGGCGAAGAGCCCTGCTCAATAACCTCAATATACCCAAGGAGACGCGGAGGAAATTCTCAGGTGCTCATACTCGGACCCTCTCGCTACTTTCACCTGAGCGATCCAATTTCCATCAACCTCAGCCATTCCCACCAGTCATAGAGTCATCAGCCGAAAACCAGGGAATACCGAAGAGTCTGACGATGCCGGATACCAGTCAAGGGCTAAGAAGAATCTCCTCCAGTCGTGCGAATGCAAGACACTCATATCAAATCGGTGTACCTCTGGGCGCAAAACAACTTGCTGAGGACCTGAAATCCGGAATGTGGACCTTTCTTGAGGATTTACGCCAAGCAACGGTTGGAGACGAGGCGGTCAACGGAACTACAAGCAGATCAAATCTGGAGCCTACCCCAGGTGGACCTGTGAGGAAGAGCAGCAAAAGCAGTTTAGCAAGCGATCGCAAGCGGGGGCAGTCACCTCGTTCTATGTCTCCTCGGACCTGGGAAACTTTGACTGGTAGCAGCCCACTCATTGATTTGGGAGATGAGGAGCCAGTCCGCCCCAGAGCAAGGTCTCCATCTACGATCAAAAAATCTCGACCACTTTCTCTTGCGGCACCCCCTTTGGACGACCTGGATGATGACTGGGCTGCATGGGATTCTCCAATCCCAAAATCTCCTCGTTGGAGTGGAAGCACGACGGTCTCGAATCCGGCAACACCATCTAATGGGAACGATGATGAAAACGTCAAGTATGAGAGAACCTCCGCACTACCACCATTTATCAGTATTAACAGCACTAGAATCATTGGACAACCCGCAGACGAGCTCAATACTCCAACAAAGCGCACAGATATTCAATGGCCAGCGTTAGACAACCTAAACTTGAGCCCCGGTGCTCTCAAGGGTAATTTGCAGCGCACCATGTCGACCATCATGAAGGAATGGGAGAAGACAACCAACACGCTAAAGGAGGATCAATCGGATCAAATCCTAACTGGCTCAGAAGCTGAGTCTAGCACCGAAGAGGTTGCTATGATGTCAAGATGAAGAACTGTAATGAGCTGGTGGGATTTGATTGGCGTGATTGGGATAATGATGATTGTCTTTCTCATGACGGATGAGCTTAACGAAAACACGAAAACTGGATACATATCTGTATATAAGGATGGTATATTTTGGACATTAATGATCTTGGAAAGCTTTTCCCTGTCTTGCGCGAATCTATGTATTGGTGATCTACTTCCCTGCCCAGTGGTATCCAATTTGTTTTATCTACTTTCCGTTGCTTCCTTCTCCAGGAGCCTCCTGTCAGCTCCACCTCACAGGCGTGCAAGAGGCCCATCAACCCTCGCGAGACCGATCGAAGCCTTGGAAATCTCCGAGACGGATTTACAGCCCGTTAGCATCATGCATCGTCGAAATTCGTCATACAGGATCTCGATGGCTTTCTCCACGCCCTTCTGGCCATCATACTGAGATGAGTCAGCTGGTTATCCATACTAAAACTCAAAAAGGCAGACATACCGCTAATCCCCAGATTGCAGGTCTGCCAATCCAGCAGCATTCAGCACCAAGGGCAATCGCCTTGAAGATATCCGCTCCGTTTCTGAACCCTCCATCTACATGCACTTTGATCTTCCCCGCCGCGGCCTCCACACACTCGGCTAGCACGTCAATAGTAGCCGGACTTCCATCCAGCTGTCTTCCTCCGTGATTGCTTACAATAACACCATCACACCCATACTCTCTCGCCAACAAAACATCCTCCGCGGTCAGCACGCCTTTGATATAAATCTGCATCTTTGTCCTCTCTCTCAACCACGGGATCTCCTCCGCCCAAGAATGACTATCCGAATTCAGTGTTAAAAAGCTAGAATCGTGCGTCTGCGCCTGCAATTGCTCCGTCGTCCTCTCAATCATGGGGAACTCCAACCCAGTAGGCGTACGGAAGTCGTTCCGCCACTCATTATACCTCACTCCCAGCACAGGCGAATCGGCCGTCAGGAAAATAGCCACACATCCAGCTTTCTCAGCTCGTTTGATGATTCGTTCTTGCAGAGCACGATCTTTCATAGTGTACAACTGCATCACGTACGTCATGGGACCAGTCTCCAACCCAGCACTCACGATCTCCTCAACGCTGTAATTCGCGAAACTCGAGATGCCCATGTGGATGTTCTTCACAGCGCAGGCGCGGCTGGTCGCTAATTCCCCCTCTGGGTGCGCCATACCTTGTAATCCTGCTGGCGAGATGCATAGTGGGAAGGCGATGGACTTTCCGAGCACTGTGGTTCGCGTGCTGGCTTGCGAGACGTTCTTTAGAACGCGTGGACGCATGCGATATTTGTCGAAGGCGCTACTGTTCTCGTGGAGGGTTTGTTGCGCTGTTGCGCCTGAGTTGAAGAATTCTGAGGGTTGGGCTGTGAGTTGAGGAATTGGATAAAGCGAGTAGAAAGAGATGGGGTGGGATGGGATGCGATTTGGGGACAAAGGTGTGTGAGTATGGACGAGAGAAGTTATGAGTTATGAGTGTTGAGTAATGAGTAATGAGTATTGAACAGTACCTCGTGCTGAAGTTGGCAGTTTCTTCGAGCCTGCATCTTGGAGATCGTCGATGCTGAGAATGACTTCCCCGCTCATACTCGCGATGACTGATTTCTCTCCCATTGTGTTGGTGTTAAGTTTTCAAGCTCTTGGTCGTCTGGGGAAATTCTTCTTGGCATGTAGCTTGCTATGAAGGTCAAGCTGGATGGGCGTCTAAGTCTATCGTTTTGTTTTTGAATGAGGGAGGAAGTGCAGGTTTTCTTGACCTAGAAAATGAAAAATGAGCGAGTGAAGGAGTAAGTGAGTCAGAAATCGACTGTGTCTCTAGTTCACTCATCTCATGTCACAACTGCTGCTGGACGAGGGTCGTGGTAACATGAGTCTAGATCTGGAAAGTGGGGGTTGACATGTGTCACGTGGTCACGCCCTTCTCCCATCACCCGCCGGTCGGTTCCTTCCTTGGTACTTGTGGTAGTCAATGTATCAATGTATTTAGAATTTCCGACAACCTCGTACGTTTGATTATATATAATAAGGCCATGTACACAGTTACTGTTAGATGAAGAGAGGTCCTCGCCAAGCTTGTGCTGGAGTGAGTGATTGAGCTGGTGAGATTTTTGTGAGCGAAAAGTAAAGTCGGATATTCTAGATGTTTAGACATTCTAAATTATATAAACCGATTATCAGAGGGGGCCGAGTGGGAACCGATAATTATGTGCTCAGCGCCATACGAAGGTACCTCATCTGTGCGTCGTAGAGGAGTACCTGTCAAGAGAACGATGTATTCTTTGAGGTACCTAGGTACTTTGATCTCTGAAGACTTGCTTGTGAGATGGTGATGTGGTTTAGAGTCCAGCGGAATGGGATTGACGGGGACATGTGTTCGAAATAAAGGACGGGGTATGAAGATTTTTGAGACTGAAATGAGAAGTGCCTCTGTGGATATGATATGTTATTCATACAGTGAGAGGTAAGTTTTGTGTCTCGAACTTTGAATAGAGAGGTTAAATAGGTGAATGGAAAACTGCGTTTTGCTACGTGCAACAAAAGAGAGTAGGTGGGGTGGAATAGGGGCTGAGTTGATGAAGGTTTATGGTGGCTGGGATATATTGAACTCACTTTCTAGGAGAGATAAAACTGAAAAGTCGATTATGAATGATTTAAGTCCGGTTTTGGTGGGGTTGAAGAATCAAACGCGGCATTAGGGCAGTCTATCTCTGGAATCAAATCTCTGCCGAAATAAATTACGTACGGATTTGGGCCGCACCTCAATGCGTAGGAAAAGTTCTTGCGAAAGAGAAAAAGTAGCGAAAAAGAAGAGCGGAGTTCACTGCCGAGTATGGTACGTCCGACAAGTTGGATCCGGAAACCCAAATGCCCTGGTGCAATGCAAACAAACTTTCTGCTTTCCTTTGCCTCCAGTTCTTAACCCTTCGTTCGGTGAGACACTGCCCACAGCTAATAATGGTCAAGCGAAGAAAGATACAGTAATTGGTGAATCAAGTGAGCCTCATCATATGGCGAATAACAGCTCCTCGTTTAGCTCCCTGCTAGCGTGGGAATTGTCTCACTGAACCGAAGGGATAGTGGCGCCACTTAAGAACGACAATCCATTTGCCTTCTGAATCTCGATCGCCTCTGAACTGGTTCTTCCTGCCTTACCTCATCATCCATCAGCTGCTTGTGGTGATATTTGATCCCAATCGTGTCTGGAAGCTCAATCTCAGGCTCCCCTTACACCTACTCCCCACCCTTCATCACACGAACATACATCGTAAGCAAGCAAGCTCGTTGCGTTTTTACACCTACGCCTGACCCTGCTCCTTCTGTAAGATCCACCGAATTTCTTTCAGTCTAGTACAACAATAAGGCTTCGTCAATGGAGGTAAGTACTTAATTGCTTCATGCTCTTTAGTGCACACTCATCTGACATGCAATGATCAGACCTCCCATACCACGAACTGGGCACCCGTACGGCTTCCTTATCTCAAACCCCCTTCACAAACCCCCGCTCCCCTGCCGATGGAGAATCACTTCTTGGAATCGACTGTGGTACTTCGCGATGATGCATCCTACCACCGGGTCGTTGTTGTTGGCCCGCACTTCATTGTCAAGCATGGGCATGGAGTGCGTGAGCGCGAAGGGCAGACCTTGCTGTTCCTCGAGAAGCACCTTGCAAGCTCCAGCTTCATCACAGTTCCAAAGCTATATGCCATGTATCGTATGCTATCGAACGGCCACTTGTGCCTGATCATGGAGCGATTGGATGGAGAATCACTCGAGACTATGTGGCCGGTGCTCGATAATGATGAAAAGTCTACCGTTTGTGGCAAGTTAAAAGACGTCTTTGCTGCTATTTTCAGAATTCCTATGCCTTACCCCAACTTCTATGGAAGTGTGGAAAGAGGCCCTGTGCCACACCATTTGTTCCATAGTGCCGACGGTGACAAAGCAATATGCGGGCCGTTTGGTTCGGAAAAGGAGTTCAATGCAGCACTAGTGAGGAGGCTAAGAGCAATTTGGGCGGCGAATGGGGAACACAGCTTCAAAGCAGACTTCTATGAACGGAATTTGAACGCCATATTGAAAGGGCATGAACCCAGGTTCTCCCATTCAGATCTCCAACCAAAGAATATTTTAGTACGCCGCGTACAGAGTCAAGCAGGCCTGGCTAGTGAGCGCTTCGAGGTTGCTCTGATTGATTGGGAGGAAGCGGGCTAGTACCCAAGTTACTGGGAATATTCCTCCGTTTTCGTTGCATTTCAGTGGGTTAACGACTGGCCAGAACGACTGGAGCAGATCGTAGACCCATGGCCCGGTGAAGCTGCGACCCTGAGAATGCTGTATCAAGATTTATGGTTTTGATTAGGATCCCCCGAGTAATACTCACTCTCCTGCCCAAAGAGCTCGCTATTGGCTTTGCACTGGATTCGTTGGTTTTCACTGTCAATAAATACACTTCAAGGTTCTATACCTCCCTTTTGTTCCAACTTAGAGCTTCAGATAGAAAACAGAAAGCAGTACTGTATTTAATTTGGCCAATAACGACAGGCTATAGTTACGAAAGTCAAAGAAACGCCACAGTGTTAAGTTAGATACACAGTATTTGAAGTGAATAATTTTAGAAATTAATCTTACTGTACTGCTGCTGATCACTTTCTCTTCAAATTTTTATCAACCGGGTCTCACCAGATCCAAAGGAGCACTTTCATAATTAATCCATGTAGTAGCCAAAACAAGACCAACAGATCTATCCGATTAGCGACGTCACAATGATGGAGAAGCGCGCGCACACCCTGCGTCGGCCTTTGTTTGGACTGGGAAGAATTTCCATTATAGATACTCCGTCGAACCCGGCCTTTGAGCAACGAACCCTCGACACGGTGGTATTATTAAACCTGTGAAAAGCTTCGTCAATTCCAAGGATATTTTTAGCCAGGCTCGCCAGGGCCGGATTTGTTGTGTTCCCAAATGGGTTTAGCGAGAGTAAGCGAGCCAAGGAATTAAGATTAACCACACTGGAATGGACTAACAACAAACCTCGGATGCTTACATCCTGTTGGCTACCCTGCTATTGACGAGCTGTCAGGACAATCCCCTTGCCGTGTATGTACCTGGGGAGGATCCCTTCTTTGTTTTGCGAGTCATATCATTACTTTTCTTGTTAAAGTTTACTTGAAGGATCGCGTGGCGCTCGATAGTTCGATTGAAGTGATCTTGGAGAGAAAAGATCGTCGGCTTAGGACCCCTTGAATTCGAAGCATGGGGTGCTAGTCAATGTAGTCGTCATAGCCGGCTTAGCAGCTTCAGCTCCCTAGGAATGGCTCAGATCACACGACTTAACCTAGTTATGGCCTGTTAGGTCTTGATGTGCAGGAGATTGCCAGTGGCTTGCTAAGTTAGCAAATTGAGGTTGTCAATTGCTGCCTTGAGACAGAGCACTGAAGATGCTAAATATCATTTGTTGGCTCGTGCTGGTGCACAATGGACTTGCTGTTCTGCGTAAAATTTCGTGCAGAGCAGTCACGCGTGTATGGCACATTGTTTGGTAATCATCTTTCTCAATAGTATCAATTCAAGTTAATACACCACTTCGATTACACCCCAAAAAAATAACATCCTTCTATCGACCTATCAAGCCTGACTATGCCATAACCAGCCCCAGAATGGTAGACATCAAGACAGAAAGCCCAACTGCAAAGCCATTCCTTCCACCAGATGCAGCTCCAGTCGGCGTGGCACTCGGGGTACTGGTAGCTGATTGTTGTTGAACATTGTTTGCTGTGCTACTTCTGGCGGCTCCAGCACCATTTGCTCCTCCATTGAATGTGACGGTGGAAAGAAACGATGAAGCTGTAGTTGCCGAGATTCCAATTCGCGGGGTAGAGGACGCTGTTGCAGTTGCTGGACCAGAAGTAACTGATCCCGCACCCTCTGAAGCTGCTGGTGAAGAAGCTGAACTTGTTGTCGTTATTGGATTTGAACCTCCATTGGCGCCAGGAACCGTTCCAGTATATGTTGCGTTGAATGACGATTGGATGGCGAGAATTTTGCTTGGAATCGGCGCGATGCTGTAGCTTAGGCTTTGGCAGGTCTCGATCTGGTCCTCAACAAGTCCCACTGTGTACGTGAGGTTGTATGCTGCCTGGCACCAATTACACCTGGTTGTCTTTCAGTATCGTCTCAAGTTCTAGACAAGTCCGGACTTACGCTTGACTTATGGATGTGTATCCACTTGTACAGACGCACTCATAATATGGGTTCAGGTCCTTGAAGTTGTCTTGCAAATCGCTGCATTGGTCGTATAATTCAGTTGCTTGGGTGCAAATGGAGTCATTGCTAAAACAGAACGATAGGTCTGTCTTGCGTTGACGAGCTTCTATGCTGTTGGGCTCATCCGCCCCGGCGAGTGGAGTCAAGACAGCACAGATGGCAGTCAAAACGAGTGCTTTCGGAAGCTGCATTGTGGTTGTTCAAAAAATATACAAAAAGAAAGGACAATGTAGACGGGCCCTGCTGCTGCGGCAATTCTGAAGAGCGACACTTGAAGATAATTATATTCCGGTCGCAGAGGAAACAGATCAGCAATAGGCCTCTACTTTCCACATTTTGGTCGACTTACTGGCAAGGCTATCTGCAAGAATGCCACTGCAGACGACTAAAGGTATCCTAGCACGTAGTAGTGTTTATGCTTAATTTCCGCCCAGGTGTCATTGGCAGTCGCGAGACTTGGCAGTTTATTTCAGGGAGTCGGGAAATCTTTGCCAAGGATAATCCTCGACGGCTGATTCAGCGCCCCTGTGCTTGATCTCTCTGTCCCGTGTCTCAAGCGAATCAACATTATGATAGAGCGCCACGCCAACGATCTTGCCCCTTAAAGTTGCGCTTATGGAGAAGTTTATGGCAAGATTGGGCACTCCCAGAGACGGAATGATTATGCCCGGCTTCCTCGACTTCAGCTCTCTTTGTTCGAAGGATGATCTTCTTGTCAGCATAGGCATGAATTTGGGCCGCTGATCGTGGTGGAGTTCAGTCGCTCCAAAGTGACACTACTGCAACTCACGACAGCGGAAGGAGTGACATTGGGTTATTATTACCGGACGCTTCCCAGGCCTCTAAAGTATTCGCTGAACGAAAACAGCTTCTTTCGTGGACCCTTTGAGGAATTGTTCCAAATCAAAACTCCAAATGCCGGAAATCACGGTTGGATATGTGGCCGGTGCCATTGCTGCCGGCATTTTTCTTGGTAAGAAATCAAATTTTTTCTTACGCTAGGACGCTGGGAGTGCTAATCCGACCACCAAAGCTCGAATCTACGCACCAAGTGTCTTGACTTTCATTTTATCGGCAATATTGCGAGACAAGAACAGCGCGGCAACATGGTAAGTTTTGAACAAGGTATGGAATGTACATTGCTGAATGAATTCAAGGACCGTCGCTGCTTCAGCACTTCATCGATCGTACTGGCCAAGCCTACTCCAAGCAGATGATGCTAAGAACCACGGAGTTCGGAAAGACATTATATTTCTCACGTACTTCATATCTTTCATGGGAGCTCTGATTGCTATTGCTGGAATTATCACTCCCTTGGGATTGTATGAGACCTTGGTTCCAACAGATAACGTGCAAACGCCGTTCCAGTACCTCAAAGGTAGCCTTCACCTTGTCGAGAGGACCAGGGATGGAGCCGAAAAGCTCGTGGCTCCGGAATTCGTGGTTCCATCTTGAACCAGTTGCTGATTGTTGACAGACTCATCACCCTTCGGGTACGGCACACCCCCTAGAAGCAATCTTACATTCAATCGGAAATGTGGAGACTTTGGTCCCCTTCCATGTCCATACTCGAACACGATCATTGTCAACGTATTTGATCAGTCTGGTAACGGTACGGTTGACATGCCGTACGGTTACAATGCATCGATCCCGGACATCGTCACAGAGATCTACTCGAGCGGCGTAGGCAACAATACCACCATTTCCAACTACTTTGACATTCAGTACAGAAGATATCAGTCAACCGTAGATCCAACTGTCAACAACGGCTCGAAATTTCTCGTCGGTACCTATCGGCAAATGCAAAGTGTTGTGCTGAACGATGCGGTTCAGGCAGTTGAGGGTTTGATTGTGGACACTGTCAACGGAGGCGTTGGATTCAGGAATCGTAAGTGACACCTATTGAATGTCATTAGTCATCTACCAAGCCTTTGAAAGATTACTTTGGCTTCTTGGATCCATGTCACGTAACTGTTTCTTTCATCATCTGACATTTCGTAATCTAGATACCGTGCCTCCAGGATTCAAATATGGCGCAAGTTGGGAGGAAGACATACTCTTCGTCGAACCTGAAACAGTCTGCGTTGACACAAATACGACTCTTGATTACAGGATTGCGGAATCTACCAACGTATCGGTGAATGTCCTAGATCTTGTCATCACCGATCGCGGAGGATTTGTCAACCTAAACAGGTCATACCCCTTGATCGACCTCTCCGACACACAGAAGAATTCGAAGATTTATGAGCGAGCGTGGAAAGCTGCTTGGATGACTAACTGGTATACGATGCTTTACTACGTAAGTATTTGCATTATCGATGTTGCTCGATCGCCGAGGGCCCCATTAGCTGTGGGCTCAAACCACGCTTACTGCCATTGAGGTACCAGCTAATGTGTCTAAACTCTACTAGAATATCACAAATGCGTACAATGAGACATCCGGACAGAAAGCACTGTCATATATGAACTCTAAAGTAGGAAAAACCTTTGCAGTCCCTTCCCTAAGCGATCATTCGTACTACGACTCTCTGGGTATGGACGGTTCATTCAACGAACATCTCAATTTAGGAAATGCCCTTGATGCTTCAGACTCCCCGAACGCTGATGCTAGGCCACCAAAATTTGGGACACAGGGAATCAAGAGTACCAACTTCTCTACCATAGGTAAGAAAAGCGATGGGCGACTTCAAGTCTCAATGACTAACTTCTTTCAAGCTCTCATATGCTCGGGATCTGGTGGCTCTGACTACGCCAACATCACCAATACATATGTCAATTGCGGGCTGATGAGAGGTATTCCTAAACGGCAAGACGAGGGCCCAGAGATGACTTTCGACAGCAACAGTCGTTGGTCACAACCGATTTACGCATGTGCAAGCGCCGTGAAGGCTACCATTAAGACAGTGTCTTTCACCTACAACGGAACATCCGGGCTGCAAAGCCTCAACATCACCAGCCTGAAAGACAAAGAGTACCCAAACGAAGAAAGCAAACCACTTTGGGGAGTCGAGGATACCGGCAACGCATATTTCCAGTCCGAAGTGAAGCTCATCTGGGGTCTCGTGTCTGACGACTATGACAACAACCAGAACGTATCTGTCGTCCGGCAAAATTCTCTGTATCTCCCAGGATATAGAAATGGGTTTGGAGTGCTGTCAAGCCAGTTTGCACTTCAGAATCTGCCTGGGAGTGAGTTCTATCAAACCGCATTGTATGCTTCATATGATGTGGGAGGATCATCCACGCCTCCAATCGATTACAGCGGGGGAAATAACATGGCAATGTGGGCTCGATGGCGCAAACTCAGCTCTACTCCGGAAACTGCAGCTCTAATCCCTAACTTCATCTTTACGGACAGTGCGGCAGCAACGGTTGTCGGTACCAAGGGCGTTCTTGGCCCAGGAAACTCAGCACAGAGAAATCTCGTCGCTCTCCCTGTCACACCTACAGAGCGAAAGATCCGCTACCGCTGGCCTTTTGCTATTCCTGCTCTCATCGTTGCTCTGTTTTTGATGGTCATGTCGATAGCCGGTATTTTGACATTGATCTTTGGCCACGGAAGTCTGTCTAAGATGCGCGCTCATCTCTACCAGAGTTCTACAGGACGAATCTTCACCACTTTCCTACACCCAGAGCAAGGAGGTCTGCGCATCCGATCTAAAGACTGGAGTAAGCGAATGGGCACCGCTATCGTGGATCTCTCTGGTGACTATCCCATGGGTGCAGGCCCTATGCAAGGACCAGAAAAGTATGACAGGGCTGGATCTGGGGAGGTCTCTGCTGAGGGAGAACAGTTCCTAGGTGGAGCGGGCCAGGCCAGCCCGAGGCAGGATTACGTGGGTGCTCCGGGCTTCAGTCAACCGCAGCCGTACACTGGTGTGCAATATGCTGTACCTCCTGCTGGAAAGTGATTTGACCTTTTGGATTTCTGTTTACTAGAGATATTCTCTTGTTAGCTATGATGCCTTGTACATAGTTTGGGCTACATTGATCCAGTGTAAATACCACAGTGAATCTCGATTTTGCTCAAATTGCAGCTCGTTTTGGACTAAACGACAACAATTATCAAGCAATATTGGAACGTGAGAAATGACCAACATAATATTACATTACAACTCAACACAACTAGTCCAAAGACAACCGCCTAGGAACAGGAGGATTGTATGCCAACACACTCGGTTCATAAGACAACAAGCTCTCCTCCTTCTCATTCAAAATTAAATACATCTTCAACCCCTTCCCGAAATTACAAAAGCAAATAACAGAGTTCATAATTGTGAAGAACAACAGAACTGCACTCGTGCACGCAAACAAAGTCAGCATGGTGAAGCCTGATTCGTACATGAAATGGATATCCTTCCAGGTATACATGACAATCAGCTTGTAGATAGAATATCCCAATGCGGCACAGAGCATAGACTAGAGGACTTTAGGCCAACTCGGATTACTGGGAAGAAATGGGTGGGGCTTACGGTGGTGAAGATTGTTCCTGCTCTGTTTTCGCGAGTTGTCCAGAAGTGAGATAGGATTAGTATCGCGAGGATCAGTGGGACAGCGCAGAGAGTGGTAATGAACTCGACACTGCCAACATCGAGAACTTGCGCTGTGAGTTGTGCAATGTACCCGATTACGAAGAAGAAATCGACTTTCAGCAGCAGGATGTAGACCTAAGGCAATCAGCTTCGGTCGATAACCAAAAGGGGAAGAGAATATGGGAATGGTAACCGACCTGATAAGTGAGAAACCTCCTTTTCATCCCCGAATCCCCCGCAATAGCTCTATAGATCTCCCACTCAAACTCGCCATGAATCTTCCACGCCAATCCGGCCATGAGCACCGTTAAGACACCAACCACGACCGGCAACACAACTAGAACAGCCTTCACATCGCCCCACATGTCCATACTCAGATCGACGAGCGGTTGGTTCAACACATCGCGAGATCTCTCAATGCTCTGGATACTGGTGTGGATTTTCCCGGGCTGGATGGCCGTGTAGACTATGAGTCCGACATTCAGGATGCAGGAAATGATTATTTGAATGGAGCTGCGACGCCGAAGTCCATCATAGATGAATACGAGAGAGTAGAGGGATGCGAAGACCAGGAGGGTCAAGAAGGTGGGAATTGTCCGAGAAGCTGGGACTTGGATTGCATTGGGTCTGAGGAAGGCTAGCCATTTCCCGAAGACGTAACTATTATCGTTGAGTTTACGGTTACTACTTTGGAGGATGTGTGGAGGTTTACCTTTCGAGAACCGTCACGACAGTTGATTGTACAATGGCAGCAATGAAGAATGCACGTGTACAGGTTGTCTGGGGCCAATGTGTAGGCTTCATATTCGACGCAGTAAACATCTTTAGAATCTAAACGAGGGACGAATAACGAGTGGGGAAATAATAAGCAATGAGGTGGACTGCACAGGTATTAGGTACTCGATATACGTGAAATAGAGTCTTCAAGCAAAAATGAACAGCATGGCAGCTACCTACCTATCTCAACAGCACGGCGGGGACGACGTCAGCTTACCAAGATTTTCCAATGGTTTGAAGCTAGATATTGGGCTCCACATCGCTACCGGTTGGGGGCTTAGTACGGAGATTCGTCTCAAAAGTCCCGGGATTACAGGGTCCATGTCCCCTATAGTGGAAATTGGCCCTGTAACCACGCTTAAAAAAGATTAATCGTCATCGCCCCTGTAATCCAGTGACTTTACAGGGTAGGTTGCGCAACTTTAGAGGCACATTTTCAGGGGTTAAATCAATTAAATTTGAAGATATATTTAATCTATTTGCTCTAATATATAGAGACCTTCTCTTAGCCTTTCTTTCTTCCTTCTTTATACTCATTTCTACCTTTCAAACGAATAACTTCTTGTACATGAATTAGAATCCTCTCAATCTAAGCCTGAATCTTCTCTTACGGTATATCCTTGTTGGTCCACAGGTCCCTGCATGAGCATACTTTAGTCTGGAAGGGGGTGTGGGCCAGGATTAGGGGCCAGAGCCTAGCCGGACTAGTTTCGGAGGACATTCGATAGGGTTTCGTAGTATTTAATCTAGCTTTCTTCGCACTCTCTTAAAAAATACACAGATTTTTCAACTATACATTATTTACTCTGTTGCCATACTAATATATCGATATATTACGTGGTACATAAACCGGTACTGCACTGACAATCCTTCTAACACTTCTCCCAGTCTTTCTTTATTTCTTTTGCACTTATTGTAGCGCCTTTCTTAGTAGTTTAACGCTTCATCCAAAACTAAGTAAGCTTAATAGTATTCAAATCAGGAGAGTTATTTGTTGGTCCACAGGTCCATACATAAGTATACTTTGGGCTAGAAAAGGGGGCGCGGGTCAAAGTCAGGGGTCAGAGCCTAGCCGGAATGGTTTCGGAGCACATTCGGTGGGGTTTTGTAGTATATAGTCTGGCTCTCCTCGTACTCTCTTAGAAATTACATAGATTTTGAACCATATATTTATTACTTTGTTACTATACTCGCATTAGAATATATTCACACATGCGGCGTGGTACATGAACCGGTCCTGCACCGACATTATTAATCCAAAGTAATCGAAGGATTTGAAAGAGATTATATACTTCTTGTTAATATTTAAAGGTATAAGTAGGAGCTTTATCTTCTTAATCTATTATATTTAGCTTGTCAATCTTATACTTTTATATAAATAAAAAGAGTTTTCTCCGTAAGATAATTATTTAGTAGTTATACTAATTGATTCCTCTATGTCCTTTCTTTATTATATATGCGCTATTCTTTTTTGTATGCTTCCATATAGGTCTCCTGCCTCTTATATGGCGTTTATGTTTAATAAAGTAGTCCTCTTGCTTCTTTAATTCTTTGGCCTTTTATATAGCTTTATTTGTAGCCTCTTTTACAGCGTTTCTTATGTTATATTAATAACACGTGCTTTAGCTTTTATAGTAGTCTTTGCTTTCTAAATATAACATGGACCTTTCTTGTTATACGAGAGAGTACTTTAAAACATGAATTCCTTGAAGCCTTTTTAACGCCTTCGAATAATATGCTTTAAGTAAGCCTTATTTGCTCTCTTTTATATTCTTCTTTTGCCCCTCACCCCTCCTAATTATACAGAAGTCTCATTTATAAATATTACGTTCTTTTAATTCTCCAAGGTCTAATCTTTATAAGCTATATACTAATCGTATCGCGCTTTTTTTATGATTTTATTAATCCTGGGTTTTACAGTTAACTTGTAAGAAAAGAAGCTATTAGCGACGAGTATGCGGTGAATCGTAAGGGCGGACACTTTATAGCCTTTATCCTTTTTCAACTTCTTAGAAAGGTTGAGACAACTAAGACCTCTTATAGTAGAGTTTTTAGTGACGAGGTTAATTATAGCGTCTGCCACTTCTTAAGAAACAGAAGGACAGCCAGATTTAAGAGCGTCCGCGACGTAGTAGTCCTTAAGTCTATGATTTGTAGATGGGTCTTATCCCTACTTAATAGTTGTTTTGTTATATCGATATATAGAGGTACGGGAAATCTTCGTTTATTTTTTAATCTTTTAATGAGTTTAATTAAGCTCTAGTATCGTAATAGCTTGAATTCTTACTACAAGACTATGCTCTCTTGCTAGGGACTCTATTAAGGACATAATAATTACACGTGAAGGCCGCGGAACGCTGTAACGAATGATATTCTTCTCTTCTAGTGAGTCTTCTTCGTCGTCCTCTTATTCTAAGCTTTCGTTGGGGTTAACTTCGTCTTCTTCTTCTGATTCCGAGTCTAATTTAAAAAGAGATTATCTATAAAGGTTCAAATCATAAGTAAGAGAGGTAGAATTCGTATTGAAGAGCTTACGAGCAACACCAGAAGTGCTAGCTCTACTAATTAAAGCTTCAGAATCTAACTCGTTATACTAATCGGATTCAGAATCAGAGCTTAATTCAGAGTCTGAATTACGTGGCTTTAAGTAAGGGTCTTTAATACTAAAATCCGAAGAATACAAATCATCCTTAGGGTAGAAACTCATATTTGACATATAATAAACTAGCACAAATTTACATCAAAATAGGTACAAAAGAGGGAGGGCTTTATGTTCCCTTGTTTAAAGTCTACCCTTCTTTTTCTTTCCCCGCCACGTCACATATTACTAAGTCGATATCTAAGCCTCTTCACTAATTTGTACGCTTCAGGGGACGTTACAGGGGGCTTCCCCTATAATACTCCACTAAAGATAAGCCAATAGAGCCTGTAAGAGAGCCTCAGGCCTTTGGAACCCTGTAATCCCGGGACTTTTAAGACGAATCTCCGTATACGAGATCATGTGACGAGTCCCTTGAAAATTGCCCGTCACCGAGGCTTTGACTACTATCAGCTTGGAGTATCGCAGACTCGATTGATATTTCTTGGCTTGGTTGCATTTCTTTGATGGTTCGGATGGGTAAGTAGGTTATTTTCCTGGGTGCCGGGGTGCAAATGTTGACTTTCGAACACCAAAATAGAATTTCTCGCTATGGAAGAGGACTTTACCGAGAAACTTTGATTGAAAGAAGGACGCTGCTCTAATCACCGGGACAAAAAAAATTCGAATTGTGAAATGCTGTGAAAGAACGAAAATATAATTGAGTCATATACAACATACAGAAGGTCCCCGGTGGAAGCTTTCCCTCAAAACTTCCTCGAAGCTATCCTAACTTCGCAACTTCATTGCACCAGCGAAGGTGACGAGAGCAGCGAGACATACCGTACTGAAACCAATTAATAGTCTGGTCCCTTTTGAGATCAAAAATCTGATTCACAGATTGTTTAGCAAAATTATTAATCGTAGAGATCAGAACTCGCCTCGCAGTTTCATATGCTTCGGATTCGAAATTCCAGCTCGAGAACTCGTAAGAGCCTAGGAAGAAGACGAGAGATAGTGACAGCGCTTATTTCATCACATCTAAGTTTCCCAAACTATTTAGACTTCTCTATCACTCAGCTCATTTCATTTTCATTTTCATTTTGTAGAATTCCTACACTTTTTGGTTGATCGAGGGGCCATTACCTGGGATTTGTAATTGATTCAAGATTCCGTGAGCTTTTGTGAGTTAATCACATACTTCAGTCTTACCATATCTAGCCTAGATTTTATCATTTCACAGGTTTTTAATTTTGAAAAGAATCGCTTTTGAAAAATATAAGACTTTTAGTAGAACTGTAGAAGTTCTAGAAGTAACTTTTGAGAAAACGCATGTAAAGATATCCTCGGGATCAGAGACCTTTCCCTCATGACCAATAGCACCTGCACGTCAACCTGCAGCTTTGAAAGAGCCAGTGAAGAACTCGGTTTATCCATAGCTGCTCCGCCAAATAGAAAACAGCAGCCAGGCGCTACCATCCATGCGGTTGAGCTATCGGCCACAGTATTGGTGTATGAAATTCCTCCCTGTGCATTTCATTGGGAGATATGCATGATTAAATCCAGTGGAAGATTGACCATATGTCAGCCAACTCCAGAGACGAATTTCTGATTGTGCAAAGAATTGTTTTTGAAAGAAAACCGCCCCTGAAATCTTACAAAGTTGTCTGAAATGGAAGTACCGATTCGATAATGCTGAAAACCGAGTGGGTGTACCAGCAGAAGACTATAACGTCAAAGAATATTCAATTATGCAGAGCCCTGTTCATTGCTTCGTGCAGATGGGCTAGACTCTGGGTAATGTTGGGATGAGGATGGTCTTAGATTTCCAGGCAGACGGTCTCTAGGAACTCCAAATCGAGCACGGAGCGGTTGGGTCGTGTTTGGGCCTGGGAGCGATTGTTGACTTGGAGCGCGAGTGACAGACCGAGACGCAGGGGTTTGGGTGGGCGCTTGCGAAGCAAGTATAGCGGAAAGCCTAGCACGGCTAGCCGGAGAAGGAATTCCCAATGCAAGTACAGGATTTCCTGGGGCACCTGTTGGGGCCGATGAGGGATTTGACTGAGTAACTTCGGGGATTAGTTGTGGTGGTGGGGATTGGATCCCTTGCTGAGAGTGGTTGAAGGCAGCATCATTGGTAGGAGTGTTTGTCGGTTGCGTCTGAAGGATGCTGGCTCCTTGCTCGAGAAGCGATTGTACTTCCTGTTTTTGGACTTGCAGGATGTTTCGTTCAGCTTGAACATCCTTAATTTGTTGGGTCAGAGACTCGACACGGGCTTCTAGCCGAGTAGTGAGGGAATGGACTTCTTGGGCGGTAGAGCGCAGTTGTGCCTCTAGTTGTGCCTCGAGTTGTTCAACTCGGCTGGTGAGTCTTTTGTTTTCTTGAGCAAGGGAAGATGCAGTGCCACTGGTGACGTTCAATTGGGTAGTAAGCTGTTGGGCCTTGACATTGAAAGTATCAGCCATATATTGGAGGAGGCCGAACTCATGGTCAAGACGGCCTAGCAAGCCAGCCGATGTGTGTGAGACCGGAGCTGCTGCTGCTGCGGCTTGTTGCTCAGCCGACGTTCCACCAATGGATACTGAAGGGGAAGATGGATTATGAGGTGTTGTAAACTGAGGAGAATGTTCCAATTCCGGAGTTGAGACCGAACTTGATTGTTCTTCATGATGCATGTGGCTTATGACTTGAGCACGAAGTGTTTCCACGGGGTCTCCAGTCGAGGCGGGCTGGCCATGCTGCTGTAGCCAGTAGATACAATCATCCTTGGTCCAACTATTGATATTGTTATCGACCCTTGCAAGCCTCTCTTCCGCAGGACTGTGGTCCCACTTCCGCTTTCCAGCCATTATGGGGTAGTTGGGTCCTCCCAGCTAAAACTTGTGAAATTAATATATTGTAAAGCAACGTGGAAAGGCTGACGTCTACTTACTTGTGTAGTGGGGCTCTGTAAGCTGTTGAGGAGTAATTGAGAAGAGTGGGTGGTGGACGACGAACTGATTTCAGAGGTGTGTTGATTGGCCGGGCCGATTGGTTGGTTGGGAGGTGGTGGAGGAACGAGGAGAAGTTGTTATTGTGGCGTAATATGAGAAAGAGGTGGTGAGGATTTTGGGACAGAGACGGCTTCCTCGATGGCGATGGTGTTGACGTGAGGAAGAAAAAATGAAGTGAAGAGAGGAGGAGAACGAAGATTATATAGTATGCAGGAAGGTTGCTAAGCGAGCATGTTGTCAACAGAAGAACACGTGCCAACGGATTTACGACTCCTTCTCAATTAACTGTTGATATTCACTTCGGTTGTAAATTCATTTTACTTAGAAAACACCAATTATCTTGCTGGGAAAAGTTTAGGCACATAGAAAAAGAAACGGCCCTGCGGCCAAAAAAAGCACCTGAGCTTAGAGTTGTTCTGAGGGGGCTGATAGAACAAAATCATGGTCAGCTGATTTCCTAATCTCTTAAAATGTAATTGTATTATACCGAGACGCCAATCCACAGATGCTCCTGAGTTTAGCACATTATTTGTGCTCCATACAAGGTATCTGATAGCCGAGCTTAAGAGAGTTTGCATATCATTGAGTAGAATACAATGCTCTCTATTCAGATACAAAGATTATAGACTTAAATTAATTTAACCAAGTAAGTAGCCATCTTAATTTAGATGTTCAAGCAACTTGTTCTAGATTTCCAAGGCGCTTCTCGAGTCTCGAGCGCAGACCCAGAGCAATTGGCTGTTTCATAAAAGTTCATTAGGTTTAGGTATTTGCTGAAAGCAGGAGTTCTTAATTTATATCATCTTGAGTTGTCCACGTCTTAAATCCAAAGTTATTGCTTCGTATTTAAGCATGTGTAGGGGGAAAACAGTTTTTGTCAGTCATAAGTCACCCGCTTCAATGAACGAACGACAAATACCCCAGATAAACCTTTCACTTTCGTGGCTGCCTAAGATAGGCCCTTGGTAGGTCTTATGAACCTCAGGGGCCTATCTTTGACTCTCGCGTAACTTTACAATTTATATTCCTCGCAGCGTCTCTGAGCAGGGGAGGGGGAGGGGAGTGGATGAGTGCGGATGAGTGTGGATGAAAGAATTCCGAGCTTTTATTATGGGATGTACGAGCACGAATTGATTTATTACCGTTTAAAATGAGTTCGGGCTGTCTTTGGGAAAGTGGCTAGCCTCTCCTATATTGGCGAGAAGGCCGCCTCGCAAGCGGGGAGGACTGGCTACCCTCCTGGAGAATACAACCGTATCGAGGGTGTGAATGAGTGTATTCAGAATTTTCGTATAAATCTAGTCGAAGGGGTTAATCTAAGATAAAGGTTATCTTATTTAAGTAGGAACTCAAGCCAAATGAAAAGAGCCTTCGCCTGAGATTCGCCACTCGCCCCCGCTCCACCGTATCCCTCCGACATAAACCCCTGAGGCCTATGGCCTACTAAGGTTTATTTCAAGTAGCCTTAAAAGTAAATGGCTTATTTAAAGTATTTGTCAATGACAGAATCTCTGCCAAAAAGCTCAGAAAAATCCCCGTGTTTTTTAAATATAGAGTTTTTCTTGTGAGCTTTTTTCCCATTCCGCGAGCCACCACTAATCATCTAACTGGCAGCCTGTTTAGTAGTCTGATGGGATTTTGGACCACTTCTCGCTCCACCCATCTATGCTTGATCAGAAAAGGAAAGAAAATCAGCTGTTCGCTACAACTATCTCACTATTTTCCGAAAAAAAGAGCCATCATCAATGCCAGCCAAATGAACCCTCCTCCAGAGACTCCATGCCCCTTGATAGTTCCGATTGCAAGAAATTGCATTGAATCTGTATGAAAATATGATTTAGTAAGTATCAAAATGCTGGCTTGGACTACATACCCGGAGAAGTCGTGCAGAAGTGACAAGTCGCAGCAGTCCCATGAAATTGGCCCAGAAGGGGAATCAACACATGAGTTGAGAGATGAGATGAATTGACTAGTACCGGTTGATTGGTCGTCTCGGGGCTCCTTGGTAGTGGAAAGATCCAGGGATACGATCATGTGAAGGACGAGTAGGAATCTCACGGAGTCCACCAGCTGCGACAGCCTGAGCGTACGAGAGGAGTACCTTCGACTTGGTACGTTCTGTGGAGGGGACACCCGGATGTTTATCACGAGCCCATTCCATAAGCTTTTGGCGCAGCTTCTCCTTGGTTGAGGAACGCGAATGACGAACACGGTGAGTGGTCAGGATGTAGCCAATCTTCTCGTTGGTCCAACCCTTGAATGGCCATCGGAAGATTTCCTCCAGAGTGGTGACGGGATCTGATCTGTAGCGGTCGGCCATGTTGATTCAGTATGTATTTTCTTTTGGGTTGTGATATTGGTCGGAGAAGGTGAGATCGAGTTTGGGTAGCTGGGAAGTGTGACAGTGAGAGGGTATTGATGATCTCAGCAAAAGGCAGTGAGACTAAGTGGCTAGAGTTGCGGCGGAGGGCAATTGCCAGGGAGGAGCAGTTGAAGAGAAGGATGGTTTTTGGAAGTGAGGTGATTGCC
Source organism: Leptodontidium sp. MPI-SDFR-AT-0119 (assembly GCA_020726505.1). Classification (NCBI taxonomy): domain Eukaryota; kingdom Fungi; phylum Ascomycota; class Leotiomycetes; order Helotiales; family Leptodontidiaceae; genus Leptodontidium; species Leptodontidium sp. MPI-SDFR-AT-0119. The sequence continues at coordinate 93,563 of JAHLEZ010000017.1, forward strand.
GGTATTGTCAATCCAGAAGACAAGATGTGACGCTTGAAGTCGAAGAGCTGATCGTTATTAACAAGTTGCTTAGTTGACGAGATGGACTGGGTTGTAGATGATTTGCAGTTGACGCTTCTTTAAAGAGTACTCTAGCTGACGATTGAGTGATTTGAGGCGTGAAGATGATAATTGAGGGAGAAGCTAGGAGGTGGGTTAAGAGGTTGACTAGTAGAGATGGAAGGTTCGTCTTGTGGATAGATGGATTTAGGACGATTGTTTATTGACTTGTTGAATGGAGAATGAGCTGCAAGATGATTTTAAGGTTGTCATGTGGATGAGTACGGCGCTTGTGGAAGCGAGGACGACGAAGTGAATTCATGTCAATAGGACTATTCACGGTTGGGACGCTGCTTTAGTTATCGTACCGAGTGACAGTTATGAAAAGATTTATTTTCTCACAAGGTGAATTAGAGCTAGGTATACCTAAGGTGAGAGCAGCGAAAATTCATCCCCGGACCGGGGACCAACACACGTGATGACACAATTTTCACCTAGGTAGCTAGGTAGGATCAACTCTGCCACCTCACATCTCATAGAAAATAAGCCAAACCACCTTTTGACTCTAGAACGCCTGAGAATTAAACAAAGTCATTTCTGGCTATCGAGGGGATCGAGATCGAGGGATTCCAATCACCGAGCTCTAGCTAAGAACATTATTTACGTAGTAAACAATCACCTTGTAGGATCTTACTTCAAAGCCAATCCTACTTGATATGTTCAGATGGCAAGACGTGATGATATGTAATAAATCAAGCGTTCCTTCTAGTTGATTAGGAACACTGACAAGATCATTGTAAATTGGATTATGTTTATGGGGAGTTCAATCTATTTGTAGTCGAGAGATAAATTCCCTTCGAGACTACATTTGCTTAATATTTAAACTCGGTATCAAAAATGGCGACAAATCTTTATCACTTGAAACAGAAAAGATATTAAAATCCCTAACTAGAATCTCATTTATTACACATCCCAACTCATTGTCGCTACAAAAACCCCTACACTCTGCTTTTAATCTTGTGACACCCTAATCTGGACTTCTGCCACTCCGAAAATGTCCTCCCAAATTTCACCCCGTATCCTTACTACATTCCAAAGAATCGCAACCTATACAAACTCAATATGCTTCCATAAACTTAATTGTCTAATCCCCAAGATACTAATTTGAGCAAGGAAAACAATCAACCTCCGGATGAAGTAAACAAAGTCGCTTAATTCAGGGGTGACGGGTAGACCCAGCTAAGCGAGAAACTTTAAATTCTTCCAGTACGATAACAAAACTATCTTATTATGTATTTGTTCTGAAAGGGTGTGAGAAGATTTGAGTATATTCTCACGAATTCTTTCTTGCCTTTCCTTATCTCAGAGATCTGATAGAGGATCTGGTTGATGGGTGGATAGGATTGATACCTCATCGATGAGAAAACTCTCCAAGGAATGCACCCTAAGCCCCACCCCCACTGTCGAAGATATCTATCAAGTATCAATCTATCATCAACATTGAGATAGCCCACTTATACGAGGGCTTTTATCTCTTATCTCTTATATATCTACTTATCTTCCACTTTTGACCCCAATCCGAATCGATAGAGCTTATCACGCCCACTGTTAACACTTATACTTCCTAAATAACATGTCGACGGTACCTTACATTAACCCATCCATCCACCGATCTTGAGCCATCGAGGATTCGGAATACAACCAACCCTCAAGCCAGCCAAGATTTGGTCTCTCTGCCTCCTCTCTCTCCTCTCCCTCTTCCCACCCATGACCCTCGCCCTCGCCTGCACAAACCTCACCTCCCTCACAGGCACAGCAGACGTCGATACCTGGGCCATAACATCCTCACAAACCTCTTTCCTCAACAACATCACCTACTGCAACATCTCCGGCACAATCAGCTCCCGCATCCGGGTCTGGCTCAAACTCCCCACAGCCCAATCCTGGAACGGTTGCTACGTCCAAATCGGCTGCGGTGGCGCCTGCGGTAATAATCCTTTTAGTAATACTTATTTCGACATTAACGGCACCTTATCATCCGGGTATGCATTAGCAACAACAGATATGGGCGTGCCGAGTAGCGGTGATAATTTCGGGCCTATGCATGATGACTTGCAGATGCGCATCGATTGGGCATATCTCGCTACGCATCTCACTTCCGTGATGGGGAAGCAGGTCGTGGAGGCAGTTTACGGGAGGGAGGCAGCGTATGCATATCATCTTGGGAGTTCGACGGGGGGACGGCAGAGTCTTGTTGAGGCGCAGAGGTACCCAGAGGATTTCAATGGGGTTTTCGCTATTGCGCCGGCGTATAATGAGACGGGTGTTACGACGTTCTCGATTGCGTGGACGACGAGGGCGATGTTGGAGGATGAGATTGATTTCACGCCTGCGGTGACGGGTGCGGAGGCGGATTTAATTCATGCTAGGGTGCTGGAGGAGTGTGATAGGTTGGATGGGTTGGTTGATGGGATTGTTTCGTTGCCGAGACTTTGTCATCCGGATCTTGAGAGTCTTGTTTGTGGTTCTCCTTCTAATCGGACGATAAATGGGACGTGTATCAGTGCCAAGGCTTTTGAGGCAGTGAAGAAGGTTTATTCTGGACCGGTTTCGTTGACTGGCCATAAACAAGTCCCTGAGGGGCTTCTTCCGGGTTCAGAAGCTTCCTGGAAAGGTACCTATATCCCAAGCACCACTGGGCAGCCATCGGCTTGGTACACATTCGCCAAGTCCTTTCTCTCATACTATGCCTTCTGGCCGGATCCTGTTGTACCCGTCACTCCATTCTCAGTCAATCTTACGGACCCAGAATTGATCAGACAAACTAGCAAGACCGAAAGTCTAGAATACGGTGGAGTCGCGGATATGGAGAAATTCCATTTGCTCGGTGGAAAGGTCATCATGACACAAGGCTTGCAGGATGTAGCTGTGGCACCAGGATTCGCCAAAGATCTTTGGGAGCGAGTGGGCGTGGCGATGGGTAGCGAGCGAGAGAACTTCTTCCGATACTTCGAGATGCCAGGCGTGAATCATGTTTCTGGTGGGCCGGGAGCTGATCAGTATGATGCTCTTGGTGTCTTGGTTGATTGGGTTGAGAATGGTATCGCGCCTGAGGTTATTGTAGCTTCGCACCTTGGTGATGATGGAAATGCGGAGTTCACGAGACCGCTGTACCAGTATCCTATGATTGCTGTGTATGATGGCAAGGGGGATGATTCATCTTGGGAGAGCTTTGGTCCTGTGAGTGACAGCGTCGAGTTTTGGAATTTATGAGGTGGGCACCACACGGGGCACATTGTTTGTATCCAAGAGATGCAGGATTACTGCCACTTGATATCAGTGGCTATGATTCCAATCATGACTCATCAATATGGCCCTTCAATGTTTCCTCAATCTTCTCCTTTAACTGTACTTCTGTGAACTGCTCTCGGAATCCCTTGAAATGTTGCCTAACAATGTCTCGAGCCTGGGCCTCTAGTCCTTTGTCGCAAAGTACAAAAGCCAATCCTTGCATAGCTGTTAGTGTGTTTGGACTCTCTATACCCAAGACTCGTATGGATCCATCGTATGTGTACCGGTACTTCTCTGCCGCTTGATCTAGCTTCTTTTGTTCCCATAAGCATGAGCCCCAGCTGAAGGAGTTCGATAACGTCGCGCTATTATCAATTTCAAGTGCAGCAGATAGGAGCTTGTCAGCCTCGCGGTGGCATTGTTCTGATTCTTCATAATCTCCGCTTCTGGTCAAGGCAGATGCCAGATGAGCGAGGCCTAAGACATGCGAGTTAGTAATTGCTCTGTTTGCGCCACTCGTAGGGGTATTTGGAATAGGTTAAAGTATCAAAATATCGATATACAGCAGCAAATGACATAGAACGAAGATTTCGCCCAATACCTACAATACAAGGTCTCTGGATGACAGTCTCCAAGTTCTTTTCTGTAAATTTGCCATGCACGGCGGAATTCTTCAACAGCAAGTTCTTGTCGGGCAACTTTGGAGTAGCCGTTGCCCAGGATCAGAGCACATTGGCCGAGCAGTTGTCGACCACGGTCGTGAGCCTCAGCGAGCCTGTTCAAAACTGCCCTTATCTTCAGACATTTCGCAATTATGTCTTGTTGGTTGCGAATTCCAAAGACATTGGCTAGCTCAAGTGAATTTATCGTAGTTCTTAAACTTTCGATGTCGTGTGATATTGGTTCATCATCTCTCAAATCAACGAACTGCTCACAGAAATTCAAGGCCTCATCGTGTCTTTCCATTCCTCTTAGAGATTTAGCGATGATCTTGATAATGAACTGCGACATCCCGCTTTTAGGACCGTTCAGACTGATACTTTGCGTGAGAATGTTCTGAGCAAGTGTCTCTGCTTCGGCATATTTATTCGTGAGACAAAGGGCCTCTGCAAGCCTGGATCCAATCACTACTATTTCCAGAGAGGTTTCCCCAAATATATCTCTGTTCGAAGACAGCAGTAATTTGCCAACCCTCACTACTTGCTGGTAACGACCAACTTGGAACATGGTCTCAAGCAGGGCATTTTGAGTGAGTAGCAGCTGTTTTATTTGATCGTTGCGACGATTATCGTTCCCTTCGGGCGGGCATTTGCACTCCGCCACACTGCTGAGCTCGAGAACCTTTTGAAGGCCTGCGACATCGTCCACAGCGGAAATTTTACTGGATTGTTGCTTTAGCGATTTCATCGACTCTATCATGATTTCCATCGTCAGGATACGGTATTCCGTATTTTGATATTCCGGTGCCCGTAATACAATCCAATCCTTGATTAAAGAGTGCATGAGGGCTTGGTAGAAACCATCTTCTCGTCGGTAGTATTTTTGAATCAATGACAAGTCGCAAAACTCATCCAGCATTTCGACGTACATCTCCGAATTCCAGTGACCCAGGTGTTCCGCAAGAAATGATCCTGGGGCCGTTTTCATTTCATCAACTGACCCCCAGGGATGAATATTTGTGCAGAACACAGAGAACGTATCCTCTGAGACATTAGTGCTGTGAGAGAAGCCAAGTAGGTTAAGCAGGTCTTCTTTGTACATCTTCTCGCACGTTTGCTCTTCCTTGAGTTGTGCTAAAGAAAGTTCCCACGTCGCAAAGACACTCAATGATGTTGCCTTTTCTTGGTCGTCGAGTCTGCGCTGATATTCTGAGAGTGGTAGATGGTTCTGCGACAACACAATTTTAAGATGGCGGTTGTATTGATCCAAGAATTCGGACAAAGAAAGCCTTCTCCGCTTGATGTATGCTCCTGCTTGGGCAATTGCAAGTGGGCTGTAGCTTAATTTTGAGGAAATTTCCAGGGCGACAGTAGTAGACGAAGACGTATCCGCGTCACAGTTTGCTGCTACAAGCAGAAGTTCAGACGCAGTGACATCAGGGAGTGGGGCCAATTCGATGGAACATTTAGGACTCGCAAGAACAACTGCATCGGCATGTCTGCTTGTGATGAGAACAACACCTAATTTGCTCAGCGGTATGCAGTCTCGAATGAGAGAAATATTGCCAGGGTCATCCAAATTATCGAGGACAATCAGCCATGGCTCGTTCATCCGCTCGAAAATGTCTCTGGTACATGCAGCAATTGCGTCCATGGAGTCCATATTGTTGGAAGAGGGATTTTGCGAGCTTGCATTAAACATCTGGAACTCCTTCCTTATGGAGAGATTTGAGCTGGCATCGATCCAAAGCGTTGATACAAAGGTGGATCCCCTGGTCTGCTGGCAAAATCTCATGGCAACTTGGGACTTTCCTTGGCCACCTAGGGCTCGGAGAACGATGGTTGTGGAACATTGACGGTCCTGGCCACAAATATGGTGAAGTTGCTGCAATACATCATCTCTTCCAACAAAATTGCGAGAGAGACGGTTCGGGACGTTGAAATATCCTCCTATCTTAGATGAACCAACTAGGACCGACATCATTTCTTCATGTTTTGCCTTGTATAGAATGAGCAATGGGGTCGATGTGAATTTCTTAATTGGGGATTGGGGGGACTGACCTGTATGAGGGAGATGATAGCAGGGAGCAAGTCGGTACTGATCATGCTTAATTTGGAGGACATGTCGGGGAACGTGTCGTGGATGGTTGTGACCTGTTCAGCTATCCCAGGTAGCACATCAACAACAGTCTGGACATTCCGAGCTGAATCGTTGACAACGAGAAGCAGCTCGCCAGCCGTGGTTTGAGCCCCCTGCAGCTGGATACCAATGCTACCGAGTAGAGACCTATCCAATGACCTTCAGCAAGGTTAGTTTTCCAAAATCATTGGAGACTTACGAGTTGATCTCGTGCATACACAATGATAGATTCATCTTCTCTCGGTCAAGGCTCGCCAGGAGTTTCGTGATGGCATCCTCCTTGAATGTCGCGACAACCGCTTTCCTGAACTTCTCGGATTTACTAGCATCTTCACCTGGGGAGACCTTTCGGAGAATACTCTCAAGTTTAGTGATATCGCGAAGACAGATACCGAGAGTTGACGCAATGGATTCCGTTTGGAGTGACTCGTTCTGGATGGTGAGTTTGGAGATGCTGATGAGCTGCTCCACTTCCGCGAGTGCTTTGCGAATATTTTCGGGAGCGTCTTTGATCTTCTGAAAAGCTTGGTAGAAGTAGATGGTGATTTTTAGGCCTTGAGCCACGAATTGGGAAGCTGCGGCTGCGGCTCCGAGAGCAGTCAAGGGGTCAGGCATTTGGACGACTGGGTGGGGGATGTGTTGATGCTAGGTACGCCGAATTTTTTCACATCATACAGCATCTCAGGTGGTTCAATGCAAAAATGCAACATGAGTTCTGATACAGTAAGTTTGATTAGAAGAGAGTGGAGGATGATATGTGTGTCGTTCAAAAGAGCTGAACCGCGGTGGCTGTCCAGCTGCTTCAAGCCACAGGATGGGTGGCCAATGATAAAGCTTCCAGATTGCCGCATGAGACGAGGCAGAAAGTCTGGCTGCGCGCAAAGTTAATGTTCTAGAAAAGGAGGGGTGGATTTTTCTTCTTTTTACAGAGGTACTATAACGAATGAGAGCAAAGTCCCATACATAGCTTGATGGGGGCCTACAAGAAGTTCGGAAAGACATTGAAGATAAGAAATATGTAAATTAAAGGAGAATATTTAGTGCGACATGAAAGTGAAACATGTGCCACTTGAGGTAAGACAACGAAACTATATCAAAAGGAGAGAAAGGGTTTAACATTATGACGAAAAAGGATTCTAGGTAGTAGTTTTCTCGCAATATATCCGGCATTGAAGCCTTGATCTGAGGTTGAACCACATCGAAAACAACACGGAAAGAAGCGAAGCGAGAAGTCCTGCTGCCCAAGCTATTAAGCGGCTTGGCGTTGGGCTTTCGAGGCGCCTGCGTCTGTCTGCAGGTGAAATTTCCCAAAAATCGCTCACTCAGTGTTGAAGGATAACCCCTCCATAAAATCCCATCTCCGTCTGTCTCTGTCACCGCTGCGGACGTCAAACTCCTTTGTAAACCATCTTCGTTGAGCTTCTAGTCAGAATCTAGAGAATTGCCCGCTGCTCCAGTCCAGGTACAAGGTACGTATTCCATCAGCGGTGTGCGGCGCCACTCTCCGTCCCGAACCCCAGGCCCAGCCCTGAGGATGCCCTGAGCCCGCCCATGACGTGAAGGGAAGAGGGGCTAACACACGACAAAGTTTTTTTTTGTAGGCACGATTCAACAACATCAACCACATCAACAGCTTTACTTCTTCACTTCACTTCGCAATCACCCTCAACAATCAATTCAATCTCCTACCTACCAACACTCGCACTGTTCCCGATGAATCCTAATTCCAGGGATCATACCCATTAAAGTTGGAATTGTCTTTTCAACTTCGTCACAGTCTCAGTGTCCTCGTACGCTGAACTGCGACACCGCAACTTCTCGACTACGTCCCTCAACTACTCTATGAGCACCAAAGACCTGCTTAGATTCCTGTCCAAGCCTGCAAAGTGAGTTGGATATTGCGTCTCCTGTTTGCTCTGCATCTGCGAGTGTCTTTGGGGAAGTGACTCCGGAGATTCGCTGCCCTGCCCTGCCCTCTATCCTGTCCTGCCACTCTAGTGAATCGATTTCTGCTGGATAAGGACAACTTCCTCCTAGATCCGATTTTCGGCACATTCACGATCTCTTCCTCCTCCTTCTGGGCCTCTCTCTACTATTCATTCATTTCCTACTTCAAATACTGACCTCATCCTCCCAGGCCCAGATAACACCAGCCACGCCCCCATAACAAACCTCACTCCAAATCGCAGATAATCCTCATCTGCTAGACCCGATATCCATTTACGGTATCGGAATCTATCAGAGCGAGGCAACTACAAGAGTCAACATTCCACCAGCAAAGGACTTCTACATCCCTTTGTGCACCCGACCTCCATAACGTCCCCACAGACGTTCAAGACATACCCCATTTAGCTGGCTCCGCCAGCACACGATATTTCCCACGGTTCTGTGGGCCTTCTCTTCTCAGGCGGACGCCGCAAGGTTCGTCTGGGTGGCAGATAGTGCTACACGGTACTTGCCAAAGGACATCCTCCATACATAATCTACAACATCATCGAAAAAGCTACCCACGTAGTTATGGTCAACCTCGAGATTCCTTCCCAATATACTTTCTCGCCTTCTGAAGGTACACCACACCTGACGATCAACCGCGAGGCTACTATTGATCTTGATAGTAGCAATGCATTTGAAGGTATGATTATTGGTACCTGGAGGTTGGACTCAGCTAACATTCGTAGGTCCTGAAAAGCTACTAGAGGTTTGGTTTGCTCCAGCTGCCAATGCTCTCCCTCCGGGAACCAAGAAGAATGGCTTGAAAGCAGTGGCTGCCGAGACATGGAAGGAGATGTTGGATTTGGTCAACTGCAAGGTCCTCTCTGTCGTCGAGTCCGAGCATATCGATGCCTACCTCCTCTCTGAGTCCAGCATGTTTGTCTTCCCACACAAGCTTATCCTCAAGACCTGTGGCACTACCACTCTGCTGCTTGGTCTTCGACGCATGTTGAGAATTGCTGCTGTCGAGGCAAAGTTCCCATTTGATAATACCGACTCGGTGGATGATATCAAGACTGCTGCTACTCCTTACAGAGTCTTCTACAGTCGCAAGAACTTCCTCTTCCCCGACAAGCAACATGGACCTCACCGTAGCTGGAAGCATGAAGTCAAGTTCTTGGACGATATGTTCGCAGGTGGAAGCGCTTACATGGTTGGCAAGATGAATGGTGATCACTGGTACCTCTACCTGACATCACCAAACACCACTCTCACACCACCAAGAACTCCCGACAACGAGCGAGCCCCAACCGAGACCAAGATCCTGAAGATCCCAAGCAGCTACGCAGTCGGCCAACGTGCACTCGAAACCGATGACGAAACCCTCGAGATTCTCATGACAGACCTTGATCAAGAGAATGCCAAGCAGTTCTATCTTGAACACGCGAGTGCGGTCGCGGAGGGCAAATACTCTGATCGGGCTCAGCAAGCACGTAAGGAAGCAGCCAATAGTCTTGGTGACTTGAGCGAGGCCATGACGAACTCGACCCTGAGCGGAACCACGGCCGGCAGTTCCAACGACGAGAAGTTTGACGTCTTCAGCCAGACCTCGTCTGAGAACGGAATTTACACCCCCGAGGACGAGGCACCTTTCCCAGAAGATCTCAGCACCGAAGGTCATGCCCTAGGCACGGTCGTCTCGGAGGCCTGCGGGCTCTCCGACGTGTATCCCACCTCGCGATACCCTGATGCACGCGTCGACGCCTATCTTTTCACGCCGTGCGGATTCTCTGCCAACGGTGTGATTCCAGCTCCAGACCAGGCCGGCTCTGCCACACACTATTTCACCGTCCACGTCACGCCCGAAGCACAATGCTCGTACGCCTCCTTTGAGACCAACGTGCCAGGCCGCCAAACCGGACGCGAGACTAGCGAGGTCATCGAGCATGTCGTGAATATCTTCAAGCCTGGCCGTTTCAGCGTCACGCTGTTTGAAGCCAAAACCGACTCTTTCGAAGCCAGAGAGATGGGACTCGTTGCTGAGGAGAGCGTTGAGGCTGCTAAGAAGGCGTTGGTTAGAAGCGCGAAGATGGAGAAGATTAGAGGATATCGCCGCGTCGATCGGATCGTGCATGAGTTTGATGGGTATGATTTGGTGTTTCGGTACTATGAGCGTGAGGGTTGGGCTGGTGGGGGACCTCGATTGGGTGAGATTGATTGAGTGTGACGATGGTGGTGGGCAGGCGTACTGAGCTATTTCCGTACCTGCTTGACTTGGCTTTGCTTTGCTCTGCTGTGCGTTACTTTCCTTGCATGGGTTTTACAATAGTCACGTTGGATGCGAGCAGTGTTTTCTCTGTAGCCTCTTCCTGTCTTTCCCGTTCATCTCTCAGAGTTCATTAGCTAGCTAGTCAGTCACCTTCGTTGGTTTGATGGGTTAGTCCGGTTTATCACATTAACGAAAAGAAACGAAATTGAAGTACACGATTTGCTTTCAATTAGTCTTCTCCTCTCCACGCTTCAAACAGTAGTAGAAACAATGATAGCTTCAATAAGTAGTATATTAACCACCTCTCGATCTTACGTTTACTGGCTACTGTTGTTGGTTGTTGGTCAATGTGCGTATGAGCCTAAGAGGTAGGTGGGCGATCCGAGATTTATGCTCTGAATGCAGTGTAATGTAAGGCAGGGCAGGGCAGGGCAGGTTCTGTACTGCAAATAGCCATCTCATCTGGTCGCGAAGTCTTTGACCGTGGTGGCGTGGTCGGCCATTTGGGTCGGCTGGACCGTCAGATCTGGTGCTGTACTGAAGAGGAAGGAGAAACGAAAGGTTGGAGCAGGTGGGATAGGCATTGGAAGGGGGAGTTCGTGGCGATGAGAGGTTTGGGGGTGTTTAGCCTCAGTTCTAAGGGTTTGAATGAGAAAGGTGTTCCAGGCTAGCAGGCAGGTGACCAATTGTACTCGGTGGGTGATGGTGAGAATGTGTGCTCGGTGTGCGGTGTGATCTAGAGGGGTGGTCGCAGGAACACGTCCATTTTTCTCTCTTCCCTTTTGCTAAGTGGCTGCTGGTTGGACTGGGTTGGACTGGGTTGGATGAGGTGGACGAGGCTCGGTTAGTGACAGGAGGAGGGATTTGCCGTGAGGGATGATGGATGGATGAGGGATAACAGTGATGGATTCGGAAGGGGAAAGGCTATGCCGTGCTATGATGTGATGAAAAGTGCAGTGGAATTTGACTGTTCAGAGACGAAGAGACGAGGGTATCCCTTCCCTCCTCTTCTAAATCATCGTTCCACTGTCGGTTTCCTTGTTCACCACTCCAAAGCAAGTCGAGATTCAAACGACCAAAAGCCAATCCATCTACTAAGTCAAGACCATGAAACAAAACCACCCAAATCTGAAGTGCATAACCCGTAGCAAGTTCGAAAGTAATGCAGAACACGCTCTCCTACTTATGAAAGACCATCTCACCTGTCTCATCACGAAAAATCTCGTCTATCAGTCCGGCGGGAACGGGAACACGCCCCTTTTTATCCTCGCGTCCTTGACGCGCCACGCTAAAGGCCCATCCACTCTAACTTGCCTTGAGGATTTCTCCCCTGCATACAACCGCCCTTGAATCCTCCAACCAAAGCTCTGAAGCTGCTTCGCATGAATCAACCTGGCCTTGTCCGACCCTAGTGCTCGCCAGTTCTGTGCCGGTTCTGTGCGCCAAGCCTGATCTCCGGAGACACAGAGTGTAAAGTGGATAGGCTCTGATTGGGGAGAATCGCGAAAGGAGCACGAGAAGACGCGGTCGTGGTGCAGGACGCTAGAGGCTGAGGGAGGGAATTGTATGGTGTCAAGAGGAGCTGAGCTGAACGGAGCAAGGGATTGGATTGGCATATGCATTGGGAAAACTGGGAAGTGTGGTGAGTGGGTGGGTGATATATGCTGCTTTGCCCCCCGATTCTATGCTTGAGAAGGAGTGAGAGCTGATTGTTGTTGTGAATTGTGTTTAGGTTTGTTTGAAAGAGAGGGATTGGATCAGATCATAACAATAAACAAAGGACGACTTTTGACGATTGAGCTTGGGGATTCGACACTTGGGTCAGCAGACAGACGACGGATTACTCGAGTTGATTGTTCGATTGATTGATTGCGTCGACTTGTTTCTGGATCCGAGGATTGGATTTGATTGAGGAATATACGATACGATATTGTGGTGTAGTACGAAGCTTCATTGTCGATTGTAACTTCCAACATTCACACCTCGACAATTACTCAGACGATATCTACAACAATGGCAACACAAATGGCAAGCACCAGGCAGCCCTTCGCACCGCTCAACAACTCGCGGTTGCAGAACCTCACCAGTCTCAAGAATCGGCAGAATGGTATGCATCCTCCAAATCAACCCCACCACAACCACCCTCCAGCCCACCTCTAATCCACAATCTTCAATTGAACTCCAATTCAATTCAATCAAATCATGACCCCAAATCTCACAACCTCTCTAGCCCTCACAACCCTAACCTCCCCGTCCAAACGCAAAGCCACCACCTTCGAGCATGATGCGTCCGATGTCTCCAATTCCGAGAACATCGACCCCATCATCTTCCTCTCTCCAAAAAGATCCAAACACCCCGACGGCAGCCACACATCCAAAGACACCTCCCTCTGCAAACCACCCCCCACAAATTACTTCCTCACGCGCGCCCCTCCCTCTCCCAATGAATTCTCGTCAATCAAGCAGATGGGTGCGGGGACATCAACAACTACAGCCTGCAGACCAATGCTAAACGCCCGATCACCTGCAAAGTCAAGACTGGATACTGGGCGTTCAACACCATTGAGTGCGCCTGCAGGACGCAGTCCAACCAGGAAGAGGATTGGGATTCTAAATAGACGGAAGACAGGGAGTCCATTTACGCGTGTTGACCCCCCGCGATTCTCGACCTCTTCTGCATCCTCTTCTAGTTTGGGACTAGGATTTAGTATCGATGCTGCTCTCTCGGGAACTATCCCTTCGTATTCTTCACGTCATGCACCTGCTGCTGCGGCACCTACACCCGTAGTTGAAGCTGAAGCGCAAGAACAAGTTGCAGACCTACCTATCCCAGTCTTACATCAAGATGTAGCGAAGGATAGCTGGTTCTTTGATATCCATGAGGATACTGAAGAGGAACTTGCTACGAATCTGATGGAGCATGGGGCTTGTACTTTGGATATCAGTTCGGATGAGGAATCCGCTGCGAGGGAACGTGATGCCAGGGGTAAGGAGAATGTACCCCCTGTCGATGATGTCAGTCAGACGAGGTCGGTGCTTGGTACTTCTACTTCTACCTCGTTGTCAGGTCTGGGAGGGGAGTTGGATGCTGAAGCTTCGATGAGGGAGATTAAAGCGCGATTGCATCGTGCGTCCCGTCGAGGTGGGGTGAGGGATGAGAATGCTATTGAGGTTGATCGTGCGCCGTTGGGGGATTTGGCTGCGGAGGACTTTTATGGCGAAGAGGTCGAGGTGGATGCAGATGTTAGTGAAGGAGAGGTGGGTGTTGCTAAGACGTTTGATTTTGTAGCTGATGTTGTGGGGAAGGGGAAGGGTGTTGAGGTTGATATTGATGCTTTGATGGAGAGCAAGTTCGAGGCTGGGAGTGGGAGTGGTAAGGCGAGGTTGCTTGAACCGATTGAGAAGGTTGAGGAGGGGTGGAGTGTTTGGGAGAGTGGGAGTGCTAAGGGTGATGAGTGAGTAGGTTTGAGTTGAGGTCTACACTACTACTTGGCCGTCGGGGTGGGGTATGTTGGGTTTGGTTTGGCTTGGTTTGGGTCTTGGGGAAAAGATCTGGCGTTTGTTTGTTGGTGTTGGAGGACTTGGTTTGGTTTGATTTGGTCGGTCTGGATGTGTATATGGTACGGTATACGATTCTTGCGTGCGGGCGTGCTGTCTTCTGTCTGGTTATAGTTGGTATGCTAGGTGTGTAATGCAGTCAGTGATGGTCAACATATCCTACCTGAGGTACCTCAGCCCCCACAAGCGCGCCATGCCAATCTCCGTACCTAGGTCTACCTCGACGTTTCCTTACTCACCCACCACACCATAATAAAGTGACCAACCACCTTGATTTATTGATACGTTGTGGTATATATAATTGGTCCATGTCACCAGCATGGAACCCCGCCATGCGTGGACCAGTCAAGTCTGCCTTGTTTAGACGTGATCCTGCTGCAAAATGGAAAATGGCTCACTATTTTAATAGGTTTCTTAATCAGGCTCACAATATGAGAGCGATCGATGGTTCAGCACGAAGTTCAGACTCATTACGGCAAACTCAAAAGTCCCTTGAGTAAAAGTCTACTTTCGGAAAGCAAAGGTCTTCAACATTGGCCGATATATCCGGTAAGCATATACTTTTCTTTCTATCAGCTGCCGCTATGTTAAATTAATCATTCCATGCTGAAAGACCTGCAGAATTACACCGTTCCTAGCTCGTAGCACGAGACAGGCATCAAAAGTTCCAAATTTCCGTTCAACGACCAAGGTTACTAGATAAAAGCAGCGTTTCTGGTTTCGCATTCTTGGTACGAGTGTCGCCGAAGCTAAGCCAACTTCTATCATAGCCAAATATGTGTACGAAGGCCGCTCCCGCGACCATCTATCGCAAGTATGGTCATAAGACGGACGGTGTCGAGAAGATATTCACATGTGGTGCCTATCCGAAAGTCCCTAATTGCGCGAATCCCACCTATAATCACTCTATTACGGATAATAAAGTGAACAAATGGTGCGAAGACTGCGTTGCGGCAGGGAAAGGAACAAACTGAGTGATCAGCTGTTTCGAGCATCACGTTTTGTGCTGGCAGTCTCGGGCACGCGAGAGTACTTCTGATCTCAAGCTCTTCGTGATTTGATATTGGATGTATTTAATGAATGAACTTAGTTCCGTCCTAAGTATTATGCCTAATGCTGCTTGATTGACTGCTCCTCGATACTCTTTTCCTCCCTCTGTCTCCCTTCCATGGTTCCATCTTCATGTGATGATGGGATGCGGCCGCTTTTATCACCAGTTCTCGTAAGAATTAGAGGCTCCCCCTTCACGAAGGGAATGTCACTTGCGTCCGAATTACATCTCCCAACCCTTCTCCCTTGTCGTCTTTTACCTCTCTTGTTTTCGAGCTCGTACTTGCAACAGCTACACACAAATGGACAGCGACCGGTGCGGCAGCAGATCATCCATGATGGATCATCACGTGGACGCCACATGGCCGATATGTAACGGCAAAAAGGGGTTTCTTCACTTCTAACATACATCAGCATTCTTCTACCATCAACTCCTTCTCTTGTTTTCTAGTAAGCTGAAACCTTCGGCATGTCATAATGGCTCAATTTAAGTTCATTACTCCATTCCTCGACGAATTTGTTCATTGTCTCAGTATCGGCCAAGCTCCTTCTCAAGGTCTCGTCTACGCTATTGACAGCGAAATTGTCATCAAGCTGCCGTTTCAATACATCATTCCGGACAACCTAGATGACGACGCAACATTCTATCTAAACCATGGAGTTCGAAGCTTCGTCGCCATGGAGAGAGAACTAGCAGTGTACGATGCTGCGGCTAATCGACGACACTCCAATATTGCTCGACGGTTAAAGGTGCACTCGCCACACTGCTTGTTTTTAGAGCGCTTACGGCCTTTGGATCAAGTGTGGATCAATGCCGATGAGATCATGCGTTATAGCTGGGTCAGAGACCTTCTCAGAGCCAGAAGTTTCTTGGAGGAACTCGGTTTCAACCACGGCGATATGGCCATCCGCAATCTTGCTGTCGACTCAGCCAACCGCCTCAAACTATTCGACTTCGGCTCCGCTACGACAAAACACCATTATGATTACGCAGCGGACGTCAAAAGAGACCATTTTGGTTTGGCAACATGTATTCATTATATCCTCACTGGCGTTGACCCTTTCGCCAACATATCCTACGTACAGAAAGTTCGGCATGTTGAGAATCGGCTGCTGGAGGGTCGTGGTACTGTTGCAGCCGGAGCTGAGATCTTGACGGATGCAGTGTAACAAATGAGTAGAGTAGAGTAGAGTAGTAGACGCTACTCTACTCTACTCTAGTATAAATAATCTACTACTCTAACTCTACTCTACTCTACTCTACTACTCTAGAGTAGTACTCAAGTAGTGGTTACGTAACCTTGATCTAGCTGAAATCGGACTAGAAAGCGAGAGCGTTACCTAAAAGTAGCTTAGTTTTAGCTTGTCTTGCGTAAAACCTTCGAGTATGAATACGTACCTAGAGAAAAATATATAAAAATAACTTTATAACTAAGTAGTTTATAAGTAAAGTATCTTGCTAATCATATTATAATTCAATATTAGTTTAAATCTAAACGTTTTTATTAAACAGGTTTACTACTCTACTACTCTAGAGTAGTCAAAAATAACTACTCTAATTCTACTCTAGAGTAGTCAAAAAATGGACTACTCTAATTCTACTCTACTCTACTCTACTACTCAAGTAACTACTTGAGTATTAGAGTAGAAATTTGTCACATACAAGCTGGCTGGACCGGGCAAGCTGCGTCAACCACATTTTGCGAGGTGAAAACATGTGTGGAGGCGATCATCGGTGTTGGGGGTCAAGAAATTGAGTCAGCCCCCTCGGAAGATCATTATCAGCGTCTAGAATACCGTTGTGCAGAGTGGCTTGGAATGGCAACTCCTGATCAGAGGTGGATGAATCCTGATGACTACTGTGCAGCGTCTAGGGCTAGAGGGTATGAGGTAGAAATGGAGATCTGGCGGTGAAGTGCGAAAATAATATATGTCAAGGCAGGTGACGGAACCAGGTCACTAGGGGTTTGCTCTACAGACGATACATGGACTTCCTCTCCCCTGATTCTACCTGGTATGTCCATGTCCATGTCCAAGTTCGTCGTCTCTTGAAGAAGCTTACAAGATATCATAGATTGGGGTTTTAAAGCAGAACTACAAAACCAAGTTAGACCTTATTGACAGGGCGGAAGTGTGGTGGTTCGGTTCTCTTGGTGAAGTGAACACAAAACGCGTCACGTTTTTCCGACTTGAGCCTCCATTGTTGCATCGGTGCCTTACTGTAGGCATTAGAGCCCATGCCTTTGTTTCTCCTACTGGTGTCATACCGGTGTGTTGCTTCAATCGAAAGCTCCTCTTTCCGCATATAGTCTTCCTCAGTTTCCAATATTTAGACACAACACAAACTGTTTCCTTAACACCCTCCGTAGATGGCTTTACCAAGAACTAATCAGAAAGTTGCAGCCAAACTAAGCATAGTCTAACTCGATATATCAAATAGCCCCCTAGCCTGTCATTGAGGCGAGTGCCCGTCCATATAATATCACCTGCAGAGCGGCTAGACTTGTCAACGTCCTCTTACCTACAGGTATTTATTTTCAGGAAGCAGGTATCACGTGACAGATACGCCGAGGTGCATGAGCTGAAATGTGCCTGCTGAATCCTCCTCGTGTAGCACCTACTCCAACGCAGGCTCTAGGACATTTTGATAGTCTCCAGATACCAATCCTTCTCGAGCCTTTCAAGCCTGGAATCAGTCCTACGACATGGCAGATCCTTTGTCTACAACCGGCACAGCCGTGGGCATCGTCTCACTCGGTCTCCAAGTCTCGCAAGGCTTGATCACATACTATTCGCACTTCAAGGCCTACGATGCAGAAATTGCATACCTCGTCCGCAAATCCGAATCCCTGCAAGGCTTATTACAAGCACTCGACGCTCCCTTGAGGAAGGCTGAAGATGGACATGGCAGCGTTTCGGCCCAAGTGAGAAATGCAATCCTTGCCTGCGAAGCTGGCCTCAAGAAATTGCTCGCCGCTGTTCAGACATATGGGAACTTGGTAATACCGGCCACGCAAGATGATAAGCTTCGAGCTCTGAAGAAGAGGGTTTTATACCCCTTCAAGCGATCCTCGCTGCAGGATCTCAGTTTCACATTGGAAGAACTGGTAGGGAACTTACAGCTGGCACTGCAAATACTTACTGTGTAAGCTTGATAAACACTGCTAGGTTGTATTTAGCTGAGCTGCTGACTTTGTGCTACTGTAGAGAAATGAATCAAAACCACTGGGATGCTACCACTTCAATCGCCGAAAATACTTCGAGTGGAGTACAAAATATCATCACACATTTCGATGTGATATCCAATAAGCTGGAAAGCAAGCTAGATCAATTGGTACTACACCATTCCCTTTGAAAAGGTTGGTGCTGATGCAGTCCTAGACACTAAGTATTCAAACTGCTCAGTCACATTCACTTCTCTACCGAGAGCCAGCTGTATTGGCCTCCCTGTGCCAGAAGCAGCAGGAGCTTCGACATGATTCTAAAATGGTTCTACAAACAAGAAGCCGGCAAAGGAACTTTCCTAGTTATCGAGGAAGCCCGCTATGTTCATGCCCTGGTCATCCACAAACCGCCGAAAGTCGCTTCGACTGTTAT
This sequence comes from Leptodontidium sp. MPI-SDFR-AT-0119, assembly GCA_020726505.1. Lineage (NCBI taxonomy): Eukaryota > Fungi > Ascomycota > Leotiomycetes > Helotiales > Leptodontidiaceae > Leptodontidium > Leptodontidium sp. MPI-SDFR-AT-0119. The sequence goes on from JAHLEZ010000017.1 coordinate 112,098, forward strand.
AGCTTCTCAAGCTCTTGGAGTCGAACAACGCGGCACCTTCCTCAATGCCCACATTCTCGGTACTCACAGCATCGAGTCGATACCATAGAAGCAAAGTACACATACTGCACGAAGGTGTTAGGATATTCGATTGCAGCTAATTTCTCGGTGACACGGGGAGCGGGCGCGTTTTCCATTAGCCCTCATTTCATGCTTCGCGCTGTAGTCCCATGGGACTCTCCTGCCTTTCGCCTTCTAGATGTGAGGGCGATGGACCTTAGTGAAAGATTCTCCAGCCCGATTGACCACGCCAATTGGGCTATACAAGAATTGGATGTACTTTTTCGAAAAGGGAAAGCGTCTCCGACAGATGTTAATCCGCATGGAACAACGCTTCTGCATGTAAGCAAGGCTTGACTTAATTTTGAAATACATGCTAATATGGGGACACAAAGATGGCCACTAGTACGTTATCTGGTTGGCAGTATCTTTACCCAGAGGCATATCACAAGAAGATTCAGGCAACTGGTCGCTTACTTGATGGCATTCTGAGTTTTGGTGCGGATCCTCTAGAGCGTGATTATCTCAACAGGTACATGACCTATTTCGTTTAAATACTTTCTTGGGTTTCTTCGAATTATGGCGCATGTTCTTTGCGAGATTCAAAAATTCGATTTCTGGGTGCTTTTTTGCATGCTATTTATTCTGTGGCGGTTCTACCACGCTGAGACCTGGAATACTTCCAAACTTAATCAAGTGGTTCCTCTCCTCTCTCCACGGAAAGTATAAGAGCGGGAATGGGCCGCCTCAACACCAACGCACTCGATTGGATCATTTTGATAATTTAGTTTCTATCTTCTGCAAGCCCGGCAACAATTCTCATTGTGAGAGTAGCCTAAATACGGCCTTTCTTTTGCACGAAATCACATATTAAGAACGAATAACTAGATATGAGTTGAGATTGACAGACGGCCTAGGACGATAATGGATATTTTCCTGCAGGAGAGGCTCTCCCTCGCTGCTGATTATCAAGATCTGCTTGTTAGACTTTTCGACTGCGGCCTTGTGATTGAAATTATTAAGATTCCTAAGTTCGCTTTTAATATTGATTATACTATGAACATCATTCGAAACACAATGAATCGGCTCCCTGAGGAGCAGAGAATCGGCAGTGAGTAAAACTTCCCCATGGCACCTGACGAGATGAGCCCACTGATCTTTATTTTAGTCCTTGAACTTCCAGATTTCCTTGAAGCCATTTGTCTTCAAGACGACATGGCGATGGAGCAAGCATTTCAACGCTCCCCAGAGTCTGTCAATCAAATACATGGAGAGGGCCTAACACCACTTCATTTGTCTCTTTCATGGTCTCCAAGCTTGTTATTTCTGTTAGCGCACAATGCTGATACAAGTTCGTATGATTCATGGGGGAGGACACCTCTATACTATGCATGCTCCTTTAACTACGCCTCAGCCATACCGAGTTTACTTGATCATGACAGCCCGATGGGAAGTATTCGGGACCAAAATGCGTGCCTGAGACATATTTGCAGGTCCAACGACTTTGCTCTACAAAATATTTTCATATCCCATTTGGTCAACAGGCGCAAGCGTTTGCTGGAACTAGCTCGTGCAAAACTTCCCCAGTTCGAGTTGGAGATGTTGAGTCTCAAAGAAGATCGGGTCCTAGATGCTCAAGCTGCAGCTGTCACTTCCGCGTTGCTACAGCGTAATGTCGAGATAGATCCAGCATTGATGCCGAGCATCGAGGCAAGGAAGACAACAGTGTATCACACACCATCGCTTGACCTTCATATGGCAAAGAACCTTTATGAATCTGGATTCCGAGACATTGACGAGATTGACATACATGGCTGGACGCCATTTGGGAGCCAGATTTTCGATAGCGTGGATTCTTTGGAGAGTCTTGAAACTTTGCAATGGCTTAAAGATCAAGGTGCTGATGCGTATCGAGAATGCCCCGGAGGTGGCGGCACTACATTGCATGCATTAGGGTCTACTATGGAGAGCAGTCTCGGGTTTATAAACGAGGAAGGCTATGATACAATACCTCTCAAAGTACAGGAAGCTAAAATAGCTAGTTCTTTCCTCACAGACGAGGTAGTGGATGATTGCGACTGTGCCTGCTCGAGAGATGGATGCCAGATCATCACTTCGGCTTTGAAAAGTAACCGGAACCGGTTCTCATATTTTCGAGACTCGACTGGAGAATACTGCTTGGATGACATCAGATTACGAACATGTTTGTCGATTCTAAAACTCGTCGAAGCCTCCATACCGGAAAGACCATGGATCCTACACGAAGTCCTTCGCGTCATGACATTCGACTGGCTGGAGCTCACTCATACCTGCCACGAAGACCCCATGGGCAGATATCATGGACCTCGAGAGCACCTAAGCTATGAGGAGATCCAAGAGATCCACAATGAGGAGGAAGGTCTGCTGCAAGAACACGAAAATCTCGTCACAGAATTCGAAGCCAAGTACGTCGAGCTTGGACTCCCAATCGCGGCCTTCATGGAAGAATATTGGATGTCGAGGATGGAACAGGTGCTGAACCCCGGAAATGAATGTAGTTTGGAGGAGGAAAGGAGCAGGATGAGAGAATTTGGTATTGTGGTTGAGGAGCGGGATAGGATTGAGGAATTGGATGACGATGCGGTGGCTGGCGATGATGATGAAGGAAAAGATGAAGACGAGGACGGAAATGTCGAAGAGGATTCGGGCAGTGAAGATTTTCATGATTGTGAGGACATTCCTACTGTTAGCTAAAAGCTACAACGTCGCTTGACGACTTTCGATTTTTCCTTTACTGGGATTTGGAGTCGGCGTTTCGTACCGTGTTATTTATTTATTTTGGTTGTGGTTGGGACTTTGGGAGGTTTGACGATTTGACGGCTTTTACTTGACGCCAGCCTATGGGATATGGTTTGTTCGTTTGCTTGTTCGTAAGGATTTAAGTTGGAATTGATGTTTATCTTCACAGTCCCTTGAACAGTTTAAGTGAAGTAGTCTATTCTGTGTTTCCCTAGAGACCCTCGCTTATTTCAGGGCAGCTTCGTTTGTTGTGTTTTTGACCCACCTCGGTAAGAGTAAGAAAGGATATAAGAAATGGGAAAGCTGCGTCGATCTTAGGTAATATTAAAGTGAGAAATTACGGGGTACAAAGGTTTAAGGAAATACATTGGAAAGCCAAAGAGCTTTGGCTTATAAGAATAAAGTGTAATAATAGTAATACGTTTTCCAAGTAAATTGATGTAATAAAACAAAGCCCCATATTCTTCTTATCTTAGGTTTTAAATTATAAGTTTATAACTTTTATTAGCATTTGATAACGGGATACCGTCACGTTAAGAACGTAGAAGATAGTATTTATTCTGAAGTCTAAAATAACAGAATCTTTCATTTGCTATCATAAGGAGACAAGAACTCGCAAGATAGACTAGGATCTCGAGATCAATAACAAAAGGAAGTAGAACAGCTTGTTGGGAGCGCGGACGGGGCAACAAATCTGAAATAAAATCATTACTCACACTTGAACGCCGCCCAACTCACTGACTGATCTGGAAAATCACCTGAATGTCATGTCCTGTGTGGAGATCATGCAACAAGAGGACGAGGTACTCGTACTCAATACATCATGGGAATCAACCAGAATTCATAGCCTGCATATTTATGATTGAAGTTTTGATGTTCTAGACACATTTGGATTGGATACATAGGTTCTGTGGATACATAGGTTCTGTGGATGGAATTGTCAATGTTTGGCGAAAGGGGCTTTCGCTTATTGTCAGGGCTTGGTGAAGAAGGTAAAGGAGAGGGATGGAAGTTAGGTCGATCACTCCGGCGAGGCGAGTTGTTATACCATCTAATTCAACCTTAAGATCAAATCAATTTTTGCCTAAACCTGGGCTCTTCCTTGAAGTAAATGTTCTACGATGGCTTAGAGACTTTAACTAAGCTCTCATTCGTGGATATAGTAAAGAGAGCGAAGGATACCAACATGTTTAAGAGTGAAATAGACTTTGTCGGGATGGAATGGCCTAAACGCTGGATTGCACTTGGGGTAAAGACATTGGTGTTCTAATGCCTATGAATGGCTGGGAGATGTGCGACGATGGGCCAAATAGTGAAACTCTGCGAGGACGGTGGGTACATAGGGAGGATATGGTGCCAGCAGGCTTCCAACTCACTAAAGCCTCTCTGGAACTGCTTGGAGAACACTAGGACTAGAGAGCTGGGAAGTTGAGGCCTGGAGCGTAGATCATGCACACTTGAGTAGCCCTCGACACCAAAGAGAGATCAAAGCTCCGTATCCAAGGACTGGAACTGTGGATTGAGAAGGTTCTATACCCCTATTCCGAGAGCTCCACATATTGTACAGTATTCTACATCCACTCCCATGATATACACATCTATAATATTCCCAATGGTTTCAATACCTTCTCCCTCGCCACACGAGCCGCAACATCTCCTCCTTTCTGCAGGGCTATCGCTCCGATTATCGCATACAAAGAGGTGGTAAGCACAACGTCAATACCAGAGGATTCCATTTTGTTGACCTGGTAAAATTAGACCTGCCATTATTAATTTGGAGAGACAGCTTACATTTCTCGGTGTCCATCTCATAATATCACGCATTCCCATCTGAGTTGCCAATGGCCCAAGTCGCTCCTTTGTCAAAATCTCGCTGATCGGCGCATTTGTCAAGTTGGACAAGCCTTGCAGCGAAGGGTGTGCGAAGGGTAGTCTGTCGTCTGAGGCATCACCTGAGGAGTGGGTTTGGTTTGCAATTGGTGACTGCAGCAAAGCAATGTTTGTCTGCAGATTGAGAATCCGTCGGCCTGGTATGATCAGCACAATCCCTCCAAAACTTTGGGGAACGTACCAAAGAAAGCCAAGCGGTCATTGAAACCTCTCCTTCCCTGATCAAAACTCTTGTGTGTAATTGCCAGCCACTTCACCTCATCCGTAAGCACCTGGTCTCCTCCTCGTCCTAGGAGCTTGACGTAGAAATGATCTAATCGCATCGGATCACTGTTGCATTCCCACTTCCTCTCTGTATCCTTTATCCTCCATGGATACGGCGCCTTCATTTTCTCTGGAGTATATGACCATCTCGGCCTATGCTCGCCCTCCGTCTCATATTCTACATCTCTCTTTGACCTCGATACTGAAAATTGTCTGATCGAGCTCGTTCGAGGTTTGGCGCATTCGCAGACCGGCCGAGCTTGCCGTACGAAGGTCTGAAGTGATCGTCTCGTCGAATGTAATGCCATTGTCGTCCTCCTATCTCATGATTCGTGGGTTGGATGTCTGGATAGAGCTTCTGATCTCGTCTCGGAGTTGAAGGTTCATAAATAAATTTGCCGCTAGTCCGCTTTCAGCCGCTGCGGGTCCATCGCGTCTCCTGGCGCGTCCCTCCAAACCTCAAACTCAACAACTCATCTCTCGAGAAATAGAGCGCAGTATTTTGGTATGTTATTTGAATATGGCGGCTCACGAGAGGATTATCAACGCATCAATTGCACCAACATTGCTCCAACAACTTGCTATTGTGCTACCGAAAGACGCCAGCTTCAAGATCTACCACCTCTCTACCCCTCCAACTAGAACGTCCTCCCTCTACTCTGCGCCTCCTGGGACTCGTCCTGACCGAACATATTGCGAGAGTCATTTCCTTACGGTTTCGATTGCTGTGTCGGGTGATAGGGAAGTTCTTGTTTATGCGGTCGAGATTCTCATCTACTCTACGGCATTCGATTCAACATTCTTCGTTTCAAAGGCAGATTCGACGGGATTCCTGCACTTGTTAGGATTGGCAAAGGGTACACCATCTCCAATTCGTGATATCACAGCTACATTTCTGCGCCATCTTGTTGAGCAGCACAAGCGGGAGAATATTCGAAGCGTGGTTTCTTTATTTGCTCGAGCACAAGATCAATACCTGTTCCCTGGAAGCGTTGAATATAGTGGGAAGCATGTACTGGATGATAGGGGATTGGTGCGGTGGTGGTGTCGAGTCCTAGATCCTCTCATTGAAGGAACACTAGAGTGGGATTTTGTAAAAGGATATTTGACCGTTCCTGGACTCGATTCTCACGAAACCACATCCTACATACCCAATCGAAATACTTCCAAATGGACAATTGGCCACCCACTTCGAGATATCTCAAGACATTCAGATGATATACCTCCAAGATGTTTCATCCCGCATTATCCAGATGATCCCAAAGCACGGTTTCTAGATGAACTGGATGAAGAAATTACGAAGAGCCAAGATACGAGCGGACAATGGAAGAGCGTTAAATCTATCGAGCAGTTTTGGGATATGATGGCTTTTCGACAGGAATGCTCTGCTGGCAGACTGGTAGGGTTCATTTGGATTGTCTTCACCCCAAAAGATCAGCAGCAGCCGACTGAATCGGTGCTTGGGGATAGCCAGAATACCTTCATGACTCTTGATAGTCAGGCAGACGTCAACTCAAGTCCACCACCATCGTTTCCAATTACGCCGGCGACATCGTTCAATGCTTCAAGTCAGATGCAGCCATTGAGCTCTCCAGCAAAGTTGGACGAGTCTCGGAAATCTACCCCTAAGTCTCGTGCAACCAAAAAGAAACTCTCGGGTCCTATCATACCCCGACAACCTCGTGTCAAGACTCGAAACAAAAACTACCTCCTTGACCGACCCGAAACCTCAGCCTACTATGTTTGGCGGCCAGAAGGCAGAGGGCAGATCATTGTGGATGAGTCCGACTATAAGCGCGTCACAGAGCTTCTTCTCCGTCTCGACTTTGCTAATCTTGAGCTTGCAACATCAAGTTCTACCCGCTGGGTCAACGAAGTTCGTTCTGGTGCATGGGGAAGCTCCGGAGATGCATGGGGTCAGACCGTTACTGGAACGAAAGCTTTCGAGGTTCGCGCTGCTGCTGGAGTTGCCGGGGTCGCGACGTTGAATATGGGATTGATGAGGAAGAAAAGAAAGGACGTTCCAGAGCCACAGCCGGAATCGGCTCCAAAGGTTAACGTGCTCTCGACGGGGATGGTGAGGAAGAAGGCAAAAGTTTGAGTTTTAAGGGAGTGGCGTATTATTGTGCTTGGGACTGGGACTGGACTGGACGGAGGCGTGGCGTGGCGTTGTATATGATATTTTAGTATACCCTGGATAGTGGATATTTAAAATTTAAAAAGCTTTCTTCAGGTTTCTACTTAGTTGGGGGACCACGGTGCAAATCTGCCTTGATCCGTGTTGGACTAAATGCAACGACCCTACTGGAAGCCGTCAAGGGATTATCGCCAGTAAAAAAGTTCAATCAGAGAGATGCTATTAAAGCAGAAGGATGCCGCAATCCCAGCATAGTTGTTCACTCTCGTTACAAGGGCCGTTTTTCTGATTGTTTGAGATTTTACCTAACCGGGACCGAAAGATGGTACTTCTCTGTTCTCGTTCGGCTCAGGACGAACTAGATTCTTAATACTCATTAGAGTCAGTGTATCACTCTTGTGCGACGTACGAGTGGTCATGAAGTTTGGAGTTTTGAATTTACAAAGGTTAGACGAGACTGTGTTTTAGCCTTCAATATCGAAATTCTCTACAAGGGGAAGGCCAGATTGTAAACGGAAGTTTCTGCTGGCTAGCGCGCAGTGCCACTGGTAGGCAATTCGTGGTTTAGTCGTTGATGATTCGTGATTAGAAGATGAACAATTGCTTGGTTGCTCTGTCGACGTTGCATAAATATATTTTCAATAACTCGAAACCACATTTTCCATTTGTGGAGTCATGTTTTCAGACTTGGGTAAACAAATGCCAAAGATGGCACACGGTTAAGCGAGCGAGGAATTCGAGCTGCTTGTACGAACTAACCCCGCTCTCCCAAGCTGCTGAGGGTAAAGGTAGGAAACGAAAAGGACAATAGCACGAGAACAGCCAGGAAAGCGGACGAGATAGAATGTACAAATTGAAGAAGAGTAGAATCTTACTTTCTTGCATATGTAAATGTAAAATCTAGTCACACCGCATAGCACTTACAGCAAGACACACCCGTCATATACACATAAAGACACAGAGTTGAGTATCAAACAAGAGCAGAATCCCGTCGAACCGGGTATGTCCCAACTCCGCTACGCCAAAGCAAGTGGTATCATCCATCCATCCATCGTCAATTAAAATTCACCACCATTTCCTCCACTCAGAGCCCGCGACGTCCACATCCCTACTAAGCCCCACATGCCTACTCTCCATCCTCTCCATAGACCTGGTAGTCCTTGACCTTTTTGAGGCTTGGCTTTCTTTTTGGGCAGGGGGGGTTCTCGTACGCCTTCTTCGCGTGCGATCATCCACATTGTCCCTACGACACCGCGGTATTCCCCAATGGGTACGAGGGTTTCTAAATCGCTTACCCAAGTCCCTTGTGCTCGTGCGATCTCTACATCTTCTTTCAGGACTGCGACTTGCCCTCTTCGAAGGACTGTTTCAAGTGGTAGTTTTATGAAGAGCTCGGCTGTTCGGGAGAAGAATTTGGCGATCTGGTAGGTATTTGGTGTCAATATTGGGTCGATCGAGAGATGTGATCGGAGAAGTAGAGGAGTCGAGTGCGATATGGCAGGAGTGACCAGGGAATGTAGTAGGGTTGGCAACAGTATAGATGCCGGGCAAAGATATGATGGCAGGGCGCGTAATTGGGTTGTAAGTGATCTTTTCGGCGTAGATACTGGCGTTACGATGAGCCTAGACAGTTAGCCAAATCTCCAAACAGGAGCAAGCAACTTACTTCGTTCGAATCAAGTCCAATGGTGCCAGTATAATGCCCGCAGAAGCCGCAGCTGCAACCGCAACAGCCAGAGAAGCCCAAGGATATGTCGATCCTATCAATCCAGCAGATATCTCAGGATCCGGGACATTCAACAACGCAGATATCAACCCTCTCGACCACTTCTCTAAAGTCTGCAGCAGGAACCCGTAGACAAATGTCGCATTGGACGCCTTCCAAACTCCCCATGCCCCCTCCTTTGACCACTCTTGAGATATCACTTCCAACACTGCATCTGACCTCTTTAGCAGTAGTTGAACTTTCGCAGGTGGTGTTACATTAGGAGGAGGTAGGATTCCAGAGCCACTGTCATGCCGCCTTCGACTCCTCGAAGGAGAGTATGAATGTGAAGAGGGAGCCGTAGAAGTGAAATAAGCAGGCTCGTCCGGGTCCGAATCATCTGAGGGGTACTACGACAATCAGCATCTGTCTTTCACTCGCCCATTTTGCCCATTAAAACATACATCGCTATACGCCGACTCTCTGTAACTCTGCCTTGGCGATTTCAACTCCGCAGTCCCATCATCCACCACTTGACTCCTAATCTGCAGAATAGTCTTCGCAACATCAAATGGCTGCGCCAGCAAAATGCTCATATATCTGTAAACCCAATCATCGATCTGCTTCTTGACCGATTCGACCGTAGAAGGCGATCCGTAATCCGTATAGTCGATATCTGAAAGAATATCGCGTGCGGATGACGCGTAGGAAGCCGCACTCCCATTCCTTGGTCCTAGTCCATGAGTTCCGTTGCTGATCGCCCCTGGCAGATCCTGCGGTATGCCGATAGAAGGGGGTTTGTAATAAGGCCTCAAGGGATTTGGGCCTTCTCGTGTCGTTGACATTTTGTGGTGATTTGTTGTTACATGAACGAAAGAAAGGAGGTTGAAACTCGATTGTTCAGGAGGAAATGGGAGGGAAGCGCAGACCAAGATTTCGTCGATAACTCTCGCCTTACCATGCAAGCTTTATTTATGATGCTGTGGCAGCGAGAGCAGGGATGTTGGAAGTGAGCGGGAGCTGACAAGACCTGTCTGCCCGGCCCGCCAATAAATTGCTCCGAACATGTAAATAATTTTTAGATCTTAAGGAAGCCTGCCTGTGCCACCCAACAGTCTAACAAACAGCATTTCCAACATTCGGAGGAACGGCAATTGCTTGGGGATACTCACCGCGTGTTGATTGACTTCTTGGTTGAAGTCTGCGAATACCTGAACCTTCCTCCCTGCTGCGATTTGAGAGTCATCATCTGCGGCGCATTCAGAATACAGCGATATCTCCGGCGAGCTCGCAGCTTCAACAATACTCCCGCAGAAATGTCTCCAACAAGGACAGTAGTCGGGGGGCTATGCGGTGTTGGTAGAAGGTCGTTACAATGTCTGCGGACATCATCTGGGAGGCAGTCTATTGTTCAAGGAAGGGCATCACTTTCCACTGTTGCAAATCAGTCTGTTGCTATAAATGGATTTCGGAGCCAGAGTCAAAAGATTCGCGGGTCTGGGAACTCTATTGGAGAATCTCTTGGTCGACGAGCATTCTCTGCCACATCGGCAGCCTCACATGGACATTGGGAACCGCCTCCTCCAGGAAAAGAGTAAGGGTTCTAGATCTGTTCGTTCGTCATGAGAAGTGTTAACATACATAGACTATATGTTACATTCGTTGATAAGGAGGGGGATGAGCATAAGATCGCAGTCAGTGAGGGGGACAATCTGTTGACTGTTGCTCAAGCCAACGATATAGAGATGGAAGGCATGTCTACGCCAAAGATAGGATTCGATCAAAACTAACGCCCAGCAGGTGCTTGTGAAGGATCATGTACATGCTCAACATGCCACGTTATTGTCCAGAGCGAAGATATGTTTGATAAAATCCCTGAAGCAGACGACGACGAGAACGACATGTTGGATTTGGCTTTCGGCCTCACAGAAACATCAAGATTGGGTTGTCAGATCACCATGAAACCGGAGCTGGATGGGCTTGTAGTGAACTTGCCAGCAATGACGAGGAATATGCAGGCTAGCGATTTCGAGAAGAGGAAGTAACGGGATGAGAATAGATAGATGGTTGGGAGGATTTGTGACGATCAGCATTTCAGAGGAGTCTGGGGGAGCACATTGGATTGATAGGGTGTCCTATCTGAGGGTATCGTGAATACCCAATGTACATTATCGGCGCAATACCTGTACACAATAGTATCTGAGGGCATCTGGGGGATGCCAAAATCGAACGCCGAATTCCCATCTCAACGCCAGATAATGCACTCTTTTTGAGCCGGTGAACCAGATTTCAGGCCTCTTCGATAGCACCAGCCTTCAAGTTCCCTCCGCCTCCAGCAATGAGATCTAAGAACCCTTTCTTGCTCATCTCATTGACCTTCTCCTCTCTCCTTCCATGTCCCACCAGACCCTTCGTTCTAGCATCCCTAGCAGCCTCTTCTCCCTTGACCTGCGCAGCTCTGACAGCATTGAACAGCTTGACCACACCCCGCTGTGCCGTTTTCCGTAACCTCTTCTCCAGCTCCATCGTCTCCTGCACACTCGGTCCATCTGCCACTCCATTTGCAGCATCAAACGCCGTACTAGCCCCAAGAACATCCTTGACTCGGCCCTTGTCCATAGCTTCTCTTTTCTCAACTCTCATCTTATGTCTTGCAGCCTTCTCCAGCGCCAAATCCGTGATTTCCTTGCTGGCTTGGATTGCATCCACACTCCTCGACAGAACAGGATCGCTGCGCTTGATCGTAGACAACTTCGATCCCAAAATCTTCGACATAGATGTCGCGAAAGCTTCGGGATCATTGCGCTTTCGTTTTCGTATCAAATTGGGGTTATCATTTTCCTCATCGTCTGACCCAGACTCCGAGTCTGAATTGGACGCATCTGTGACTTCCTCCTCGTCGTCTGCAATTTCCGGCTCATCGTCCAATTCTGGCTCTGATTCTTCTGCCGTTATGAGATCGGTGGTATCGAGCTCCTCCTCGTCGGAATCCTGGAGGTTAACTGCTGGAAAGTCTTGCCCTTCCGCGGCTTCATCTTCTGAGGAAGATTGGTTGTCGTAATCGGTTTGCTTCTTGAACTTCTTCTTTGGTCGAGAGACTTTGCCCTTCATTCCCTCTTCCACCTTGCGTTTCTTCGAGATTTGTCCGGCCATTGCGATTTGGTTGACTTGTTATGTCCTGACCCTCCAGATGAAGCAATTCGAGATCTTATCGAGAGAAAAATAATTAAGGTTCGGCGAAACATTTTGCCGAAGGGCTTGGCAAGTACCCCGCCACTTTAAACCCACAATCCTCGAGCACATGGGCACAGAGCGACACCTCCTCAACCCTGAACATCCTCGCAGACCAGCAACAATATGGTTCTTCAAGATCTTGGACGGCGCATCAATGCCGCCGTCAGTGACCTGACGAGGTCCAGCAACTTAGACGAGAAGGTAGGCAGTGGCCACATTGCCCAATGACACATCTAACACATCACATCATAGGCATTCGACGGTATGATCAAGGAAATTTGCGCAGCACTCCTCGAAGCAGATGTAAATGTACGGCTGGTGGGAAATCTACGAAAGTCCATCAAGGCATCCGTCAACTTCAAGGACCAAGCGCCAGGCGTGAACAAGAAACGACTCATCCAGAAAACCGTCTTCGATGAACTCGTCAAACTGGTAGATCCTCACGCCGAACCATTCAAGCCGAAGAAGGGAAAGGCAAATGTCATTATGTTTGTTGGTTTGCAGGGTGCGGGAAAGACAACAACTTGTACGAAACTGGCCAGACATTACCAATCGAGGGGATTCAAGGCATGCTTGGTCTGCGCGGATACCTTCCGTGCTGGAGCTTTCGATCAATTGAAGCAGAACGCTACGAAAGCCAAGATCCCATACTATGGTTCCCTCACACAAACGGATCCTGCCGTGGTAGCCAGGGAGGGCGTTGAGAAGTTCAAAAAGGAGAGGTTCGAGATCATTATTGTGGATACCTCCGGAAGACATAGACAAGAGGATGCCCTGTTCCAAGAAATGGTGGATATTCAGACAGCCGTGAAGCCGGATCAGACTATCATGGTTCTCGATGCTAGTATTGGACAACAAGCCGAAGCACAAAGTAAGGCTTTCAAGGAGACAGCCGATTTTGGTGCTATTATCATTACCAAGACGGATGGACATGCAAGTGGTGGTGGAGCTATCTCAGCTGTCGCTGCAACACATACACCTATCGTTTTCATCGGAACAGGAGAACATATGCTGGATCTGGAACGATTCGCACCTCAACAATTCGTGTCCAAGCTTCTGGGAATGGGGGATATGCAAGGCTTGGTAGAGCACGTGCAGTCACTAAAACTGGACCAGAAGGATACAATGAAGCACATTGCCGAAGGTGTGTTCACTGTCCGCGATCTCAGGGACCAACTCTCCAACATTATGAAAATGGGGCCTCTTTCGAAGATGGCAGGCATGATTCCAGGTATGAGCGGCATGATGCAAGGAATGGATGACGAAGAAGGATCCATGAAGCTGAAGCGCATGATCTACATCTGCGATTCCATGACCGTCAAGGAACTCGATAGTGATGGCAAGATGTTCATCGAACAACCCACCCGCATGACCCGTATAGCATACGGCAGCGGGACGAGTGTACGTGAAGTCGAGGATCTCCTCACCCAGCACAAAATGATGGCCGGCATGGCCAAAAAGATGGGCGGAAACATGAAAAATATCCAACGAGCACAAGGCGCCATGGGAGGCGGTAACAAGCAGCAACAGATGGCCGCTATGCAAAAGCGTCTTGCGAGCATGGGTGGTGCTGGCGGAGCTGCGGGTGGTATGCCCGACATGGGCTCTTTGATGAAGATGTTCGGTGGAGGTGGCGGTGGTGGCATGCCTGGCGGTATGGATATGCAAGCCATGATGAAGCAAATGGGCGGTATGATGGGCGGTGGTGGTGCTGGAGGCGGTAGGGGAGGCAGGAGGTAGCGCTCGTAGGGTATCTATTCTTCGATTCGGGTAAATAGGTAAAGGAAGTGCATCAAGCGCGGCGTTAGGGGGGAATGGACATTTCTTACCATCAAGCATTGGAATTTTTTTAAATGCTAAGATTACCGTGCAACAAGATGGCGTGTACACCTCAGAACTGAGCCTGGGGAAATATTAAGTTCAGGCTAGCTGCCCCTGAAATTAGCGAGCGAGCCCTCGCGTATAACAGTGCCGTAAACAATGATAACATTGTGACCTACGTGAACACAACCTCACAACTTAGCTTGGACCTGACCACTGATGAATATTCGCTGTAGTATGACCGTTACTCGGTATTAATCTGGCGGGGGTTGTCTCACTTTGATGATGGGGCGTGTTGGTGACCTTTTGTTACGATATAGTTGAATCTCTTGCACTATAATCTACTAAAATCACATGAACTTTTTACTGTGTTGCGAATGCCCTGCCAGCTATCCATAACGGCCGGACAACCAACCAACCGTCTTGAGTGTAGCTCCTTCTAAGAACGATGCTGCCAATTCGAAGCCTTGCTAGCGATATGAACAGACAATTACTTGGAATTTTCGGTAGACTTTGTTTTATGGGAATATTCAATATATTGTCGAGTGCAAGGACGGGAGAACTTTGACGTTGGGCATCAGACTTTTTAGGATCCAATGAAATACCAGTAGATAGCGGCCATATATAAATTTTATTAGGGGTACAGACTAATGTATTCTGGCGAAGTGACCACTGATTAGTGATCTTGCACTACTACCCTATCCAACACGGTTCTCTCCAACCCAAAAGTAGAGGAACCCCGGATTCGCCTACATTTTTCATGATACAACTGTGGAGATCATTTGTCACCTTTTCCCAGGTGCCCGCAGTGCATCAATGAACGCTTTGGTGCTGAGGGGTCTACCCATGAACTTCTCGAGCGCACTCATGGTGGCCTCCGAGCGCCCAGTCATTCGGAAAGCAACAAGGTAGATGAGATATCGGATTAGACCCCCCTTACCCTTAGCCTCTCTTGCCCCCTCTTTAGTCCGAAAGACATCCCGGTGCTTCAGTACTATTTGACGAAAGCGGTGGCCCTGCTTCCGATTCATAGGATCTTTCGCGAAGAATTTGTTGAGTATATCGATGGTGTACACTTCAGCACTAGATACGGTTAGTTAATCGTCTCGACGAAGACAAAAAGTGGTGAAATAGTTGAGAATTTTGGTTGCTGGCCTCAATGCAGTATGCATGCAATTGATGTACCGCAGGCAAAATGGCGTGCCGGGAGGAAATTTCAAAGCAAGATATGACTCACAGAAGGTAGCAATAGAAAGAAGCAGCATAATGCTCCAACAAATCCCATGCTAGATACGAGTTGTTCTTCCCTTCCCCCAACTTCGAGTCGTCACTACCATAGATGCCTGTCCACTCACTGAGAATCTTCTGGCACTCGAGTGCCAGATCCAGGGTCTCGGTTTTTTCCTCCGAGTAGCTGTGAACTCTGAGGTCAAATTCAGATTGCCACAACATGTGCTGAAAGTGCGACATCCGGTTCGCTGGGAGCTGGGCGAGCTTCACGGCGTGAAAAGCTTCAATGGGGGCCTTTTGTGGCGGGAGGGGACCTGGACGAGATTTCTTCCAGGCCACCGTGTAGTCTGATCTGGAATAGATATAATGGGACGAAAGTTCTTGCAATATTTCAGGAACGAATGCCCATTTCTGGATAGAATGCTAGGAAGCTCGATAAAATCCTTCGAACAATCTACAGTACCTCTGCGTACAAGGCGGTGGATTCCATGTCCGAGTTCATGGGCTACCGCCCTCAACTCCTCCGTTGACATCAGAGACGGCATCGTGGAATTTGGCCTATCAAATTGGAACTTAGCACAGAGTGTGTGCCCGGTAATTGGACTCGATTTCAGGAGCTATCTTCCTCGCACTGTTTAGCTTGTCAGCAATGATTGCAGTTGTGATTGGGGGCAGAAACGGACTATTGGGAAGCTGCTGCAGTGTGTGCTTTGCGGCTTACTATCCTGGTGAATAAGATTCAATACCATAGAGCCTAGATATGCTCCTGGGTTGGAAATATCAGTTGAGTTCTGTGCGATGAATACGAGAGGTGTATTTCTCCGGCCTACCCTTGGCTCTGGGGGTGCGCTGGGGCTGTTGAAGTACGCATTCACGATCTTCTCGCAGTCTGGCTGCTCCGGTGAGAGCTCAACAAAATCGACCCCAAAAACGGGACCTAAAATACCAAGCAATTTACGGCTTGTAGATTGTGTGGGGAAATAATAGTGTAGAGATGCATACTCCGCACCCGAAGTCTCCTTCCAATTCTCTTTTGAGGCGTAATAATAGATCTCTCCCAGGTGCAGCCGATACTCAGGGTGGGAATCTTGGAAGTCTCGAAGTGTGCTGGTGCTGTATCTGGGATCATTGCGCAAACTCTGAAACGAAATATTACGGCTCTCATCCTTCAGTTTCATCTCTAGCATATTTTCGTTGTGAGTGTGAATGTAGGGGGCCATCTCATCCTTTATTCCAGCAACGAAGCTTTTTGCAGAGTTGGCATCCAGCATCTTCTTGCGGCTGTCAAGCTCCAGATAGCTCCTAGATCCAACGAGCCTTGCAATCTTTGCTCGTATGTTGATGAGATCGTTAAATGATCCTGCGAGATGGCTACAGCAATTCTCTTCCCATTTGTTCAGGCTCTTTCGAGTCGTTGGAGATTTAGCGCCGGCGGCCCAAGACATGACTGAACCGTGCTGGCGTCTCAAACCAACCTTCCGTGTACTTAGCTTGTCCCATTTTGGGATATGCGCACCTCCCAATTCTGCATGGCTGCAATACCGTCTACTCCGCATGTACATTCCAGTGGTATGCCTCTTTCATTGCATCTTCCGCGTGCAATGCCCCCTCAGGTCGGACCTAGGAGTGAGAGGCTGTGGTTCCTTCTACACATCTACAACCAACTCATCCGCACATTCGGATTTAGCTCTTTCCGATTTTGATTTTGTGGATTTGTATTTGCTGGGTGGTGGAATTTGTATCTTGACTTTAGGCTTTGGCGGCTTACCACAAGCACCCGCGGCCAAACCAAACGCTCGACGATAGACACCATAATGCAGACGGCTGGTGTTTCTGTCGTGCACAGCTCGAGGAGGTTGACACCCGGGTCTATGGCACGACCCGCGCTTCACCGCCAAGCGCGAGGGAGGAACCCTCCACTGACCCCCACTATCGTACTGCCGCGAAGCGCCAAGCACACTGTTACAAAGGCTCCGTCGAACATTTGGTTGAAGTGGGAAACATACATACCCTTTCCACCGCCGCTGAACGGGTAAGGACATGGTCGGTGGTTGGAGAGACGGGAAGCTGCATTTATTGCCGGAGATTGGTCGACCAGTATTCTCAGAAGCATCAATTGGGTCAGTCGCTGCATTCGATATCGAGGAGCGATGATGATTCGCGTAGAGTTGAATATTTCACCGTCGTGATGAGCTGCTGACAGCGATTGAAGCAGAGTGTTCCAAGGGTTGGTCCTGGCAACGACGTGAAGGTTCATCTTATCACGTGACACATGCCACCAACAATCCCCCTTGCATGATCTCCGTGAGTGGTCTCAAGGTTGACTGGCCCAAGAAAATCGAAACTGTAGTAAATCAGTAAAGGGTTTGATCCAACTTGAATTTGAATGGCAGAGTTCTTGAAAGCGATCAGTCGAATGCACAACTTTAGACTACCTATTTCGCAACTTAGACGCTTGCTCTATGAGCCCCCAGAGGCATTCTGGACTCGGCTATCACTGAGAACAAGCCCGATATGGATACTGCTGAACCTCAAGATTTACCTCTTTTCTTGTTTTTTTGAGCTCGCGCGATTCTAAACAATATGTCAGTCTTTGGCATGGATGACTGACCGTGGCTTGGCATTCAAGAATATCAATTACCCCATCACTTCAAGATATATTGCCAATTCGAAGGTATTTGAGACTGCTTACAAAAATTTCGACAACTATAATGCTGATTCTACATCCTGCCCTAACATTTATTCTTCAAATGGAACTCGCAACAGCCTCATCTCAGCAACCCCATCGTTTCTTGGACTCCCGACCAATGATCAGATTATTTGCAAATACTGCATGAAGGCTACCAACTCATGCTGAATTAAGCTTTGCATTTAAAAGTGTGTGGTATCTCTTACTAAAAACTCAACTACACACAACAACACTTATCGAACCCGCCCATAATGACTCAACATTTCACTTAGATCTCCCAAAACACAGCAATCGCCTCCAACTAAATCTCTTCTTCGGCTGCGTCACATGCCCCTTCTCACTTTCCGGCTCCGGAGTATCATCTGTCCTTGCTCTCCGATCATCACCCTGCCTATCTTGTCCTCCTTCCCCTCCCTCCGCTGTCGCTTTCGAATACGGCGCCGGCCAAAGCCTCACACTCTTCTCCTCGGACTCTCTACTCCTCACTCCCTGCGTCTTGGCCATCTCTGGAGACTTGCTTCCAGATCGCGGCTTGGGGGACTGGGTACGTATTTCATTGGGTTTGCTTTGGATCGAGTTCCGTGTTTGAGTGAAAGTTGGTTGGGCGACTGCCGTGGCGGTTGAGACGGTCACCGTTGGTGAGTATGGCGAAGGCCAGAGCTTCTCTGACGAGTCTTTGGACTAGGTTGTATTAGTTCAATTCGTGAACTTGGTATGTCAAGGTTCAGAAGTCGCTTAGTGAGGTTTGGAGACGCACTGAGATAGAAACCGTCATTATGATCAAGAATTTGGATAGGGACTTGAGAACAGCTTGATTTTCGATACTAACAGCAGGAAAGCAATAATCCAAAAGTGGAGAGATGAGATGGTGGGATAAAGAGACATCTTATCCTTCGACGATTTGTCTCAGCCTCACAGCCGTAGCATTCTCGAAAACGGCTGACATCCCGACTCACCAATGATTGTATCCCTCGATGATAAAGTCAATCCTTCAGCCTCGCCCCATAACGCCAAAATGACCAATAAGCCATCGATATTGATAGTCTGGGTGTCGGCTGATAGCTCGAATAGGATGTGTGGAGATTCAGCTGCAGGGGTTGGACTCATGGCTGACGTGTGGCGCTTAGGAGCTTGCCGAAGATGAACTATTGAGCGCGAAGTATCGTATTCCCTTTTAGTTAGGAAGCATGGACTTATGTTTCATGTTGAGCGTTTATTGTGGAATTGGATTGGATATGTATGGCAAACCATTGTTGTTTTTGCTGCTTCTTAGTGGCGATGTCGATGTTGTCGAAGATTCTGACCCGCGGCGTCAAGATCCGGGGATTCTGTTTTCTCCTCGTTTCTGATTGTTGATTACTCGGGCTCGCTTATTCTTCCACCAGAGCTTCGTCAGGCTCCAGATGCGTTCATTATAACCATAAACCACTGTCCGTGTAATTAGCGAAAGCCAAAATAAAGGGGAAAACTTTCACGCAGCGAGAATATCTCAAAACTCGAAAAAGACTTACGAGCATTCGCCAACCCAACAAACTGCGTACTCGCCTGTGCAATCGCCAAACCGCGAACTCGATGTCCACTCAACTCCACAAAGCGATTCGCTATCCCAGGGATCCATAGAATAATATATCCTATAGGATATGCGTTCAAGAGGAGGAGCTTTTGGATATCTATCTCTCTAGACCAAAGCGTAGCCGCCACTGAAGGAGTGACCTGAATGGTGGTCGACACGTTAGGTGGAGGGAGTCGTCTTACAATGGCGAGTGGATCGCGGGTTTTGAGGAATGGAGTTGTTTCGTTTGGTCTGTTCGATCCCGTTTGAGCATATGGATGGAAATTCTGCTTGATGATCTCGAGTGGAGCAAGAGGTGGTGAGGAGGCAGCTTCTTTCGCATCATTCGATCTTGGTGGAGATAAATCAAAATATTCCATCTCCGAAGTGGGTATTTGTACATCCCACCATGCGTCGAACGGCTCATCAACGATCTCGAATTCTTCGTAGATAGTTATACCGCTGAGACCCGACTCGCCTGACGACTCGGACATTTGCTCTGAAGTATTCCTATTGTCGTTTGGTGATGAACATGAACGGAGGGAGGCAAAGTGTCGATGGATGTAGATAAAGAGGTATGTGTAAAGACAGATTGTAAAGAATATAATGGTGAGGCGCCAGTTGTGGCCCAGGGCGTAGCGGAGGATGGTTGGTTTTGCCTTAAGCCAACACCAGTTCCCGCTGACTGGTCTGAAGGCATCCATATAGAGCCCAGTACTGCCTATCTGGACATCAGTATTGCTCAAATCAAGGTATGCCCAGGAATATTTTTTTTACTCGTGGCTAGTGGGATTATCCAAATACAACAAGTGATTATGCGTTTGGTCGTCTTGTCTGTCCTCGGCTTGTAGTTCCATTTCCGAAGGGTGATTACCGTGGCAATGGTAATAAAGAGGATTGTAAAATCGGTTGCCTGATCGGATTAGCTTTCATCTGTGGCATTTGAAGCACTAAGCTGAACCTACCTGGACAGTCAACTGTCCAATCCATCCGTTTATTGTGCATGCTGAGTAGGCTGCGTTTTTTTTCTTGGCAACCCATTAGATACCCAACCCACCCAACCCATGGGTTGGGTTTGGGTTGGGCTCACGTGATTAGGTGGGTTAAGGTCGAGGTCAACCTAACCTATAGGTACTTATTAGGGACCCAATAAAAGTAGGCCAATAGTATTGAATTTGTTAGGTCGCTTAATTTAGAAATTTTGACGAGAAATTAATTTACTAATTTTTTTACTAATCGTTTTAACGTAATTAATAACAAAGAAAATAGATCTTAACCTAATTACTATATTACTTACTATAGTAAAAAGTCCTTGGAGTGACTTGTATATCTCGATTAATAGCCCGGATTATAGTTCTTTGCTTATTTATATTCCCTCTCTTTTTAGGCTTCTTAAGATGCTTTACTTTAGACCTTTTTCTTTTGTGAGTTATCGAATTATTCTTTTTTAAGGGTGACCCTTAAAGACGAGTATCTTCATGACGACGTGTACTAAGAAGATCTACGAATAATCGTTTTCGTACTTTTACTATATCTTCAATTACGTAATCACTATAAAGTAATGATTCCGAAGGAGATCGAAAAGCGCGGCGATAACGTAGAAGTTCTAGTTGAGGGGTTTTAGTATTAATAATAAATAAAGACAGTAGTTTAGGCGTATTATTTATTGTACTTAATTCGGAGGTAACGTTTAGTAGTAAAGCTTATGTAGATCTTCCGAATAGCTCAGGGGGTGATAATTGTATAAGGCCAAGTATAGTTGTCTAAAACTAATCTATAGTATTAGACTGATCGTTTTGTCGCTATAACTATTATTATATAGTAAGATCTTACTATTACTTCTCGTCTAGGTTGTAGCCTTAAGGGGGCGGGCCAAAGAAGAGATAAAAGGGCTTTAATATAATAATATATATAAGGAGCTATCGTACTACTAGATCCCCTGATTCTATAATAATCCTAGCGGTTCCTCGATCTCGAACGCATTCTTGTTTTACTTTAATAGTATTTCTCTTGAACTTAATAGCTTTTTGATTGTTATTACGAAGGAATTTGTGTACGTCTATTGTTTCTTCGAATTCGTATTCTTAGTCTAGGTTATTATTATATTCTTAAATAGAATAAAGATATTTAAGAATTATAAGAGTAGGAAATTCTTTCCCTATTAAAGTGATATGTCTCTAAGTAATATAAATTAGGTCGACGTAGTTTTTGAAATCCTCGATATTTCGAATCTTAATAAGTGCGGTAGGATGAACTAAGGGATTAGTAAATTTATTAGTAATTCGAGGAAGCGTAAGTACCTTCTTTATTATTTAATCCACTTTGATGTGAAGTATTATTACTTTTACTATCATCTTTATCGACTATTTAATTAATTAGATTAGTAAAAAAATTAGTAAATCAAGGAATTATACTTACTATTTTCTTTATCTTAGCTTTAAGCTTATAGTTAAGTTAGGTGTGTGCGATAAGTAGCACGCTAATCCCAGGTTATTGTTCGCGTTATACGAAAGCGACTTTACTGTAGCTTATCTATATCAGGAATATATTAATAATCCTAATATTGAATAAACACCTCATTTACTTATTAATTATAATCTTTATGTAATTAATCTAATTGTGTTTGTGCTTCCGTTTGCGATAGATCTTCGAATGTGGGAGTAATATCAGTAAGAAGGCTAGTTTCTATCTTAATTACTAATCGCGCTTCTTGTTATTAAAAAAGAAGAAATGTTAGTTGAGAGATTATGTTTAGTTTAAGTTAACCACGTCAATAATAGTAAATATCACGAGTAAGATTAAATACTCGTTCGACTCCAGTACTTACAATGGGGGTACAAAGTAAATCGCGTGTTATTCGTGATAATCTAGGGAGAGATGTTTCCATTAAACGCCAGAAATCCAAGATAGGCATATTATTCGTAGCTTAAAAAACGATTAATAAAAAAATTAGTAAAGATTTGAAAGAGACTTACGTATATTAAAATACCGTTTAATCTCATGTATATTACTTCCTTGTTACCTAAGTGTTATATCTTCTAGAGATGATAATCTACTAATTATCCTTCGTGATAAGATCTATTTTAAAGGATCTTTCTTTCACTTAATTGTAATAGAAAGGTTCTCTTAAATTGAACTTATCGACTAATAATCTTAAAGATATACTTTCTCGAATTATTGTTGGAAGTATATTTTCTAATCTCTACCTTAAATAAGAGGTAACTAAGAATAGTTAGAGTCGAACACGTTTAATTTAAGATCTAGGTTTAAAATCCCAGTAATAGCGAAAATATTTAGTTATATAGTATAGATCCGCTTAAAGTATTTATTAAGTTTTACTATTATAGCGGAAATCCCTTTCATAAGTTCAAGCTTCTAAGCTGAGAGTATTATAGACTGCGCTAGTTTAGATCCGCGAATACGTCGATGTGCTTCTTTAAGACGCTTATATAACTGATTAAATAATTAAAATGTGTATTAAATCGTAGGAGTTTTAGTTACTCCTATCTTTGTAGTTAATATCTAGAATAGGCGAAGAATATCTTAAGTCTATTCTATTTACATCTATTTCAAGTTAAATAGCTTGAAAATCCTTACTTCGCGATACTTAAAATAATGTCGATTAATTACTTTTTGTAATTTTAAGAATCGAGTTAATATGTAATATATAGAATCTTATCGAGTTTTGACGTCTAAAATAAGCTCTAAGAGCTTAGGAATATCTGGATCTCCAACTGTAATGAACGAGTTGTATGTAGATTAGAATGTAGTACGGCGTTATTAACTTAATATTATAAAAAGAATAAACTTTCGAACTTATAATTTGATTAGTAAAAAAATTAGTAAAAAGGAATTTTATACTTACGATTGTAAGAAAATCAGAAATCCCTTGTCTATTTTCTACTTTAATTCTTTCTATCTCTGAGAGCTCTGTTATAGTATCCTAATTTCGAGTAAGCGTCTCATTTGATAGACTAAGACGAGGTCCTAGAAATGCTTTTAATGCAAGTTGTATTATATATGTAATATATAGTACTTGTATAACTCGACCTCTCAAGAAGTGTCTACCTTTAAACGCTTCTTTAAGAAGAAGATAAAGCTCTTTAACAAGGACCCCGTTCTTAGATATATTATCTGATGTGATGGCGTATACACGATCTTGGAGGTTTAAGTTATATAAAACTTCGTTAACTTTCCGACTTAAGTCTTTTTTAGTGTAATAACTCTTAAGATATATAAATGTTAATATAACTTACTTTAAGACTTATCCTCTTAGCGAATTAATAATAAATGAGCCAAGGATACACATAAATAATATCCGTCTTATATTAGACTAATAATTAAGAGAAATTGTAATCTTCTTATCCTTTAGAAGATCTTTGAGTAATGATTCTCGAACTTTTTAAACCTCTAGGTCAAGTTCCTTTCGGACCTTTATTGTAGATAGTAGTTTCAATAGAGGATTTTGAATTGCGTAAAGCTTTTACTATTCTTCGTCTTCGACTGCTCAAAATAGTACTTGTAATAAAACAATTATACGAAGACATTATCGTGTAAAAAGCTTCTTTATTTCGTCTAGAGTTTGATTTAGTGCTTTCTAATAATAATTAGTTACTAATTTTTTTACTAATCTTATAATATACCTTTTTTAGGTTGACATTAAAATTAATTTGATCTTGCCTTATACTTCTTCGATCACGTCTAAGCTTTTCCCTCTTATAATTATTTAAAGCGATATGTGTAGTTATACTTTTTGTCCCACTTTACTTGACATAAGGATAAGTGAGAGTAAAGTTACAAGTTTTATAAATAATAGCTGGCTTTCTAGTATATTTGTGAGCTGCTTAATTGAAGTGTTACTAAACCTCAGCCTTCCTTTCCTTAATCTACTTAATTTTTGTCTAACTATTCCCTTCTCTAGTAGTTAAAGTAACTTAATTACTTTGCTTCTACTAATCTATAAACTCAGTTACTTTATAATTTTGCTATATCTAATATTTATTAGAAGGGCCACTAGTAGTTAATAAAGAAGTTCTTGGGGAAGAAAGGCGAGAACGATATAACTCCGGTTTAGGTACTAGTGCGGGATCAGCGAAAGGGTCGTCGTCTTGTTGTAAAGAAGAGATTGATATACAGTGACTAGATGAGGTACGTGGCGCGAAGGTAGAATTATCAGAATCACAAATATCTTTACGAAGAGATAGATTCTCATTAGAATCAGGGGACAATTGAGGTGGTATCTTATCTAATAAGGAGAAGAGGAAGAAGAAAGAGAAGAATAAAATTTGTTAAATGTTTTGATGTTGTTGATCTACGTTATTATAGTAACGATTTCTTGGCAACTCATTTCCCTCTCCCTAAAAGCTAACAAACTCCCTAAATTTACGTATACTTTATTTTATTCTATAATAATGTATTTTAGATATTATATATCTATATAAGATTAGTAAAAATATTAGTAAAAGAAAACGAAAGTCGCAAATTAGAATTCATTTTCTCATTTACTATAAAAACCCCTTTTTATAAATATAAAAAGAAGAAAAACAGGCATCTTCTTTAAAAAGAAGGAAGACCTTAAATAATATATACCCTTAACTCTAGGTCATTTATAATAACACTATCTTAAACCTCTATTATAGGTAAACCTTCGCTAAATATTAGATCCTTTACAGCTTAATAGTAGGTAATTAGTCCCTTAAGGTAATAAAAACTAGTAGTCTCTATATAATTATTACCCCCCTTAACCGCCCACTAAGCTACAAGTCCCGGAAGTATAAACTCATCCCCTGAATAAAGTTTAAGGAATAATCTAAATAGCTTTACTTTATTAGAAGTAAAGTATTTGTGAGGTAGAATATATCGCTACTTAATTATATCTTTAGTTCTAATTATATGTCAGAAATAATTAGTAAATAAATTAGTAAAACTTACGATGTCTTTAGTTCTAAGTATATTCTAGACTTCTTTTTTATTTGGCTCTAACTTCGTATATTAATATAATAAATCTTGTACTCTAAACTCTTAAAGATTCCTTGCTAATAAAGCCGAAAACGATATATAACTTGTATTTAGATTAACTAAAAAAAATTAATTTTACTTGAAAAATCTAAATGTTAAGACATACCTGAGCCTGAGTAGTTAGGGAGGTTTTATACTTTTGAAGTATCTCTACTACTGCAGCAGATTCGCCCTTCCGAGTCTTTAAAGCTTCTATTGCACGTATAGCCTTGACTTCTTATTAATCATTTTCTTAGTATATAGCTTCGAATTGTAGATCTTTATCACTGTTGTACTCGCAGTCTTTAAAATCAGAATTAGGAGCAAGCTTTAGAAGGTATTTATTACTAACGCGCTTATATCTAATAATAGTAATCCTAGTTATTATATCTCGTCTTAATCGTTGTCTATATGTGATTAGTAAAAAAATTAGTAAATATTTTTGAACTTACTAAGTAATTATGACATCTTATTTTGATTTTTCCTTTAAAGTAGTTTTCTTTATATCTAAAGTATTTATTTACTCTAGAGTTGCTTTCAACTTCTTGTATTTAGTAGTGATTGTAGCTTAATTACTCTGCTTCTATTAGGCAATAAGTGCTTGGTTTGGATTAAGATCTTGTTTGATTTTAGTAGCTTGCTCTCTCGCTTTTATAGTATTTAGGTTTATAGAAAGCGTAAATAGATCTCTAAGTTGACAACCTCTCTTTCGCTTTTATAAGGTTAACTAAGAACGATTAGTAAATAAATTAGTAAATGAGATTAAAAACTCACTAGTTTACTTAAATTTAATTTTTCTTCCTTTATATCTTTATCTTTCATCTTAATATTTGCTTTAGTATAATCTAGTTGCGTCAATAACGCGTTTATATTATCTCGTAGATTATTTATTTCTAAAAGAAAAAGATTAGTAAATAAATTAGTAAAAGTAAACGGTTTATATTTAAAAATTTTAAAGATTTGTGTTTAGTTATTAATAAATAATAGTTGTTATAGGGAAAATTTTCAATTTATCGTAGCGTGTGAGTTGTTGCCTAATAACGTCATTTACTAGCGTATACTAGTGTAGTCGCCTCACTAACTATAAAGGCCACCTCACCTTACTTTACGATTCCTTTACATAACACTTCTCTTTATATAACGTATAACTATAATAACACTAACTATGTATGTTCATATCTTGATTATTTACTAATTTATTTACTAATCTTTATAATAGGCCTCTAGCACTCTTATCTTTATCTCTAATAAGAGAGAATTCTAAGTCTACTACTTATGAAAGTGAACCTAATAATTCCTTAAATAATTCATCAGATAAAGAATAACTAGCTAAGTGTCGTCGCCGTGGTAAGGAATATTATACGAAGTATTTTTTTAATATTAAGTTAATATACGTTTATAGAAGTAGAAAATGACACAGAAATCGAGAGAATGGCCCAAGAAAACGGCTACAGTAGTGCTGATAACAATTAAAACTCTATATTTGACATCGTAAGTAGCTTTACAAGAAATACTACCTCAGGAGCATTAATTGCTAGTTTACAAAGTGGTCACGACATCTTTGGAGAGGGTATTAATAGTACTAGTGGATTAATGAGTAATACTCATAAGTATGTACTTCTAATTTACTAATTTTTTTATTAATTTATTTTTTAGTTCTAGATCAAATGAAATTGAACGTTCGTAATCTGAGGAATCCGAGGCTAGTAGAGGTTCAGGAATAGAATCACAAACTAGTCGTAAGTATTTTATTATTACTTTTGTATACTTATTAATTATTTCTATAACTTTAATTCGTTTATTATGGCTTAAAAAGAATAAGTTTACTTAAAAAACTTCTTTAAAAGCTTAACTTACACTAAATCCACTTCGACCATCCTCCTCAAATACTAGGCTTCGTGGCGGTGGGGCAACTAAGTCTATTACACGCAAAACACCTCGTAAAACAACTAGAATTGTTATAAGAAATGCCAAAAAAAGTAATACTAACCTTCTTACCCCTTAGAAAAAGGCGAGAGTTAAACTTAGTTGTAAGTGATTAGTAAAAAAATTAGTAAATATCTACTAATGTATTTAGATGCCGCACTTAAGTAAATCAGAAAGTTGTAAGTATTTGTTAACCTCTTAATTCTAGCCTTGCCTTTCTAGTGTCTTATCTGTGAGATTGCTTACACTTATATACACGGTCTAAGATTCTAATCATCGGTAATTTGAGCTTTGTAAGAGTTTACTAAGTGCTTCTTTGTTCGTCATTTTGAAAGTAAGTGTTCCTTAGTATTTATTAATTTATTTACTAATCTAAAAAAGTGTGTAATCTCGTAGCTATTTATAGTAAGTAGGTAACTATTTAAGTCAAGGATAGTTCTCTCGTTAGAAGAATCGCATTTATACTTAGTACTCCAGGAGCTTACTCTGAGTTAGGAGATGTAGTAATTGGTGGTTAAACTGTATCTCAAACTTAGGAGTTAGCTAGACTTGGTGGAGCTGTTGGTACAATGCGCCAAAGACAAGAAGATATCTAGGCTAGACGTCTTAAGAAAAAGCTTACGGCTACTGAGGTTCATTTATAAAAGCTTACTAATACTAAGGCTACTACTTAAAACGGTAGTAATAGAAGTAGTAGTGCTAGAAATAGTGCTAGATCATAAAAAGCTTTTAAGGCTTTAATGTATATTAGTACTATCCGAGAATTATACTTAAAATAAATAATTTCTGCGATATTAGTTCCTGAACTTTGATTTTACGATTAGTAAATTTATTAGTAAATAATAATATAAGTCTTTTCCTTTTACTTTCGAATCATTAGGCTTATTTTCTACTTATTTCTTCTTTTGTTACTTATGATTAGTTTAATAGACTTATATATTAAGCCCTTACTAAAATAAACTTTATATATATGTTGGGTTTTCGTTGAGTACTTAACCTACCTATTGGGGCACCTAACCCAAGTCACGTGCCCCATTGGGGCCCTAACCCATACGTTGGGTTGGGTTGGGGCCCCCATGGGTACCCAAACGAGCAGCCTAATGCTGAGCCTTCCGGGATGCGTTTGTTGACCATTACATAAGTCCCCGAGATACTATTGTTGAGCGCATTGAAGAAATCTACAAACAAAGATTTAGTAAATGAAATTGAGCAACCCATCTGCCCATCTCACCTGCACCAGCGAGATTCATGATAAGTGTATGTCTGAAGTGTTTCTGCGGTGGGAGAATGAGATAGCAGATGAACACAGAACCGGCAGCAAGCATCGACAGATAACTTCCCACCAGTGTGGGCACCGCGATTGCGAGGTCCAGCATCGCGAACGAGTGAGTTCAAACTAGGTGATAGTTTCCAATACACAGATTCGGAGGAGTGGGACATGAGGATAACCACCTTTATGGCGAACAGATATATCAGAACACAGCTATGGCCACAATCTATGCCACTGGTTAGAACCCGGGACTTTCTGTCTGGCTAAGCATTGATATGATGTCGTTTTCAAACTCTCACCAATTCGCCAACCTATGACCAGTGCAAATTCCGAATTAAGCTCCATGCCCACACCTTTCGTTTCCAAAATAAACAGACTTCAGCTAATAGCCAAGCTTAAGCTGGTCGATAAACGCATAATCTAGCCTGTCCATTCAAGGTTCGCTGGTAGGAAACGCGGGGAAATGCTTATATCGATCGGAAGGGTTGGAACTGAGCCTCTCCATGTTTCACAATTCGGATCCAGCACCCCAGACCGAGCGTTGAAACAAACGGCTGCAGAAGATCCTTGAGCGCTTAGGTTCGTTCCGTTTGACGCTTCTGCAAGATCTGAGGCGCGAGAGAAACTTTATATGTGAATAAACCTGGTACGGCATGTGGCAAGAAACCTCGACATCGTCGAAGATTTGCAAGTTTCGGAAAGGTACGCTCACTTTAATTAGAAGTTCATTGCTGATGTTGATCAGAGGAAGGAGAGATATACTCGAGTGCAAATCCTCTTGAATATTGTGTGATAGTAGAGCTTAGTTGCATGGGTTTACACTTCGATTGGGAGAATAGCAGCAGGGTTGAAATGAATTTCGTGGACACTTAGGCATATTAGAGTGTATCAGAGTATAGTAGCTCCTGATGAGATCACTGGTTTCGGGGGCTTTGGTGTTGGAATTTGGTGGCCTCATGTTGTAACGTAATAGTGAGAAGAAGTTATTGTGTGCTGGTCTAGTACATCGAGATCACATTGATTTGTTCTACTGCGGATATTAGCGCAGCCTATACACCGCATGCTTGTGGCTGTTTAGAGCTGTTGCTGACACAGGGTTGAACTCTTTTGGGAAGTGGGTGGATATTTCTCTAGGATAGTGGCTGATACGAGGGTCAATTCTACATGTGTTACCTTAACTGTCTGACGAATAATTATCCCTCATGGGTATTAAAGACACTTGGCTAGGAACTTACGGTGCCGTAATGCCTACAATACTTGTAAACAGCACGGCGCCGTGGTTGGGATGGTACCGTAAGTAGTACAGTACCGTATGGAGGACGGTAATGTGGTTGGGACGGTATCGTATGTGTCACAGTACTGTCAAGGGCACGGTTCCGTGAGGAGTACGGTACCGTATATGATTATGTGATTACTATCCTCCGGGGCATTGCATCTTTTTGATGGTCGGAGTGGTGAGTAAATCATCCTCCTCTTATTTTTGATAGTTGAGATCTCGGTAATCCCACCCCACACCGTCCACTTAAAAGTGAGTACAACTCAGATGACGAATAGCCATCTAGACAATAAGGGCAACCTTCCGCTTTAAGTCACTTAAGTGGTGCAGAACTATCTCGATAGTAAGGGCCTTACCCCGAGATAACGAGGGTCGCTCAAAGGATAGTAGGTTCAAATGTGGCTCTTTATCCCCTTGGTGTTGAAAGGACCAATTCAGGCTCCTCTATGTTAGACTATAAGTTCATAGTTGTAGCCACTAATATAATATCTGTTATAGCTAACGGCGCTGAACATTAAGCGTGAAGACTCTTATGGATACTCTAAAGGCTAAACTTAACGGCGAGCGGGGGAGAAGAAAGAGAGAAAATAAGGGAATAAACAAGAGGAGGGACACATTAGGTGAGAAAGTATCTGAATCAGGGGAACTCGACGGTATCGACGTGGTCATAATCATTTATAAGTATAGCCAATATGCTACGCACAGGCCCAGAGGCTAGTATTATGGTAGCCGTTATTCGTAGAGATAGTAAGTAAAGTGGTTGCTTATTTGAGATACACGGTAATATTGATACGTTTTTAGCAAATACCTATCTACTTCTTAAAAATATACTACCTAAAGATATTAGAAATTACTGTTCTAAACAAACGAGAAACCGCCTGAGAAGATCAACCAAGAATTCGTTGGACTATCTCCAAAGGATAGATGATCGAGAATCTTCCGAGGCGGGCAAAAACTACAGACGTAGAAACCACCTAAGCACTACTCGTGCAGAAAGGCGGCTTGGCTTAGTGATGTAGCTTGTGGAGAGTCCTTAGTCTCTGGCCTGAGACAAATCCCCAGATGCATCCTCGAGGGAGGATGAATCAAGCGAATAAATGCCCACCTTTTTCAAGGACCAGGCTAGATACCCACGGATTAAATATTAAATTGACCCGGTTTCCGCTGCCACAAATGGCCATTTAATTCATTCGGCCGACACAGAGCCTCCTCAGCTTCATTAACATCCTCTCTACCTAGCATCTCCTATGATCCTTCCCCCCAGCAAACCTATAAAGTCTCTCGCAAAATACCCGCCTCCCTTTATTAACCATGGAAACTTATCATCCTTTAATATCGTCCCAACACGCACACAACAAAATACACAGCCATCCTTCTTAAACTATCCAGGTCCAGCCCGGCTTTCGCTGGCCATTGGTATTTCATCATTTCAATAACGAGACCGCCGATTGCGACGAGGTCTCAGATCAACGATCTTACCATCAGAAACTTTTAAACACTCACAATGTAAGAACCCTTTAGCTGGCGATGCACGCGCACTCTCATAATCCTTGGCCATTTTGTCTATGGCTCTTTCATAGCTCTTCCGGAAGGACGCGCGCAGCTGCTTGTTGTCCTTACCATCACGACACTGGTTGATTGAGAACTTCCATGGATGGTAATTGTACGTCAACTGGAATAATATGATACCCATGGCCCAGATGTCGATGGAGTGATCGTACTCCCCCAGCTCAATTCAGGCCGTAACGATTTACCTGCCTCGATGTACCTTGATGCGCCGACGTCTAGCAGGACGGAGCGGGGCGGCTTGCCAATGAGGCCAATATTGGCAGGCTTCAGGAGCTGTCAGGTACATTTCAGCTTCGCGATGAATTGCCCTTTTTAGTATTTCTTCTTATGAATTAGCATGCGGACTTCTCTCCGTTCGCTTTCCTGAAGATTCTTCCCGGCTTCGACACCAATGTTCGATGTATACTCCGCAAGCTTTCAATCGCTGAATATCTCTAGATTTGAGACTGCTGGAGTGGGAGACAAGCGTGGCCCAGCGCCTTGGAAATTCTCCAGATTTCCTGTCATCCTTGCCGTCCGTCTGGGGAAATATTCGGCCCAGAATGAGGTTAAGGTGCAGCTTGAACAGGTATTGACTTTTAAGTTGTTAGGAGAACACTTGCAGTCTGTTCTCCGCGACTCATCATCATATCCAAACTATTCCTCGGAGCTGAAACACACTCTTCTCGCAATTTCCCAAACGCCAGCTTCACTCATCGCTAAGATCCAAAGGAAGACTCTCCCAATCATTCCACCACTCCTTGGTCTTCTGCGGCCAAAGATCCCTAAACACCTCCACGAATACCTCTTCCCCACGAAATTTCTCCTTATTACTCATCATAAACCTCCACTGCTTTTCCGCCGACGCCAAATCTTTCAAGCCAAGCGCAGTCACAGTAACCTCGTCAGTGCGGTGTATATTCCGCGTGCAAGCAAACGAGCGGTTGAACCACCTCAAAGTCGCTCTGAACTGCGCTGAATGATTTCCTACCGCATTATATCCCGCTTTCCTCGTCACCTCGAGACGGAGATATCTCAGACGACCATGGCCACTCGTTCCCCCAGATATGAGCTCGAAGATACCTCTTGCTAAGGTCTCATTTACAGCACCGTTACTGAACGCCTCTTTCAAGTATTGGAATGGAATCTTGTCTGTATCGCCTTCGGTGACTTCCAAATTCAAGGGATGCTCGCCGTCTCTCGATGGCGACACCTTCGATCAAGACAAGTTCAACAGCGAGATGGACAAGGCTGGTTTCAGAGGTGGCGTGAATAATGATGCGTTATTCTACTACTGGGACGGCCGGAAGGGTAGCTTCGAGAGTGTCATGAGCGAGGCGGAGAGGGTCATCAAACAAGCGCAGGCAAAGCTCACTTCGGACGGACTGCCCATCTCCAACGGACGCTACAAAGCTCTGCAGAATGCCCTCAAGATCCACCTCAACGCACGGCGATTAGACCAGGCGACAAAACTGCTGAAGACATTCGAAACTTGGGCTCTTGAAAAGGGATACAAAGTTGTGTTGGGCGATGAGATCTCCCGCCCCCCTGTGCCGCCGTACAAGCAAATCGACGCCGAAGCGATTGTGAAGGGAAAAGGCCTCGAAGGTGCCGAAGCGGACGAGTTGAGGAACTGGCTGAAGGAGCAGAATGCAGCGGGAGAATCCAAGAGGCACGTTGATGCTATTCTCACGGCGACTGAATTGGGCCATAAGCTGGCGGCGGCATGTGCTAAAAAATAGGGAATGTTTGGCTGGTGTTACGATGATGATTTAAGAACATTGCTCGTTCTTGAATGCTACCTTTTGTCTTTGAGTAATGAGTTATATAAGAACGTACATAGTAAGAGCAGAGGTGGAAGTTTGTTTTATAGAAGTGGCACAAGATACATCTACTCATCCCAAGCAGCATCCCAATGAATAACCCGGCCTGGTCTTTTGTCCTCCTGGTACTTGTGAACCACATTAGCCGAGACCCACACTTCCCCAAACATCTCTGGTCGTCTCTCCTCTCTATAACACCGATTATCGCACAGCCGAAACATAACCTGCGGGACCACCTTTGGAACATGCTTCTCAGCATATTCTCCCCACCAACGATGATCCTCGTTAGGTACAAAGTGATCCATCCTCATAACTTTCTGCTTTATTGGCACAGGAGGTCTCCACACCGACCCTGGATCCGTACCTTCAAAAGTTTTGAGATAAGCTTTCCGCTGGAAACTTCTCCAAACAGCGACCCGTAGCAGCCATCTGACTTTCTCTTGCCACGAAAGCACAGCTACGGCAAATACAGGGCTGAGAATAATCTCAAACAGTTTCTCCGCATGAGGCTCAGCTTCCCTCAGAACAAGATCTGACTTATAAAGCTCATAGAATTGGCTGAACTTAGACGTATCGTCATAGTCGACTGTTTGTACTGGGGCATCGGCTTGTAAGCCGAAGAGACCAGATTCTAGAGTGGCTGCTCTATCCACATGAATAGAGATGGTGACCACAGTGGCGTAGACGGTTTTGTTTTCGTAGTCGTAGAGACCGTCTACCATCTTCCCGAGATCATACGCTCTTGTATCTTCAGACTTGCCCACTGGCATACTTGGGGTGGAAAGTGACATAACATCACTACCTGCAGAGTCTGTGTCCGACGGCGCCAAAGAGTGAGGATGTTTCAGTTCTCCCAAGTCAAAAGGATAGAGAAACTCTCCATCGACGGATATCCGCATACCGTAAATCTCATTTGCTCTGTACACAAAAATGTCCATTGTGCAATTTTCAAGTTCCGAGTCATCGCAATCATTTATTCTGTAATACTCTTCATCTCTTCTGCGTGTCCTGGTCAAGAAATTAGTATACTTTTTGTTCCGCCTGTTCCCTCTGGATCCGGGATCCGAAGATAAATATTTCAGTATCGATCCCGGATAAGTAGGATTCGAAGGGCAGGGATGATTACCAGTTGATGTGAAGTGCCCTATCTATCTTTGGCTGCACCCATATCGATCTTAAGCTGGTCTTATCGTACGAAATCTGGTGCCCGCCCCATTCGAAGACCACCTCGCGTGCTTCGTGACAGACCAAAGCGAGGAGGGGGACTCGAGCGTTCTGTAGGGTGGTGCGAACAGGCCAGCAGGCTTGACGAGATTCCTTGCCGTCGAGGAGCGTGAATGGGAAGTCTTCCTCTGCGATGCGACGAGGAAGACAGCACTTCCAAATGAGCCGGCGTAGCTCAAGGGGGAAGTGGTTGAATTGAGGGAATGAGTCGGGAGGATCCATTGTGACTGAAGCCGCGGTAACGTGAGGAGGTGAACTGCCCAGCAGAAGATTGTATGTCGTTGAGTGATAAGATAAGTGCAATTCAAATCAAGGAGTGGATTGTGATACGACTTGTCTTTCTGTCACCTGCACCTATCTCAAGCGAGATCACGGGACCACTAAGACGATTTTCGCTGAGAGGGGCTCCTCATTCATGATTTTCACTCTAAAAGTACTATTTTCCATAAATATTCTTAAAGACTGCAGTTGGGAACTATTTTCTGCCAAGTAATACCCGTAAGTCTTTCCCTTGTAGCTTCAAATTAGGACCCGGCAGCCTTTCGAGTTCAATGCTTTGATCCGCATCGAGTCGAAGGTTTCAGGCGAGAGAAGGGGACTCCTTACTGGTAACTTTGGAGTCAACAAGCATTCATTTGATGCTGAACTGCATACTGCGTTATGAGTTCTCTCCCTGAACTGCGGTAACAAATTTTCGAATTTTTGATGAACTCACGGCAGCCTAGGCCGGCTAAATAACTTAAATACAAGTTGGCCGCCGAACAGACCAAACTCCAAATTCCAGTATTTGCGTACAAATATCATAATTCGCCAGGTAAGCACTGAAATATTCCAACTGATACATAATCTCAACATTTTGCTTGGACTAATGAACAGAAGGTTTCGTTCGAAATCCTTTCAGTTCGATGTTTTCAATATCCTTTCATTTTTCTCCCAAAATACAATCCCACTTATAAGTAAGGTATGCGGTTGATATGAAGTTGTCGTGGGATTTTCAAAGAGGGAGAATTCAAGATACGGGACAAGACTTTTCAATTGATCAGTAACATTTCGCTGCAAATGAATTCAAGCGCTTTTGAACACGCCAATTCGGCAGTCCAGTGCGGAATTTGGAAAACAGTTATTTGTACCATAACTACTGTTCCATGCCGAGCATACATCGTTTTAAGTCCTGTCATCGGAGCCTCGAAATGAGATAGCTATGCCTGAAGGTTCGCAGTTCAGTCGATAGGTAGAGGCTGGTCACACACGCTGAAGCACCCTGAAATACCCTGGAGCACGCCCCAGAGCATACTGTGGAAACCCAGCTTGATGCAGCTCCCGGGCCTGAAGCAGCCTGAAGGACAAGCCTGAAATAAGCGAACTTCGTAGGTTTGTCGATACATTTATACAATTCGACTAAACCTATATATAGCCACTCCAACCACTTTCTCTTTTTTTTCAAAACAAGATTTCTAGGGTAGGTGTAGATATATGAAGCACAACTTTGAATGTCGCCATCTTCAACATTAAAAACGTCACCACATCGGCTGCACGGAACCTGGAAGAATTGATAAGCGACACGTGACTAGTGCTTCAAGCCCGCCTCACTCGAGATCTCCCGCCATTCTTTTCCTCCCAGAGCATCCACAGCATCAACGAAATCGTATCAACAGAGTGTCCTCTATCTAAATCCCCAGGTATAACTTCGGTATCCTTCCCCGTACATCTATGATCGCTAACAATGAAGTACAGGAACATCACACATTCACAGTTTATCATTGGTCAGCGAGCTCCGACCTGCAAGCAGGTCGCAGAAATACTTCCTATTCTGCATAATTCCAGAGCCAAGCTTCAAAACTCAAAGACGCTCTGAAAATGCAGCTTCTGCAGTGGCTTTCGGTGGCTGGATGCGTATACGGCACCCAAACCCATCAACACGCAGAACGCGAGGGTGTTCACAACCCCTCACAAAACATTCTCGCAGACGAGCTATCCAGCAAACCCAAGAACTTCGCAGCCATACTTCCCTCGCCTCTAGCTCAGCTCGAAGTGGCCTCAGTACCCTACCCAGAATGCAGGGATGAAGAATTGATCATCAAGAACCACGTGGTGGCCATCAATCCCGTGGACTGGAAGATCCAGTCTCCCATGGGCCGGAATTTCAACCTCACGTACCCCGTCATCCTCGGCGAAGATGTCGCCGGCGAAGTCGTAGAAGTCGGCACAAAAGCCAAGTCCAAATTTGCAGTCGGCGACCGTGTGATGGCCCATCCTCTCGGTCTGGGGAACGGAGCAGCCTATGGCGGATTCCAACTCTACCCTGTCTTGAAAGCAGCAACCGTGTCGAAAATCCCCGATTCTCTCACGTTCAAGGAAGCGGCCGTCTTGCCATTGAGTACCTCCACAGCCGCGGCTGGTCTGTTCATGAAGTCTACGCTTGGCCTGAATTATCCTCCCGTCAATCCTGGACGGTCTAAGGCCGTCAAGAGATCGGCGTTGCTGGTCTGGGGATGCTCTTCGTCTGTGGGAAGTTCAGTCGTGCAACTCGCTCACGCAGCTGGGTATTATCTCATCACGACGGCTTCGCCTTCGAATTATGAGTACTGCAAGGCTCTCGGGGCCGATTATGTTCTGAATTATCATGATACGGATATCGTGAAGCAGATTATCGATCATTTTGGAGGCAAGAAGATTGTGGGGGTCTACGATGCCATCGGATCTGATATCACGGTCCGCCAGTCTGCGGCGGTTTTGCACACGCTTGGAGGCGGCAAGATTGCCAGTGTTGGTCTTGCTCCGGATGTTTTCTCTCGAGATGGTCTCGCTCCTCTGCTTGAGACGATGAGGTTGAGGCATATGTTGCCAATAGTACCACAGCACGCTCAGCAAGTCCAAGCAAGCGGGTAAGGCTAGCATATGATCCTATCCAGCCAGAAAAGGTCTGGATAGCACAGACCATAGTCAAAGTTGGGGTCCCCATGAAGGTCAAAGATTATGAGGAGTCATTGCGGAATCCCAAGAAGCTGGTCAGACAGAAGACCAAGGAGAAGCAAGCAGCAGCAGCGAATAAAGTGGCTTCGAAGAAGCCAACAGTCAGAGGTAGAATTCCTACAGCCACGGATATATTTCTCCAGATCACAAACCCTGTCTCGGAAGCCC
The DNA here is from genome assembly GCA_020726505.1 of Leptodontidium sp. MPI-SDFR-AT-0119. Lineage (NCBI taxonomy): Eukaryota > Fungi > Ascomycota > Leotiomycetes > Helotiales > Leptodontidiaceae > Leptodontidium > Leptodontidium sp. MPI-SDFR-AT-0119. The sequence goes on from JAHLEZ010000017.1 coordinate 149,642, forward strand.
CGGCCTCAAGTGCCTGTTACAGTCCAAGCAAACCGTCACACAGCTCTAGTCAACCTCCGTCGCCAGCTTTGACGACACCACCCCAGCGGAATGCCCAACATTTCTAGTATATCATCTTGAGTGCCACATCCGACGTCCTACATTAGAGGCACCACACCGCTGGTTGGCATGAATAGTCCCGTCCAGCCTCTTGAGTAAATGTTGGGGTCGCTTTCGAAGCCGGCGCTTGTCGTGCCTTAGTGCACAGCTCCTCTTCAACAGCCCTTTGAGTACTGGCGAATTTTGGTTTTGCAGCTGGCATTGGTGTTGAACTTGGCGAGTTGATACAGAGCTGTAAGTCGAGAGGATATATCCTTCTTTGCTTGCTCGTAAAAGGGAGGCTGAATCTTCTGCACCTCAAATCTCAAGTTCCAAAATTGCTTGAACTAGTTAGTTCTTTCTTTGAAACTTCACGAGATTAAGCTTACATTTCTCTGGTATGCAGCTTCAGTGGGATGAGATGGTTGTGTTGGGTTATGCTCGGTCGTCATCTCGGTCTACGATCCATCATCCTCGCCAGTGTGATCGGCGCCGTACATCCAACAAGCCCCAGCCCGCGACAGGCTTGACAGTGTCTGAACTGCTCAAGACCCTCTCACGGCAACTTGCTCATGAGTCCTGAAGCCTGGCCTCAGCTGCTTCGTGCTCGTGCTTCATAAAGAGCTGGATCATGCTTGATTCTTGCGAGATTTTTGACTTGCCGCGGGACCGCAGAGGTCTGGGTATTCGGCAGACTTTGCCCTCTGAGCTACGCCAATAACCAAAGGGATGCCAGTCCGACATGCCTTCCCCTTCGCCTACTTCTGTGCCTGCAATCAAACGATGCGAAGCCTCTATACTCTCAACTATCTCCGTCAGACTTCTTACACGAAAAACCTCACGACTACCACGGTACTAGCAGCCCGAAAACTGCCCCCTATACTCGGCCAGGTAACTGGGAGAAGCGAGCGGAGGTATGATAGGATGGTGGGGGAGGTTGATCAGCTAGACAACTGGGATTATACCAACATCAGGTGGATACCGTACAGTCGCTTACAAAATCGGCTTCCCCTAAAAGCTTGCTAGATCTCTAAGCCTACTTACATACTAAAGTCGACTTGAGAATCTACTATATCACGGATGATCTGAGAAATCAAACGATAGTGATAGTCCTCGTTCCGCCAGCATGTGACCAAGAGAATTTCGAGGACATTTTTCTTCCAACAAGCTGTTCGAAAACTTTTGAATCCAGCTCATTAGTACCGTAATCAAAGTAACCGACCCGCTGAAATCTTTTACCATCGATCTCGGTGAGGACGATACCACATATACCCGAACGTACGGGACCAACTTCCAGGCAGTAATAAGACCCAGGACGAGCTTTGACAAATGTGTCCCAGACAACAGAAATAGGCAAAACTGTTATAGACTCGCAAGTATTATCGCTAATCGCGTGCCTGAACAGATGGCCAGTCCAACATACCTGTTGTACGTAACCCCGAACAATCAATCGCGCAGATTTTACCTCCCCATATTTATAACCTGATGTCTTCGGGTCGATTTCGCATTTAACTACTTTCAAGGTACCCTTGCCCCAGCGAAGGTGTTGAGGCTCGAAGTCGATAGGATCTCTCAGCGAAGCCCATGACCAGGAAGGACAAGAAGTCTCCGACCGTGGAGTTCCAGAACCCTTTTCCATACTTGAAGTATTTGTAGTATCCCTTCGCTAGGCTAGCTGTATGTGGATGTCGGACTTCCATAGTCCAGCACAGTAATCGGACGAGTCCCACTTCATCGTCTGTGCAAAATTGGCAGTAATGGCGCCAAAGGCGGGGGGAGCTTGTCCGATAGCTTTAATAAGCTACGGCGAGAGTAATCTCGAACCAAGACTATCCAATTACAGAGGTCGTATTCTCCCTGACCGTTCTCTAGACGGACCGCTTTAGTGTGGCGTTCCTCGACGGGACCTTTGAAATAGTCTGGATGGAGGTCCTGGTGCCCATCGCGACATATACAGCCGCCATCATAGGAAATTCGCTCCCGACATTTCTACTCTATCTGGTTAGAGCCATAACGTAGCAGACGCCTGGCCAGCAAGTGTTCTTGTAATGTCCACCCTCTTCTATTAATACTTTCCAGTATTTTGTTCTAGACATAATTCTCGTGTAGTAGAATGCGTGTTTCCCCTCCTTCGCGGTGTACTTTACAAGGAAGCTCAAAGACTAGTCCGTAAAATTATATAAGATCCCGTTGCTAAAGAAATCCTTGCTTACTATTATTAGCCTTTGTAGCGGAGATTGTCAGAGAAGCTCCAAAGTAGACAAGCGACATTGCAAATACCTCCTGTGCACAATCTTTCTCGTTATTTTATACGATATATATAGCGTCCACCTAAAGATACTTGTATTTTAGCTCTCAAGTAACCGTAATCGCATCCTTAATCGTTTGTGGCAGGCTCTCTAATGTAATTTTCCGGAGCTTTTCAGGTCGATTGGTTTCAGTTGTTATGATGTCTTCCTGGCCACCTCCCCAGTAGTAGCTTAAAGCTACATACGACTCTGTCTTTCTAGCGTTCGGTTCTTCCAAGTGAACGTACATGTCTCTAGGAGTTCTAACTGCAATCACCCGAGTCGGCATTGATTGCATTAGATTTTCCTCTTCCTTACATTTCTCATGATTTTCTCTGCAGTTCTGCAGCTGAAGCCCTATCTATGACATACTAGCCTCAAAGCCCGGCGATTGAACAAGGGGTCTAGTGTCGATATGGTGGCTTGTGGTACTATCTAACATCAAACAATTAGCTATATTCTGCAGTGCGGATGAAATAAGATACCTTTCGTAGTAAAGACATGAAGGTCTTGGTTCCACTCTCCCGGGTCAGGCTCTATATCAGAATTAAATACAGGTACATCGTCTTTCATCCACTGGAAAATAATAGTATAGAAGTTAGAATTCGGCTTAGAATTAACCTAGATAATTTCCACTTAAAGCCGCAAACTCTGTAATCCTCTGGTCCCGAAATCTTCAAAGTCATAAGCCATAAGACGACTAGCGAACAAGTCGCATCTATCAGTGGCGTATGTGAGAACTTCGCGGTATGTGAAAATCAATGGCGTGTATTTAGAAAAGCAGAACAAAATCAGGCCGCAATGACAACAAGCGTGCCGGACTAAATCTTCGAGGCCAGAGCAGCTGGATGATCTAGAAAATACCTGGGACTGGGCCATGCCTGCTCAGTGGTAGCTAGCGGACCTGATATATATATATATATATATCTCAAACTTAAAGACAGAGAACTAACACGTTCAGACGAAGAGAAAAGTCAGCATCGTGATTTCAGCAAACAATTATTTCCGAGGTAAGTGTCAATATTCGTTGTAACACATCATCTTCAGGCAGCAGTCTACATTTCACATGTGATCCTCAAAGTAAGGCTGAGGGAGGGAAGACAACGCGCGGTCAGAAACAGTTAGGCCAAAGTTGTACTATAAGTAACTTACACAGGTCAGTCCTTCGGCAATATTACGTTCGAGTCGATATCGAACCTACTGTCTGTATGATATCGGTTTTGTGATCTGCTACTAGATGGTTACGGGGCACTGTACTGCCGTTTGACTCTTCTGGTATCTAGGTGGGGCTAAGAATATTCTGGCCCTGGGTTACTAGTATACTGCGTCACGCTGGGCGTACTTTTCAGTCTTACTCCCTCTTTCAGTCTTTGCGCCACTGATTAGCTCAATTCTATACACCTTTGGACACTCAATTCTAACAGAGCGGAAGCCGATTTCGTTAGCGACTGTACATTTGGGGTCGAAGTTATAGATAATAGACTCTTAAGTGCTAGAGCGCGGATCAAGTGAAAGTGATTTCCTTAAGAGTCACTCTCTTTCTATTGTTCGACTATAATAAGTATTCTATCTATTCTTAGACCGTTAGCAGCTCTAGACTCTATAGATCGATTCTGTTGTTATTTGTTATAAACAAGGGAGAAAATTAAGAAAGATAATAATTAGTTAAATTTTATTATTATATAGAAACGTTTTACGTTTAAAATATAAAGATTTATAAAACATTACTCTTCAAAAAGAAAAGACCTTATATAATATGTCGAACAAGTAGCTAGAGATATTCTTTAAGTTTTTTTTAAGATAATATCTTAATCATTATGACTGTTAAGTTAATAGTTTTTAATTAAACTCGTAACAATTAGTTTTAATATTCGGCATATACTTATAATATTCAGATATATTTTATAAATGTGTTTAAAGAGTGACTTAAAGTATATATAGTCGTAATCGGCAGTCGAATAATTAAATCATATATTAATATAAATAATCATTTAATAATCTCTGATTAGATTTATTTATATATATTTTTTTTAATCTTTAGCCTAACAAACAGATTAACTCTAACGCCTAGACTAAATATTAAACTGTCTTTTTTATTATTATAACCTTTTACTTAGATTGCCTATTACCGGGTAAACTAAAGGTTCTTTTTAAACGCCGCCGGGGCTATTAATAAAGTCTCTAAACTACCGTTTAAAAACATATGTTTTACGTATTTTTTATAAGCTTTATTGTTATTATTCTTACTACTTCTGTAAACCTATATACTATTGATCTATTATTTAGTTGTTTGACAGTGAAACTTATTATAGCTTTTAAGGGTTTAGTATTTTATTATAAATCGACGCCACTATTAAAGGTCAATATCTTTTTTTAACTTCTTTAAGATTAAATAATATTCGTGACGTTAAATATAAACCGGGCCGTTGATTATATTAAACCATTAGAAAGCCTCGCGCGATTAATCTATAAAGAGGCTATATACTTTTAATATCTTTTAATACTTGTCAAAGATATTAACGAGGTCAGGCCAGGGAAATAGGTTAACAACTGTCATTATAACGGTAGTCTTGCCTCTCTTTCGTTTGGCACGTTCCCGGAGCTTCTTATATTTCTCGCAGTCATAGCGCTTGCACATGGGGAGGTCCGGGTCGTAAGAACCCTTGTCGTCCAAAGGAGGGCTCGATTCGTAATTGACGTTCCTGGTTAATTGCGTCCGCACCACATTCACTCTGGGCGACTTAAATCCAGGCGACACTACGATCACTCATGACACGACTGGAATTGCTGCTGGGCTTGTATGCAAGAAGCTTAAAGTATATTCTAGTTCTTGGGTCTAACGGCTTGATATCGAGTGTCGCAAGCGATCATGTCTCACTGAGTACGGGTATACGCTCGGTACAGATTCTATCACCTCGTCTGTTTCGGACTATATGCAAGCCCTCGAGAACTAAAAGAACCACCCGGTCCTTGTCAAAGCTATTCAGCAGCTCGAGAGCTTTTCATGCAGACCAAGAGACCGTGTTGATGTATGCTATTCGGACCCCGCAAGAGCCCTCAAGATCCTGAAAAACTACCAAGCCCTCGTTGAGGCTACTCAGCAGCTCAAGAAAATGCTATCGAAGTCAAGAGACGCTCACATTATTCCGTCGAAGATTCTATCTCGCCTGAGCATCGTTTTACTCTCATGTACGACCTCCTGTACGACCACCATCAATAGAGAAGATCGTTCTGAATATTTAGTCGACGCCGAAAAGGAGGAAGTCTTCTGTCGAAAGTTCACCTATTTTGTGTCTAGATGTTGGAATCGAAGAGATATTCTCGGTAGTTAGGAGAAGTTCTATAAGGTTTGTCAATCCCAAGCGTGTAATAGCCGTATAGAGTTGACGTCGCTTACCTTCAGAAGCTCATTAGAAGTATCTATGAAGAGGAGGAGACTGTTACGGCTGGCCAAAGGTTGATACGGCGAGTTGACTCAAGCTTTGTATTTGGGCCTATGGCTACGCTCAGAATCGAGAAGAAAAGACAAGGAGGAAAGGAGAGCTCTCCGTAAGGGAGGGCTCGAGTATATATATATAAGGGACCCTCCTAATAAGGCCTAGCGTAGTCGAGTGCCATTCACGTCAACATGTCGCAGGCTCGCCACTTAGTCTTCTCTATCGGGCTTAGCGCCGTCGCATAGCCAGCGATACTACGAGCTAGTGTCGGTTAAAATGCGAGGGCATCGTAAGTCGTAATATTACCCCCCCCTCTTAAAAAACTACGTCCGCGCAGTTGTAGCTATAACCGTGTCGTCCTCGAGGTCGTTATAGTCGTTAATACCTGCGTTATAAGCCTCTAGCCACTTAAAGAGAGCTCTTAGTAAGCCTTTAGCGTTAGGATACTCTAAGTAAAACTGTTTAACTATATACGAAGCCGTTATAGTATCTAAGTATAAGTACTACTTTAAGTCTTCGTTAGCGCCTAGCCACTTAATATAATAAAATAGCTTATTTCACGTGACCTTAAAGCCAAGGATGCCTTTAATTTCCCACTTATTTTACTCAAGTAATAGCTAGATAAGTGCCGGCGTAGCTCTAGCTTGTCCCGGCAAGGGGTTATTAACGTACTTGCAGAGTAAGTGTAAGTAAAAGACAAGGTAAATTAACTAGTCCTCTAGTAGCTCAACTCTCTAGCTCTCTCCTTCCTTAGCAATTACCTTAACTAGGCCATACTACTTATCAAACAGCTTCTTTAAGGGTCGGTCGACGTTCTAGTTCCGAGTATCGACTAGTACTAAGTCGCTAACGTCCCAATCGACGGCGCGTCGCCTACGGTTCGCTAGTCGTTTTATTTTCTCTTACTAGTTCTTTAGGGACGATTATACGACTTTTGTAACCTCCTTTATTCGTAAAATTACTTATAAAATCTCCTCGCGGTTAAGTTTCTTTATTACCGTAGCTAGCGGCTTTAAGTTAACTAAGTCCTAAGAAGTCCTCGGCTTAACGCTATTAAATAACTAGAAGGGGGACAGGTGGCCTAAGGACTCGTGCGGTAACGTTAATTAAGTAATATTTATAATCGATAAAAGGTCACTCTAATTGTCTTAGTAGTAATAATAGAAAGGACGGAGCTACTACTTAATATATTAATTCGTTACTTCCGTTTAGTTGTTAACGTTTAGGTTATATACTGTAATTAACTTTACCTTAGTCCCGAGGATACGATAGTACTCCTTCTAAAAGGAGGAGACGAACTAAGGCCCTCAGTCCGAGATAATAAAATCCGGTATATTAAAGTATTAAGTCTAATAGACGAGGAAGAGAATAGTTATACCTTTCGCCGTAATTATATTATTATAAGGTATTAAGATTAGCTTCTTAAATAGTCGGTTAATAATAACTATAATAAAGTTGTAACTATATTTGTCTAGCGGTAGCTTCGTGAAGTCTATCGTAAAGTGTTAGTACGGCCGAGTAAGGATTAGTAAGGGGTGTAAGAAGCTAAGAGTCTTATTCCTACGAGCCTTTTATTAGGAGTAATTATAATTTGCTACGTATCGAGCTATGTTTGTAACGAGGCCGTTCTAATAATATTTACGACTTAGTAATGCCTTTATTTTTCTGATCCTTGTATACACTATTAAAGGTTAGGAATATATATAGCGAATAAGTATTATGCGAAGCTTTAGTAGTTCTAAGGGCACTTTTAGGCGGCCTTAAAAAAGTAACTTGTCGTTTGTTAGCTCGTAATCTAGCGACTGCTCCTTAGCTTTCTGTCGAAGAGGCTCTAGCGAAGGCGAGGTCTTATTAGCTAAGAGCACTTAGTTAATAACGTCGTATTCTACGATATTATACGCTATTATAGAGTTAGAGTCTAGCTCCTCTATAGTAGGCGTCTCCGGGTCGATTAGTACGTCCGTATTCGACTCTGGCTCTAGCTCGTCACGTGTCTCGACATCGTGGTCCGGGATTATAGCCTTTATAAGTGCTAGGGGTATCGTCTCTACGACATTAATATAAGCGTCTATAGGATCGATAGTAGAGAGTTAGAGGTCGTTAGCGACTCGCGGGTCGATTTTGTTAGACGGAATTAACTATTAACTACGGATGGCCCGCTTACAAGCCTTTATAATTGTGAAGTCTTAATCTCGTCGAGATAAAGTATTAGCTAGCGTATTAGTCGTCCTAGTATAGTATATAATCGTGAAATAGAAGTCTATAAAGAACTCAGCCTATCGAGCTTACTTAGCCGTAAGGTCCTTAGTCGTCATAAAGTACTTTAAGGCCTAATAGTTTATATAAATAAGGACATTTTTCTAAGTACTTAAGAGCTCTAGGCGATATTACTTAAATAATTAGAAAATCGCTAGTATTTCTTTGTTATAGATTAAGTAGTTAAGCTTAGGGTCCGTTATTATCTTTAAGAAGTATCTTACAAAGTAAAAGGCGTCGTTCTCTTAACGTTAAAATAAAATCTTAGCGACGACTCTATTAAAGGAGTTAGTCTTTAGCTATGTCTGTTTAGTAAAGTCGTAGTAATAAAGAACCGGCGTAGACTAGAGGGCTTCTCGGAAAGTTTCTTAAACGTTCTTATAGGCGCTATCGAATTTAAAGGGAACGTTTTTCCTAATAAGTATCGTAAGGGGTCGTATAATACGATTATAATCTTTAATAAACTAGTAATAAAAGTTATAAAAGTTAAAGTAACTTTATATACCTTATATATTGTTAGCGTATTACTAGTTATTAATTACCTTAATCTTCTTTAAGTCTACTTTTATACTATTAACTCTAATAATAAATCCTAAGAACTTTATCTTTTATACACTAAACTTAGACTTCTTAATATTAACTTAAAGTCTGTGCGCTTATAGTATTATTATTACCTTCTTAATATAAACCTTGTACTCCTTAGGGGTAGACGAATATATTAAGATATCGTTTATATAAGTCGCGTAGAAATCGTTAAGGTGTTTTATAAGGATATCGTTAATAAATTACTAGAAAGTCGCTAGTCTATTAGTAAGGCTAATGTTGGTTTAATAGTCACGTTTTTAGTCACATGCTCGCTTAACGAGTATTTAAGGGGGGGCTCTGGTACAGAGCTCTCCTTTTCTTGAACACACATTTTGCCACACAGGATTTTACCCCTTAAATGTGTCGATTCTGAACCGGAATCAGTGGTACCACCCGAGTATAACGACATTGATCAATTGCGAATTACTCAGTAGTTGATTAACAAGTTAATTAGTGAAACTCGAAGATTCTCGAAGCAAAGTCTCGAAGCACTCGTTCGATGAACCTCTTGATACTTACGAGAATTCCGAAGCCGGCAAGACTCTTACGAGTTTAAAGGGCGGACACGTTTATCTTCGACCTCTTTACTGAGCTAGTCGAAGCTCTTCTTTCGAGCCTTTGACTCGAGTCTTTCATAAGCCTAGAGTAAGGGATGAGAACTGCTTGATTCGATTAAAGCACCTCGAATTACACGACCTCTTCGAAGCTCCTCCTCCTTCGAATCTTCCTCTTTTCGAACCCCTTTCGGAACCTCCCTCTTTCGAATTACACCCCTTTTTCTCCGCTACAACGACCCCCGCAGCGATGAGTTCGAAGCCGGCGAGATTCTTTCTCGAGTGGAAGGCAGGACGACTACCTCTTCTTCGAAACACCCTTTTCCTCTCTGTCGTAGACGACCTCCTGCGGCAATGCGTCTACCTTCGACCTCTTCGCTGAGCTAGTCGAAGCTCTCTCCTTCGAAGCACCTATTCGAAGGACCTCTCTTCTTCCTCAAATACACACCTTTTCTCCGCTGTAACGACCCCCGCAGCGATGAGTTCGAAGCCGGCGAGATTCTTTCTCGAGTGGAAGGCAGGACGGTTACCTCTTCTTCGAAACACCTTTTTTCCTCTCTGCCGCAGACGACCTCCTGCAGCAATACGCCAACTTCGACCTCTTTATTGAGCTAGCTCGATCCCCTCTTCTGCACGCCTCAGAATCACCAGCTGTCGAGCTTCCTTTCGATACCTCCTTTTTCCGATTTTTCCCCCTTTCTTCGAAGCCACGTTGCTCGATTCGGAAATTAGGTCTTAGCAAGCTTCGTGCGCTTTGACGACAATTTCGCTTCAGTACCGAATCAACCTGAATAGCCGACAAGTTCCACCGCAAGGGGTCCTATACCGGTTATATCAACTCCGGTACCGAGGCTTTCGAGAGTATAAATAAGAATAAGGAATAATCAGCTTCTTTGTATTTAGAGACTCGTCGTTGTTTGTTCGATTGATTACTAGCTGCTAGGTTAGCATTTGGTTCGAGGGAGACGTCTCTCGAAAAGGAAAAACTGCCAGTGTTAGTTTAATAGTCACGTTTTTAGTCACATACTCGCTTAACGAGTATTTAAGGGGGGGCTCTGGTACAGAGCTCTCCTTTTCTTGAACACACATTTTGCCACACAGGATTTTACCCCTTAAATGTGTCGATTCTGAACCGGAATCAGTGGTACCACCCGAGTATAACGACAGCTAAAGGGAAAGACCTTATACTTATATATATTATATTAAGTGCGGAAGGTCGTGTAATCTTCACTCTCAGGGGACATGTAAATATAGTAAAAGGCTTATTAAATATTAAGCTTTATAAAGACCTTTACTTTATAAATGCGTGCCATTATCTTATCGATTAGAGGGATTAAGTACGGATCCTTCTTTAATAAGGTATTTAGCTTTTAATAGTTAATATATAACTAGAGACTACTATCGGCTTTTTTAGTAAAGAGAATAAGGGCTGTATATAATGTGCTAGAGGGCTTAATAAAACCTTTATATAAGTTATTAATAATATACCGCTTAGTCTCTAATAGTTATTCTTTAGTTATACGCTAGAGAGGTTTAAAGGACAAGTCGTTCTCCTTAGTAAGCTCGATCTAGTAGTTTACGCCTTAGTAATACGCTAGTAGCTTATCGGAGGCTCGCCGGGAGAAGAGAGGGGCGTACTCTTAATACTCTACTAAGAGCTTCTTACTTATTAACTCGTCATCTTACGCGTACTTAGCTTCTAGGGCCTCCTTTAGGATTAAGTCTCCGTTTATTAATACGAGCTTAATACTTAATTAATCTAAGGCCTCTCGCTAGCGGCGAGTTAGTTCTTAGTTAATCTTATATATTAATGTCACGAAGGTCTTTACTTTATTTCTTTTAGATTTCCTTAGTTAAAAGTACGTCGTAAATATCACTATTACTAATATAAAGAAGATTTTTATAATAAGCGACTTTGACTAGTAATTTACTAAAGAGGCTTTATAGGCTCTCCCGTCTTTAAGTAGTAATTTTAAATTACAGGATATTAAGGGGTTTAATTAATCTTCTATAACACGTAAGCGCTTCTTAACTTCTCTAGCGAAACTCGAGGGTCGAGTCGGCGAGGCATTAACGGTAAGTCGTGTAAAAACCTTTGACTTAAGGGAACTATTAAGTGCCGCGATCTTAGCTTTCTTTTAATAGTAGTCATTTGTATTTATAAGGGCGTCCCTTTGTTTTATATCGAGCTAGTGAGACTTAACGATTAATTTATTAGAACAGTTAATATTAATAAAGACTCGTTAGTTAAAGTACAGCTAAATTAGTATATCTAATAGCTATTTGAGTCGATTCCGGTTCTTAATATACGACTACTTTAAGTCGTAATACTTAAGGAACTTCCGACTAATTAAGACGTTAGTATTACTTAGGTCAGTTATTAGAAAAGGGAAGTTAATTCGCCGGCGGTCGATTATTAAGGTAAATAAGACGGCCGTGTTAATTAACTTGCCTTTCCTATTATTATAACTAATTAAGACGATTAGCTAAGGGAGAGATATAAAAGAAATATTAAATTACTTAATAAGTCAGTATACGAAGAAGGTTTTAATAGTACTAAAAATATTAGCTCTATTATTAATATATATAAGTGTCTTAATAAAGAATCTATTCCTTTTTAGTTTAATACTAATTAAGAATTATCGCCTTTTAATAAGAGTACGAAAATTAAATATTAAGTCCTTTTATAAGTTATAACTTATGCCGAGGTATAAGTCTTTATTACAGCTTAAGAGTTTTTTAATAGCTCATTAGTCTCTAAGTCCTCGCTAACGACTAACTTAGAAATTGACTTATTAAAAGCTTAGTCTTTATAGCACTTAAGACAATCACTAGCTTAGTAGCCGGTCTTATTATAATAAAGACAAGTGTTAGAAGAGACGTCCCTTAATACAGGAGGGGGTATAAGGGACTTAAGTCGGCGCAGGACAAGTAAAGGAGAGGGCGAGCGCTAGCGGACATCTGACGATTATCTTAGAGTCGGAGGTCTCTATACGTAAATAATAAGAGTAAGTGAGGTCGAACACAAGTTATCTTTCTTTAAGATACCGCGCGAGTCGTTAATATTAAAGGCTATACTAAGTTAAGCTTTACAGGTCGAGACAGCTTCTTTTAAGGCAATATTACGGCTCTCTTAGTCCGTAATAGCTAAGAACTCATTAAGAGTAGTATAATCGCTATCTATCTTGTATTTTTCGATATAAATTATACGTTTAAAGGTCGAGGACACCTTTTCATATATATCCTCGAACTAACGAGAGCGAGAGATCTTACTAGTAACTGCGTATAACGTAAATTTAATTTAGAAGTCGTTATATATTATATTTCTTATAATAAGTTAATTATAAAGTCTCTTAGTGTCGTGCAAGAGCACGCCTAGAGGCTCCACAGAGGCGTATTTGACGTATTATTGAGGTATGCGCAGTACTGTAATTGATTGTTGTATTCTCTACGTATGGTCTATTCAAGCTCCCTGAATATGGAGGTCGCGGGCGCTTTGGCCATGGTGCCTTTGATTGGGCTCGCTTAGCCGGCCTACCATAACCTGCACGACACACCCCCTCGCCAAGGACAATACTAAGCTTTGGCGAAGCAAACAAGTGCTCAACAAACATGATAGACAATAGGAAATCGACATCTAATATATAACTGACAATATGAAAGCGACAGACAGTAAGGGAAAATGATAAGCAGTAGCCAAAGCAAACATGCCAAACGTCCAAACGAGAGTATATAGACAACTGCTCCCCCATCGTAACTTCCTTCTGTAAGCATACCAAATTCAAAATGGGTCGTGTCTCCGCCGCCAAGTTGGCCGCCCGCGCCTCTCGGCGCTCCAACCTCGCCGCTGCTCGCGCAGCAAAGAAGGTACGTTTCCCTTGTGTTTTACTAATTTGAGATTGGTTCCGACGTTGTCTGAGTCAAAAAGTTGAGAAGTTGGGTGGGTTAGAGTATGCTGACCAGCTGTAACAGTCTGCCGCCGCTCCTCGCCGCCGCACCCCCTCTCCTGCGCCCCCTCCTGCCGCCCCTGCCACCCCCTCTCGCCGCCGCGCTGAGGCAGGTGCTGATAGGGAGGTCCCTTGCTCGGCATGCGTCAAAGCTGCCTTGAAAGGTGACCTCCCTGTCAGCATCTGTCAAGATGCCGCTGGCTCGGCTCGGTGCCTTCGGTGCCACAGTCAGAATCATGGTTGCGCCGGTCCTGTTGGGCCTGCTGTTGCGGTGGCTTTTGCCGCCTTTTTGGAGGAGAAGCGTGGTGCCTCGCGCACCCGCGTAAGTTTGACTTTGGTTCTTGTGGTTTTGAGTTTGGCTAACTCTGAGTAGCAGTTGAAATCCCTCCGGGCCGCGGTCCGTGAGGCTCTTGCTGCTCCTGGTATGTTTATTCCGTCTTTGCAACAGCTTTAAAGAGACTGACTTTAGTTGTCTAGCCGCTGCCGCCCCCGCCCCCGCCGCTGCCCCTGCCCCCGCCCCCCGCCCAATCCTCCCACCTGTTCGGGTTGGTGCTGGTGCTGGTGCTGTTGGTGCTGGTGCTGCTGCTGCTGCTGATGGTGCTGGTGGTGTGGCCGCCCGCCGCCGCCGCATCAAGGAGTTGCTGGTGGAGCTGGTGGACTTGTTGGTGGTTTAGTTCGCGACTTGATAGCGGCTTGGGAACGTGCCCCTTCAGAGTTATGGTTTGCTACCTTATGAGCAGCTTGGGAACGGGCCCTTATGTACTTGCTTTGCGTTGGTTTGGTTGTGGCTTCGGCCGGAATGGAATTCCTGCCCTCTGACAACTTGAAAAGAACGTGCTTGACGTGACTGTGCCACCTTGAAAAATACAAAGGAAAACAAAAGAGTGTGTTTTGCAGTAAGGTGCAAGCTTCAATTGAGCTCTTCTACCGACGCCCTAGCATCTTGTAAGTTGAGCAATGCGACAAAAGTCTCAAACTTCTGGCGTGGGAGGTTTTTAGTGAGGCCATCAGCGTACATCTCACTTGTGGGCAGGTATGTAACCTCGAAACTGCCTTTTTGGTGCTCCTGGCGTAGCCACATATTCTGAATATCAACGTGCCTAAGCTTGGTCGATATGCGCTGGTTCTCTCCAACTATGAGCCTAATCGTCTGTTGGTTGTCACAGAAGATGTTCCAGGGGCACCCCACATCAAGGTGCATTTCTTTAAAGAGCCTCTGCAGTGCCATAACCTCCTTTGCAGTTCGCTCCACCCCCAAGAGCTCAGCTTCTGTAGTCGAGGTGGTGACTGTGTCTTGCCTAGATGCTTTCCACAGTATGGCACCCCCGAACAAAAGAATGACGAGCCCTTGTGAAGAACGCCTAGTTTCCAAATCATCTGCGAAAGAGGCATCAGACGCTATTACAAGCTGCGTTTCGCGCTGTTGACAGCTGTAAACGATCCCTAAGAAGCGTGTACCGAACAGGTAACGTATCGTCCAATCGACAGCCTGTAGGTGCTTCTGGCTTGGGTTCGTCAAGAATTGCGACAGCTGTGAAGCTGCAAAAGCTACGTCCGGTCTGATCATGACAGCCGTGTACAGGACGGATCCGACCTTTTCTTGGTACTCCTTGATTTGTGCCTTCGTCGCTTTGCCCGTGTTTTTGACTAGGTCGTAGTACGGCAGAGGGGTGCTCGGGCAGTTGCCATCTACTAAGCTGAATTTCCGGGCCACCTTCTCTATGTACGTGTCGTGGACTAACGTGACTGTTCTCGCATGTCTGTCCCGTACAATTCGCACCCCTAGAAACCACTCCACGTCACCCATTACAGTTAGCTCGTAGGCTTTATTAAGGCCATCGATGATTTTGGCCGCTGCAGCGAGGTTTGACTTGTGGTACAGCACTTGTATGTCGTCTACGTAGAAGGCCACAAACACTGTGCGCTTGTTGTTTGTAAATATGCAGGGCTCTTCTGCAAGTGGCTCTAGACCAAGGCTTCTGAGTGTAGCTGAGAAGTCGCCATACCATAGGGCTGGGGAGTCGCGTAGGCCATACAGGGCTCTGTCGATCTTTACAACCATGCCGGGCTGCTTGAAACCGTCAGGAAGGTAACAGTAGACGGGTGCACTTCGTTCGTCTCGTTCTGCATTAACAAAAGCGTTCACGACGTCGTACTGCTTAACTTCCAAGTCAAATTGGGCTGCCAGGGCCATCGCAACACGAAAAGACCTCGCCGCTAGTGTGGAGGCGTACGTGGAGAATATGGTGGCATCCTCCTGCAGGTCACCCCTAGCAACGATACGCGATTTGGTGCGTACAAGCTGTCCAGCTGAGTTAACTTTGTAGGTAAACACCCATTTTAGTGGTATAGGCGTCGTTTTAGCGTCTGCCCTAGGCACGATATGCCAGCATTTCCTAGCCTGGAGGTTCTCTATCTCCTTGCGTGCGTCCTCTCGGAAGCGTTCTCCCCACGGGTGCTGGTCTAGGTTCTGCCAGTACTTTGGTGCTGTCGGAAGCTTTGCCTGATGTGGTTGTGTTGTTTCAGAGCTTGCAGTTTCCTGTGCTCTGATCGTTTCACCACTGACTGCAGCTGCAAAGACAGCATGCACAGTTCTATGGTCTTTACCATCTTCTCGCGTCACGTCTTCATTCCAGAACGTCGTGGTGAAGGATGCGATTTGCGTATGGTTCTTGTCTTTTTGGTCCATGGACTCGGCGCTTAGGAGCTCCCTTGTCGTGAAGGAGTATACTCCCGGCCTAATCTTTGACCGTCTATTCAACTGTATTGTCTCTCTGGCTCGCCTTCTCCGCTGAGCTCGAGTGACAGGGTGCAGTTGACTTTGGTTAGGTGCCTGCAACACTTCGTCTAAGGTCTCTTGAGACATGGTTTCTTTCAACAGGGGTTGTGTTGTTGTCTCTGACGGTGTGTTTTCCAGGAGTAGTTGTTGTTCTTCCTCTGGCTCGTCGTCGTAATCCTCCTCAGACGAGGTGTTTTCGTGCTGCAGTGCACTTCCTGGGCCTGCACTGGTTGCTTCAGTTTGGCGCAGTAGTTGACTCTGGCTGTCTCGTGCTCCACTCCAAATTACAACTTGAGGTATTGATTTGCGCGCACCCTCAATCTGGCGTGGTGGTTTCGCACGTGGGGCACCCCTCCCAGGCTCGATATGTTCGTTTCGTTGTGTCTGGCTTCGAGTCTGTCTTGGTGTGCCTAGGCTTTTTGTTGTTGCCAGAACTTCTGTATCGTCCTTGTCAAGCTCCATGTCGTCCCCCGACGTGTTAATTCGTGAATCTAACGGTACTATCTCATTCTGGTGCTCTCGTGGAACAGGCAGTCCCGCCTCAGCAGTTGCGTGCAGGACTACCTCCGTAGAAACTTCGTCGACTTCCATTAGGTCAGACAGTAGCCTGTTCAATTCAGTACTGTTTTTCGCCTCCGCATGCTCGTCCCCTACGTGTTCGATGGCTAACTCGGCGTCCCAAGCGGCCTCAGGCTCCGCAAGCATATCAACGACCTGTTTAAGTATCGGCAGTGGTTGGCCGACCACTGCCTGCTTGCTGTAGAACTGTGCCTCATCAAAAACAACGTTTCGGGTACGTATTACACGCTTCAGCAGGGGTATCCAGATCCTGTATATGTTGGTTGCACAGTAGCCAACCAGGTAACCGACGTGCCCCCTTGGGTTGACCTTAAAGCCTCTCTTGTCACGGAGAGCTTGTCGGTCTTTGATCATCGCGTAGGCTTTGGCGCCATACGCAAAAATGTTGCTCCAGTCAGGTCTCAAATCGACTAACAACCTCTTCACCATGCGTGGATCGTACCACCGAAAATACTGCCTGAACCATGCCTCCAGCACTTCGTTTGGCGATCGCATGGCTCTCCTGGCCAGTGGCGACATATTGTAAAGGTGTGCAGCTGTCAAAACAGCCTCCGGCCACAGCTTGGATGGTAGATTGGCGCCTGTCATCATTTTCAAGGCCTTAGCAATTAGCTCCCCACCAGCTCTTTCTGCACCTCCATTTGGCTCATGCGTGTAGACAGGAGTAGGCTCTAGGTCGATGCCATTGTCTAACGCCCATTGGTCGTACTGGGTCCAGTATCTTGTGTTAATTACAGACGTGTCGTTGTCGGACCTGACTTTGCATATGGCCAGACCGTATTGGCGTCTGGTCCATGCCTCAAATGCTTCAAGCACTCCCATAATTGACTCGTTGGCTTTGCTCGTGAGTGTGAATGCGAAAAGCTTTCCACTGTATTCGTCCTTAATCAACAATAGCCAGCATGTGCCATTGTAGCCTACAGGGTAGTCAAACAGGTCCCATGCGACTCTGAAGAAAGGTCTCGGGGACTTGTTGTCTGACTCTCTGCGCGATGGTCGTTGATTTGAGTGTGTCGCAGCACAGCTTTCGCATTGTATGCCAGTGATTCCATCGATTTGGACATTGCGGGCATGCTTCACAAGAGCTTCCAGGGCCATTTTGCCGAGGTGACCAGCCCGTAAGTGCCACATCTGTGCTGTGTCGCTCCGGGGTCGTAAGAACCGGCGAGATGATTGAAAGGTATGCTTTTTGAGAGGGTGCAGTCGTCTACTGATTGTCGGGTACATCATTACAGCAGGAGATCTACGAGTCTTCATAAATGCACGCAGTTGTGGAGAGCGCGAGCAGTTGTCAACTGGCTTGTATTCAAATACCATAAGGTTCCACCTGCGCTGTAGGTTTCTCACTACATGGCTCTCTTCAGCATTGCCTACGCGCAAAGACGTGTCAGCACCATTATACCACACCCCCGACTGTGCGAGGAGGCTCTCTGAGATAATGTTAACATTGAACCCCTCTACAACAGCCACATTAGACAGCGTCAGGTCCCTGGTGTACGGTCCGGCAGGTCCATGCATAGCGTTTTCAAAGATGCGTGTACCTCTCCCAATGATTGGTAAGTTTGAGGTGCCCGCGTCAACTGATTCTCCTGTGGTGCGTTTGAAGCTGCCGGGGACTAGTTTATCAATGCTGTTGACTAAGTGAGTTGCCCCGCAGTTGTCAACTAGAGTGCTGTCTGACAGAGGGTGGCGTTGGAACTCCATGGTACTGTAGATGCCAGCGTTAAGAGTGTCGTCCCAGATCATGTCGTCAAGAAGGTTTGGGTCAAGTATAGCTGCGTTAATGCTCCCTGTCCCTTCCCACGTAGCTTTGCCTTTGTCTTTGTTTCCTGCAAGTGCAGTGGCATCGGCTGTTTTGGCGTTGGTGGTAGGTTTAGAGGTGCTGGTGCTGTTGGCTCCAGTAATTTTGGCTATTGCAACGTACTTCCAACCTTCTTTGGCTATGGCGGCCTTGAGCTCCCTGAAGTCTACAGTCTCTAACTTCTTGCGGGTTGCAGTTACCTCGTCAGCGTTTGGCACATGCTTCATGCCTTCGGTGGTCGTTCCATCAATTGCATAACGTAGTCTCCAGCACTTGAGCGGCTCAAAGAAGTGCTTGCTATTCATGCCGCATGGGCATAAGTTACCTTGGCCGCGAGAGCGAGATCTGCTGGAGCTTGCGCCCGACGCACCATCGTCCATTCCTCCAAGGGTTGAGTATTGACCACCACCCCCTCCTTGACGCCTGGGCTTCCTGAACATGGTGTGCTCTTGGTCTATGCCAGGGAGCACCTGAATGTAGTCGTCAAGAGTAAAACCATGCTCTTTTCCAAGTTGGTCGTCGCGTATAACTGTGCTGAGGATAGGATTTGCCCAATCAGGGTGCATGTGAGCTCCCACAGCACGTAACCACTTCTTTAGAGCCACAGTACCCTTGACTTCAGGTATGTCGTACGCTTTAGCATTCCTGTAAGCCTTCAAGAAGTCCTTCATCCACTGGTTGACGTTGACTTTTCCCTCATGTGCCTCCTTCAAAACCTTGTCGTATTCCGTGACCACCGTTGTAAGGACCGACGATTCTGATGGTGCTATGTCGCGCTGAAGTGTGCTAACCAACGTTTGTAAGCTCAGGTCGCTCTTGCCGGCCAGTTCCCTAATCGCAGAGTCCAAAAGCGAATCGTCCACCGTTTCAGAGAGCCAGTTATATAGAGCCATGTACTTGTTGTTTTGGCTCGTCCATTCAGCAAGCGTGTACTGGTACTCCCTGGCTTGTGCTGCGTAGATCTGCTGCACCTCTGCAATCGTCGGGTATGGAGGTGGACCAGCTTCTTCTGGACTTGTCCCTCCCATTGGGGCATCTGTCGATATGGCTGGGGTAGGTGTAGCCCACGCGTTGTCGGACGACTCAGGCGTTGAAGACGGTTGTGGGTTTGCTGCTTTCCAAGCTGCAACATTAGCGTAATACTGGCTCAACTGAGTCTTTGCAACCTCTTGCGTAGTGCTTTCAAGCGTTGGAGCCTTGGGTCGGTGGTTTGGGATATGGCCTGTCGCAGGAGCGCTGGGGTCTACCATATTTGGTGCACCTATGAAGCCAGCATGGAATGTCAAGCGCAAGTGCCATGTCGCCCAATCCTTCCGCGCCTTCAAATTGCAGTCCGCAGGTAGCTTTGGAAGTGACATTGTCGGTTTTGGGTATGCAAATGATGATTTCGAAGAGGTTTTGGTGATTTGAGGGTTGTTGACGGGCTTTTGAATACTGCTAGTACGTGTGAGAGGCAGCGGTGAGAAAGCCTTTGCATGCCTCTGTGGAGCCACGTCGGCGCGTGCATGCGACTGGGAAGCTTTGATAGCTTACGGGGCTCATAACTGTCGTGCAAGAGCACGCCTAGAGGCTCCACAGAGGCGTATTTGACGTATTATTGAGGTATGCGCAGTACTGTAATTGATTGTTGTATTCTCTACGTATGGTCTATTCAAGCTCCCTGAATATGGAGGTCGCGGGCGCTTTGGCCATGGTGCCTTTGATTGGGCTCGCTTAGCCGGCCTACCATAACCTGCACGACACTTAGTAACTTAAACCTAGTTATAATCGAAGAATTACTAGTTTAGCGCCTTTAATACGTTAACTACTATATTAAAGGTTCCGGCGTAGTCGGGATTTATATATTAAAAGATAATAGTCTTAACTTCGTTAATAGTATAATAGAAGTAAGCTTTAACCTAAGACGTGCCGCTCTTAAAGTTATTAAAGTACTCTTTTAAGAATAACTTTATCTCTATCTTTTAAGTATTGTATTTAATATTTCCCTTATAATTACTAAAAGGAAGTCAGGGGAACTTAACCTTAGAAGGCTTTATTACTCGGATCGACATATCTAACTTTAGTAAGTAATAGTCGGCGGTTAGTTAGAGGTCAATTATAAGAGCACGTGTTAACCAGTTTAAGGAGGGGGAAGGAGTGCGAGTCTCTTAACAAGGGTTATTAGTAGTATATTAAGTAAGGGCTTAGGCGACAGTAGAGCTAACGAAGTCCTTGATTAGCTGATCGACCTTAGCTTACTAAGCGGGGGTAAAGCTCTTTATATTAATAGGCTTTAGCGATACGTCGAAAAAACGCTGGGGTTTATCCTCTAAGTCTAAGTTAAATCCGTTAAAGCTCTCTAGCTTTTCTAAAAGAGTCTCGACTGAAGGGATAAGGGTAGTGTTAGTAAAGCCTAGCTGTATAAGGGCGCTCCTTTCCCTAGAGCTTCGCCGGCGAGGAGGAGAAACCGGCAGTAGTAATAAGGTGGGGTTAAAGGGTATTTACGTTTAAGGTTATTAATTAATTTATTAATCAGATATTCGTTCGAAATAGGGCGCGCGTCAAGTTGCGGCAAGGCAAATTAATCGCGAGAGAATATCTAGCTTTCTCTAGGATAGTCTACTACGAGGGCAGAGAGGTACTTATTTGTCGAATAGGCTAAGGTGTTAAGGCTCGTTGTTGACTTACTATAAGGGCAGGTCGACAAGGCGTAAGACTAGGTAAGATATAACGCTTTATAGCGGAGGGGTGTTAGTCTTTTCTTATATTATAGCTGGCTAAAGGTTAATACGACGAGTTAACTTAAGCTTTATATTTAGGCCTATGGCTACGCTCAAAATCGAGAAGAAAAGACAAGGAGAAAAGGAAAGCTCTCCGTAAGGAAGGGCTCGAGTATATATATATGAAGGACCCTCCTAATAGGGCCTAGCGTAGTCGAGTGCCATTCACGTTAACATGTCGCAGGCTCGCCACCTAGTCTTCCCTATCGGGCTTAGCGCCGTCGCATAGCCAGCGATGCTACGAGCCAGTGTCGGTTAGAATGCGAGGGCATCGTAAGTCGTAACAGAGACAGCGATTAGGGGTAGATTCAGAAGTGTTATCCAGTGGGATCTGGTACATATGAGAGTGATAGTCGATGAGGCAGTAGAAGGTAAATTGGTCTAAAGTGTGTTTATATTGTATAAGTAATGTAATTTACAGGGTGTTATTTTAATCTTGCCTCTGTCTCTTTTATTAATCTCGACTGGTAAGTTACCTACATTACAGTCTGTTGGTATCTAACCAAGGTCCGATACCTGATATCAGGGTGACAAAGAATATAACAAGTGAAGTTTGATCAAGTATATTCCGTGTGTCCCTTTCGTACGAAAGGGAAAGCTACCTTAAATACATCAAGTACTAAACCCCGTAGCTCGTATAAGCATTACTCGTACGAAACCAGGAGGCAAGGTATGAAACCAAGCTTCATCTCGGCCAGGAGAGACGACTATCTTTGGAAGCTGTCAGAGTAAGAGAATGCCCCTCAGCTAAGGCTATCCCAACACAGTCAACTTTCGCTACAAGTGAAGTCACAGATGAAACAAATCAGAGGATACGGCAGTAAAACTTCATTCAGTAATATCCATATTTAGTTGCTTTGCGTCAGTGGATTTCTACTGATAGATTTCTACCGATACTTCGCCCCTCACCACTAAGAAATGTGCCAGCTGATTTCTATTAATAGATCTCTCCTAATACTTGCTAATTCCCTATAAAAGTGGGGCCTCCCCCTCGAAGAATATATTGGTACACAATACCACCGCCAATTTATACCCAAACACCTAATAATAGAAGGGAAAAAGAGGAAGGAGAGGAAAAAGAAAGACGTGGAGCTATGCGACTATACGCTCTTAGTACTATCATTAAAGTATTAAGACACGGTTCTATAGATGCTCTCTACGTGATTCTAGAGATGCTACTTGTGCTCTAGCCCCATTCGACAGACCTTACACTAGAGCCGATCCTCGTCTTTGATGTGGGCCAGATGCTTCCGCTTAAAGTGCTTCGTTAAGTCTCTTAGACTAGCAAACTTATAAGTGCGCTTTTCGAATAGCAAACTCTACTCCCCTAAGTAGAAGAAGTAAGTAGTAGTTCGCTTCTCCGTAAACACTAGTAATATAACGTCCTTTAACGCTTACTTTTCGGCCTCGGCGGCTACTAACTATAGATCAGTCTCCTTCGCCGGCTTCGGGCTTGCCTTCTACGTAAATGGCCTCCCACGTGGCATAGCAACAGCTCCGCCTTCTTAGAAGTGGCAGTAAGCCGCGACAGTATCGATCACGGCGTTACGCCGGCGAAACTCCTCTATTATAGTTGTCCCTAGCAAGGTCATTACCGTCTCGGCCAAGCGCTTCTACATTAGAGGCATCTCGTCGATAATGTGTACACTAGTGCTAGGGTCATCGTAAAACTTAGACTTAGCGAGCTACAGCTCGACGTCGTTCATAAGGTGTTCTACATCCTACTTATCTCGAAGCTACTTAAGTAGCGCAGCCCTTAATCGCTGCCGTAGATTGACAATCTCACTACTAAGTCTTTTGTACTTTAGATATTTCGTTATCGCGCCCTTATAGCGGTAATTCCATTTCGCGCGTAGCGCGAGAAGTTAATAGACTCGGCGATTTTTATTAACGAACTAGGACTACTTAATTGTAAGGGCGTACGGGCGCCCGGGATCGATCCATCGCGTCATCCGAGAGGCAGCACACATGAGGTCCTTCTAAGGATCGTAGCCAGACACAATGGCCCAGATGTCGCCGGACCGCCGCAGGAGGTAGTACTTAATAAAAGTATCAACACTCACATGTTATAATATCATATTCTAGAGGGCGTCAGTTACATCACCTATATCGGGGTGGTCAGCTCTCGACTATAAACGTAAGTGTAAGAACACAAAGTACTTACCGCTCTAGTTGAATTCATTCGTAGCGTTATAATAGGGATAGTATAAGCGTGTGGGCTACAGGAGCCCAAGGATAAGACTAATAACCTTCATCAGCGACAAGAGGGTGGGGTATATAAGAGGCTCGTATAGTGAGACCTTATAGCCGTACCCTGTCCTAACCGATTTCCTAAAAATAGGGACATCGAGTATACTCGGCTTAAAGAGTAATTTTAGCTATTAATAGCCAAGTTAAATATCTAGTTCACTTAATTATAACGCACACTTAAAATTTGGAGCCGCAAATGCAGTGTCGGCAAAGATAAGGCCCACGAGAAAGACATACGAGCTAAGGATTAGGGAAGGGTCGAAGATAATCTCAGGGAAGACAAATTTGACCTTAGAATACATATAAGTAAGGCTTAGGCAAGAGACGATCGAGAGGGAGACGTAAGGAAAAGCACAGGCTACTGAACTTACACATCTTTTACGCCAAGGAATTACTTCGTAAACTCGCATATAAATTTAATTAAGATCTAATGAGGACCGCTATTCGGGTCTCGAAGGAGGGTCACGATAATGTCTTAGTAACGGAGCTTAAGAAGCGCTAAAGGGCGATTTTTAGAAAACCTAGCGAGCTAATAAAACAGAGTAAGCTAAATACGTTACTAGCCGTGCGTAAACCGCTTCTTCGTCGTAGTCAAGTTAGTCTAGAAGTATTTTACGAGATCCTCGATATATATTACCGTCTTCTCGCGCTTCTTCGTTAATAGGCGGTACTTCTTCGCTAGCTTCTTAAGGACTTGTGACAGAGGACGTTCGTTAGCCTCTTAATTATGATCCTTCGGGCTAAATTAAGAGGGCAAACAAAAGAGCGGTACTCACCCGGTGTATATATTAGTTCATCTTCCCCCTAATCTTCCCCCTAGTGTCTCGCTCGTACACGAGCCGGAAGACCTTCTAGTATATCCTAAGGGTACTAGTAGACTTAATGTCGGCAAGCCTCCTCCCACCCTTCCCTTGACGTTAATTCAGTATCTATCCGAAGAAGGCTTTAAGGGTACGGCGAGAGATGGCCTACATTATCTAAGTAAGATCCTTTCGTATATATTCGCAATACCTTTAAAACGAGTTAGATTAGCGATTCGATAGCAATAGACGGCAAGCACAAAGGGAATAAGGTACACACCGCTAAAACTGCCCCTCGATTATATCAAAGAGGAGGAGACTACTATCACTATAGTCTTCGTCTTTATCCTCGGATTCGTCGGAGTTGTCCTCTTGATCGAGGTAATACTCTAGCAGGTAGGCGTTCTCCTCTCTAGCGATCTAGGCCAGATCTGTCTCGTCATCTCCGTCAATGTCGGCATCAACGTCCATCGGCACGGCGCCAGTATAATCCTCCTCACGAGCGAGCCACTTCAGATCTACTAAGTCTAGCTTGTCGTCTCCGTCGACATCAGTATCAGTATCAGCATCCGTCGGCTCAGTATCGACGTCAGTCTCCTCTTACTCATCCCCTATATCAAAGCAACTCTCGATGTCTGATCCATCCCTATCAGAGGACGAAGAGGAGGAGGATGAGGGAGGGCTTAGTGTTAGTTGTTAGCGACGACGCATGGCGAGTGGATCAATCGAAGGGGACGGCGGCGATGACAATCAGAAGCAAGGCCAAAGGTGTGAAGGAGGAGCCTACTGCCCAAGTAATAGCAGCGGAGGGAGGGGAGGAGCAGAGCGAGGGGGAAGTGATAGTTGAGTATAAGAGGTCTAGAGGAAAGGAGATAGAGAAGGGAGGGAGGGCAGACGAACAAATATGAGGACTGCCATCCTAAGTCACGAGGAGATAGAGGGCAGCCGTTTTCTGCTCCTCCTCACAGAAAGTGTTGAACGAGGATAAGGGAAGCGGTTCTCAGATCTCGGAACTTGACTGACCCACGCGCTTCGCTTCTGTTGGTGGTGTTCCTGCAGGAGGGCAGGGTCCTATGGCCGTGCCGCCTTGGCCATGAAGTACGCGAGGGCTAGGGCGGCGTGAGATTTTGGCAAGTCGGCTACAGAAAGCAGCGACCAAAACACCCGAAAACAGCAGCCAGTTTGCCGTTTAGTCGTTAAAAAAAGTAAAAACAAAAATAGTAACTTTTATAATTCGAACTAAGCCTTTCATTCTCATTCGTTAGATTTCTTTTATAGATTTTACGTATAAAGTTATTTATTAGTTTCTTCGTAACTTTCACGATTTTAACGATTTTACACCAAAAATAAGCGAAAATAAAATAAAATTATCGATATGATTTTATAAAAGAGTGCATCAGTAGGAACAAATAATAATAAGGGAATTTTTAATAGTACAAAATGAATTTAAGTATCTAATCTATTTAAGTATAGTTTCTTATATTAATATTAAAGGTAGCTCCTTTATAATAGCTTTGCGCGAAAGGGGCAAAACACCTGTTTTTGGTGAGGATTTAGCCGAGGGGCCTTTTTCAATGTCCACGTACTGTAGCTCCCGCTTCTGGCTTGAATGCGTTCCCATAAACCGATCCAACGTCCATCCCTGCGTAGCGAGAAACCCACTGTGCCGAGACGAATCCATTGTTTAAGTCTCTCTCTCGCGAGTATATGAGGTTATAGTTAGAGTGTAGTTATCCTTTAGTTATTTCTCTACCAGGATTCAGTCTGTAGTGTGAAAAAACCGTGGTCCTGGTCATGCTATCGATTTGTCCTGTCGATAATGTCGAAAGCCGCTTGAGTTATTCTCCCCTCTAATCTATCATGCTTACCGTCTAACCAATTGTAGTGGGGCTTTTATACCATCTTCAGCATCAACTACTCTGAAAACCTTCGAAACTGCCTTTTCTCCATTCATTTACGCCACATTCAGCCACCAACGGGACCAGAGGTTATAGTGGTTGGCAGCGCCTACCCGCAGGACTCTGCCGCTGCAGGAACAAGATGTTAGGTTCCGCGTAGCCAGAATAGTACCAAAAATAAACAGCGTAAGTTATTTCGGGAGGTTGAAGGAAAGTAAAGGTACTCCTTAGTCTCAGTGACTCGGCGAAACCAATCAGTGACAAACTTTGCAGCGTTAGACTCTTGATGAAGCTGAAGTACCTCTGGGCAAGTGTTCCTGAATAACTTTTCTGAATGCCCGGTACTGTCCTTCACCTTGGGTCTCTTCTTCAAGTCTTATTCACGTTCATTTGGTTTCATGTCGCACTTTCTGTTAAAGCATCCATCCCCAATGACGGTTCTTCTCGCCCTCCTCTCCCTCTTCGCTCTCCTGCCCTTCACTGCAGCAGACGGTTTGGTATCTCTCGATTCTTCCGAAGGGTTCAATAGACTTCGTAGCTGCGCCCTCGGCTGCTACAACGGTGGCATGCGGGATGGGTACCTCGTTGCCGACCAAATAGACTGCCAAAAGCCCGGCATAGTTTACGTTCCTCCGGACAACGATTGTTTTCTGCCGCCCCGATCTTCAAGAAACTGCCGTCCGATACCTATCGCAATGTGTATCATCTTCTTGCAGTGCCAACCAGTTGGATATATCAAGCGCAACGCAGGTCTACAATGACTACTGTAACGCAGCTGGCTACACCGCTGCACTTCCGAATTCCGTTCCGGCTCAGACTACTAGTGGTATGTTATTCCTAAACACCTCGAGTTCTTCGCCAACATTTCATAGCAACTACGAGAACATTTACATCCGCAATTGGACACAGTGGTACACCAGTGGAGACTGGCTCAGTTGGATCGGATGTGCCAACATCGGACCAATCTTCCGGCGCCAGCAAATCTGGAATGAGTACGGGCGAAATGATAGGAGTCATAGCCGGTGTTGTCGGTGCAATTGCCGCTGTAATAGGATGTTTTTTTATTAAATACAAGCACTATAAGAGACAGAGGAGATTGTGACAAGTTGGACCGAGTAACATGCCATTATAGGTGGTGATGACAGGAAGGTAGAATGTTTGGATCTAGGTATGAAGAAACATGATTGCTAGTTTATGGGCCTTTTAGTCAGGTCCAGATCTGGTGGAGTGTAGAATATCCTCTTCTGCGAATGATACATTTACAGACGGAATAAATGCCTGCTGCGACAAGTACGAGAATCGTCATATTGAACAGAAGTCCAATCCAACCATAAGACGTCAATTTGAGGATGATATCGAAGATTCCAGGATCCTGGAAGTGCATGTCAGCTTTGTGATTCAAGGGTTTGAAAGGAAGGGAATGCCAATTGAGTTTAATGGACGTTAGCATCCGGGGAGATTTCATACGTACCTCACACGTCACTGTGACAACTTCCGATTCTCCCAACGCAGTCCCATTTGCATCAATGGCCACAGCTTTCACAAAGTTCCAATTCCCACAATCGACTTTCAGCTTCGTCTCAAATCCCGTCCTCTCAATCCTCACATCCTCAACCCCAAGCTCCCCGCCATCCTCATTCAAACCCCTCAAAACCCACACCCTAACCTCCGTCGCCCCATTCCAACTAACATACACCCAACCCCCCACACTCCGTACCTTCGGCCTCGTCGTCGATCTTCCAACCCAAGGAAACTTCAACACTTTATAAGTCTGCACAGCTCCAGTGTTGAAGAATTTCTGACTGCCGATATGCACATCACACAGCACTTCGCCATCGGCGCTGAATTCTGTCCATGCAGCGTTGTATCCATACCCGATGAGGATGTTACCACTAGGAAGTGTTTGCATGGAGCCTTGAGAGCCGCTGATGATTTTGCGTGGGTTGATGTAACTGGTTTTCAGGGTGGCTGTCATGGCTCGTAGATCAAGTGCGATGTGTACACCTCGGGAGTGGTCAACCGTAGGCTTGAGTTTGTATCGCGCGCCATTATCGAAGAGCGTTATACCGCTATGATCAGCTGTCCATCTAGCATGGTGCTGCCACCCGAATTTCGTAGCTTTGCCATCCGACAGATCTGTAAATGAGTTTCGACGTCCGCCCAACTCCCAGAGGATAGAGCCGTTGGTGCCAGAGATGTACATCAGGCATTGATAGTAGCGAGATGAGATGAGATAGTTCCCAAGTGCGTCTTTGTCAATGCTGTTTATGTGGAAGAAGTCATACCCACTGTACCTGTTGCGGCCGCTTGAGCCAGATGGGAAATCGGATTTGTTGATATCGACGTGATCGTAGGCGTGCCATTCGAAGAGCATTTCGCTAGTCTCGATGTTGATTTCTTGGAAGACGGAATCCCAGATGTAGCCTTGCGGGCGAAGACCTATGCCCCAATCACCCTCCTCGTAGCGATACTGGGTTAGAAGTGCAGTTCCATGGTCGGTGATGGTAAATTCGTGGAAATCACCCAGTCTGCCGTTTCCTGCTGTGAAGTTGTAGACTTGCTTATGTGATGCATCGAGCTGGATACATCAATTTATCATCTGACGTTCACGGGTGAGAAATCTCACCATGATATAAGTACCCTCCCCATGCCCAAGCGAATCATCTCCTTTCCAGAATGTCAAATAGTCATTTCCTTTGTATCTCTGCACAGAAAGACCAAATGTCTCCCCGTAACTGGGATCCATCCACACGAGATTTCCACTCGTGTCATGGATCATCGGACTTTTCCATTCAGGTTTGACTTTGTCACCTCGCAAACTTGTCATGATGTACATTCCGTCGTCACACATTGGATTTGACTGCTGAATATTATGGCGAGGTGAGATGAGATCAGGTTCGGTAACGTATGATTTGTGGGGATAGGGTCCATATTTACCACGATCAAAATCTGTGGATTTGAAGAATGTGCTAACTTCAGCTGTGACTGCTGAGACGAGAACTGCAATAAAACCAAGACGCATGCTGCTAATACAGGGGGAAAAGGCTCCGAAAGAAAGCCACACTGACGGCTAAAGAAAACAGCTGGCAGTTGGTACAATGTCAGAAAACCCCAAAGGGAAAAACAGACGCAAAGATTGAACACAGTCAAACAGTGAAGAAAAGTGCGACAAAATGAACGACAAGGATTGATTCTGAGGCTTCCTAGAACTGGACTTTCCCCTGCCTTATATTTCCGCGCAGGCCCTGCGTGGATCATCCGAAATTAGATAACGATTTTCTTCTTGAATACCAAGCCCACTAAGACACGCGGCCGCGCCCCTGATAAGATGTGGAGATCGTGGGTTTCATCTTGGCCAAGAAGCGCATGCGGCATCGAGTGTCATTGTGTAGCCCAAAAGGCATCAATGATGTTGAGAAGTGTGAGTCAGTCAAAGATACCACTTGAGATCTCTAGTGACATGTGAGGAAAATTCAGAAAGAAGTAAAGCTGGTTAATAGTCATGACATTGTGAAGTCATCCTATGATCATTATCGTTACAGCAAGGCCAATGTGTGGTCCTCTCTGATCTTCCCACTAATACCCAATGGTGCTTCTCCACCAACAACAGCTGGGCCTCGAGCAAATACCTACAAAGCGATTAGTTAGATTCGCCATGTATAGTGAATAACTCACATCTCCAGCAGAAGCTGTATCTGTCGTCTTGTGCTGCTTGCTATCTTTGAAAAATAACTCTACGCTGGTAACCGGAGCCCCGAAATGCGACTGGATCTCCGGATCAACGCCAACTCTGTAGTCGTACAGACCAGTTTGTGTCACGGCTCCAGCTACTTTTGCAGAAGTGAGAGCATAAATGATACGAGATCCAGTGTAGATTCTCAAATCAGACAACATCTGGGAGCTTAAGGGAGTGGATTTGACACCAGCTTGCTCTGAGACGTATATCAGACGCAACTTTCCTGGAGTATTCCCAACAGCCGGACGAAGTGAGTCGTACATGCGAGAGAACATTGATGCGAGTGGCATGACACCATCTTGAACAAGTGCTCTGGTTTGGAACCAGTGTACAACGTTGTATAGCGAAGTGTTCAACTTGCCTGCTGTTTCGGCGTGAGTTTTGGCGAGAGTGCTTGCTGATGTCACAATGATGGTTGGAGCAATGCCTTGAGTTGCCAGAACCAGGTCAGGGCTTTCCCCAGCCACTGAGTTTAAAGCTACCGAGGCATTTGAATAAAGCGCGGAGAGCGTCAAGACCAGTGGATACATTGTCGAGAACGAGTCAACAGGAAGGAAAAGATCCGCGTGAGTGATTCGCTGCGTTGTTGGGACGGAAGTCAGTTGGCCCGCTATTCCAGCAATAATATTAGCGTGAGTGAACTGAACAAGTTCTCCTGATGGCCAAAAAGCCAGTACTTTCTTCGGTACAGAAGTCTTGTCAACCGCTGGTAATTCAGTTCCAGCGCTCGGTTCCTGATCTTGGACAATTTCGGACCACGTTGAGACGTTGACAGCTCCTCCAGTTCCTTTAGGTACTTCGTTCCAGTCCATGTGTCTACTGCCTTCATCAACCACCCAGATCAGCTGTTCTAGAGCAGGGTAGCTCTTGGTTATGACATCGAATGGAAATGATCCAACCGCAGCTACGACAGTATCGGCCTTTGCCTTGTGCAGTAACGAGATAATTTTTTCGATGGGTTGGTCGTATGGAACAAGCGTAACGGCCAAGTCGTAGAAGGCGCAGGCAAAGACAGTTGCCAGAAACTCGACGGAGTTTGGGAGGTATATGGCAACATTCTTTCCACCATTTTGCTTGATATTCTGTCCGATAAGATTGATTTGTCGGGTAATATCAGCTATTGAAGTTAGCAATTTGAACTTGTCGAAGAACATGGCTACATACCAAGATCATGTTCAACTACTTGTTCAGAGCCCAGGACCGTCAACAATCTTCCTACTTCGCCAGTCTCCTTGCCTTCTCGGTCCAAGCCTCCGGCCACAGCTCTTCTCCAGATATCTCTCAAATCTCCATCCCGGCCTTTTGCCCATTTCGAGTCTCCTGGATCCTTGATGTTTAATCCGGCGTTCAAGGGTATTCCGTGAGGCGCGGAATGGGATCGGAAGACGGCAGATTCTCCTTCTTGTCGAACTGGAGAAGCTTGTGCTTGTCTGGCCAGCAGCATAGGATGGGCATCTGGATCTCGAGCTGAAACTACTTGGTAGATAAAGGCTGAAATGACGATTGTGAAGAGGGCTGTAGAGTAGATGTCCCACTCTCCAAGGACACTGGTGACAGTCTCGTCCAGCTTCATCATCAGATTATCGAAACCCATGATGGCAGAATAGAAGAATTAAATAGAAGGGAATATCTTCATGGACGTTTCGCTGGAGGCGGTTTATGTTGTTTTGTTCCAAACAAAGGTCTCCTGTCATGAATCTGAGGTCAGTACTTTATCAGATTGGGTCGAGGCTGACACGTAAGGATGGCGGGGCTATCATCCGAGGCGCAACCGGCGCTAGATACAGCCGACAGGGGCTCTGGAGTGCCATGAAAATAAGGTACGAGGGCCTTGGACCTGGGAGTGGATTTGGGAAAGGCTTCAAAACAAAACAAACATCACGCCGACCACGCATACGACTGCGATCAGCTCCCACCAATGATTCTATAGGACAACTCTGCCATAACGACACTTCTACTAACCAACAGCTACTAACTTGCGAGCGGAAGCCAAAAGCCCAGGGCACAAAGACGAGTCTGCGAGGTACGAACCATTGATCTCCATTTCACATTAAAAGCAAGAAAGAGGCAGCAAGCTAATTACTCTTGTGCTGCAGCTCAACAACTGGCACCGAGACAACTACACCCTCAAGCAGCAATGTCTACACCTACTCGCCCATCAACTCCGGTCGCGCAATCCACACCCTCAACACCTGTCACTGGGACATGGAGACACCCGAAGTTGGACGAGATTGTTAGACGCCAGAATGCCTCGAACTTCACCGCAAGCAATGTCAAGAAGATCGCATACAATAGTGGTGGACTCTTGGTAGTTTTCGTCATAGGACGAATCCTGTGGACCTTGTATGTACCGAATCTGCCAGCAACGGGCCTCTACTAATTTTTGCCAGTCTCCCAAGTCTTTTCCACCCGGGCAAAGCTTTCACACCTTACGCAGACTGGGCCTATTACATTCTACAACTTGTCTTCCTGTTCAACATCGCGATGGCATGCATGCCACTGATACGAACTGTGGACGACATCTCAGACATTCCTCTCACACCAGCTCAACGAAAGCTTCTTGGGCTACCACCGAGCTCTGCGCCACCTACGCCAGGTTCACAATACGTTACTCCGCCGAGATATGCAAGGACAACGCCAGTAGGAGGGTCGCCTGGCGCGAGAGGAAACTATTCAGGATCGCCACTGTCAGCGAAGGGCAGTCCGAATGGTAGTACAACAGGCTTGCCTTTCTCTCCAGGATCGAGTCCTTTATTGCAAAAGGCAATGGGTGGTGGAATGAATGGGACTAGGCGGGCTTCATATGGTTCTCCAAGTCCTCTTGGTCCGTCTTTGAGGATTGGATCAGAGACTCCTGGCTCGCCAAGTCCTGCTTCGAAGACTGGTGGACTTGGATTGAATAGCAAGTGGCTTTATGACAAGGGACGGAGGAATTCAGGGAGTTCTAGGTTGTACTCATAGACGTCGATCAGATGTTGAGTTTTTGTATTATTGAGCAGATACCCATATGCAGACTTGGCGAGCTGCGTTAATTCGAGACAATGAACCCACGAATGAATATTAGAAGACAAAACCACTTCTCGAATTTCATATCTGACTCTTTGTCTTTCAGTAAAGAGCACCAATCAAACTTGGGTAATGGTGTTCTCATTTCTTCATCCTTCACGTGGTGATTAGATCCGGACGCTGGCAATCGAATCTACCGACAAGCATCCAGGAACTTGAAGCTCTGCCACTCCTCACTCCCCTCACAGTACACACAACACCGGATGATTAACGCAATTCAGAATGGGGGCCTCCGACTCGAAGCTCGTGTTCAAGAAGGGCATATTTAGACTATCAGAGGACAAAGTCATCCCCGCCGATGATCCATACTGGGCATCTGTAAGATACCTTATAGCCAGCCTTCCCTCCCCCATCTCCCCCATACTAACACTCTACCGCGCGCCAGTTCTGGGAGCTCCCTGAGTCCACTGAGGACATCTTCAGTCTCTTCTCACCGAACGATATCCGGCGGACGCGCGACACGGCGCTGGAGAATTTAGAGACGCTGGTGCTTGCGATTACAAGCCGCCTGTTCATACTCCGACACCACCCTTCGTTTCCAGATCCAGAGCTTGCGCCAGAGAGAGATGCGCTGAACTGTATACGAATCCTGACTCGGATCCTACCATATGTCTACGAGGCGGAGCAGTTACAGGCGTGGGAAGATAAGTTCTTCTGGGGCGTGAGGAGGAAGCGGACACGGTATGCAGCCATTGAGTAAGTATCGTAGGAAGATGGACGGCTGACAAGCTTCTAGGAAAGCGTCGCTGGCTCGCGATGTACTCTTCGATGAATCGCAGGAAGAGCTTGCGAAGCTCGAGGCGGCGGGTGAGGAGTTCGAGGAAGTGAAGCCGCTCGCCGAGGAGCTGATAGATACCCTGATCGACCTACTCTTCTTTGCGGATTTCACGCTCCCCCGGCCGCAGAATACGAAGAATAAAGTCACGTATGCGATATGGCAGAGTGGTGTGGGGTGCAATACTTCGATTGGGACGAGCAAGGAATTTGAGAGTAATAGGACTGAGATATTGAGATTGCTCTTGACTTTGACTAGTCAGAGCATGTATATGTCGGCGAATCTCTTGCCGGTTCAGGGTGTCAAGGCGATTAGCTATATTGTTACTTGTCCGGATAAGCAGGTGGTTCTATCGGTCCTCTGCTCGTTATTGAATACTGTAAGTCAAGTGGATGGGTGATCAAGGTAAAGAGCTAACATCCCCAGACTCTGAAGTATAATCCGGCTTCTTGGCGAGTTCCATACAATGTCCAAGTTTTCAAGGATCCTAAGGCTATACTGGTCACATATGCACTTCAGGTTGGTCTGCTGAAATACTTTGAGCAGGAAGGCTGGCTAACCAATCCAGTTCCTCCTGGTTATTCTGCTCTACCCAATACCAGAAACAGACCCTGCGCACGCAAAGAAGAGTACGCATTCTCGATATATGACTATCATTACGACCAAAGCTGACTTACGCAGATTACTTTCGACATTTTCTTGGTCGTTTACATAGACCTCAAGACTTCCAATTCATCGTCGATGGAATGACAAGAATCCTCAACCAACCCCTCAACGCCAGTACTTCCTACATCCCTGGCAACCAACAATCCGTGAAATGTACATCTGAGATGATCATGCTCTTCTGGGAGATTACTCAGTGCAATAAACGATTTCGCTCATTTATCATCGATACTGGTCGATCGCATGATTTCCTGGTTCTGATCCTCTTCTATGCCATCGAGTACAAACTAGATGCTTCGAAGCAAGGAGTCGTTCGGATGTGTGTTTTCTTGCTCCAGACTCTGAGTGTGGAGCCGAATTTTGGGAAGAACCTCAACAAGAGATTCGAGGCCCAAGAAACTCTACCACCAACTATCCGACTGCAGAATTTCAACGGAACCTATGCAGATTTCCTCATCCATGTAAGCTCGCATGACTGGGAAAAGAAATGCTTTTACTAACGTTCTCCAGTCGATCTACAACATAATCACAACGAGCCAAGGAAAGCTCACAGCCATCTACCCGGCTTTATTAGCAGTCATTAACAACATCGCTGCGTACCTCGAGAATCTGAGCGCATCAGCTTCTTCGAAACTTCTTCAACTCTTCTCTTCCATGTCTTCACCCAGCTTTCTACTGGCAAACGAGGGCAACCATAACTTGCTTCAGTCACTGCTTGAGAGCATGAATGCTATTATCGAGCATCAGTTTATTAGTGAGTGCCCCCATCTCGTAGATGTAATCAGCACCAGAGCGCTCAAGGAGCATTTGCGGACTCCTGGCCTCCAAGACTCATTACCTGGTAACGAGCTTGGACTGAATGGTCCTTTACTTAGAAATTAATATGACGCCCAAGGGGTTTCAGTCGCGACGTAAGAATTTGGTTATCTGAGAAGTGTGCGGGATTTCCAATGGAGCTGGTGCTGACTCTCATATTAGAAAATCCAAATTTCATCTATGCTGTTCTGCGGAATCATAAGCGATTCGAAGGTAAGCAACTCTATGTGGAGTTTTGTTTCCACGATAACTGACTGGATTAGCTCTTCGAACGTTTACACTTGAGAGTGGCCAAGAAGAGATCGAACGCCGGAATCGACGCAGGAAAGAGCGCCAGACAGATCCCAATGACCTAGCAGAGAGTCGAAGAGGATCCGTTGATAGTCTTCGAAGTCCGTCGATAAGCCAACCGCATGCTCCAACTCTCAGTGACGTACCAGAAGATGGAACATTTGCCATTGGAGACGACGAGGATGAGGATACCGATGATGACAATCGTCCTACACCAGCCGAATCAACACCCACTGAGCAGCCATCAAGGGCCTCGTCTGTTTCATCAAGCATGGACGATGCAGTCCCCACCCAGTTGAGAGGGATGTCAGAGAAGGCGAGAGGAAAGATGCCAGGTAAGTTATTAACTTGTCAGCAGGTATACAGGCATCTAACATCAATAGCTGGCATGCCAACCTTCTCGCGTGCAAACAGCACAACGAGTCTAAACAGTTACTCTACAGCAGCCTTTTCAATCCACGGCGCTTTTGAGCCCACTCCAGATTGGATTGAGTCATGGCTTACAGAACTCCCCCTCCATACAATCCTCACCCTTATTGACCAAATTGCACCACTCCTACCTACACAACGCTCATCCACCGACACTCCCTCAACTTCCATAATCCGTACCATTCAAACGGCCAAGGTCACAGGTGTGGACCCCTCACCAATACGCATTCAGTATTTCGAATGGTCGCCCCTATCCCTCGGCTGGTACGAATCTCTCCTCTGGTCATTTGTCTTCACAAGCGAGATGCAAGTGCAAAAAGGCACCGTCGGCGTCTGGAACGGGACGGCAATCAAGCTTTTCCGCGTCGAGACCGTCGCTCCTAGCGGACCTACTTTAAGCTCTCCCCGCGGAGCAGTAGATGCAGTAGGGAGCAACATCGTGAGTCGAATTGGTAGCATCAACCTGAGAGGTGTTGGTGGTGGGGGACAGGACGCGCAGTCAGGTGGGGGTGGCGATGGGAGAGCGGAAAGACCGCTGTTAGCGAGGACCGGAACGGGCAATGGGGAAAGGCCTGGCTTGATTAGAGGGGCTATTGTCTAGACATGTGCCATGTGCTTTTTCAGACGAGATGAGGTAGATGGGATGATCTAGACTATGCCAGCATGGCAAGAGTCAACCCTCAGTAGTGGTAGTACGAGTACAGTACTGATAGGTAGAGATACACCAGCGAGGCGTTGGGAACAATTGGACTTGGGCGGCATTACTTTTTCCTATTATACCGAAGTTGTACAGTACATCCCAGTACAGTGGTTATGATTCGTTCTTTTCTGCGCTTTTATGTGCTTGTTCAAGTATCTCTTCCAGTCTCCAGTTTCCAGTTTTCCGTACCTAGCCCAGCTCAGACTTGGCCAGTAGCTATCGATACCAGCAACAACAACAGCAAGGCAACCCCAACTCGTCGATCCTTTCCCTCTCAAACCTCTAGGCCACGGGCCCCCCTTCCTGCATGTATCCCCCATTCCAAGTATTTCTCAACGACAATCATTTCCTGGTATCATATCTCATCCAATCACCACCCCTTCCACTCTCTTGAAATCTCAGGATCTTCCTCCCCTCGCTTCCAACACCCCTCACCCAAGTGTCAAGCCACTCAAGGGACATGTGGTGTGTGGCTGTGCAATTCCAACCCGACTCGATCGGCGATGGGACTTTCCCCATGTAGAGTCGGACATGCAGGGACAGCATGCCCTGCAGGGATATGAGGGGTGGGCAAATGGAGCTTACGAGCTCACGCCACACTCTAGAAGGGGGTCAAGCCACATGTCCACCAGACTGATATGACGGGGGTTTGCGCTGTATTGAAATAATTCTGAAATCAGATCCGAGTTCATCCACCTGGGTATATACATGTCTCATCTTTACAACTACCTAATCTCTTTAAATCTTGCGATTGCGAAGTTGTTCATATATTAATTTAGTTGCGCTGGGGAAAGGAAATTTGTCGCGGTTTGTTACAGGTACTGAGGTATTCGAGGATTTCAGAGCGTAGGGCTGAGAATTTTGAGCTTTGGTTTTGAGAGGCTGAGACATTCAGTGAGGAGAAGAGAAGCTGTGAAGAAGATATGGAGAACAGCATCGCCAGTCTACACGCCGCTGAGAGCGAGGAGATCAAGCCTTATAAAATACACGTAAGTTTCTTCCCCCCCCCCCCCCCCCCCCCCCAAGTAGCTACCTTAGCTATAGTATTCCTCGATGCTGCTCGCACCGTGGCGCAAACTTTGTCGCGTGAGTTAGAACTTCAGCTGATGGCGCATCGCAGGTATCATCCAAGTACCTAGATCTCACGAAGAAGAAACTCGAATTGACGAGGTTACCGCATGAGGTCTTCTTGCCTAGGGATAGGGAATGGGACCATGGGACGCCGAAGAGTGAGATTGAGCCGTTGGTTGATTATTGGTGAGTTGTGATTTTTAGAAGGGACTGCGCCGGAGGTATCTCCTGCGACTCGATACATACGCTTCTGGTCTCCATCTATCTACTTTTAAGTAAATATTTGGGAGGCAAAGACAGAGAAAGAGAGGTAGCCAGCAAGGAATCATACTGACAAAATCACAGGCTAGAACACTACACCTGGCGCCAGCGCGAAACCCATCTCAACACAACCCTCCCTCAATACCGCACCGCCATCTCTCTCCCCTCGACCACAACCACACCCACACCATCACCGCCTCTACGAATCCACTTCCTCCACCTCAAATCACCACACAAACACGCCATCCCACTCCTCCTAATTCCAACCTTTCCCCTTACAAACCTCTCCCTAACACCCCTCTTCGCACCCCTCACCAACCCCACCTCGCCAACATCCACCCAACCATTCACACTCATCGTCCCCTCCCTCCCAGGCCTAGGATTCAGCGATGCCTTCCAAACATCCTCATCCCTCCTCTCGAAATCCGCCGGACTATGCGACGCCCTGATGAAAAGGCTAGGCTACACATACTACCTCGCCAGCGCCACAGGATCCGGCGCAGACAGTCCCGCGGGGATAGACTACCATCTGCTCCGCGTACTGGGAGAAGAATACAAAGACAGCTGTCTAGGCATCCATGTCATCGAACCTTGTGTGGCCCCTCCGACATTGAGAGAGCAGCCTGTGGGATGGATGAAATTCGCTTTCGCGCGCTTCTTCCATGCTAATATCTGGGGGTACGAGAAATGTGATTTCGTCGCTTTGAGATCAACACAGTTCAGATCTAAATCTAGATCTAAATCTCGAACCCAAACCCGAATATCTCCACACCCTAGTAATGCAAGAGATGAAGAGAGGCCGCTCTTGAATCGCGGAGGAAGGACGTATGGAGCTGTTGGTGTACTCGGCTTGAGAGAACCTAACACATTCGCCTATGCACTGTGCGATTCTCCAGTCGGATTACTCAGTTTGGTGTTGAGTGCGTTGAGGAGGAGGAGTCCGGGGCATAGGTTGTCGAAGATGGAGATTATTGATGTTGCACAGCTGGCGTGGTTACCTGGTCCGGAAGCTGGAGCTAGGTTCTGGACTGCGGCTGTGGATGAGGTGAGGGGGTTTGAGAGACTGGAGTTGACCGGGAAGAAAGGGGGTGGTGGTAGGAGGAGCAAAGTCGCAGTTACGGTTTTTGGTGCCGATGGTGAGGGCGACGTGTATGTTTGTCCGGCGTGGGCTGGTTTAAAACATGATGTTCTTTTCTCGCAGCGGGCGAGTGGGAGGGCGGGGATTGCTGTTTGGGAGAGGGTTGATGTCCTTGTTGATGGTATTCGAGGACTTGCGAGGGAGGTCGAGAGAGTGGATCCGAGATTGAGGATTAGGGCTTTGGAGGAGATTGTTGTTTTTGAGGAGCCGATCCTGGAGATTACGGAGGATGATAGTGAGAGTAGGGAGAGGGAGAGTGTGGATTATAGTGTTGATGAGAGTTGGGGCGATATTGGACATGAGGGGGATCAGGATCATGGGATGCAACTTGATGTTGAGAGTCCGGACACGGTTGTCGCTGTTGATTTGAGGGGGAAGTAGTAGACTTATCGATTTTGAGAGAGAAGAGAGGTAGGGGTTGGGGTGTTGAGATGCATCCATCTGCTTGTACTGTTTTTTTTTTTTGAAGATACCAGGCGGGATTGATTTGTTGGGGGGCTTTTTCTTTGTATGAAATGACATGGAATGAGACTTAGATGACAAAGTACGATGGATGAACGGCAAGGCAACAACCAAATAGCTCCTTAGTTTAATAATGAAATGGACTACAAACACCTCCACGTCTAAAGTCATGGAATTGTATGTCGGATAAAGACAAGCTCGCCGCGATCCCCTTCCTTTCACTTGATAGAGCTGACGGAGACGGATACTTCTGCTGCTCTTCATTTCGAGAAGGAATCTCGGGCGGGAGGAATCTGAAGAAAAGAAAGGGAGTGTAATAAGGAAAAAGTATAGAAGAATTGGAAGATGGAGAAAAACTTAGGGAGAATAAAAAAGAAAGGGTTAAAGAGTTGCAGATGTACAGAGTACTTTTGAGTTGGAGAATAGCCACACTTCCTTGCTCGCTTGATGACATCATTTGTGTCCAAGCACATGCTTGTCCCAGTATCTTATGGTTCGTGTTCCTCTATACTGCAGGTGTTACCATGGCATTGATGACTTCCTTAGAGTGATTGTTTTTTTTAGTGTGCACAAGTAATATATTCTGTGTGTAATGTAGCGTTCTGTTCCACCGTTCTGGTTCTGTGTTGAAGGAAGAATTTGGGCACGGTCACGTGGTACGTGCCATACACGGTGTCTTCAAGCCTTGGGGGCTGATTACTATTAGAGTACTTATGAGTGCTTGTAAATTCTGCAGTTTCATTTGATAGCTCGAGAATTAGGAAAGGGGGTTCACTTTACAATGAAATTCACTTCTAGATCTTTGCCCCAAGATCGTCAATTTGTTGGTGAGACTCCGCTCTGGATTGCAATTCAATGTCGCTGACTTCACT
Source organism: Leptodontidium sp. MPI-SDFR-AT-0119 (assembly GCA_020726505.1). Taxonomy (NCBI): domain Eukaryota; kingdom Fungi; phylum Ascomycota; class Leotiomycetes; order Helotiales; family Leptodontidiaceae; genus Leptodontidium; species Leptodontidium sp. MPI-SDFR-AT-0119. The sequence continues at coordinate 189,933 of JAHLEZ010000017.1, forward strand.
TGCTCATATATTCTAGCGTAAGTAGAATAAATTTTCGCGGGGGATACTCATCATAGCAATCTTTCATTCATAGCGTATATCATCAAGCTTGAGGAAGACACCCCTTCGGTGTTTTCTGTCGCCTCATCTACCTAGGTAATAATGTAGCTACCCATCCTGCTTTTCCCCTCATATCTTAAATCCCTTTCTTTTCATCACCTCTCTCTCTCCTAGTAAATCCCCCATGCAAACAACGCTACTAAGAAACACAATTCGCACATCTCCACTAAATCACACCCCTGTTGTCATACCTTTCGCTTCGCTGACATCCCCTATTTCCTAAGCGAGGGAGGTATTTACGTAGCGATCGACGCCAGCTCGTATTTCCCATCGTCATCAGCTTCTTTGCTTACTTTCTTACCGACGACTTCTCTCTGTAACACAGACTGGTTTGAATGTTTTATTAGAGGTTAGATATTGAGTGCCACTCCGTGAAATGGTGGTATTCAGCGCTGGGAGGCGGTCTGAAGCTGGTTTGTGTAATTATGGATACGATTTGACATGTAATATTTCGTCTTGTGCAGTTGTAATGTTTCTGTTTTGTATCGTTTGTGACGTATGATGGGAACGATTTTGGATGATGATGGTGGTTGAAACAACACTCAACATGGATTTACCGTAAAGTGACTAGTTGTACGTCCTGCTACTCACTTTCAACCAAGAATCGCATAAGCATATTCAAAGACCAATAATCATATACAGGAAATTTCCAACAAACATTTCCGGTGACTCATTATGATGAAATACAACTTCTAAATACTCTAACACCACCATCAAAATGCATCTCGTAACAGCCACCCTTGCCCTCCTTACAACCCTCCTCTCCCCCTCATCGGCAGCACCGGCACCCCAAATAACCGTAACACCCGGCGCACCCACACCCTGGAACGTAATCAACTCCTTACTTGGCTACTCTCTAGCTGGTTGTACCTACAACTTCAACATCAGCGGCCTCTCACCAGCGGAGTCAAACCTGCCTTCAGCATGTTCTGCTCAGGCTTCGACCTGCGGAACAAGATGGTGCCGTGCGCTAAGCCATAGATACTTGCGAATCTGGTGCCTACGACGGATCAGGGGCTGGTTTTGCAGGTTAATAGATTTGAGAAGCAGGGGAATGACGAGACAGCTGTTATGTCGGGGGATGCAACGGTTGCGCCGAGTGGGGAGCCTGCGTATGAGAACTTTGTGGTCGAGGCGTATTCGCTTGGTGTTACTGTTGGGTAGTTGATTAGGGGGCCTAGGGATGGAGAATTAGATATCGGTTAAGACGTTGTAATGATGAGTCGTCAGCGTAAGCAAAATTAATCAAGCTAATCGATTAATAATCTGATTAATTGATTTGATTAAATTAGAATTAGATTAATGAAAAATTGACTTGATTAGATTAGAATTAGATTAATTAATCTAGATTAATCTAGATTAATTTGAATAATAACTAACTTATAATATTATTAAAATATCACGAATTTTAATCCTAAAATAGAAATTACCACTAATAGTCTATTTATGAACTTACTAGCTTATTATCTTTTATTAATTAGCTTATTAATCGTATATTATATATAAAATAAATAAGTTAAAGGATTAATCCTCGCTTAATCTAAATTAGCCAAGCTTCTAAAACTTTAGCTAAATCTATTTTTAGTATATACTAACCCTTTCTGGTTTAGTTTCCAGAATCTAAACTTAATTAGGATGCGGCTCTTTTATTAATCAAATTAATCAATTAATTCTTGATTAATTAGATTAGATTAGATTAGAATTTGATTAATTAAAATTTTACTTGATTAGATTTAGATTAATAGTCATTAATCTAATCTAATCTAATCATTTTTTACGCTGTGAGTCGTGTCCAGGTCGCGAGGGCTTGGGTATGTAAATCGAGTTGGAGTCTGGTACAGTTGCCCGACTTAGACATGGTCGTGAGGGCTTGTAGGAGAAGTGATGAGGAGGTCATGTAGCTTCGGAAGTGGGTTTTGAGGTCCTGGGCGAATATCATGGTGAGTATCTCGTTGGGGAATTTAGAACGGGTTAGCACCCATATTGCTTTGACGATATCTGTTGGGGAGCTTTGTGAGCTGGATGAGGTATGCTCGGAGCCTGTAGAGGGGAACTCGGAGTCTGGAGAGGGGAATCGGACTCCGTTTCTCGCAGGGCACTGGTTTCAGAATTCTCACGAAGTCTAGCTTGAGAATTTTGGCATCATTTTACAGGGTTATTTCTGCTGCCGAGTTCTGTATGATATGCTGTTGGAGTTGGAATTATGTTTTTGCGAAGGGTCACTTGATTAGAAGTGTGTTCGGTGAAGGGTGAGAAGGTCGGGTGTTAAATCTAGCTCGTTTATCATCTAGGTCGTAGCTTCCAGTTCTACCAGGGTAGGAGACAATGGCATCTGGTAGCAATCATGATTTTCAAATCGATATACTACCACAACTAGGTAGCTAGAAATGAATTAATTCCGATGTGCTACTACTTGCCGGGGTTTAGACATTATCTGCATCCCATCAGAATGATGTAGCAACATCACGGGGCCAGGTAGAGGACAGGCACAAGGTTAGCAAGCATATATAATAACTAACAATTGAACGGTGTGTCTTATCGACTATGTTTTCCAGACCTTACTTGAAGGCAACAGAAAGCAAAGTGTCCTCAGTAAAATCGCGTAAACAAGGCAAACGAACCGGAGAAGAATGTTCAACCAATACCTACCTATACGACAAACAAACTACCCCACTTAGCTTGGAAAGTACAACCTTATCAGAACCCTGCTAAGTCAATGCAAGGGAGGGAAGGAAATCCCTTGACTCCTAAAGATCGAAGTGAAAGTAACAGAATTGAATTTGGTCTAGAGTCTAGACTGACTGATCCTCTGGGCTAGATTACTAATCCATGGTTTATTAAACTCAATACCTTATTTTCAATTGATTAATGGGACCCCTGCTCGTATTCGGCTTTCAAAGTGTACAATTGTAGGTCAAATTAGCTAATCTGGGAGATTGGGCATCGTTGGTCAACAAATCCAAACCGGTTCCGAAGTCGGACTGCTTCATATTTCTCAACACGAGGCAGAGAGAGTGTGAAATCATATAATTGGTGTCATTAGCTGATGTTTATGCTGTGTGTGAGCCGAGCAGGTCAGTATCTTTTGAACCGCCCCCCATTACGTAGTGACCTGGGACGTTCACTACTGTTATTTCTAACTGTAAGATAGCTTCCAGAGCTATTTTGATTCAATTTCTTCTGGTACCCAGATACATATTGCTAAAAAAAAATCCGTCTACATAGCGAATGCAGAGGTAGATTTACTTCGTACAACAGTGACGGGTTCCAGAACCTCATCTAACTGGGAGTACTTCTACACCCTTCGTCTCGAGAACCCCGCGATATCGCATCTTTCCGTCGCTCAATTTCTGCATAGCGTTGGTGATGCCGTCAACACTCATTTCGAACTTCTCAATTACCGGGAAGATTTTGTGTCGATCGGCAAAAGCAATCATCTCTCGGTGTACTTGTCTATCTGCCACGGTGGTGCCTTGGATTCTGATCTGGCTCCCAAGAAGAGCCATGTAGGGAATTCTCAACTCTCCCATGTCGACGGTGAGGGGAAAGACTGTAGCACCTGGGGCAAGCAGTGGAAGGAACAGTCCCCAATTTGGTTGAGCAGATGTCGTCACAATGAGGTGGTCGAGCTTCTCGCCCACAGCAATCTCAGTTTGATCTTTAGTTGGAAAGAATGCTCCGGCACCAAGAGAAAGAGCTTCTTTCTCTTTGGAGTTGGTGCTTGAGAAGGCGACGACATCGCAGCCCATCTTTGCGGCAAACTGGATGGCAAGATGGCCAAGGCCACCGACACCGATGATACCAACACGGTCTGTAGGCTTGACATCGAATTGAGTCAGAGCAGCATGCACCGTCGCTCCTCCACACATTAATGGTGCAGCGTACTCCCTGGGCATCGTGGATGGAATTTTGAAAAGGGCGTCAGCACGCCAGATACCGTGGCTTGCAAAGGATCCTTGGTCAAAGTTGGCAAAGCCATACTGACCACGGGCTTGACAGCGCGAGTCATGACCAGAAAGACATTGCTTGCATTGTCCACATGTATAGTGAGTGTATCCCCAGCCAACACTGTCACCTTTGGCGAAATCGGTCACAGAAGCTCCGAGTTTCTGAAAAACTTCGGTTATTATCAATGGCATATATGAATTTGGATTATGGGGGACTACCTCAACAATTCCAGCTCCTTCGTGGCCAAGAGCCATTCCGGAGGTTTTGTAATGCTGGTCGGTACCGCAGATGCCAGAATGAGTGACCTTTACCAGAACTTCATTTGGCAAAATCTCTCGTGTGTTCTTGGCCTCGATAATCTTGCCCTCGGGGGTACCTTTAAAAACAGTGTACGTGATTGACATGCTGAGAAGCGGTGGGAGGGTTTCTTTGGTGATGAGTTGATTGAAGCTGGAAGGTGAATTGAAGTTGATGGATGGTATATTCTGACTAGAGTTGGTTTTCTGGAGACTGAGGAATCTTCACAGCGGGGAACAAAAGGGAGAGAGGGAGTCGCTATTTGAAGGCGATCCCACATGCATTTTCACACCATTTCACTTCCCGATTTCAAACCCTGGACTTTGGAAAGTATAAAATGACAAGGTATGGAGTCCGTACGATATCCGCAAAATTGCCCTGGAAGGCACCAAAAGCCCTGCAATCTGCTATTGTTAAAGTTTACTTTCTAGACTAGACTACCACTGGCCATGCAAGAAGCATTCCAAGTCATTCCCCAGATGTCTTAGTGATTGATTATTAGCAGCACTCGTGGTGGCTTCAAGTGGCTATGGGATCTATGATGTTGCTCCTCCGCCATCTTTTTGTCGATCTGTCTTCATATCCACTAGGTACACTTTCCTCCCTGTACTAGCTGGGTCCGGAAATCGAAAATGTCCCGTAGACCAGGCACGCCAATCGGAACAGCCAAGTATCCTACGCTAGTCTTGATTCTGGACCAGGAGGCATTTGCTGGCAGCTGGTGTTGGCTTGATTAGTGAACATCATGCTAACTTCATCAGTGGCCAAGCACATTGGTCTACAAACTCAAAACCTTATTTGAAGCGGGGGCGAACGAGCTAAAAGTGCACCTCTCCATCAATAATTACACTACCATACTGTACAATAGCTCTTTACAAGCTATTGCCCCTGTAGCAACTTTGCTACATGGAGAATTTGAGCAGGTGTGGACAGCCAGTCATTTTCAAGATTTGTTCCCATTTTTTTTATTTCTTTTTGGCAAACACTTTTGAGCAGCAATCTCCACATCAGCGAACATGTCGACCAGCAATCCACAGGGTGCCGCCTCCAATATGGGCGTCCAGCAAGTTGAGCCCACTACTGTAGGCATAGGGGACTCCGAAAAGACCATATCCTGCACATCGTGTCGTCAACGGAAGACAAAGTGTGATCGAGTCAAACCAGTTTGCGGCAATTGTGTGAGTGCACTATACCGGTGTGAGTTTCCACTGAGGAAGAGACCAATACCGACACGACGACGAAACATGAAAATGCTAGAAGCAAGATTAGGTACGTATGAGATGAATTCCATGAAACTAGCTGGCTAAAAACCGTCAGCCAACATCGAAACACAGCTTGTTGCGGCGCAACAAACGATTGCGTTACAAGCACCAATGAAGCAAATCGTGAATCAGGCAGATGGAAATCCCTTGCACGAAGGCGCGAACATCGAAGGAGGTGATGCTGCTCTTCTTACTCCAGCTTCCACCAGCCTTGGTGGCCAGTCAACCGACCATTCTATCCCCGAAGGTAGTGCTCCAAAGGAATTAACCCACATGGGTATGCAAGAATGCTTGCCTCCTGACGACATGATCAATGAGCTGTGAGTTGTTACCAGGCAGAAGCTTCAGTCAATTCATTGATCGTCTTCTAGGAATCGATTATATTTTGAGAAGTTCCATCCCACCCTACCTATGATGAATAAATATCGATACTACGCCTCGATGGAAAGGGGCCCGGAGGCAAGACCCCCTGTTTGTCTGAGGTATGCAATGTGGGCAACGGCTGCATCGTTCTCTCAAAGTTACAGAAGTGTCGAGGACTTGTTGTACAAACGTGCACGACAATACATTGAGGCTACTGAGATGAAGGTAAGTGCTGGCAGCTCGGTGTTGTTACCTGGTACTTATATCTTTGCAGAATCAAGGAGAACACTACTTGACACTATATCATGCCCAGACTTGGTGTCTAATCGCTACGTATGAAGTAACGAAAGCATACTTCACACGATCGTGGATGAGTGTTGGGCGAGCTATCTGCTTGGTACAAAAACTTGGTTTATCGAACCTTGATGTGGAAGATACAAGGCTCAAACATCTATCGCTACCAGCACATGATTGGATTGAGCTTGAAGAGGGTCGGAGGACGTTCTGGGCAGCCTTCTACGCTGATAGATGGGCGAGCACAATGACGGGCTGGCCTATGATCCTAGATGAGACGAAGGTGAGCAGAATACTGGCCATTTGTAAACAATGGTTAACATTATCAGATCAACACAAATATGCCGGCTTCCGAAGAATGCTTTGAACGAGGAATTCCACATGAGTCCGTGTCTCTTGCTGCGGCCCGTTCTCCTGAAGGCGGGAGAAACCTATCTCCTTTTGGAGGTCTCCTCTTATCAACGGCCCTGTACGGGTTCAATCACCAGCACGTTTATCAAGCTGGCGTGGACGATCGCCCAGAAGATGTTGAAAATGGGAAATTTTGGAAACGGCATCGAATTCTGGATAATGCCATCACGAATACATTCATGTTCCTGCCAGAACATCTGAGATTGCCAGACGCAGGTCATAACATGACTTCTGTTTTTACGCACATCAGCCTCCATACTCTTGTCATACTCCTACATCAAATTGCAATTGGGCAAGCAGTCACAAACAATCTTGATGCTGGCGTCGTTGAGCAAAGTCAGGCGCGAATTTTGATGGCAGCTGAAGAGATTGTGAGCATTTTGCGCCTGGTGTCTAACCAAGAGGCAGTTGAGGTAGGTTGCAATAGTGTTGCTCCTTTGCTCCCAACTATTGACTGAAGAATGCAGATGGCTTCATGGGCAGGCTTTTGTCTATTCGTCGCAGCGAAAGTCTTCCTCAAAGATCACAACTCTGCTCCGCTCCACTACTCACCGTCGGCGAATATTCAATTTCTCATCAGCATCATGAAGACGATTGGACTTCAGTATCCCATCACGGACTACTTCGTAGCCCAACTGGAACTTGAGGTTCAAACTGCCGGGATAGATCTAAACACACCCATCGAAAGATGCGATGACGTGTTGGATACTGATACGTCGACACGCGTCACATTCAACGGAAGCATGTACTTTACGAATGAGGACCAGTAGTTGATATGACAGCTTCTCTTGAAGTTGTTGCAGGCTTCTAAACTTTTCGCAAAGACCGCATTTCTGGTTCCTTCTCACAGACGTCATCTGAGTCTGACAGAATCTCGCACAATCCCGTCAACAAGTGTATTCAGGCCATTTGTGGTGAAAAAAATCCTACGAGATCTTGTATAGAACTATCTGGTATGAGTGGTCACGCTTCACAATATGTAGGAACATGTACCATAGGAGTTTGTAAGAATAAAAATATTACCACAGATAATTGTCTGTCCAGGGAGTTCCTGGGGCTTTCCAGTCAAGTGAAGGCTCTTTTACAGCTAAACAATCAAAACATTATTTATGATACATGTGCGCTGCTAGATTTTAGACAGTATCATGGCCACAAGACCCGGCAGGATCTTATTGGCAATCCAGCCTACACAGCTGTAAGGAACCCATAGATAGCTATCCGAAAGTTGATTAACTACATAACCGTTCATCTTAACGAGGCAGGAGGCGACGGCCTCCGAGGTTCTCTTGCTTTGAACGACGCGCTCCAAACCCAGAACGAGTCACCACGAGGATTTCGTACCACCTGATGTTCCGTAGCCATTGTGCTATATTGTTTCGAGTTTCGGTTTTGACATTTAGATGGCGAGGTTTTGGGTTTGAAAAGGGTTTTAAATTTGCACTTTAATAGGTGTGTTCACTCTTGATTATTACTTCACTTACGCGACAGGATTATTTCCTAGCACAAACGCCGTTCCGATTTAGTGATCTGATGTTTTTCATAACTTACTCTTATGGTAACCAAAAATGCGGTATCGTGAGTCAACTCCTCAGAACCCAGTGCCATTTCCCTGCTGACTTTCTATAGTTGCTGGTCGACAAAGCTACAGGAGCAATCACAGTACTCCGCAATGACTTCGCCAATGGCAAATTCGCGTTCACCAGCATTGGAGTTGTGACAGGAACAGCAAAATGTACCGAAAGCTACGGCTACGATCTGCATGACCTCGGCCTTCGATGGAATGATATTGACGGCGATGGTATGTCTCCCTGCGCTTACCCCACACTAACCTGCTGATCTGTGCAATGTACAAGCAGAGGCCGAATTTCTCTGTATGCAGTCAAATGGCCAGCTTTATAGATATTTGAACACGGGGATCAACAACATGGTGAACCAGGGCCAGGTATGTTCATTTCCTAGTTATCTGCAGTTCAGTCACTTAATTGGGAATATTCGGATAGAAAAATCCTAATTTGGTACTCAGATCAAGCACACCGAAGGGAAAGAGCGGAAGAGTAAGTTATAGACCTCCCCTTGCATATGCAACGAACTTACTGTGACTTTACAGCTTTACGACTCGCGGACATTAACGGCGATGGGCGAGATGACCTCGTCTTCGTCGACCTGGCCGACTCAACTGTCCAAGCATGGAGTAACGATGGAGCAATAGGATAATTTGGAGACGACGCTGCAAGAACCAGCGCTTTTCACTGGGTACTGAAAGGGCATGTATCTCCAGCCACAATCACCAGAGGTTCGTGCGTCGAGGTTGCAAATATCAATGGAATCGGGAGAGCAGATTCGATACGTAAGTACCCATCCGCATCTAACAGAAGGAATGTGACAAATGCTAATGATGAGCCTTCATGGTCATTTATCCGGATACTAATCAGCAGTTTGTAAAGCTGTAAGTTAACCTCGGAACTGTTGGGGAGTTTATGCTGGCAGCTGACTGGATAAGGAACACTTTTGCGGGACTTACAGTTGAACCTCATGTGCCGTCGCCTCCCCCGATGACTTTTCCTCCGACTACCTTGGGAGTAGCTGTCGGTCGGCGGATCTGAATAGTTGGTACAGTATATGAGATTAGACCGTAATGCATAGATTGGTTAGAGCATAGTGTATAATTTCGATAGACATGGTCGAGAGTAGACTGGGACAGTAAAGATCATAGAAATCTTCCATAGAAATGCAGAACTATCCTGTAATAGAGGAAACCCTTCTGATGTGTTGTTTCAATATATTTGCTCTCTTGAAAACATGTCATTTGCCCTGAACAAGGCTTGAGGCGCGCATGCAGACGAAATAAATACACGTGATGACGAATATTCCGAAGCCTCTTGCCCGTCTGTCTGCTGGCTCACATCGTACATTCCCACCCTGAACGCAGCACCAGCAAGTTTGCTCGAATTTCCTCAGCAACGGCGCTGGAGCTGCTTTTCATTCCTTACTCGCCGCCCTCTAAGTTACCTAAGAACCCCCCAGTTTGCCATAAGAAATAACATCCTTCATCGGCGAGAGAAAGCAGTTCTCACTAAACCAATTATGTTCACCGTTCTTGTGGCTTTTGACACGTGCTCTGTTTGTCCAGCCTCAAGCCAATCCATATTCTGCTCCCACATTTTCCTCCCGTCAGTCATTTTCATTCTGCACCGTAAGCTGCATAATTTCAACAAAGTTGAGGGCTTTCTTAAGTTTGGAGTCGCTCGGCTGGGCTCTAATTTTTCAATCACGACTCGTCATCAGCGACATGGCAACTCTTGTTCGTTCGGAGATTGGCGAGAGGGATGAATTACAGGAAACAGATCTGCCATCTAACGAATGTCAGGTCCAGCAGACAACACTGCCTCCGTCCTCCTGCGACATAGATCGCTGGCGATATCACATCGGCCTCAAGCAGTTTGGGGAAGCTTTGGGCGCCGCTGCAAAAGCAGTTTTCCCAAATACTTCAAAGTCTAGATACACCAGGGTTTCAGTTCTGATGATACAGTGGGAAGATGAAGATCCTCGTCTTCCCGTATCAATCGAAATTGAGAAGCTTTACGACGTTTTCACCAAGATCTATCATTTTGAGACCGAGATTTGGAAAATCCCAGACCAAGGCTCCCACGCTTCAACAAATCGAAAGATCCTCGATTTCATAGAAAATGATTCGAAAGATCATCTTAGGATCATTTACTATGCGGGTCATGGGGAGTTGACCAAAAACAGACTGTTGTCTTGGACAAGGTAACTTTCCACTTTAATTCCGCGGATTTTATTGCTGGGTGTAAACGCTGAACAGTTGTTTGTAATAGCTGGCGACCCACCAATTCAAAGCGGCCAACTGTCAAATGGAGTGGCATACAGAACGTACTCGAGGAGGCTCAGAGTGACGTCCTCATCCTATTGGATTGCTGTGCTAGCGGAGTATCTAATCCTGGAACCGGAGAAGGAGTGACGGAGCTCATCTCGGCATGCTCATATAATTCCGTGGCGAATGGAGTTGGCCAATACTCCTTCACGAATGCCCTTACCATCGAACTAAGGGATTTGAGTGTCAAGCCTTTCTTTACAGTTGGTGAACTGTTCGGTCACATATTTTGCCGAATCCAAACACGCATGCCAGAGGATGGACACGAGCGACAGCCGGCACCCATTCATTTATCGTTGATCAACAGCCTAGAACAACCACGAAGCATCTGCCTTGCCAAGCTAGATACTGTATACTCCCCATCGAAAGTCCATTCAGACATGCCCAGGGTTCACCCTGTGGACCATGTGGAGACTCTTCCTACGAATGAGTTCAACTACGAACGAGGATCCTCGATGTCGACACACAAGCAAAGCTTAAAACCAGAGTTTGAGAATGTTGCGGAGGCCGTTTCTGACAACAAAGTTCCAAAGCTTGCGTTTGCAATTCGATTGAAAGAAGATCTCAAAGTGGGTCAACTCTCCCACGACCTCTTCATGGAATGGTTACGAAGGGTGCCAGTGGTAGCAGAGGAGGTTAAAATTGAGGCCGGATTCGACAGCTTCTCCTCCCTCCTCATTTTGTCAATCCCAATATCTCTGATGGCCTATCTGCCATCGAACTCAGCATTAATCTCGCTTGGGCCCATTACCTCGTCCAACAACGTATTAAATCGAACACTGGGCGAATTCGGAGGCTCAAATGACTCCAATCGCTGCACCCCAAAAACTGAAAATGAAAAGCAGAGCGTCTTTAAAGCAGGCTTTTCATCTCCAACTTCCCAGCTTTCCTCCGATGAAAAGACCATACCGGATTGGCAACATTCGAGAGCAGAAGGCTTCAAGTCTCCAATAGATGACATTCAGAATTCCTCATCGATCAAATCCGCTAGACATAGAACTTTCGCAAAAGCAAGCTTGGATTCGAGTCTATCCAAGGATGAAAGTGTTTCCTTCCAGATTTCGAAACCAACAAACGAAATTCTGGCAAGGGTACCGACTGAAGGCTTAGACTATCAAGCATGCCATCGTTTCTTCCTTGACAATGGTCAACACTCACCGGCGGTGAAAAGTATAGCATGTTACATCAATATTCTGCTACCGTGCCAGAAAAGACCGTATCCCGTCCAGTCATCGTCTGCAGCTGGATCCCTGGATCAAGGAGTGCCTGCAGCTGTCAGCTTGATTCCGTATATAAAACGCCTTATTTGTACCGGGAAAGATTGTTCTGAGATTCTTCAAAGCTTTTTCGGCAAGAGCTGGAGGCTCGGGATTGGGTTCATTGTCGATAACGAGCGAAGAAACTATCTCTTCTTCTGTAAATCTTCTAACTGGGCCAAAGTCAAAGCGTGTTATGATCTGCCAGATGGGCAAGATGCACCCTTCTTGGAAACATTGCAAGTAGTCCAGGAGTCGGAACTGCAGTCTGCTGAAGAGGTCTGGTCTGCATGGATGGATCATCAAGACTGGATGTTAGGCCCCAGAGCACCACTGATGCCCTACAGTCCAAGAAAAGCAACCGTGAAGGGGGAAGAACTGAAGAGCAAGTGGGAGCGCCGTTCGTCCTATGAAGAGACAGAACCCTTTAATGTCCAGATGCCGCTGTTAGATGATGTGTTTTTTTGATGGTGTGACGTTCGCGAAAACTCATTTTGTTTAGTCCTTGAGCGGATTTCTCACTCGCGACATGGAAAGCAAAGCGAGGTTTTTTGTGTCCTCCCAGGCGCCTAATGTGTTGTTGTATATCCGATTGTCTACTTCGGACGTCTTGGCTCGCTCCTGGAGGGTGGATAAAACAAGGCAGCGAATTGAATGCTTAATGGATGGGTGAGGTAGTCTTCGAAATAGCATTTGAGAATCGTGATGTGTAGTTCGGCGGCGGAGATTCGGTTTAGGATATCGAATGCTTGGAGGCATTGATTGGATACCTACTCGTACGGGTTTGGAAATGGTAGACATTGTGATGTGGTACTGTGGTACATTATGATTTCATGTGATTAATTCGGTCTGGGTGTTTTTTTTTTGGTCGTTGGATAAACAGAAGGAAGTCTGCAAGTTTCTGCCTTAGTGGGAATTTGTTTGATTCTTTTACTCTCTCTCGCTTAAGGCGGTTCAAAGGATATCTCACAGACTGCCTCCCTAACTTGGCACCAAGGATGGGCTATCGTGACATATTTCGCAGTGTAGCCCTAATGTGGTAGTTGAAATTTAATAGACGGCAGAAGTTGTTTGTCTCTCCTGTGTTCTTCGTTATCCTAGCTATACTTGTGGGTTGTGCTCGAATGGTGGATCGTGGCTGGGGTTCTGAATAGGGGCGAATAAATTAATAAATTAATTCGTAGGCGAGGAAAAATCAAAACTGATGTCATATGATTGTAAACTGTTATTGTAACAAAATGGCATACGAAAATTGGAAAATGCTCTCATCTGATAGAGACGACGGTATATTAGATGAATGTAAGCTTGATTCCATGCTCTGACTTAGGCATAGAGGAAGAAGTTGCGTGCCCGGGTAGCTTCCTGGGAGGTAAGGCAAGTACTGGTGATATTCCTACACCTTAGTACCGAAGATATTTTAAGTTCTATGATATCTTAACATCTCTAAAAACTTGCGTCTCTCACCTGTCTTGACGCTGTTTTTTGTTGATTAATAATATTGTGATGAGGTCGTGCTTGTCCTGCATATGTAGCTTGGCTTCTTTAAAGTGGGAGTGAGACACCGCTATCTCGGACGGGGAAAGCGACGGACAATTCCGGGATGCCGGTTACAGAACAACGCAACCCAAGAAACCCGGAGCCACGGTAGCTGGATCTGGATCTGGAATTAATCCGTTCTGGCCAACCATGCTAAGTTGATTCCTGATCATTAATTGGCACGTGAGTCTGTTTCGTTTCGTCTCATCTCATCTGGGAAGCCCTGAAGATCGTTTCGGGCTCAGCTGAGGATGGAATAATTGCATTCCGTGAAAGCTCCGTGAAGTTTAAAGTTAAATTCGGCATAAAGACGAGTCAGCAATGAAAGACTTTCGCCTGAGGAATTGTAGGAAGATAAGGCGGTGAATAACCCGCAGGGTGGTACGAGGTGCTGCTGTGCGATGGGCAGATTGCTTACTTGACAGCTTACCTTGATATGCTTTGGCTGGCAAATGCATGCGATTGCTGAGTGTGCAGTACTTGAACTTACACGGTAGCTGCAGCTATCCACAAACTGGAATGGGCAATTGGTTCGTTTGTTGGCTGTTGCTTTGCCGCTGTGAATTTTTGATTGGTTTGAGAGTTGCGAGGGAGGCATTGAGCAGGAGGATATTCGAGTGCACAAGACGCCAGTTAGGATCAGTGCTTGCCAATGGAATAATACATGTAGGTATTTGTCTATTATATGAATCCATAGCTGTTGGGGTAATTGTAGGATATCAGACTTACATACTGAAGTGCATGAGAAGAGCTGCAACGACAACACAACACACAACACACAACAATCCGATGCTCATGCCATGCCTTCCCTGCAAAAACCCAGAAATACCACCACGTGCATGCGGCCGCCTGTCAAATAAGCGGGGCGTGGCAGGGCAGGGTGGCACTATTGGATGTTTTAGAGCAGGATTACCGTAATCCATAATCCACCGCACGCAACTTGCAATAATGCCGGGCTGCCAAGGAATTATCCTGGTCGGATAAGCACATCATCCTCGTGGAAATCTTCGCCACCCACGGACCAGGCCCCAGCTGCTCTGCTGCGCTGTGCTGTGCTAGGCTGTTTATCTGGACACGAGGAATGTGAAAAGGAGAGAGAGACTTGATTTTCTTCCCTATCAATTGGCTTCCTCCCCCCTCCAACTTCTTTCATCTAAATCCCCTCATTTTTCTTTGTTCGGTCTCCCGGAACGAACGCGGGCACACACCTACCGTTTCCTGCCAAGCCCAGCGATCTAGACGAGGCCAGCTGCCAGCCAGCCATCATCAGACCAAGTCCACCATCCAGTCCATCCAGTCTAGTCCAAACCTCGACCAACCACCATCCCACCAAAGCATCACTCACGACCTGCGCTCAGTCCAAATTCCAATTCCCGCACATTCAAACACCCCCAATCTCTGCGAATCGTCCCTCAAATGTTTCTGCACATCTCCTTCGAACTGTTCAACATCTGCCAAACATCTATATATCCCCTCGAAGATGCATCCCTTTGAACCCGGCTCAGGCAATTCGTGTCGCAGTTCATAACAACCACCACCCGTCGACTAAGCGTTCGATATCCGAGGAAACACAGAGCGGCAGGCCATTCAAAATATCCTGCAAATCACTGTCCGCCATAATGTATTCTATTCTCCTCGATGTTTGGGGGCATATCAAGTCTTTGAAGCCGGCCTTCATCTCAAAGACGCCCCATTTCAATTTCATCACAGTCCATTGTAAGGTGCTGGAGCCGGTTCAATTGAAGACACCCTTGCTAATTGTTTCTATAGACTTCTGGATCATTGGGATGGCCTTGTTCGGTTCCCTGTGCCTATACATTCGATCAGACCTCCAATACATCGATGCGCTCTTCCTCGGTAGTGGCGCCGCGACCCAGAGTGGTCTGAATACAGTGGATATAAATTTGTTGAACACATGGCAGCAAATAGTGGTATACTTGATACCCATGGTTACGAATCCCATCACAATTCACAGCTTTGTGGTGTTCCTCAGGCTATACTGGTTCGAGAAACGATTCCAGCACATTGCGAGGGAGTCAACCAAGAACAGGAGGAGCATAGCCAAGACTCTGTCAAAGGCAAAGACCAACGATCGAGATATTGGAGAGGAAGAGAGGGGAGTCAATGGCAGGAGTATTGTGGTAATGCATGGGAGCACGAGACCGAATGGCATGACAAATAAGGATGCGCTGCCCGAGGATTTCAATGACCAACTGGAGAAGGAGAAGGCCATGATGGCAGAGGAGCGTACTCGCACTTCACAATCATCCGAGGGGACGAGCAAGGGACAAGGCTCGGAAACTGCAGCAGATGAACGACTGGATACTGTTGAAGACCATCTCCGTCCCCACCAGATCAAATTTGCAGAACAAGTGAAGCGGAGTGATGGACTGGCCGATCAACCAATCCGGATGCCTGCTCAACGGAGTAACGAAGACCATATTGCCTTTCTCGAGCGTCAGCGGAATCAAGATGAAGGAAAAGTGCTTCGCATTCCTGGTCCTCGAGATGCCGACGCAGGTATTGCTCCTGTCACAGTGGACGAGCAGGATCCTCTCAGCCAAGTCATGTCACGACGAGAATCTGGATTCTCGGGCCACTTCC
Source organism: Leptodontidium sp. MPI-SDFR-AT-0119 (assembly GCA_020726505.1). Lineage (NCBI taxonomy): Eukaryota > Fungi > Ascomycota > Leotiomycetes > Helotiales > Leptodontidiaceae > Leptodontidium > Leptodontidium sp. MPI-SDFR-AT-0119. Next base: position 205,895 of record JAHLEZ010000017.1, read on the forward strand.
CACACTACGAGCAAGCTCCTACAGCGCCAATCAACGAAGATGACCACATTACTCAGCCAGTACGACGGAATATCACGATCGCTGAACCAGCCCGATCTCCAGTTCACGAACACGTCGCCGAAGATGCAAAGGCCGCGAAGAATACTCTAAGTGTCCTAAAGTTCAGAAGACCACGTCTACTAGGCGGGACGAAAGACGAAGATCATGTACATCATACTCGCAGGACTGCAACCTTCCAGACGATCAAATCGGCGCTCTCCAGAGAGAAAGACGAGACTATGCCCTACCTGAGTTGGGAGCCTACTGTAGGACGTAATTCTGCATTCGTGGATCTGACAGAAGAACAGAGAGAGGAACTCGGTGGTATCGAGTACAGATCTTTGAAATCTCTGGCTATGATTCTAACTGCATATTTCGTTGGATTCTCTATCTTAGGTGTCGTTTGCCTTACCCCGTGGATTTATCAGAACAGCTCGTTCGGCGACGTTGTCAGAAATGATGGGCAAGGTCGGGCTTGGTGGGGAATATTCACAGCCAACTCGGCCTTTACCGATCTGGGCTTTACACTCACACCAGACAGCATGATATCTTTCCAGAGAGCTCAATGGCCTCTGGTCTTGATGTCGTTCCTAATCATCATTGGCAATACTGGATTTCCAATCATGCTCCGGATTATCATCTGGGTCACTGCCCGATATGTTCCAAAGTCCAGCGGGATTTGGGAGGAGCTTAAATTCCTGCTTGATCATCCACGTCGATGTTTCACTCTGCTGTTTCCTTCCAAGGCAACCTGGGTGCTATTCTGGATTTTGGTGGGTCTAAACGGTCTAGATTTACTATTCTTCATCATTCTAGATGTAAGTCACACACACCTGCCTATTCTGAGCTCTGCTGACATAAATAGCTTGGAAATACAACGGTTACTGACCTCCCGACTAACATTCGCGTCTTGGACGGCTGGTTCCAAGCTGTTTCAACCCGTACAGCTGGATTCGGTGTTGTCAATCTCGCTGCACTTCACCCCGCCATCCAAGTATCATATCTCATCATGATGTATATATCCGTCCTCCCCATTGCCATTTCAGTTCGTCGAACCAACGTGTACGAAGAGAAGTCCCTTGGTATCTATGGCTCACCACAAGAAGAGAATGCTGATGAGGAAGAGCCTTCATATATTGGCGCTCATTTGCGACGTCAATTGTCTTTCGATTTATGGTATATTTTCTTGGGATTCTTCATAATCTCTATCTCAGAGGGCAAGCGTATTCAAAGTGGTGACCCAGGGTTCACTATGTTCTCAGTCCTCTTCGAGATTGTCAGTGCATACGGTACCGTTGGTTTGAGTATGGGATACACCAACATTAACGCCTCATTTTCTGCGGAATTCGGTGTCATTGCCAAGCTTGTCGTCATTGCCATGCAGATCCGTGGCAGACATCGTGGTCTCCCTTACGAGCTCGACCGAGCTATCCTTCTCCCAAGTGAGCATCTTCAAAAGAAAGAAGAAGACGACGCCGCGGCCCGAGTCAGAAGACGTTCTTCAGTTGGTACTGTTGGAACAGCTGGTGAAGCCATCGGCAGTGGTGCAGCGAAGACCATGGAACGCTCTGCATCGAATATCCTCGGCACGCTCCTCCACCCAGGCCCAACGATCCCCAACAGCCACCGCAATGCCTTACATCGACCCGAATCCCGCTACAAACCCCGCAGAGCAAGTACTGCATCGGCGGGTATGTGGAGCCGTGCAACCCGGAGCATCAGTCCAGGCAATCCCATTCCTTTCGACGGGACAACCGAGAGGAGAGGACGATCCGAAGGCCGGAGAAGTTTCTTCCAAGAAGGCGTCAACTCACCACCGCCTGAAGAGACCACTACGCCTGCTTCGAATAGCAAGAACGCGTAATGGACACAGTACGGACCAAGAAGCGAGTTAGCGAGGCGCAGGCGGTGTTATTTGTTAGAATTCTTTGCACATTGATCGACCGCTTTGATCAATTGTTTGCATTTTCCCTTCACGTACAAAAAAAATTAAGTGGCATGCTTCTTTTTTGCTGGGAAACGGATTACTTTACTGTCTTTGTAATTATTTGGAGTTCTTGTTTGACTTTTGACTTTGGCTGATTTGCCTGCACATACTGCACATATGGTATATGTATGTAATGAAACAACAAAAATGTGCTGGAGTCCTTTTTCTGGTGGGGGGTAGAGGGAGCCGGAAATGGGAAGGTGGGAGGACTTGTGTAGAATTATCGCGCTTTTAGAGATGGATCTGAAATATGAGGGAGAGGCCTACTTGCTTGTGGGTATAGCTACGGTAAAGCTACGGAGTATAGTTTAGAGAAATTCTAAGCTATTTCATTGATGGACTTGTCTTGAGTGTGCGAGATTAGGATTGGGGTGAGTGAGTGAGTGAGTGTAATAAATGGGTGTAGAGGTGTAGATATTTTGTTTGAAAACGATACTAATGGAATAGGTTAGGGAGCCCTCGGAGCAAATCAATGGGATCATGAGGCAGTCCTAAATTCCGGCTTGATTGTTCGTGATTATCTGACTAATGTCTTTCTATTCCTTAGCAGACTTTCTTCATAAGTGAGCTTTCATATTGTCACACCTAACGACGATTTGAAGAGTAAACAGCATATCGGTTTTTCTTTTTGCCATGATTGTTACTCAAGACTTAAGGTCACACCTGTCCTCATCTTGCTTTTCCATATTCGCAGAACCAGTCAGTGGCTTGATATTCATTGATCTAATTGGTAGCTGTGGATTTTGAATTCCCTTGGCTGGTTGGACATGCTTACAGATCTTTGTGTTACCTTGTATTTATTGGTTGTTGTTGACTTTCGTGACGAGAGGAATGTTGGTGTTTTGTTAGGTGCGTCTTTCCATGCTGGCGATTGGACAGAATAACCAACACTTCGACACGATGAGGAACTTGCACAACTTACACCGCAACGCCCCCTTCCTCTTGTGATACCTACGTACACTAGACTGGATGTGATGGACAACTCCAAAGTTTTTCTTTTCCTGGTGGTACTTGCGAGCTGAATGCAAGAGCCCGTGATTTTCGGTTGTTCTTTCCTTGATTTGTTGACTATTCACTCAAGTCCTCGTACGGCTGGATCCTCTTTTGGTCAGTCATTAGTTGTTTGGGACTGACGAACCGAGTACCCCATCCGCTTTCAGATGAACGTGGAAAATGGCTCCGGTTCCTTGCCGGAGGACAGAAGTGAGAAAGTGAGGGCTTCCCTTAAATGTTCTCTCTCGGTTCTACGTGTTCATGTTTCATTGATTCTTTCTAACGACCTCCCCTACTTCGGTCCTCTACATTCATTGATCTCCGAGTACTTGTCTTGACTTCATCTACTTATCACAATAGAGTGTGGGAAAACTGTACAAATACCTCCTCAATAATGAAGCTTTTCATCTTCCTCTCGATCTTCGGGTCACTCCTCGCCATCGTCGTTGCCGAAAAAGGCTCCAAGGATCAAATCGATCGTTGTGTATGCTCAACCTCATAATTCCAAGGCCTGATACAAATCAACTAACAAAATACAGTGTTCTGCTCTCACATCTCTGAAGACCTACATCTCGTTCCCCAACTCACCAGCCTACATCAACGAGACTACCGGAAGCTTGGAATACTGGTCATCCTTCGAGAGTGACCTCTCTCCAGCCTGTCGTTTCACCCCAGCCAACACAGCTGACCTCGCTTCCGGTATTCGCATCCTCGCTTCCAACAAATGTCAATTCGCCATCCGCTCTGGTGGACACATGCCCTTCCCTGGCGCTTCCAACTATGATGGCAAGGGCAAGAATGGAGTCACTGTTGATCTGAGCTCTATCAATCAGGTCCAAGTCCTTGACAGCTGGAAGCAGAATGGCGCTGTCCGCACCGAAAAGGTTGCCAAGCTTGGCCCTGGTGCGAGATGGAGAGACGTTTATGCTAAATTAGACCCATTGGCTTTGACTGTACCAGGTGGTCGTGTTGACACCGTTGGTGTAGGTGGATATTTGGTCGGAGGAGGTCTTTCTTTCTTCGCTCATACTGTTGGATTTGCTTGCAACAGTGTCCTGCAGTATGAAGTTGTTCTTGGCAATGGAACTGTCGTACTAGCAGACAGTTCGCAGAATGCTGACCTTTGGCTGGCTTTGAAGGGTGTAAGTTTTCCTCGGATTGACCTTCACTTCTTGATGCTAATCATTCCAGGGCCACAACAATCTTGGAGTTGTGTCTAGCTTCACTATGAAGACACTTGCAATTCCTAATGGCATATGGGCAGGCAATGCAGTCAGTGCACCTAGCTACATAAACCAAATCTACGACGCGTTGTATCACTTTGGTGAAACTGCTGGTAGAGATGGTCTGACAACGGACATTTCCGGTTCAAGTAAGCCCTCCTTGCCTAATACTGGTCTTGACAAAACGCCAACTGACTTGTTTCCAGCGTCGATCTTCTATTTCAACTCCCCTTCCAGAAACACCGTGTTCATCAGCAATTTCCTCGCAAGCACAACCGGTGTCGCTTTTCCTGCAATCCTCTCGAATTTCACTGCCATCCCTCAAATCACCAACACATTCCGCAAAGCCACTCTCGGAGAGTTCGTTTTCGAGCTGGGAGGTTCGGACTCCGGTGCCTTTATCGCTGGCCATCGTCAGATCCTGGGTGAAATTACCTTCATGAACAACATCGAGATGATGAAGAAGGCTCAGCAGATCTTTGAATCTACTTTTGCACCCTTCGCTCAAGTCAAGGGCTATACTCAGGTGTTCATTCTGCAGCCACTTCATTGAGCTATCCTCGCTGCCAATGAGAAGATGGGTGGAAACATGTAAGTGCCATCTTCTGCACCGGTTTTCGAGGGAGGGAAAAACTAATATAATGAAGTTTGGGACTTGGAGAGAAGGATGGGAACACAATCTGGTATGCCATCCTCCTCACTTGGGACGATACGAGCTTCGACAAGGCTATCAATGATGCTTGCAAGAAGTTCTTTGCCGATGTCACTGTTGCTGCGAAGCGTCTTGGGGTTTACCATCCATTGTAAGTGGCTTCTGGCTAGCTCTCCCTCCTCACTTCACTGCCCCTCCCTTAAACGTCTTCAAAAGTTTGAAGTTGAGCTGACGATAATCTGTAGCATCTACCTCAACTATGCCACCAAGGACCAAGATCCCATCTCTTCTTATGGTGCCGTTAACGTTCAGAAGCTGAAGGCTGCAGCTAAGAAGTATGATCCCGATCAGGTCTTCCAGAAACTTGTTCCGGGTGGATTCAAGTTGCCAAATGGTGGTGGTGACGATGGGATGCATCATGGTGGTCACTGAAATTCTATCAGGAGCTCCTGAGTTGTAACGCTGTGATATCGCGTGTTTGAGAAGTAGCAGTATTTTTGTAAAGGTTTCTTTATGATGGGATATAATTGCACCGGTGGTATATTTATTTGGCTGGACGTGCTTCGGATAGATCGTGTAGCTTTCAATACATGACAAGTACATCTTAAGTTCGTCATGGGGTATGTTTATGTAATGGCTCTTAGCTCTTATTGACTTGGTGATTTTTTCATCTATTGAGTGGCAGAGGACAATTGTTGAAGGCATTGACTGCATAGTGGGCTCAATTCATTGCGCTGTGAAGCTCTCTACTAATTCCACGTTATAATCTCCATCCGATCCCATCAGTTATTTCTGAATAACATACATATTTAGGAGCATCCGAAGGATAAACGCTTTAGAATTTCTTCTATAGCCACTGATGCACTTTGGATGTTACATCATGCTGAAGTGGCAATGTCTCACCTTCGGGCCAACTTGAAGGCATCATCAGGTGAATTCTGCGGGGCATGGAGAATAATGAATGAATTTATAGGTCCAAAATTCTCTCTTAAACTGCATTCACTATAGCCGTTCATCAATGGCGTCGTCGCTCATGTCTTTAAGCGAGGTGATACCTCCTACTCATCATATGAACCTTCTTCCTTCCTCTTCGGCGCACAATCTCAAACCACGAAACTTCCAATTTCCTTGCACCCAAATCTCTTCTTGCTCGATACACTGTACCCATACCGCCATACGCACACCGGCGCCAGTCTATCAAATTCTCCTCCATCATCTATTATGGCCCTTTATTGTGACTATACCGTTGGCCCTGACCAGTACATTCGAGCCTTTCGAAATGGCTCCATGGAACTCAGAACTGCTCTGTCAGATGCATTAGAGGCTGCCCCGAGTCAAACAAAAGACTGACGGGTGCCACTAATGCGATACTTCACCAGAATCCTCGACATGCGCAAGCTACTGATTGCTCGAGGTCGATGTCCTCATCCAAACTCGGAGCAGTGAAGCTTGGCTCCACTTCGATTTCCCAAGTTCATGAAGCTACCGCTTGAATTACGTGAGATGGTATGGAGACGTGCTTTGCCACGCACATGTATTGTGGAGATGGGCTGCATTCTGACATTCATCCGTCACTCGGCGGACTTCCAAAGGTCTCACGGTCTCATCACGGATGTTGCACACGCTTGCAAAGAATCGTACAACGTCGCCACTAAACGTTACCAGAAGCAATCCCTTCCATTCTTGGATTCCAAACGGCTAGGTGTTGGGGCTACACGTTTTGTCGACTCCCTTACTGAAATAATTTATCTCAGAATGCTGTTTACAGAGGTTCTTTCGGTATCGCACGAAAAGGCCTTAAGACGTGTTACGAGGATTGCTATTCCAATCAAGAAACCGTACGGAACTTGGCGCCAGAATGACATTGGTCCAGGAGTCTTCAACCTCTGCGACAATCTCAAGCAGGTCATCTTCGTCGCCGATGAAGAGCGATTCATGGCAGGAATGTTCAGCGGAGAGAAGGATTTTACAGACTATGACTACACTCCCAAAGATAAGAACCTCCGATTGCTGCCAAGGAAGCGAATGGATCTATGGGAGGAGAAAGATCACCCCTTCTTGTCTCTGTACAAGGCAGATATCGAGAACCTGCAGAGAGTTCTCAAGGGAGACGCAGTGGTTGAAGCCTTCAAGGGTATTGAGATCTCTTTCGAGTTGTGGAGAAGACCAACGCGATCTCCCTAGGAGGTTTACAGATGTGGTATGGTTTTTTCTTTGGGTTGTATCCATCCCTCTGCCCCTCCACGATGCCCACGAGAGCCTGGTACAGAATCCCATTTCTGACTCTTCATTAGACACCGACGTATATGCTCTTGCTCTGCTTCCATTTCCTCGACATGATTCATGGGCATTCATGGACAGGCTTGGACTTGAAGTATTGGTGGACTCAGCACAGTACTTAGCTGGCTCGATACACGCACCCGATCACGAAGCTGGTGAGTGAAACATCCTCCTCCATCGAATCTGATGGATGCAGTCATGATGCTTGATGAAGGGAAAGACAGTATCACACAAGGCTCTAGCTTGGAGGGGCAAAACAGAGTCGCATTTCCCTGTATTGTACTATCTAGCACAACCCAAATACACGAGCACGTGAAACATACCATTGAATCATGAACTTCATTACTGCACATAAAACCATGAACGTAGTTAACAGCATAAACGCCAGCAATACCGCCGCCACCTGCCATGCCGCGCCCGGCCCCATGTATCGTCCCGTCATTACACTCCCAACCTAGATTTATACACCCGACATATCCACATCTCCATCACTCAATAATTCATCCACAAGCGAATCCCTCGTTCCACGTCTCCTCGGCGTTGGATTTCCGATGATCGTGCCCTCATCATCGTCCTCCTCTTCCACCTTCTCCAACTCTTCCTCGCCCTCAATAGTGCTCAACACACTCTTGTCGTCATCCACCACACTCGGCGCAACGCTGCTCTTGCGACTAGTCGTACTGTTCACACTACCTCTCAGATTCAAAGTGAGGCTTGCTTGCTCCTCATCATTCTCTTTGAGTGTGTTGACGATCTTGCCAAGGGAGACGTGGATCTTGAAAAGGGCATTGCGGCCAGTGGCGTCGGCTATGAGTTTCTCGTCGATAGCGAGCGATACCTCAGCATAGATCTCGCGAAGGAGGGAGGGCGAGGAGGAGGGTGAGATGTGTAGTTTTGCGAGGAGTGGTGCGAGGGTTTTCTTTTCTTCTCCTGTATGGCTATCAATTAGTATTCAACGAATGGATGAGAATAAACTTACTGCTAACAGTTGAGCCTAAGCGCTCCAAAAGGTCCCGGGCGAACTCGAGATGTACATCACCATTCACTGATTTCTTGGCGCTCTCTTCAAGCGTCATTTGGCTTCCTGGAACATAGCACTTTCTTGGGTCGGTCCAGTCGATCAAGTGTGCACCGATGGTGCTAAGACTGACCATCTCGGTCTCCGCATCACCCTCATCGTCAAGGGTTTCTTGAACTTCAAATAGCTTGTGGAGGGCATCGAGAGCCACTTTCTGCATCCGAGATTGGTTTTCCTTTCTGCTGAAGCTGTACACTGGTAAGAAATAGCTGAGTGTTTGACGGACACCTTGATTTTGTGCGGTGCTGGGGTCGAAGTAGAGAACCACCAGAGTCTTGAGCAGGTCATCAATGGCCGGGGAGGCATCTGAGATGACTCTTCCAAGCATGAGCTTGGCAACAGCAACAGCTGCGGCTGCTTGAACTTCTGGTGCCTTGGTGCCGGATTTGAGGGCCTTAAGATAGACCTTCAAAAGTGCAGGGTTGGTGTCCAGAAGGTGGGCTCCGTGCTGATTCAAGATATCGGTGAGGATCTGCAGAGCGGTGATCTGGAGCGCTGCATGTCCTTTACTGAAGAAGTGCATGAACAGAGTCAAGTTTTCCTCAGCAAGTGATTTATCGAGTAGAGAGCAGAGTCCTAAGCACAGCAAACCGCGCTCGCGAACAGGGGCCTCGTGACTTCGGACTGCAGGCACAACCAAATTATTCAACATGGCTACTAAATCAACGTTTTGCTGCAGGTTGCCCTCAACATTCTCCAGCATACACTGCACAATGTGAAGACATTTCATGTTGACCATGATTTCGCGGATCGCTTTGTCCTGGTCCTCTTCTTCAGTGCGTTGGGAATCCTTTCCAGATTTCGTTGGAGTACCATCTCCGCTGATCTCTGATCGTGCAGAGTGGAAACTTTCGTCAGCGTCTTCGGATGCTGGCTCGTCCATGATGGTGTCATGGACATCAGCAACAGCTTCCAGAACAACACTGCAGAATTCCCGCTCCCCGGCAGCATCCCCGGCACAGATACCACGAAGAACTTCAACTGTGAGCTTGGTAACCTCCTCTGGAATATCTGGAATGGAGAGGGTTTGTCGCAGAAGAGCAAACATCTTCCTGCGTCCAACTTCATCCGAGTAGTCCAGGGTTTGGGCAATGTGCAGAAGCTGTTCGACGATGAACTCCTGCTCGACGGTGTCTTCCTCATCTTCATCTTCGCTTGGCTCCTGCTCTGCAACTCGCTTCAATGCTTCGACCAGAACATTGATGTATCGTTGAAGATAGAACGCAAGCTTGGTAACTTCCGGCATCTTCTCCTCAATCAGCGCTTCGAATTTTCCATTTCCTTCATTCCGGCAGAAATCATTGAAACTTCTTGCCATGAAAACGGCCTCGGCGCTCAGAGTATCCCAAAAGTTATCGTCGAATGTAACTTCATCTCTGTAGTCTGGTCGACCTTCCCAGAACCCTTTCATCGCTTCCAATGCAACTCCGTTCTCTACACCGGAGTTGACAACGTCTATGCGCTCAAGTAGCTCCAGGAGGCCTTCGAAATTAGGTGGCTTAGCCTCTCCAGTGGCGGTTTCAGCTCCTTCGGCTTCCGCAGTACCTGCACAGTCCTCAATCCATCTTTCTCGGAAGAGCTTTCCGGCTGCCTTCCGAACATTCTCATCTCTGTCCCGAAGACCCCATCGGAGTAGTTTCTCACGCATCGAAAGAGATAGATGCCTGAAATCTCCCAGAGCGGGCAAAAGCCGTGAGTAAAGGGCTCGTCGGGTGGCTGGATCCTGATCTCTGGCTCGTTCCAACAGAAATGGCAGGGTATTTGGGAGGATCGGAAGATTTACCAAAAGTGACCGTCGAACGTCGGCACTTGGGTCATTTTGTAGCACATCCAGTAGTCTCTCAAGTAGCCCAGATCCAGACTCATCATCATCACTATCCGCTGCTTCGCCTTCCACTTCGTTTCCTGCGAGACGACCTAATCCTAACACGGCCTGGACACGCACCATAGCCTCTTTATCATGTATCCGCTTGAGTAGTCCATGGCGGAGAAGTTGGAAGAGGTCGTCGTCGATCGCCTCAAGGGAGTTGATGATATGAGATATCAGCTGGGTAGATCTGTACCTCACAAACTTCTCCTTTGACGTAAGAAGAGGAAGAGCTGCGTTCATGAGGTGTGAAGTGAGTCTTGTACTTGGTGTTTCCATCATAACGCCTGCATCATCGTCACTCTCCGGAATAAGTTCATTGTCCTTCTCATTCGCATGTCGCAAGAACAATCCGGTAAAGCGAATGGCACGCTCCCCCACACTCTCGCTCTTCTTCACGGGCATAATCCGCAGCACGCATCGCGTGAACTCGTCCGTGAATTGCTCCTCGTCAAAATCCTCCGCTCCGGTCTTGTTCTTGTTGCTGCTGGTAGGCTCATAGCAGCATGCTTCCTGGATCTTGCGGAGATTGATCACCAGCTTCCTGTGGCTAGCTGTTGTCCGTTGTGCGTCGCGAAATATGGAACCAACTTGCGTTCGTAGCTCATTCTCTGGAGATTCTTCTGGGATTTCGATATTTGGAGTGGAAATCCTCGAGGCTGTCGAGGCGCGCGAGTTCAATGTTTGGACAGAGGATTTGTGAGATACTGCAGATGCCCTGGTGGACCGAGCTGATGATACCCTGCTGGGCATCTTGATTGATATATCAGGTGTGTTTATTCGGGGTCCTGATCTCTCGTATGCTGGGTGGCGTTGGGGTGGTTGTTGTTTATTGAGGCGCGGTTTGAATCCTCCTCCCAAACGCAACGCGACGTCCACAATCAACAAGCGGCCGCATCTCGGCTGTTGACCCGCCAGCTATCGATAAGACTCATCAACTCCAAAAATACCGTTAACCAGCTTTCAATGTGCGCAATAATTTTGATCTGAGATTATTACAATGAATTTTCTGAGTCATTCTAATAACAGAGAGATCTGTGGATGCTAGAATATAATTTTGGGTCTGCAAGCTGTTCCGGAACTTGCTATAGTAAACATGCCAAGCGTTTACTCCGTTGATGCAATGAAATCGGTAACAGTTCATGTCTACCTAGATAACCATCGTGTGGAGAACGAAAGGATTAACTTTGCTTCAAAATGCCATTTGCTACTTCATTGGCTTTCCTTGCGCTTATTCTACATGTTGTACATATTCTCTCCGTTACGCTGCTCCGACGTACATTCCTCGTTCGTAAGACGCGTTGGGACCCAACAACTCGTCAAATATCCGTACACCACTGTACTGATCTTCCTTGCTGTGGAGCTTTGAGTGCTCAAACAGCTCATCTCGACTTGCTGACAACAAAGGTTCCAATGCTTCACACATCCCCTTGAGCCCGATTGAAAGCTCAGAAGTCGGACCGAGTACTGTCTGCGCAAGCTTCATACCATGCAACCCTGGTGTGTTGGTAGATAGCCAATAATTCTGTCCGCTCGAAGCTTCTTCACGAGGTTCAAAATCTCGGGGTGAAGCCAGCAGTTCAAGCGCGTACTTCTCCACTTTCCCCTCCCCATCTTTTCCACCTTGTTGCTTGACAGCTCTCACAGCAGCAAGCTCTAGTAAGATGCCATTGACCTCGTGAAGTTGAGCCACGGATTTGCTGCCTTCCGGGGCATGATGTTTTGGATCCTCCATCATCTCCTTGACCATCTCCGCCCAGTGCAGCGCTTTCTTAGTTTCCTCGGCATCCCAATTACTTGCCATAGCTTTTTGCTGTATCCAGAAAAACACCTGCACCACAAATAACGGGTCCGTGAGCGTCAATCCTGTCTCATCCGCACGTCTCAAGCACTCCAAAATGACATCTTGTCGTCCGGCAGACCCTGCCTTACGCACCAAAGTCTCGGGTCGAATGCGTCCAAATCGAAAGCCGACAGTCCTCAAGCCCCGAAGCAGATTCGGTAGATTATCCCAATCTCTCTTCTCCTTCATCAGCTTTAGTGCTCTCCGCAAGCTTTTCGTTGTCCCCGGGACGTCCTTCACAATGTTGATATGCTTCAATCTAAACTCTTCGCCTGCTATGATGGCCGTAACCGGTTCCACTTCGAGTGACTTCTCGTATTTCGGCTTGAATATGAGATCTTGTTGCCCCTTGGAAAGATGGGCTGGGAGGAAGAGTCGTTCGCGGAGTTTGGTCAAGAGGTCTTGCAGTTCCGGAGAAGAGACTTCTGTAAATGCGGGAACAGCGCCTGTGAAAGAGTTAGAAAACATAGTTGCACTAGGATATACGTCCATACCATGCTTTTGCCGTATTGAAGAGCTCGAGAACGTCCGCTGTTGAATTGAGATTCCTCTCCCAGGTATTCTGACAGCACATTCGCTGCAGCGGAACGCCCTACCAAGAATTCTGCTATTCATGATCGAAGAGAAAGCTCCAATTGAGCCTCTCTTTAGTTGTGAATGGTGTGCCGTGTTTTGCTGCTGGTCTTCAGTGATGCTCGAAGAATTGTCTTGTGAGGTTCTCCAGCCTCGAGGTTGGCCTAGAAAGTTCAAGGGGCTTGAGCCAATCAGAGCTCGGCAAACAATTTCCAAGCCAAACCACCAAAGCTTCACAACGGGAAACCTCACCTCACCCCATTCACATCAATACCATGGCGACGCCAACTCCCACACTGCGGCCATTGAGCTGCTGGAAATCGATATTAAGGCATTCGAGGCAGCAGAAGGCAGCAACGAGGTCATTGACAACATACCACAAGCCCGCGCCCCTTTCAAAACGACCTGCATCAACCCCAAGCCAAACTCCTACACAGTCTGGTATGGCACTTCGCGGCTCAATTGCTCTTTGCCAATGCGTTGCTAACACTGGAATAGCTCAGAGGAAGATAAAAATTGTTCCGCCACCAATTTCATTCGCCAAAATATGCCGAGAGCCCCTCAAAGCCTTCACGGAAGACCAAATAGCCATCCTCGACCCAACAGGTGCTCGTAGCCACCTCTTCTCCCGCACGAATACCGAAGCTGCCAAAGTGGGTGACATTCTCCTTGTACGACTGAAGACTGGAGATCCCTTTGCAGGAGTATGCATCAACATCCGCAGACGCGGCGTCGATTCGGCCATCCTGCTCCGAAATGAGCTGACGAGAGTTGGTGTGGAGATGTGGTACAAGATCTACAGCCCGAATGTGGAGGGTATTGAGGTTGTTCAGAGAAGAGAGAAGAGGGCGAGAAGAGCGAGGTTAACATACATGCGGAAGCCGAAGCATGATATGGGCAGTGTGCAGAACATCGTGCTGGCTTATCAACGGTCGAGAGGCGCTCTCAGGGGTTCAGTGCTGGACCAGCAGAAGAAGGGTGGCGCAAAGAAGAAGGGCAAGGGAAGGAAGTAGATGTATTATATGTTGCATATCTGGCGCTTGGGAGACGGGACGAAAATTGTACACCACATGTCACTATGTCTGCCTCTGAGTGATGGAATGAGCAAGTATTTCTTGCCATGGATGTCCAGCAAGTTGTTTCCACGCAATCGCGCCAGTGCGTGTCCCAGGCGACTTGATATCCTCCATGTTTAAATACATACATGGTAAAAGCCCCAGGTGATCTGAGCAACAGAAGTCGGTCAATCTCAATAAAGACAACCCCGTGTTCCGCATCTCTTAGCCTATCTAGGTGGTGACTTGGATGGCCGCACGTTCGTACCCATCTTGGAGTTCGCGCTGACTCTGCCTGTGCAGCTTCATAGCCGTGTGGAAAAGACAATCAGTGAAAGGATCTTGCTATGGCAGGATCTTTCAAAAAGCCCCACAGCCCTTCGCCCGCTCCAAATTCACAAACACCGTCTCCGTTATGAAAGTCATCAGCTTGGTATCTGTGGTACGCGTGCCTTCCCAAAGGAGGTCCATGGACTTTGCGAACTCGGCGGCGTGCTCTGAGGACAATCCGTCGATGCCAGATGCTATATCCTGAAAGTTCTTCAAAGCGTGATGAAGAATTCGCCAGCTACGTACGTCTTGACATCGAAAGAGAACTCTTCAGCTCGGTAACAGTATAGGTGTCCTAGTATAGTTTTCATCCTCAATCACCCAGTCTAGGTCAATTTCTAGTTCGTACAGTTGGTCATTCAGGGTGGTATTGTCGGAATCATCAGCTGGCGTGGACTCTTTCGTCGTCAGAGGGTTGCTGGCAGGTTCAAAATCGCCACATGAGTATGAACCCGTGTACAAGAAGTTGATGAAGGCCTTGCTTGACAAGGAGGAGTTGCTCGCTTGACATATTGACGTCGCATCCTAAAACGTCATCATTAGCTTTACCAAATTCTGTACTTGCACCGATTCACGTACCTCTTTCTGCCATCTATCCACAGAAGCGGCGATGCCTTCAGAAGCAGAACACACCATAGCTCGACGGACTTTAAAGGCCTTGTTGCAGCGGATTGGTAAGTTGTGGTATTTGCCTGTAGTAAGGAGACCAAGTAGTTATGCGGGAATGGGACTTCAGCATATTGAGGTAGGAGCTCCTACTTACTTCGCGAGCATGACGTCCATATTAATCTTTGGTCGGAAAGCTACCTCTTTTGACTGTTTGCTTTCGATAGACGAGAGGCCAGCCAAACCGGGCATCATATTTAACTTTCTGAGAGGTTGCATGGAGCAAAGGCTCCTTTCTTTGTGCTCGTTTCCAGAATTCATAGGAATTCGAGGGCTGTTTGCTTTGGCTCCTTCCATCATATTATCGCACAGGCATATTGTATTTCAAGACACTGTCAATTCTGGGGCTGTCTAATGGTGATTTGAAAAGAAATCATAAATGTGAGTTTTGAGTCAATTTTTTGATATCAAGATTTCAAGAAGCGCCCACATAGGTATTGTTTTTCGAATCGATTTAGTAGCTTCTCTACTCTGTTCTCCTTCCAGAGGTTCCTTTTCCAACAAAGTAGCATTTTCACCCAGTGTGCGATGCACTCCTGATTTGTTTGGGTGTTGCGGAATCAAAGCACACTACGTCAAGACGGCTGGATGAATCGATGGATCAGGCGTGTTCAGCTCCACATGAGTAACGAAATATAGGGGGGTGGAGCTCCTAGAGACTTGTGTCCCCGGAGGAAGCAAACAGTTGCCTCCATACTCAATATCCGTATTTTTGCCCAGCGTTGAGGAAATACTAAGTCAATGTCCGGTGTCAACGGGAGCACTTTTGTAATGACTTTCCAAGCCCAAGGTTTTCAAGATTCTATGATTCATGTAGTACATTAAAATTTGATTGTTTCCAGCTCGTCATCCAACAGTTCCCTCTGAGACTTCCTCTGCTCCCATAGATCTCTCATTGCCGAATGAAACCAATTCCAACTCAGCCTTGCTTTGGGAACTCCATGCCCCCTTCCACAGCCCCCACTCCACCAACAGCAATGGCAATCATCCTCGCCGGCTCAGTCTTACTCGCATTTCTCCAACTATGCATCGCTGCCCTCTGCAGCACGATCTCCCCTTTCTTCAACAACTTCTTCTCTCCCCCGTCAAGAGTCAACTCCAATTCACCCTCCAAAACACAAACGTAGTCCACTGTTTGAGTACGATGCATGAAGCCCTCTGCTCCTTCTAGGTTAGGCGCGTAGTCCATGATCACGGCGCCTGTTGCTCCAGTGGGTGGGAACGACCTCAGTGGTGGAGAGGTGGGTGCGGATTGGTGGTATGTGAGATCTCCGGAGGTGCTGAGGTCGAAGGATGCAGGCGTTGAGTAGAGATAAGTCATCTGAGCTGAAGGGCCGAGAGGCTGAGATGGTGCAGCTGCAGGTGGGAAGAAGGATGATGTTCCATCTTTAGCATTCACGGTGATGTGATGCGTAACTGGAGGAAAGGTGGTTGCCATCTTGCGATATGTAGTGGTTTTTTGGATCTTAAATTAAGGCTGGATTCGAATTGATGAAAGTCTGATAACTTTTGATGTAGCAATGAAGCACTGAGGGAGAGAACATGGACTTATATATAGTTTCATAGAATCACTGAATCACGACAACGAGTAGTCAATTTCATAACACGGCAACTACTCCGATGGCTAATCACTAGGAAATCTCGTTTCTGCGATGTCACTGAGTATTGTTTACCTGCATGGCCATGGTGTTGTCGAATTCCCGCAAGCGAATCAGAGACCAGGGCTGGGCAGAATCCGACGAAGCGGGGAGACTCTAGCTTGTTTCTACCTAGGTCTCATATCCATATTGAGGAGTCATACGATTGCGATTGGGGTTATTGTGGTTTAACGGGTCGTTTTGGGGTCATTCAGCTCTCGAAATGCTTTATTCAGAAGCTCGTGAAATATCAATGACGGCGTCATTTTGCCACCCCTGAACGTGCATGGACATATGCAGTGCTGCGGCGCGTTCAGTGCCTG
Organism: Leptodontidium sp. MPI-SDFR-AT-0119; assembly: GCA_020726505.1. Lineage (NCBI taxonomy): Eukaryota > Fungi > Ascomycota > Leotiomycetes > Helotiales > Leptodontidiaceae > Leptodontidium > Leptodontidium sp. MPI-SDFR-AT-0119. The sequence goes on from JAHLEZ010000017.1 coordinate 222,441, forward strand.
GTGGTGCCAATTCAAGAACGAGGATAGTCTGCGATTGAAAGAATAGCCACTTTGGAGTTCGGTATCATGGCACTCCTGGAACTCCTCATGTACGACGGCAATAAATTCGTATCTCGGCTACATGGGTAAGTAAGGCGTGGTTATGTCCCACGTCCCACCCCACCTCGGACTTAAGTAGACTCGGCCCGGATGGACGATATTTGGCTCGGACTTACTCGCCTGCTCGGTGAGACTGAACACGTCCATCGGTGGTGATATTTGCACAGAACTTTGGGTGTATTTGACCCAGTATTTTTGCTCTGGCTGGCTCCACTCCTACGCCTAAGACTGCTCGGTTATTTACGGTCGATGAAAAGGGGCGGGGTTTTTTAAGCGAGTCAAATCGCTGGAAGTCAACAACAATCAGCATGGAATTTTCCCGTACTGTGCGGTTTTGTTAATTGCACGATTTCCATGTCAAATTAGGCAGAAGGGGTTTGTGTTTTCAATCTCCCAATATCGTCGCTGGACTTGAGCATATCTTTCGAAATGGAGAAGATACTGTAGTGGCTCGTCAGATGTACTTCAGTAGTTATGATTCTTGGCTACAGAAGTTCTAGAAAGAAAACGCGCAATGTCATTGGCAAATTTCAGTAGAAAGAATCCGTACACCTCAAAACCATCGCTATGCTGAAAAGACATCGTCGACTCTCAATGACTAGAACCTGCTGTAAAACCCCTCTGTGCAAAGTTCATAGAATTTAAAAGTTCAAGGCTCCCAGCTTCATTTGCCCAGTTCAGTCACGAAATGAATCCATGATTAATCCTGATTTTGAATACTTTTGTATTCTACGCAGATCAACAAACGAGGCGCTTTTTGCGGGCGCCCTCATTTTATTCATGATCGTGTCCTCCGACTATGCAGCTTGTGCTATATCGATCACAAAACTACCCAAATAATCTGCATCTGAAATTCTCCTTTCGATTTCTTCACACTCCATCATTTTACCAAATTGCGAAACCCCATTTTCCCCGCGACTTTCTTTATGGTGTCGTTCCCGCTCGTTACGTTTTCCCACAATAGCGTAACTGCCTCAGCAGATTCCTTCATCTCATGTCCTCCAACATTGATTGCAGCAAAGAACTCGCCCGCTGCGTGTTTCGTAAGAGCTGGAACGTGGCTTGTGTCCTCTTCGATGTACCTAGATCAGAAATCTTGTGTTTACAAGGGTTTCTGTTAGGCATGTGTTTTGTGGGAGGGGTGAGGGGTGATCTCAAGAGGGTTCGAAATTACATTTTGACGAGAAAGATGGAGCTTCCCGGACGACACATCCTGTCGCAATCAACTCCAAGAGAATGGGGTTCAAGAAGTCAAAGGCAAACATTTCTAGAGACGCCTCGCTGCCTTTTCCTGGCTGCTTCTGTTGCGAGAGATCGTGATTCATCTAAGTCTGTGGTCTGCATCTGATATGTGGGCCGGTCTTTGGTGTCTTAGGTGCCTTTGACTCAATCCATTTATTAGTCCAAAAGAACACCTTTCCAAAGAAATGCGCCATAAATAATCGCACTCTTGACTTGGTTCTACGAACACAAAGCTTCGTCGCCAGTGTGTATCTTGAATCCCTCATGTCAAAGCGCACGTACATAATGTAGATTTTGCCAGGCAAATTCATATCTTTGTCAAGATTGCTAGCTAATTTCAGGATGTCTCTCGCATCTATGGAACTTGAATCTGCGGAACGCAATAATAAAGCATAGTTTCCTCACTCAATCACTAGTCATCTGAACCCCATCCTCAAATCAAGTCCCATCAAGATTGAAATGGCTGCAACCCTGAAAACTTGACACACCGTAGCTTCAGGCTTCAACGGTACTTGTTCTTCTTTTTCGTGGAGGGAGGCAAGTCTGAAGCCCATACGAAGCCCTGTTCTACAATCGGTTCTAGGATAGCATACTCTGCCACTTTGCTATCAAGAGTCAACCTCAGAATACCCAGGCGAATATCTCCGCGCGTATCCATCAGCTCAACGAATTCTCCACGATCAAGTAAAGTTTTGATGTTGGATGCTGCAGACTTGATCACTACGTCACGCAGATTCCGATCTGACTCCACCGTGTTCTCCCACAGGAATTTGGCTGCCTCCGAAAACCCAGTGGAGTTCCAAGACCATTTAACGACCTTCTCGAATTTCGTCTTGGCGAGGCATTTCAAGCCCGGAATATCGAATTTGTCAGCCGCGACATACATCTTGGCGTTGAAGACAAGAGCATCCCCATCGACGGTGACTTCCGGGACCGGCGCAGGGGGAGCCACGACCTCCGAATCCGAGTCAAGGGGAAAGCAAGACTGTGGCTGACTCGAATTGGCAACGGCCGATACCGGGACTTCGGAGTTGTCATCATAGTCGTTTGTGTAGAGGTATCGAAGCATTGCTGATATGATGGGCAACTCGTCCTAGGGCAAGTCGATGTTTCGAAGAGTAGCCTCCTGTTGATGGTCAGTCCCTTCACATGAAAGGTATCGCAGAGTCTTCTTCACACCTTAAATTGCCCGCTGATCATCGCAGCCAAAACTTTCGATCGTGTACAGACAATGGTGCAGTGGACGTTGAAAATTTTATTCTGGCAACAAATTGTCACACCTGCATATTTTCCGGATTCGAGGAGTCTCCGTTGTGTTAGCACATCCTCATCTATCAGATAGGAGGACAACTTGCCCCTCAATGGATGAAGCCATGTCTGCCATATCGATCTTCGTTCCGAAAGATGTCGGGAACCTGATTTGAGAGAGATAGACAGTGCAGATAGTACAGACAGAGGTATATGTATTAAAAAGTTGGAGCAACGTGTGATCGAAATTGTCTAGGCGCAAATCCGCAAACGGATGTTCATTGGTGGAGGCTTCCATTCACGGACGGCATGGTGCATAATTTGACTGGTCTACTTTTAAGAGGAAACAACTCCTCAGCGTCAGATTTCAACAAGACCTCAATCAACTGATCTTCCATTATCAGCTATTTCTGTGGGGTTTTCGGGTCCCTGCAAAATGAGGAACAGACACGATCATCTATGTCCATCTCCGAGCAAAAGAACTCGACGTGTAGATTTCATGTAGCAATCGGTAGCTAGGAGTCTAGCTGTGCGGCTCGCTCATTTCAGCGTCGAACCGGAAAGTCACGAATGTAGCTTTAAACTATAGTCTATATGTTTGAGGTATTCTTATCTAAGTGAATTCTATTACCGGATATCTTTCATCTGTTTAATCAAAGGTTTATGAAGTTCCGAAAACTCTCCGCTGCAAACGAGCTAACCTCCAGGGGCGGTAGGGACGAACGGGACGCCGCAGTGAGTTTCAGAATTATCGGGAATATCTACACTGCCACGGAATAGAACTATGGGAATTAACGGGTACGATACATGCGGCCCTGGGATATTGTCCTTTGGTTTCGGCGCTTCCAAAAATCTTAACAATCAACTTCGCATGCAACAATTCACTTCGAATAACATGTTCCGTGAATCTGTAGAGATCGTTAGAATTTCAATAGTAAAAGCAAGGAAATCACCAAAGAAGCCATATTGCACAGTACAATGATTTCGCGGCTCGTAGAAGCCACTATCCTTACCACAATCTCTTCCCTTCACCATGTGACCCTGGGCTATCACTCATCCGCACAGATGCACAATTCCAACCTAGATCTATATTTGATTGTTAGGAAGCCACTCCGTCCACTCTACAGTGCCCAGAACCAGATCCCTGCCGAAGTCAACATTGTCATTGAACAACGAGAGGAAGTTCTTCTTCGCCATCAGCTCCCTCACATGAGCAGGGAAACTGGCAGCGTCGATAGCGAGCTGCCGTAGGTCATAGATTGGATTGGTATCCGGAGTTCCTTCGTAAATCTGCCTGATACTGTCCACAAAGCTTGCGGTATTCCAAAATTCCGCGAGACTGGCCTCATATTTCGATTTTGCCAGTTCTCGAAGCTTTGGGATATTGTAGTAATCTGCAAGAAGGTACAAGCTAACCGCTTCGAGAGGTCTGCAATTGTTACAGAGTTAGGATGTGGAGAAAGTCCAGAGTCTTGGCTGATTCTGCGCTCCCGATTACTGCAATTCCGGTGATCCCCAACGTGTTCATTCGTCCTTAAATGTGGCGAACTTCGATCAGTCGGAGCAGATTGCGTCCCATGGACGTGTGATGAGCTACGTCTACGAGCTCGCAGTCGTTCTTGTCTTGTTTTTCGTTCGACGTGAGCAGTAAGCTCATCCACGGTCCAGTAGGGTGGAGCCTCTCGGCAGATCCTGTCCACGATCTCAGCAGATGACAGAGGTGGACGATTCTCCATCGGATTGGTTGCAGCACCCAGGGGGATCGCGCAGTGGTAGAAGAAATGAATCATAAGGTAGACAACCTCTGGATCATTTGCCGACAGATCGTACTCTCCAACTCAGGATTCCTACGAAAACTTAGGAATTGCCAGCATGGGATAAAGGAAGTTGGCTCCACGCACCTTGAAGTCCCCATCAAGAGCAGCCTCTAGCGCAGGCCATTGTGGACAAACGATTGCCTTGTGGATTTTCCATCTCCTGTCCCTGCAGGTGATCGCAAAGTCGGAGTATTTTTCGCTCTTGTATATGCTGTAATAGTATATACATAATTAGCTATTGGACTCTCGGTATTTTGATGTTGAGTGGAGGGTGGAAGTGTGTAATCTCACACCGAGAATCGAGTATCTCGCTCTAATTCCGCCATTTTCCGTACAGAACCAATGATTAAAGATACTGGATGGGTATACACTGGTGTTGGGATAAGAAAATCAAGTTCTGGTTCTCTCTTAAAAAGAATGGTTGTTGACAGCTTGGCATACTTTCAGAAATCCAAAATCATGTCGAAAGAACATCCGAGATTGGAAACCACAAGCAGAGCTTCTCTAGTAAACGTTGTTGCCTACCTTAGCTTCAACCGCCATCCCCCCAAAAACGTCTGAAAGTTGGCAGGCACGTCCTATCCCTCTTTCCCTTCCCCATGATCGACAGTCACTTGACTTTACGTTCCTTGTCTGGGGTCTGGAGCAGACTTGGGAAGGATTCTAGAGCCGCACTATAATTTTTACGACATGCATCGTTATTGATAATAGGCTGAAAGAGTCCAAGAGAATGGATGTTTAGCCTCGGACTGTGTGCAACTGCTCTTCACAGCACTATGGAAGATATCTCTTCATTTCGGGCCAAGTCGGTCCATAGAAGCTTAATACAACCCGCAGGATAAAAGTCATGTACTATGTTCACCTGCGATAGCAATTGGAAGCTTCAAATTGGAGACGAGATACACATGAACGCTATCCCCTTGGGTGCCATAAGCGCCCTCCCTATGGGCACGTGCCGCTACGCCCAAAATGGTATAGCGGGACCATCAGTGATCGAATAGCGTGTTCTAGCCTGAACAACACACTATTTCTCGCTTCTTAGGGGCTTGGTACAGGGAGTCTTACAGGGCCTCAGGAGGGCGTTCCTGGTGGCACCTAAGGGGATAGTGAGCTGGAAGCGAACTGCGATTGAGATAGGTGCATGAAGAACACTTTAATATGTGCAGCAGACCCTACATCAAGCAGTAGAGTTCCAGGAAGCGGAAAATGAAAGGCCTTTGCGTTTTTGTTCCATGACAAGGAAACAGTAACCTAGATAAATGGGACAACCAGATTGCTGGAGCCGAGAGTCTGCTTGGGGCTACAGAAGAACTCTCCAACCATTCCACGACACCCCGCATCCTGCATCCTGCATCCTTACTGCCAAGCCTCATACGGATCTTCCCATATCACATCAGCACCTTTCAAGCCGATCATAAAGACCGGTATAACGGGGAAAGCTCCAGGTGTCCTCGGGAACGAAGATGCATCAACGACCCGAAGTCCGTTGACCCCTCTTACTCGGAATGAACTGTCCAAGACAGCCATCGGATCGTCATCAGCTCCGATAGCACAAGTACTGGTTGCATGATGTGACCAAGCTTGGGTCTTGATTGCATCCTTGACGTCGCAATTCCGATTGCCCTTGCAGGGAAGGGTCTCCGTCCATGGTTTGAAAGGTGCCCCCATAGAATCGAAGATCTTACGACCCAGCTGAACTCCCTCAGTTAATGCTTGAAGATCCTTGTCCGCCCCAGGCTCTTCGAAGAATCTGAAGTTGATATCCGGAACCTCTCGAGGATTGGCGGATACGAGATCAACTGTCCCAAGACGACCATTGGGGTGGATCTTGACCATTGACCAATCCCAAGTACTGGGTTTGGCGCCTGGGACGACATTGACAGTCTTGTCAGGCCAGTATCCTTCGAACGAGTATCCTGGAAGGCCGAAGAAAAATATGTCGCGCTCGTTGTAGGCCGCAACACTGGACTTGAACATGAGTGCATCGAGAGGGCCAATAGCATATGGCCCCTTACCTTGGAACCATTCTTCAAGACATGGATCACCAGGTGCCCCGAAAGTGCAGACAGAAGCTTTATTCGTGAAGTTGGTTGAAGCTTCTGCAGCGACACCCATTTCGGTGTTGTCTTGAAGATTTTTGCCCACGCCTGGAAGGTCGACGAGAACTGGAATATTGAACTTCTTCAGTTCGGCTTTTGATCCGATACCACTGAGTTTCAGAATTTGGGGTGAGTTAAATGTCCCCCCGGCGATAATCACTTCGCGCTTCGCATATACCTGCTTCGTGACACCTTTGACTGATGGATCGTAACGTGGGTCGGCCTGGTACATGCTGCGACCAGCAAGATACTCCACGCCGATTGCGCGAGGGGTTTTTGTGTTCTTGCCTAAAGTATCGAAAAGAACCTTCGTAACAAATGACTCAAGCCCCACGGTCAGCTTATACTTGGGGTTTCCGTTCTTGTTCTTGGCATTCAAAACTTGAACAACAGCATCCCGAGCAGACACCCGTCGCCCCATTGGGTTCCTATGAGACGGGAATCCTCGAATACCCACTTGTTGGTCACGATAAGGGCTTACATTGTTCATATCAGACTGTAGAAGTTCGAAGATCTTGTTTGGATCCTGCCCCATCACTTTGGCAGCGGCCTTCAGAACTTCCTGAGCTTCAGTTTGATTCTTGAGGGACTCGTCATTGTTCAGACTGATGTCCAGGAAGCCATTGAAGCCGTGTCCAGGAGTTCCTTTGGGAACTGTGTGGTCGTTTTCCAACTGAATCCAATATTTGCGCATGTTATCGGCACTTGATTTATTAGCTCATTGCCTTGTCGCTCGTTCGTGCTGGTAGTCACCTCCAAGAGTCATCATCGGTAATTTCTGCAATTTCGTTCCAGTCCCTTTCAGGAGGTAGAATCGCGCATTGCACATTGTGGGTAGAGCAACCTCCCAAGGTTCCCGCTCGGGGATAATAAACCCCAAGACGCTTTGCACCAGTTGGAGGACTTAGAACTCTCCTTTTGTCGTATTCCATACCAAGTGCTCGTACTTGTTGGTGATTTCGTCTTGGGAGGGTTAATAATTGACATGTCCCCGATGGTCTCTAAGAAAATTAAAGTCCTCAACACTTACAGATGTGTGATACTTGACAAAAAAGTCCCAACGCATGAGTGGATCGTTGTTCGCCAATGCGCCCCACTGCGCGACCTGGCCACGAGTTTTTAATATTTTCAATACCTGGCTGAATTCTGTGTAAGTCACTGACCTGTTCGTGGAGATTGTCGCCTTGATCATCGCCAGCCTCAAGGAGGAGAACAGATGCACCCTTTTTTGCCAATTCTGCTGCAAGGGGTCCGCCAGCTGGGCCTGAGCCTACGACAATGTAACTGCGAGGTCACAATGAGCACTTGTCACTGAAATTTTTGGGTTTTCGCAATTGGAAACTTACTCATAGGTGGCTTTTGCAGCGATGTCTGCTGTTGCCGTGGCAAGCAGAGCAAGCAAAGAAAGCCACGAGAAGTTGCCCATGGTTAAAATTGAGCAAAACCAAAGAATAACTCGGTGAAAATTCGGAATGACGAGAAGCAAGCATACTAGTAGATTCTTGTGATTTATTATATACCTCATTCACCCCAGAATATGAGGGTTAGTGATATCGTTTGCAGGAAACCAGTATTTAGCCATACCCAGCTGCATGACATATTTGTTTTGAGCATCCGACATCCCCGCGGCTGAAGGTGTCACTTGAGCCAACCAGTGGCCATTCGAACCGCCTTGAATACCTGCACCTTTAGGTCTTGGCAGGCACGAATCCTCAAGGAACATGCGGCATGGAAGATAATTTTTCGTTCTGCACGATTTAATAATGGAGATACGGACCAAGGGGACATTTCATGGAGCATTCTCCCGGCGGAATGGCGACAAACGGAAGCTAGAAATGGAAGCAGTGAGCCTTCTGAAGTTTTTGGAGCCGGTGGATGGGTGGAAGGCTGGTATGGCTTCCGGGAGCGTGATCCTTCCGAAGGAGTGTTACAGGCATGTCGTAAGAACAAGAATAGAATTGAGTGATCTGTTTGACTTTCTGAATGAAGGAAACCAATGTCACTTTCCTAATCCAGCCGCCTGAGCTAGCCCTGGTTTTACTCTCGCTTGGACAACCTTGCAGAATGTCAACAACATGTCAGAAAAGCTTGATGCGAATGCAATTTGAATTTTAACTTGAAATAATCACCAAGCGATGCGAGATTCGCACCTTTGTTTTTGAACATCTTACGATATCTCAGTGGCATCACGACAACTCCGAGTATCCTACCATTGAGCATGCATGTTTTATCCTGCAGTAGTCCATAAAACATCCCAGACCTTGCACCGGAACATGTACGCGATCCGTACTGCATGTAATTTTCCTTTTTAAAAAGAAAGCGAAGGGGGCGATGTCGTCTACTCGTTGAATGGCACGCCATACAAGCCATGTCTTAACATCGGAAGAGTGCCAGAAAAAGCAAATTAGCAAATTGCGAGGCATCAATTGGACAGGCTGTTGCAGGAACAGAGCAATCTCATTTCCAGCCAATATGTTGGAAGACTTAAGCGAGGCATAATCATCAGATTGCTAGTAAACGGTTGAGGTTTCTCTCTAGGGTCTCGGTGAAATATAACGTTGCATTCAATTCCATAATGCATGTGCCTATAACGAAACACAGGAGGAACAAATGCCGGCTGATGATACGGTAATTCATAGGTTGCACGTTTCCTGTACTTTTCTTTTCCATCTCTTGTAAGACAGGTTTCACTCAGCTGCCAATTATGCATCTGCAGCAAGCCACCGACATGGTTACGCAACAAAGCTAATCATCTATGCCAATCCAAAGTCCAACAGATTCTTCCTACCTGGCAAATCCTGAGAATATCTCGAATTGAACTTCAGATGCCTCTTCGCTTTATTGAACGTCAGAACATCCACCATCAATGGCTGTGTGCCCACAATCCATTCCACCCCTTCACTGCAAGGGGGCGTCGAGAGAGACCCCGAGTATCTTCGTGATGTCAGTGAAGTATTCAAATATTATATAGACAAATTCTTACCGAAAGATTGTGTTTTGGGCAATTGTGCAGTGATGGTACTGAAGTCGAGGTCCTGAAGGATTGTTTTGGGATCTTCGCCTTGCAGCTCGTCGATGTGGCTGAGGACTGATCCTAGAAGCGGATCGTTGGTACATTCTACTTCGATCACGAATCCGATGACTGCACGTTCTCCGCCTTCAACGAATCGCCGGGTCAGCTACTTATATTGAGGTCAAGACAGAGGATGAAATATACCTGTAGTACTGTGGACGAAATGTACTTCAATCGGAAAGTACTCGCCTTCAATGCGATGCTCGCTGGAAACATGGAAATGGAATTGTGTGAGATTGTACGTCTTGCCACCGAATGTCAAAGTATTCGTGGCATTGGTGAGGGATACCTGAGCTTGTACTGTTTGGTGTATTCCGATGAACGGGACATTCTGAAGAGAAGGGTAGTTCAAGATGTAGTCGGCAGAGCTTTCGGTTGTTGCAAAGGCGTCGTTGAGGTCGATTGGTGATTGATGTGTACCGTTTCCACACAGAGAATAGATAGAGGGATCTAAGTGTGGCCAGATCACTGGACCGTCTGTTGCATCATATCCCCATTCTGCGGAGGAGTGTCGCGACCGACAATATTGGAATAGACAGTGCAGGCCTGAGCCGTTGCAATGATGCGTGTCGTGAGAAGAGCATCGATGAGTTGCATGTCGAGAAATCTTTGGAATAAACCAGAGCACATTGGTCGAAGATTTGGGTAGTCCTACAGCCCGATTGATGTTTATAAAGTCGACTGTTGATGGCTGAGCAGTGTGACAAATTTCTACTCTACTACTCGAGTACTACTCTAGAGTAGTAGAGTAGAGTAGAGTAGAATTAGAGTAGTCACTTTTTCGACTACTCTAGAGTAGTAGAGTAGTAGAGTTATTTTAAAAGAACGTTTAAATTTTAATATAAATATTAAATTATTATTATAAACTAAGCTACTAGTAATAATAATTAATAAAAATAATTTACTTATAAATCGCTCAGTCGTAAAGTTATTAAATATCTGAACTTAAGTAAGCGTTTATACTAAAGGCTTAAACGAGATAAGCCGCGATTAAGCTACTTTAGGTAAAGCTCCCGCGTATTAGTCTTATTTAGGTTAGATTTTAGCCCTATGATTACTACTCGAGTACTACTCTAGAGTAGTAGAGTAGAGTAGAGTAGAGTTAGAGTAGTATAATATTTATACTAGAGTAGAGTAGAGTAGCGCTCACTACTCTACTCTACTCTACTCATTTGTCACACTGTGGCTGAGGTGACATTCCTCGTGGCCAATGTGGATGGCCACTCGACGTATTTTCACTGCTTTCTCATCTGGGAGTCTCATTTTGGAACCGTTCATTGGCAAAGATGTGTCATTTCAATCTTATAAGTCATGAGAGAACATTCATTTCCACGAAATGAAAATTGCATGTTACACTAGCCTTATAGTCGTCACTTGGAAATATTGAAGCGACGCCACACCATCAAATATTAGACATTGTATGAGAGCACGTTCATGAGTTTCGAGTAGTTTTTTTTTTTAGTTGCTCTGGTGGATTTAACTTCAATACGATCCGATGCCCAGAAATTTTGAAGTGTTGTGCACTGTGAGCTAGGCCTTCGACGAAATCGACAAACGGCAAGTTGAAGCGATGGAGAGTCTGAAACAATCCTCACAAGCAATTACCAAGGATCTTGGAATTGTTTGAGTTAACTGTCAGATTTAATCGAGGAATGCTGATCTCTGAGCAGGTAAAGAGTGGATTGACATTCCCCAACATTGTAGGGAAGATTCCGCTTCTACGACTTGTGTCTCATCGCACATTGCTGATGATCTGTTTGACATGCTAGCCAGCCGTCCGTAAGAACTGACGCTGGCTGGGGATCCAAAGTGAATTTCTAGCTTCAGCCTTCGCTTTCTTAGGGGAAGATAAAAATTCGGCAGAGCTCCTCAAAAACATTTTGTCTACATCTGATATTATAGAGCACAGAATCTGTCATACGCCTTACTCGCAACCTACTTTACAACATGTCCCGTAACTCTATTTTCAAAGTTGCAATCCTAGCTGGGGCTTTACTGGGCACAGTGTCGGCGCAGAGCAGCAGCGCTGAGCCGTCTTTGTACACTGGCCAAGTAAGTATCGCCTCACAACTCAAATTGATCCAATCCTAATATTATGTAGACACCCTCAAACTCCACCAGCACAATCTCGACAGATCCCGCCTCCGCAACGCCTTCCCAAAATTCGACATCCACATCATGCGCATCCTGCAGCTTCCCACCACGGTCAATCAGAACCGTACCTTTACCCGCTCTTCTCTCAACGACGTCTGAAGCCTCAGTGACATCGACAGTCTTCACCACAGTAACCTACACCATCACAAGCTGCAGAGCAGAAGTGACCAACTGTCCCCGTCGGGCACGTCACCACAGAATCTGTGGCTTTGTATGTCACTGTATGTCCAGTCGGCATACCCGCACTATCTCTCCCAGTTGGCCCTACAGGAACCGAACATCTCATCTATTCGAGCTTCGTGATCCCACCTGGCGCTTCGCCGATTGCTACGCATGATGCATCTCATGGCACTGCCACCAACGCGGGCGTTGTTGTCACGCCCCAGCCATCTTCAGCTCCGACAAATGAAGCAACTGAAGTCATCGAGCCATCCAAAGCAGCAATACCAAAGGGTAACTCTACCATCGAATCCTCTCACATGCCTATGCCAGCAATTTTAACTGCAGTACCAGACCTCACGTCCAAAATCGCGGATAGCAACGTCGTAACCAAGACTGCTGATGGAGTTGTGGCTTCGACCGGATCGGCGACTACATGCGCGGGACCTACATGTACTGAATGGATTTCAGCTGCCTCAAAGAGGTCGGTAGGTGTGCTTTGGCAGTTGGCTATTGTTGCTGGAGTGTTTGTCTTCATGCTTTGAATAGTCGTTCGGATTTCTTGGAGGATGGTGACATCACTTTGATATTGTGGTGCAATCTTTCCCACTAACTCGCGGACCAGTCAAGATATCCATAATTCATATAGGAACTACTTCTAATTGATGTTAATGCCGCAATCGCTATAGCGAAGTTTCCATTTGCGGTACACATGGTATATTGAACCGCAGTTGGGGCAAGCTTGCCCCGTAGCCTTCGCTGTCAATGAAGCCTTGAGGACATCAAAAGCAATCTCGCCTTCCTCCTTGCACAATGCAACGAACTCGCCACGATCACACAGATCTTTCACATGCTCTCCAGCAGTCTTGACTGCAATATCCTTCATCGAGGGATCGTTCTCTAGAGTTTCCTTGTAGAGTAATTTGAGGCTGGCTACAAAGGAACCGCTGTTCCACCGATCGGTGACGACCTCCTCAAATTTCTTCTTTGCAAGCATTTTCAAATCTGGGATTTGAAGCTGGTCACCGATGATGTAGACCATTGTATTGGTGAGTAAGGCACCCTTGTCCGCAGAAGCGATCGCGGAGCCGGAGGCAGTAGCCGAAGACGGGGGCGAGGACCGTGTGGGTCGTGCATTCTGGGCAGCTGTGGAGAGAGTGGTTACGGTATCGCTTTCGTGGCCGTCCGAATAATCCCGGTTGTACATGAGCTTGAGCATGCATTCCACGATGTCGGGCTCGTTTCCATCGAGATCGATTTCGCCCGTAATTGCTTCCTGTCAAGGTAGGGTTAGTATGTCCAGAATGCACTTCTTGACGGATGAATACCTTGAAATTGCCATCGATGGCGGCAGCCAACGGCCTGGATTGGAGACAAACAACAGCCCGGTGAACTTTGAACTGCTTGCCTTTGCACTTGATCAAAAGATCGGAGTACTTTCCAGTAGCGAGCATCCTATTAAGTGGTCAGCAAAGTGCGAAGAGATTTCGGTTGGTGGACAGACGATGCAGTAATGGACGTCATGTTGAAGATTGCTGTAATTTTCCCGTCTGTTGAGAGTTAGGAAACAATATAGCCAAGATGGTGTACTATATACAGAACTGCCGATCTATGGCTTGGCACAGAAAGATATGAGATGTACTACTTACTCATTCTTGAAGGTTCCAGATGAAGACGTGGCAGCTAACTTCGTATCAAATGCAAAAGCCTCTCGCAAGTTCGAGAGCGTTAGTGATGAGTGCCAGGCTAGTGGCCTTCTAGCCTTCTGGGGCAGAGGGTGGGGGCTTTTGGCCAGTACGATCGACAGACTTGCCCTTTCTGTCAAAGTCCGTTGACTTCAACAGATCTCGCAAACTTCCTTCGGCATGCGACGTGCTTCTGTGTCTTCCTTGGAAGATCTCACTAGAAGACCCGACACTCCTAGCCCAAGGCAACCAAGAACCAAGGTTTCCCAAGATTGATGGTCGTGCTTCTGGCTCTGGCTTCAACGTGGAGGCGATAGACTCATTTCGAATCAGTTTTGGCGACGTAAAAGAATGTAAGTTTGTGGATGTGTACTGGTCTGTCTCAAAGACAGAAACACTTTCCATGTTCGTCGCCGTCGAGGTTTGGGGCCGAGCAGGCTCACTGATCAAGGAGGTCGGAGAAAGGACTTGAGATGCTGTATCATGTTTGGAACCTTGGGCATTGTCGATGATCATCGATGCGAACGAGGCTGACTTCGATCGAACATGCTTTGAGGGTCGTTCAACAGCTGGGCCAGACTCAATAGCATCCTCCGTTACATCTTTCTTTGATGATTCTTGGAGCTCTTTCTTGGCCGCCCTTCCACGAACTTCTTCTGCCAAGACAGCAGCGGGTTTCTTCTTCGATTTGTCCTCGTCTGAGGATCTTGAAGAAGACATGATTGTTTCCAATGTTCCATACGCCGCAGATTTCGTTCGTCGACCACCTCGGGAGCCTCTGCCTAGTGGCCGAGTCTGTTCATCATCCGAACCGATAGCTTGGAGTGTAGGGCCGCCACCTACTGAGTGATGGCCAACTCCAAGGCCAACGTTGTGGAGAATTGGTTCCCCACGGCCGTGGGGTGGCATGTGTACCTCGTACTGGTTGCTGAGACTGTACTTGCTCCTTGCACATATCTCGGCAATTCTCTCTAGATCCTCTGCAACCCCATGTTTGATCTCTTCCATGATTCCTTTGAAAGTAAATGCCTCCACGGGTGGCATCTTCAATTCCATCTTTCCGGCTGCCATAGCTGACCATCCATTCTCTTTCTTCACAGTCACGATATCACGTTGCTTCGAGGGAGGTCGAGCAGCTCCAGAATATGTCCGCACGATCACCGGCTGACTGAAAGTGCTATTTCGGGCTCCAGTTGACTTGGCATATCGATGACGAGAGTGTGTCGCACCATTCAGTTGCCTCAATGCGGAGATTCGATGGGCTACCGTTGCTTCGTCCAGGATATGCTCGCCACGAGCAGCTTCTTCAGATTCGACGACGAGACTAGCGCTGGAGGTGTTGGCACTCCAGAGACTAGGAGGGAGGAAATGGAGAGGGAGAGAATGTCTGCGGTAGGAATCCGGGGCGGATTGAGGTGTATTTGGGTTGTGCTTGTGTTTGTGTTGGTGCTGGCCGTGCAGAGAGGGGTGATTCAACGCTGGCAACGCTCCGGGCGTCGAGCCGTTCGGGATGGCATCGGTGGCCATTGTGTGGATCTTCAGACGGTATGCAGCGACATGATTCTGCAATATTCAAGCAATTGCTGTGCGCGGGCAGTGGGCGGTGGGGGGAAAGGTGGTGCGTGGTGCGTGGTCGTCCAGATATCCTGCCTTCATAAAAAGTTCTGCTGTTCTGCTGGACTGGACTGGACGGACTGGATTGCCTGGATGCCTCACTCTCGGCTGTGCTCATGCCATGCGGGATGAAGTGTCAGGCCCCCTGTTCGCTCTTTCCCCAGATTTGACGCGACTAGACTTGAAAGGGGAAGGCGCGCCTGCTTAGGCTCGGCAGCGCGCTTATTTCCGACTTCCCGACTTCCCGACTTCCGACCCCTCAACGCAAACTCTCGGACCACTTCCTGACAGACAGCCTCTCAATCGTCAATCATTTAACAAACACAATACAGTGCAACACAAACACAGCACCACCACAAACACCAACACCACAGCAGTTGGCGAAGACACTGCAAAAAGCCGCATTCAACATGGCTTCATCGCCAGATCGAGATAAAGATACCGCATCAACTGACAAGCAAACGAAGCCCGACAACCCTTTCATACAGTTCCGACAATTCGCGGACACCCAAATCAGCTCCCTCCTGCAAGGCATCATTGGCCTCCCGTCTGCGTTTTCAAAAAGAACCCCCGAGGACCCTCGATGGGCAGGCATCGATGACGGTCTGCGAAGGCGGGATGAGCTTCAAGCTAGGCAGAAGGAGTTGAAAGAGTCGGAGGCTAGGAAGCTGCATCGCCAAACATCGGACGAGGAGCAGGAACCACCTGCCCAAATCGTGGACAGAACACATGCTTTCAGCGAAGAGTACCAGCCACTTGGAATGCGGGAACACAGATACGGAGCAACTTCTAAGGATCTGCCACTCTATTCACCTGTCGCGAAGTCTCTATTCGCCCACCTTCAACAGCAGGATTTCGACGAAGCTGACTGGAACGACCTCAAGACACCACCGGTCTGGGGAGACAAAGGGTTCATGCCCTCATTCTACCCATTCAAATTGCGGAATGACCAATTGTCACCTCAACTCAACCAAGACGACATGGATGTGACCCATTACTTGGTATACAATGAGCTCAATAGCGCGAGTCGTCTCCGATCGGAATATTCTCTACTGCCCTACTTGATCTTCTCGCCATACTCTGCTCTCAAACTTGACTCGGCTCGACCAGGAGAGGACGATTTCCCTTACTGTGAAGCATTCGAGGACTTAATAGCGACAAGTCAACCCAGAAGTTGGGGTTCTTCTTGGGTACATGCGGTGTCCAGCATGATGGGATCGCGAGTAAGCAGTCCAGAAGGGAAAATGCAATGGATCGAAAAACTCTATAACCTTGGATATCTTCAGGAGCAGGAGACAAAAGTTATAGAAGAAGCTTATCCAAAACCACCTGAGGACAACTTGCGACTGACGGTGTTACATCAGCTTAAACTCCTTGAAGCTGCAAATCAACAAGGGCGTTTGGCTCCAACCCCAGAAGATTCTTCCCTTGTACGTCCAAAAACACCTTGGATGTCGCGAGAGAATACGGAGGGTCGATCCGAGGCTGCTAGGAACCCCAGAACTGAGCAGGAAATGTATGATCATTTTCTGAACTGGGCATCATCGCCGCAAGCTATCAAAGACGTGATCCAGGCTGGTGAGGCGTTTCTGTCATCACTCGAGAACGACGGTATCACAGGGAGAAGGAGTGAGGAAGATGATGGTACTCACGGGCCTCCATCGCTTATGAAAGAAATCATTCAAGTAACGAAAGCGTTTCGACAGCTGTCCCAACCCCACGACATATCTCCCAAGGCGATATCAGAGGATAGTTCATCACGAGAAGCAAAGCCTTCTGAGTCTCTAGATCGAGTTGTAACCTCGAGCACCACGACCGAACAAACTGTACACGAAGACGGAACCGTTGAAACCTCGGTCACTGTCTGGAAGAAGTTCGGCAGCGGGCGAGAAACTTCAACAACCACACACCATTGTGAGGATCCGGTTATGACGGGTATTAAAACCGCGGAGCAACAGAGAAACGAGACCAGGGAATTGGAAAATGGCAAGAAAGATAGTGACGATGGAAAGAGGAATCAAAAATCGGGATGGTTTTGGAACTGAGTGTTACTGTACATGATACCTTGGGGGTTCGGAGTTTTGAGTTCGATGTGATTGGATATTTTGGAAGGGGTTTCCTTGGCTAAGGGGTGGAGTCAAAGGATTGGTTGGAACAGGGCAATTTGTACTTATCAACTCAACGCTGACGGCCTAGCAAAAGTATGTTTCTACCAAGCAACAATGCATTTGAGGGGTTGGCAAAAGCATCAGGCTTGATATACTTACTAAATATATAATAGAATATATGTTATATGTCCTCGCGAATGTCCCTCTGCTTCAATTCATGTCTAGGTCGCGGTTTTGTCGACGACTTTACATAATCGGGTAATATTAACAGCTACCAAACGCAACTTCCCGAGAGTGAGTAAATGTTTTCTGCCCATGCATTAGTTCATAGTGCTTTACCACAACCGACCATTCCCTTGCAATGCCGCCTTTTTGTTCATTGACACCCACCTCGCTTAATTCCCCGTTTCTCAAAACAAAACAATGCCCTTTCAGCGCTAGTTCTCACCGCCCTGCTGCCTTACCTAAGGTACAATTCATCACTTAGAATCACCTTGCCGCTCACATCTCAAAATGGAATAGCTCGCTTGCTAGTGCACTTCCATTCTTTTTGTTTGATTGGTTAATTAAATAAGCTTTGTTCTAAACATAACCTATCGCAGTGTAGTCTTTTTGTTTCCTAATTAGGAAGGTATAACTCTCTCTTTTAAAGAGTTATTAATCCCTTTATTTCCTATTTAGGAAGGTATGACGTTTTTCTTTGAAGAGCGATTACATTATTTAAAAGGTCGCTAAAGAAGCCTAATTAGGCTAGCGTATTTTAGAACAGTCGAAGGAAATAGCCATATATAGGGGTAGTTGCTACCCTTAAAATCATAGAGATCATCGAAATCAATTCTCACTCAAATCACACTTTAACCACCCGATCTCTTGCATCCTCGCAATACTTTTCTCGAGTCACATAAACCCTCGCGCCTCGTCTCGCCACACGCTTCGTTCCCTCAACACCCTCAAGCTCACCTCACGTACGCCCCCTCCTTCTATTACCATCGCCAACTGTTCTTTCCAAACTCAACTAACGCTTCTTCTCACAGATCCATTAACATGGCGCTCTCACTCTCAGCCCAGCAAATTGCTAGCAATATCGACTCGGAGCTGAACACGCGCGGCCTCTCTCTGAGAGGTGACGACTATATGAAACTTCTTCGCCTTCGACGTGTCGTCGAAGAAGATTCTGGCAAGGAGGTCTCGGAGACTGGAAAGGTGAAATATAAGAAGGAGTTTAAGGAGTTCCCCAAGTTGCCGTTGGAGTTGAGAATAATGATCTGGTGAGCACTTTTGAGTACTTTCTTCATCTCTGAGGATATTTCTAACTCGAATCCCTGCATCTAGGAAGCGCGCCATTCCGACCTTTCGCCATCGGGTTGTTACACTGGAAGCCGGCCTGAACGACCAGATTTACCGAGGCCGAAACTGGACTTCCCCGTCCGTCCAATGCCCTACCCACCCTGCCATGAATCTGATGCTTGCCTGCAGCGAGTCTAAAGATATCGTGTATGAGATATATTTTCCCAAGCCTGATATGACGATCTCCAAAATCACTGAGGAGGTTGAAACTCTCGAGGTAGCCAGCTTCAAGAAAGGAAGCCCCGCGACTTTCGCTAGCAGGCGGATCAACAACGATGACAACATCTTCTATCTCATCAACGGGTTTTCCATTCTTTACAAACACCGAACCCGAAATCCCACTATACTTGCTTCGATAAAGCTCATCATGATCGCGATTAAAGAATTCAACGGCATTCTCAACGACGACGAAGCCTACGAGGCCCTCTTAAAATCGCTTCCCAGCCTCAACAGCATCATTCTCCTCGACTTCAAGCACCACAACTTCCCTACTCCACAGCGGCCCAAGAAGCGTTATCACTGGGAACGGTTGAAAAGCTCCAATGGGTTTTCGCTTGAACCTCCGAAATTTTTCGAGCCGTTTGACGAGAATGCCTTCCATAAAACTTACTCCGAGGTGTTCCACAAATGGGTTGGTAAAAGACCGGAATATCCATCAAGGTTCAAGGAGGTCAAAGTCTACTATGCCGATGCTTTGGACTGCCAGGTTGGCCCTTGCCTCGCGATCAGGAATGATGAAAGATATGAATATTCTGCAGGAAAGTGGATTTCGACGACGACTGGCTTGGAAGCTGAGGGTGAACAATGAAGTCGGTTATCTTCTGAGTGGATGAGACCATGGATTTGGCAGACAAAAAATGCGAGCACCAATGTCCCAACAGGTGCAGGGTGAGGGATCACAACGAGATCACAAGGAGTTTTCATTTTCATATGCTAGCAGCTGGACAAGCGACTTTGAAGCAGTCCTCATCCAAATCGACTTGGTACAAACTGCTCCCCTCTCTTCAAGACATTCTCACATCCAAACTTCAATCAAGAACTTTGCAACCCATCCTCCTTTTTAATCCCCGTCTTTGTCTCCACATGGTCCTTCCTCAAATGATGCCCTTTAATAAAAACACTCGACACCAGCGCCAAAGCGGAGATCCCCGTGTAGAAAATCCACATATTCCTCATACTCCACGCATATGCCCCTCTGACCGCCAACTGCTGAACTTTATTCTGCAGCCCTTTCACGAGATAGACATTCGCTCCTGCTCCGCCATTGGACAGCGATTCCGTGATATTCATAGGCAAATTTGTGGGTGCGAGACTCAGGCTGGGGACTTTTATATCCATCGAACTCTGGAAGATGACACCCCCAATCACGACCGAGATCGCAGTAGCTAGACTTCGCACGAATCCAAATGTAGCGGTGGCGGAGGCTACATCGTCTTGCTTTGTGCAAGCTTGCAGTGCGATGAGAGGTGCTTGGAAAAGTAAACCGGCACCGATACCAGCAATGATTTGGAAAATGACGATTTGAGCGAGAGATGTGTGGACTGCGTACAAGATGTAGAGACCGTTGCCGATGGTCATTAGGATGACACCAGTGTAGATGAGGGGGAGATAGCTGCCTGTTCGATGGATGATTAGTCCGACTACGACACCGGCGATGGCTTCGGTGGTCGTGATAGGCATGACCAAAATACCGGACTCGAGTGGTGAGGAGAGGTGTACGGATTGGAAGTAGAGTGGGAGGTAGTATTCTGCTGCAATGTATACCTATTTAGACGATCAGCTAAGCTCGATAGACCACTGCCGGATCTACAGAATCGATCTGGTTTGAGGGGAGGATGCAAAAGATAAGTACTCACCATTCCATGCCACAAAGTCAGCAACAAACTCGCCGCGTTGGACTTGTTTGTAAAGAGACTCATCGGCATCAGTGGATACCTCGCTAATTTCTTCTCACTGTACACAAAAACCACACTCATCAAAGCACCAAACAGAATCAAACAAATAACCTTAGGCGAATTCCACGGTACAGTAGAACCGCCAAACTCCAAGCCAAGAAGTAACATGAGGACTAAACCGATGATCGACAGGCTGCCGAACCAGTCGATTGCTTTGACACCTTCAATGAGGGGAGTGCGGGGGTTATGAACATCGAGATAGAAGAACAGGAGAATGAAAGCTGCGCCAGAGATGGGTAGATTGATCCAGAAAGCCCATCTCCAAGTCAGCTTTTCCGTGAATGCACCGCCGAGAATTGGCCCGATACCTCCTGCGACGATCCAGACGAGTTCCATGAGGCCAATGTAGAGACTACGACTCCTGCGTCACGTCAACAAGTACTCCTTAAGCGGCGTAGGAAGTATTCAAATGAAACGAGGAAATGAGGCTAGCCACATACCTCACGCTAAACAAATCGCTGATGGTAATAATAACCATGGGGATCAGCCCCCCAGCGGCAACACCCTGAAAAGTCCTGCTCACAATCAAACCTTTCATATTTCTCGCCTCAGCACATCCAATACTTGACACGAAAAACAATCCGTCCGCGATCAAGATGATGGGTTTCCTCCCGAAGATGTCGGATAATTTCGCCCAGATAGGCCCCGCAGCTGCGTTGGAGAGGAGATAAGCGCCGCCGATCCAGACGTAGCCAGAGGCACTATTTAGATCGTGCGTTATGGTTGGGACTGCGGTTGCTACAATTGTTTGGTCAAGAGCAGTGATGAACATTGAGAGCTGGGTAGAGGAGTTGGTTAGTGGTAGGGTGGAAGGGGAAGCGGGGACACAAACATAGAGTGCTACCATGATAGCTGTTATTCGGAGCCTGCTCCGCGATGCATCATTTTCCCCAGACAGAACAGATGGAGCTGCATCAGCTGCCACGAGCTCGATGTCTTGAGACCCATAAATTGGTGGAGAAACAGACGGTGCCGCGACTGCAATTGAGTCGGTTGGAGGACTCGCCTCGGCAGTTTTGTTGGCTGCCATTGATAGAATAAAATTGAAGATTTGATTTCAAACAGATGTGTGAGGGGAAAGAGAAGAAGAAGAAACGGCTGTAGGGATTGAGGACAATGATATAGTGAAGCTTGAAAGACTCCAGGCGGTCTACTACGCCCTTGATTTTCTTCATCCCACTTTTAGTCCTGACTCATGCGGCATACGTTCTAGCGTATGTCCAGCACATTACTATCGCATTTCTTCCCCACACGTCTAATCAAAAGGTTGGAAAATTTAAACAAAGCCATCCCCATCAGTTTGATATCAGTGGAATCCTTAAACACAAGTAAGAGCAACAAATATATTTCTACCAGAGGTACCCAATTTGTACCGGGGGTACCCCACATATGCTCGGTATGGAGCTGGAGGCTGGTGCAGTTGCGAAGATGCAAGCTGACAGGAATTCTGACTTACAACGGGAATAAGCGAGACAAGAGAGGGGATGCTGGATGTGAGGTTGGCTTCTGTCATGTGATTCCCTCGAGAAGGATTAAATGACCAGGATCTCCTACCGTGGTTGCGTTGGAATGATGCAAATTGCACAATGATAAGTACGGTTGTGTAAGCCAAGAGCGTCAAGAATTCGGAATCCGGTAAAGAACAAACTGCTTGCCTCTTCTGACAGGGAGTGTTGATACTCGTATAATGAGCCAATCAGATGCCACGTACGTCCTGCAATCGAGCCACCCAGTTTCTGCGGCGTGGGTTGATTCCAAGACTGTGGTGGTACAGCCGAGATGGGGATGTTCTGGCAACGGATCAGATCTGAGGAATGATAGGTATATATATTTCACAGCTCATCCATAGGAAGATGTTTGTGTTCGGCATTTTTCCCTCTCGTTTTCAATCCGATATCCAGCAGTTTTGTAACATCACCAAGAATTGAGTTTTGTTCTGCGAATTTCCTAGCAGCATTTTCTCGAGCATGCTTGAAAATTTCCTCAAACTTATCATCATTTCTCTCATATGTCAATGACTGCAATGTCTTCCCCTCGAAAAACAGTCCTCATAACAGGCTGTTCAGCAGGCGGACTCGGCGCCGCGCTCGTCGAAGCCTTCCTCAAGCAAAACTACCACGTCTTCGCAACTCTCCGAAACCCCAGCAAAACCCCCTCTCACCTCACCACACTCTCCAACGTCACCATCTTAACTCTAGATGTCCTTTCCTCGTCCTCCATCACCTCAGCCGTCGAAATTGTGACCAAAGAAACCGGCGGTAAGCTTGACGTGTTGGTAAACAACAGCGGGGTGATGTCCATCATGCCCGGACTAGATGCGTCTATTGAAGAGGGCAAGAAGTTGTTTGATATTAATTTTTGGGCTGTGTTGGCGATGATCCAGGCTTTCGCGCCGCTTTTGGTCGAGGCAAAGGGGTGCATTGTTAACAATGCTTCGGTGGCGGGGGTGATGCCTGTGTATTTCGAAAGTAGGACTACACCCGGTCATACTTCCAGTTTTAATTTGAGATAGACCTGACTGTCATTAAATAGGTGTATACAACGCCTCTAAAGCTGCCCTGATAGTAGGCAGCGAGACTTGGCGTCTCGAGCTCGCTCTTCTAGGTGTACGGACTCTTACAGTGGTAACCGGATCTGTCAGGAGTCAGGTATTCAAAAATATGAAACCAGCGAACGTACCAGAGAGCTCGTACTACGCGAATGTCGGAAAGGATATCTATGATTTGGGTGATGGTAGGTTAGCGGAACATGCTATCAGCGCTGAGGCGTGGGCTATGAAGGTTGTTGCGGCGGTGGAGAAGGGGAGAGCGGGCAAAGTTTGGTTTGGGGGTGCAGCTTCAGTCATAAATTGGAGTATCTGGCTGTTTCCCGAGTGGCTGCTGGTGAGTTTAAAGATGGTGGAAAAGGTGATGGAAATGTTTGCTGACGAGGATAGGATAAACTCTTGACTTCTACGGTTCCATGGGTGAAAAGTATTCAAAGATAGCGTGAGGTTGCCAGAAGCAGTAGGATGAATCGATAGTTCATGATGGGCAATGGAGAAACTTATCAAATGAAGTTCAGATTTGAAGGCACTTGGATCCAAAAGCTTCGAGCATTAATTTATGTTTGTGTGAACTTTTGTAATCTTCGAGCTGCATAACGTCATACAAGATATCAAGACATACTCTGCCAGCTCACATAGCTGTCTCTACCTTCGGGCCTATTGCTGTTTCCGCGTGAACTTTGCATTCTACTCACGGGTGTGAGTGTACTGCTTCGAGGCGGTCCGTGGCCTCCGTTTCCATCTCCCCTAATGACATCGGAACTGAGAAGCGCACCAACAGGAGTATTGGCTTTACCCCTTGGGCTCCCATCTTCAATATCCACACTTGAAATATCAGTCGGCTTTCTTGAGCTCCATCTGCTACCTTCCACCAGTTGATCACTGCTCCTGTAATTTGACTGGACTGTGGCGCTATCCAATTCATGAGACATTGCGCTGAGGTGTAGGGCTTGAACTGCAGCACTGGGAGGAACCATGCCTCCGACCTCGTGGATATGAGTGGAGTCTATCTCGTGAATATTTGGATTTGGAGATTGTTGTGGGGTCTGATATGGCGGCGGACCGGGGCTCACAGGAGGCGAACTCATGGATACAGGCGTATATTTTGAAGAGAGGGGAATTCCGAGTAAAGAAAATCGAGCTAAAATGTATATTTGTCAGTATATCTGGTCCAGTATTTGATACCGTCAAGAAAGCGTGGCAAGGTTGTCCTATCGATGACGTACCTGACTTCTGTGGTTTAGATTGACCAGATACACCTCCAGGTCCGCCTTTCGAGTTATTATATGGCCCTCCTAGTGCTGAGTTTGGCATGACAGATTTCTTTTGTCGCCGCCTCCGACATATCCACAGTGCCACGAGACCGGCAATCAGTAACACGACACCACCAGCTACACCGCCAGCGATGGCTCCGATATTGGGACTCGAGTCTCCTGAAGAGTCAGGAATGGTACTTGAGGTAGGTTTTTGAGTTGCAGAGGAAGTCGGCGAGGTGGACGTGGCTGTTGCCGTTGGGGAAAGCTCCGCAGGAATTGTGATGAACGCGGCTTGCTGAAGAGAGCCCGCTGGACATCCAACCCCATTACATGGATTGACATCGCAGCATCCTTGGAATGTAGGTTTCTGAGGAACATCGCATGTCCACCACTGCCCTTTCGCACATTGTGTGTTTGGCCAGTAGGTTCCGTTGCGGGTCGCATCCGGGTTCGTCCCACTCCCTATTCCAGCAGCTCGAAGATCAGAAGCCGGGCAACCTGTGTTGTCTCCTCGGCATGGATTACTGGTGCAACAGCCAAAGAACGTCGGTGATTGAGCTGTGCATGTATACCTGTAGAGAATCGTCAGCAACGAGGTCGAATGGTGAGCTGCTTTACTGACCAGTCTCCACCGATGGGACAAGTTCCCTTCTCAGTCTTCGACATGGTGGGGTAATAGAGGAAGGAAAAATGACGAAACCCTCAGGGCAATTAATTTATTGTTATATTAAGCGTGGATGACGGTGAGTAGTGCAATCGTGAAGCGAGACTTCAACATTGAAACGAAATTGTCTCCCGGAAATACGACGAAGTTGAAAAGGTTCCAAAGCAATTTCTTTGAAACACTCGAAACAAATAGTAGGAAAAGAACAAAGAGAAACATCTCTTTACGCAAAAGGTAAGATTTCTCGTAAAGAAGCAAGGCTCGAAGAACACCAAAAATAGACATTGGTCTGCAATTGAATTGTCAACCCCTCACGAGATAGCCCTGCAGATGCAGACTGTGACCAAGCTTAGAATGGCAAGGCTGACCAGATCATCGGGATGCCGAATTAAATGAGCACCCCTTTGCAGATCTAAACAAGCACTGGTCTCAGTAAATGGGAGTGGCTTGGGGGGCAGAGCCGCAGGGTGTGGTGGCAGTGCGTAATCCCACCAACACTTGATTGGAGGAAGCACGACTGCACCAACCAGCTAATACATGGCTGCATGGAGGATATTTGTGGTGTCTCGACCAACACTGAAGAAATTGCGATACTGAACTGGATAGATATTGCGTCAAGCTCTGCCACTGCCCAGCTTCCTAGATGTTGACGATCCGACAAGGATTTGGGAACCAGCTTTCTCAGTAGGTTGGGTAATTGTACGTTGCAGCGAATGGCAGATTGTTGTTCAGCCGTGTATGATGTGAGAAAAGGGAGAAACAAATCCTACGGGGCATTGGTGGCTACTTGGCAGAGTGATGAGGAATACACAGCACTTTCAATCCACTTCGATCCCTTTCTGAAGGGCGAAGGAGCCAAGAGATCCTTGAGGAGATGACAGAATTCCTCAAAAATGGTTGTCAATACTAGAAAACGCATGCACTGTGCCGCAAACTCTGTTGAGTGGAGATGCGTTTGACAGGGGTCGGAATGAAAGTGGGATCAATGTTGGTGAAGCACAAAGGTAGTGTCCTGCCTTGAAACAGCATTTGCAGAGATGCCTGAGATTTTGTTGAAGAAGTGCACAAAGAGATAACTTGGGAAGCTCGCGAAGCAGAGTTTCTTGCCTGATACTAGCTGAAACAAGCTTACACGTGATTGCCCAGGCAAAAGAAATGGAAGTGGACAGATTTCATAGCTAACAAAGCAAAGCAAATAAATGATCATGCCAGCTGCCTGCCGCTGGGTATATGCTTTCAGTTTCAATGATGTCCAAGGGTCGAGCTTCAAGAAACTTGTCTCATTGCTTGTCCTGAGAAGAATGACCCAATTGGTGGCTGATCTTGGCACGCCAAAGCCAAAGTTCCGAATGATTACTTTCACAGCTTATTACGGATCAAAGCAGAATAAGTCTGTTTCAATTGTGTAGAAATAGGTACTATCGTATATTCTCAAATTATACCTTTGAATTATTATCGGGGTGCTCTCAACTTTACGATACTTTCTAGCTTTTCGAGCTTGTTGGATGGGTGTTTTGTCAGGGTTGCCCATTAATAGCGAGTGCCAGCCATCTCCCTCCCGTTTTCCTTCTTCCAACCTCCAACGGCACCACGTTCGGCACTGAAATAGCACAGAAGCCGTCCTTCCTTTACTGACCGCTAGATAGTCGATGCCAATGCAATCTGCTCAGTTTATACATATCCCAACGGATTCAACGACTGCTTTCTCGTGTCCGGAAAGACTCGTTCGCCGGCCAGGGGCAAGTGCGGGGTTGATTGAGGGGTGAATCTCAGTGAGACTTTATCTTCCACTACCACGTCTATCACATATGCATTGCCTTACGGAGACGGCAATTTTCCGGTTTACACATTCGCTTGTGCGGACGAATTTGACGTCGGAAGATGGTCCTCCGTGAACTAGCACCGGTGAGGTACCAGAGCGGTGGGTTACTCCCTCTCGATTCCCCTTCGATGACTTCTACATAGTTTTTCGATCATGGAGATGATTACAGGTATCCATGCACCTATTTGTAACATTCCTACCTAGTTTGGCCGATCTTTCCAACCTACACATTTACCCGGCAAGTGCGGGGGTAAAATTGGCATGGATTGCATCAATGAGATCATCCGAAGCTGGGGTCCTGGCATTTAAATACAATGTCCTCCATGTTAAAAAGCGCCTCTCGGGAAATTTTCACGCCACATATCTTACTTGTAACTTTCAGAGACGATGTCAAAATTCCAGCGACTAAGCTCGGCAGGTGTCTTGTTGTTTATTTCGAATGCAATTGCCCAGAATAGCTGGAATTCAAGTGTTCCTTCCCCAACATTTGCTCTGCCGTCGGGGTATTCTACCAAAGTTTACAATGTATCAGCCGCAGCAACGACCTTGACATACAATTATTCCGACGAGGAGTTAGCGATGCTGTGGAACCAAGTCGGGAAGATTGAAGTTGGACCCATTACAACCACAGTTTCCCCTACTCCAGAACCATCTGCGTATCCACGGCCTGGCGTTATGCACCCCATGGTATGCTGAACTCCAATTATAGCCGTTGGTACCAATTCTAATAGCTGTAGGTTCCATCGTACGAACCATCTCTTGCTAGTGATAAACTCCCCAAAGACTTCGTCTGGGGTCTCGCGTCAAGTGCCTATCAGATCGAAGGTGCGGCTAGAGATGAAGGCAAAGGACCATCGATATGGGACTTAATTGCTCATCGGGACTACGGCGCAGTTGCGGATAATTCTACTGGAGATGTGGTTGCCAGCCATTATTGGCTTTACAAGCAAGACTTTGCTCGTCTTGCAAACCTTGGAATCCCATATTTCTCTCCGTCTTTTTCATGGTACGCATACAATTCCAATCTAAATCCAACAAAGCTGACGTGATGTAATCTTGAACCGTTAGGCCAAGATTCTTCCCTTTTGGAAATGGACCAGTTAATGAGCAGGGTGTTGCTCACTACGACGATGTGATTGCAAGCATGGTCGCCCTTGGAATCAAGCCAGCCGTAACACTTTTCCACTGGGGTAAGTCTCTGAGCTTTCCGAGGAAGTTAGTGGCAGCAAGTGACCAATTATAGACACACCACTGGCACTTTTCAACTCTTACGGGGCATGGACTGATCCTCGAATCGTCGACGACTTTGTCTCCTACGCCAAATTCGTTATCTCACGGTACGATGAGCACGTTCCAATATGGTATACCTTCAACGAACGTAAGTTTCGTCTCTCAGGTCTGAAGCTCGGCTTTTAACGAGTCCATACAGCTCAATATTGCAACTGGCAATACATGTACTACCCAGCAGGTAATGACAAAGGCAATTATCCTGCATACCATGGCATAACCGGCGGTCTCAAGGCACGCATCGCATGCAGTCACTACACAATTCTCGCCCACGCCAAGGTCGCAAAATGGTATCACGAGGAATTCAAAGGCAAAGGCCGGATTACATTCAAGAACTCCGGTAACTATTACGAAGCCAGAAACAAATCCTCAGCGGCGGATGTCGATGCCGTAGCTCGGAATTATGAATTCGTCCTAGGATGGTTCGGCGGCTGCTGGAGGGACGGCGACTATTCTCCAATGTTGAAACAGACCCTCGGGGACATGCTCCCCGAGTTCACAGCAGAAGAGCTGGATCTGATTAAAGGATCTTGTGATTTCTTTGCTATCGATCCGTACACGGGTTATCTAGCTACCAGCATCGAAGGTGGATCAGCCGCTTGTGCTTCCAACTCGAGCCACCCAGATTTCCCTGAATGCGCAGGTAGTACGAGCTTGGGAGCTGATGGATTTCCACTGGGACCAGCCGCGGATAACGATGTCAGCTGGTTGTACAGCACCCCAGTCGCCGTCCGCAGATTCTTGAGTGTCATTACGAAAGAGCTATTTCCCACCGTCGGGGATATTGTGGTCTCCGAATTCGGATTTGCGGAGCCATTCGAAGGCGACCAGAATAGTTTAAGTACCATCCTGTGGGACCTCCGTCGAGCCGACTACTACCAAGGGTATTTAGACAACATTCTCGCTTCAATTGTAGAAGATGGTACGCTCTCTCCTTTTCAACCCCGATACATCAAATCTTGATCAGAGTAGACTAATTTGTATAGGTGTGAATGTCACGGGTGCTTTCGGCTGGGCAATTTTCGACAACTTCGAATGGTTTGAAGGAAGTCATACCAGATTCGGCTTACAGTATTATAATCAAACATCTCTCGAGAGGTATCCTAAAGCGAGCATGTTCCAATTCCTGGATTGGTTTAAGCAGAAAGGGGGTGCGGTTTTGGCAGGAGCAGGTTCGGCGGGCGGGAATGCAAGTGAGATTTCTGGATGATGGTGAAGCATCGCCCGAGTTCGACAATCGATAAACTTTCAGCTCTGCCTGTATCTCGCATCCTACGCAGCTTTGGATATTGCTTGGGGAGCCTGATTCACACTATGTATTGGCCTCCGCACTTACATCGTACGAATTCCCGTCTCATCTTCCTTGGGTCAATCATCAGCATTTACGGCTTACCCGCATGCACTTATGCAGGTAGGTCTCTAGTCGAGGTGGGGTGTATTTGCTTGCAGACTGGATAATTGAAAGGACAACAAAAGAATATTATTAATGAATAGGAAAATAATTAGATTGCGAAGACTACATATAATAACTTTTCCAGTTGCTCATCACAAGTGCTCCGACCAGTGGCACGTATAATACGAGAAGGGATTACGAATCCGCGGTCAAAAATACGGACATCGTAGGGAAATCTGCGCTCCTTCCTGGGGAGTTTGTCTACCACACCACCTTCTTGTCGATGGAAAAGACACGAAATTTCATTTCTCCGCATTTGGAGACACCGATGGTGGTTCCAGTAGGATATTTACACTACAATCAACCAGAGTTGATACCTGAAACCGAAACCTGGGCAACGGAAGTCGAGATGTTATCAAGACCCTTCTCGAAATTAGGTACCAAATGAGCTGCGATGTAAAAGTTCAACGACCATCCTATGCCAAAGTGTATGTTCTTCCAGACTCCCCAGCGATGTGGCCCCTCGAATATGTGACCATGAGTGGACTTCGACAAGTGTTTGCACCAGAGGAAAGCAAGGTTAGCGACGTCTTCAAAGCTCGAGTCTTATTGGATGTCTTGGGGATCCTTGGCGACGACAATGAAACCGCATACGCGACACTTCGACAGAGAGCTGCCACAGCACAATACCACTTTGGAATAAGATGGGAATTAGACAGGGAAATAGCAGAGGGCCTCGTTCTTCCTGATAACCTAGCGGCCGAGCTGTGTAAAAAAAATGTGGGAGCGGTACCACTCCGCAAGATGCATTTAACCTCTCTGGGGGTGTCCACGTTGCCACCAAAAACAACCCATGCGTTCAGAGAAGGCAGGCTATTGCGGATTCCTTCAAACTTCCAGATAGGGGCTTGTGGAATAAAGAGCATGAATCGGTGGTGTCCTTCACTGGCACAAATTTGGCGAAAATAATCCCTTCTCGAGACCATACTTTCTACTAAAACCACCAGCCCGTGTACGCCGGCCTAGAGATGGTCAAGCTTCTGCTCGGTGTCAGTGGGATTGGGCTGGATATTTGTAACAACTTCCTTTCCTTCGTCTCCGTGGTGCATCGGTACAATGAACTTCAGCAGACTGGTGAGATGAAACAGCGGTAGGTTAGCATGGAAAACGCAATTGCTGCGCCTGTCGGCCGGCTGTTCCGTGGCAAAGTTCCTGTTGATCGCGACCATATCTCCTCGAGATTTTATCTATGTGTTGGATATCCAGCAATAACCTTCGCACGGAATGCTCGAAAAATGGATGCTGGTGAGGATTGTGTCTTGGCCAAAGCCAAGACTCTGCTGCATCCCGAGCCTATGGCAAAGCTCTTGGAAAGGTATCTTGCAGGTGTCGACAATGCACAAGCGTTTCTATATCGAGTGGAAAAAGAGCCAAAGTACCAAATCAAAGCCCGAACTTCAAAAAGCCAAGTCCGCAGCCGCTTGGATGCCCTTTCCAGATTTCGGCAACATCTAGAGCAGAGTCTGCCATTACTGGAGACCAAATTTATCCGGGTATCTGCCAAGTGCAGCAACTTTCTTCGACTTCTCCATGCCGCCTTCAAGAAAAAGCTCACCCTAACACTCGACAGCCCTGACGATTTGCTGGGAAAAATTTCTGAAACAGTACAATTTGTTTATGGTGCTACGGGCTCTTCGAAATGACGAATTGCTGGATTTTGCAAGCGGGGCGATGGATGGCTTTTTGGGGAAAATCAATCTTGAGATTAATGTCAAACCTTTCGACGCTATTTCTTGTACTGACTATTCAAAGGATTGTTTAGACATGTGGAAGGGGGCATCGGAGGCTGAAAGGCAGGGATTGAGAGCTGAAATAGAGCAGAAATTGCAGACTAAGCAGAAGCTGGGGTTCAGAGATGAAGAGACTCATCTTCAAGTGCTGTAATATGTAACCACTGGTGTCTTGGTAATTAAGGGGATCAGGTGTGCACCGTACAGGCCGGAGTGTACAGGCTGTAACATCGCCAAACGCTCCATAAAATAACTCTTCTTTCCTAGACTCAATATATCAATTTCATTTTTAATTTTTACAGAGTATTAAGCTTTCGATCTGACGGACAGGTAGTGTCAATAGCAAGAACGGGGTGTCCAGAAAATAATTCGCATCTTGAGGTGTCATGGAAAGGCGAACTGATACGAGCTGATGCGAACCCTAAGACCGTTTTTCTAAGCCCTATGCAATAATGTCTCCTTTGCAGGGCCTGTCGATTGAACTAGTGCAGTTGAGTCGCAGACACATGTTGCCTGAAAATGTGGCATAGCCCTGTCGGCTTACTGAGCTTTGTCTTCTGACTAGCTTCATTCAAGCTTCTGTTGATTTTCTCGGCAAACTCCTCGCCTAGGCTTCCATAGGCTGGCCGAAAGTTCGGTACCTTGTATCTAGAAGTTCATCCGAACTCCTTTCCGTCCTGAAATAGAGCGTGGGGTAAATTAGATCTTTATGCGCAGTGCCAAGTGGCCCACTGTTTGTGAAACTCCAGGTCTCGGGGTCTTGAGTCAGCCCCCCATTAGTCGAGACTGTCCACAACACTGACTATACTTCATTTGCAGTGTATTTTTTATACCTGGCCCACAGCTTTGTTCATTCTAACTTGAAAGACTAAGTCTGTCGCTCAAATTTCGTTCAAATGAATGCCTTTAAGCTTAGCATGGTCCCTCGAACAACCAACCTGGCCC
The DNA here is from genome assembly GCA_020726505.1 of Leptodontidium sp. MPI-SDFR-AT-0119. NCBI lineage: Eukaryota > Fungi > Ascomycota > Leotiomycetes > Helotiales > Leptodontidiaceae > Leptodontidium > Leptodontidium sp. MPI-SDFR-AT-0119. Next base: position 254,743 of record JAHLEZ010000017.1, read on the forward strand.
GATGCATGAAGCGAGCTTCGGATAACGACGAGCCAGCATAACTCCACCCCGGGGAAGTCGGTGCAGATTAGTGAGCCAAATGTTGTCCAGGCGCTTTTGGGATGATCGACGTCTAGGATCATGGAAGCTCTTCTGCGAAGACTTGCCCCACACATCCAATTCTCCATAGTTGTTCCGTGAAACAGGCTCTTGGATACCATGCACTTTTGAGAGGTTCTTACCAGTCCATACCCGGCACTCCAACGCCAATTTTGACCCAGTAAACAGTTATGAGCATTCAAAGATATCAACCACCTTCGCCTAGGAAAGTTCTCTAAATGAGAGAATGTAAGTTTTCCATCGAATGCAGCTTTTGCAGATTCATTCGACATCTCAACATGCCTCACAACTGGTTCCTAGAGACCCGCTATTTTCCCTGTACACTGTCTCCACTCAAGCTGTCATCGCCGGATGGCGCAGTTGGGCTGCTAAATAAAGTTTGCCGTGGATTTAAACCAATACCAGGGTTCTCAGCGAGACATGGTATCGGTTCAGGTGAGCATTGACAATCTACACAACTATCGAGCCCTATGTAGAGCCGCGGGGGACGAGATAAGACAAGATTCTGGAAGAATATCGGGGATGGTTTGGAAGAGATGTATAAAGAGAGTCTTGTCTGCTCGCATTTTTGAACCTCATCGCTCTCGATCTTGTCTTTTTCCTACTCTTTGGGTTTTCCTTATCCTTTCGATTTCCTATCGTCCTTGGTTTCCTATCTCATAGATTCCTTCACTTTTAACTTTCATTACCAAACTCAGAATGTTTTCTTCTCTCAACTCGGCGGCTGTTCTGGCCCTGGCCTTCTCTTCTCTAGCGTCGACCTCTCCTGTTCCTGCTGATGTTTCGATTCTGGAACCTGTCACGAAAGGGAATTTCAGTCCATCTACTCTCGATGCCCTCCATGGCCTCAACAGGCGCAGCAACGGAACTGCTTCCAATTTCACAGCTCCTTTGAATGTTACGATTCTCGCCCCGGTATCAAAGGCGGACTTTACAGCGGCTACTCTCGGTGCCTTGAATTCACTGCGCAAGCGTGATGAGGCCAATTCAACAATCACTCCTCAAAGCAATGTCACCCTCTACTTTGCATCAGCAGATGCCGCCTCTAGCAACATTGTAGCAGAGCTTAACGCCACCATGAAATATCCTTCGGTGCTCCTCGAGGATATCATAGCCGTCACCGATGTCAACTGTTCAAATTCGTCCGTTGCGATCACTTTCAGCGATGCTGCTACCTTTGCTTCCAGTTTGGAGCTATGGTCTTCTAATGCTTTCCTCCTGTTCACAAATCATCTCGGAAACTGTGATACCGACAACGAGCGCGGTATCTACATGGTTAGCGGTGTTACTTCCAACAACTCCACCCTGGTCATCACTACCGAGTCTGTCGAGACCACGTTCGGTAACAGCACGGAGACCATGGACATCTCGTTTCTTACGCCATCAACAACTACGACAGCCAAGCGAGATCTTCTTTCTACATTCCTTGGAAGTTTCCCGACCAACATCGTTGTTGCCAACGATTCCGTCGCAGTCTCAGCATCTACTGGTCCAACAACTGAGACGCTCACCATCACCGCTACCGATACTTCGTTAAGTGGATCTTTGGATCTCAGCGGTCACATTTCTTTCAACTTCTGGAAGTTTGCGTTCACCAAGTTCTACTTCGACCTTGATGTGTCCGCTTCAGCTGCAACGAACATCGAAGTTGAAGTCAACGTGGCTTACGACGACAGCGTCTACACATATTCTCCACTGGATCTCACTATTGCTGCGTTCTCGATTGCAGGAATCCTCAACATCGGGCCTCAAATTTCCTTTGAATTGGGAGTCGAGGTCTCAGCAGAAGGCTCAGTTGGTATTGCAACTAACTTGACTGCTTCCTTGGCCGATGGTGTCGTCCATTTGGATTTGCTGGATAGCGCCAACACCTACACCTCTGGCTGGACCCCAACTTTCACTCACGACACCAACATCACCGCTGCTGTCGAAGCACAAGTCAACCCCTACGTCAAGCTTACAGCTGAGATTGGAGCTAACGTTCTCAACGGCCTAATCGACCTCTCCGCTGGTATTTCACTCAAGCCGGAGATTCTCAACGTCTTTGATGTCAATGCGGACTTCGAGATTAACAACTCCAACAACATCACGTTTCCTGCATCAACCAACGCTACATGCCCCAACGGGCTGTGGTTCGCAAGCAGCTTCGTCTTTGATGTCACTGCATTTGTCACTTCGTTGTACACTGTTACTTTGTACGAATACACAGCACCAATTTACGATAGTGGATGTTGGAGTTGGGCTTAGATGGATGCTAAATCCAGCTCCACTGTAGAACTGCAGTGGGAATATTTTTGATCTTGGAGCGTGGAGCAGAGAGGAGAAGGTTGGTTGTCACGGTGCTATATTCCTGTATTTAGATATAGAGTTTCAATAGAATCTGCCAATGGGCATGACTCAAAAAACAGTGCACTTAATATTAACCTCCGATGTGAGACGATATCAGATGATAAGTAGCTCATTTCATAATGACTTGGAAAGTATACTTTGTAACATTTTCGTCTCTAACCCGGAAAATTTGAAGAATGGACGACCAGATTGTCGACCGCAGGGTCCGTTATACTCTTAGACAAACAGCGAAAATGTATCAGACCAGGGAATGACTCCCAGAGCGATTTCAACTCTGCTCATAGTCTATTTTGTTTATTTGCAGATGTTTTTTTGCCAACCTAGGTCATGACAACCTCTTGGCCAACTCGTATACGATTGCGATTTCCTTGCCTATCCATGACCAAGAGATCCACAGATACTGAGCTGTGTGTTGAGCCAAATTTTCTCTTAATGGCCCAGTTCACGAGGTCTTGTGGTTACATCGCGCTTTCTGATCTAGGATCCTAGTGGTCGAACTGACGAATGTCCACATGACAGCTCCGAGAAAAGTCTTGCGACATCGGCAAATATCTTGACCTGAAACCTCGTCTCCGAATAACTGTCAAGAGCCAAGACTTCAGAATATTGGAGTACTCTCTTGTCCTTCCTATTCGATGTACGTAGGGCTTGGCGACTCAAAGAAAGGAGGCCCATGTACTCGGAATACATACCAAAATTTTCGCTTAGCCCCTAGCTCCAGCTTAAAGAGGAAGCTTAAAATAACTACATCTTCCCCTGGCAGCTTTCTTATCGCATCATTCCCTCAAGCAGATATCCCTCATCACCAATCCAACTCTGCAATCATGCCTGCTTACTGATGCATGCAATACGAGACTGCCGCTGATAAGATCAGTTGAAGCAGCTTTTGTCACCTTCTAGAATGCCGACTCTTGAGTTCCCTGCGTTCCCGGTAGACATCGACCCCTCAGTTGTGCCGTATTGTCGTCAGGAAGGGCCCGAATGTTACCTTACCGTGCCGTGACAACTGACGTTAGCCAGAGATCGTCATCCGGCTTTCTTAAGTGAGGGTACGCTGATGGGACGACATTTGTCCCCACGTCGTCAGCATACGCAATTTATCACTACTGGTTTTGGCGAATACATACACCCCCAGTGGGCTGCTTCATCTATATTATTCTGATGTCATTTCAAAGAGACCACTTTAGTGCTGTAACACAGCAGTCAATAGCTGATTTTTATCATTGCTTTGATCTTTGATGTGAGCACTCAGACCAGGAGGGGTATTTCATTCGTAGCGTGCGATTCAACTAACCTCTCAAGATCATCACGAGTGCCTCCGTCTCCTGGTCCAAGGCATAGGAAAGAGCTAGCTTGTTGACTGTACCGGGTATGCCGAATTTTCTGAGTTTGGACTATCAAATGAGGACTCTCCCCACAAGTACAGTTGTCTCGTAAGGTCCGAATAGGAAATTGGGGTGAGAGATACCCTATTCAAGGGCCCTGTTCGTACAGTCCATATACTACCTACACTGTTACGGCACAGACCTAGCTATCTGGGTCTGGAGGACAGTCGTATATTCATGGCAAAGCAACCACACGACGACATGCAGTTGCGGTTAGTCTAGTCAGTGCGACAAGACATCCTCTGTTGAGAATTGAACTAGGGCTCTTTACTTGACAATGTCAGCAAAGACTATGACCCTCCTCTTAGAAAACGCCACCATGCATCAATAAAAACAGCTTGCATGTACAAGAACTCCTTGATCTCGCCATTATCGACGAATGAGGAAGTTGAATCCAAAAAGTCTGTCGAGATTGACACGATGCCTTCACTGAAGCTTCCATGCAACCCTTACCACCTCCAGAATCGAGAGACACAGCCCACTCTTTATGAAAATCACCAAAAAAATCACTGGTATCCTGTAATCTACCCCACTGGCGATCAGATCAGGAAGCTGGAAATTGATCATGTTATCAGCTTTACCAACAGTTCTCTCAAAATGGAAAACCGATGTACATTCAGTGCATTTATATCTCAGTATTGAGTTTAGAACAATCCCCACGATCGATTATGAAGAGAGAACTACCAACTTCATACTCATTCCAATATCTTTCTGGTCCATCCGCAATGACTGGAAAGAAAATCCTCCTCCTCGCAGCGGATCTGCTTGCAGAGAATGTTCTCGGGAATCCAGCTTCGTTTCTCCCAGGACCAATCTCCCGCAAGGCAGATTCTGTGGCTCCCTTGTCAGCAGAGTCCAAGAAGTCTGCTGGCAAGCCTCAACCGAAGGTCGTCACTGGCGCATACATCGTACAATTAGAAACCGAAGGCTCTCTGACCAAACGAACGGCTGACCTTCATAGTGAGTTCCACTTGATGGCCAGACAGGACGCGGGCCTCGACTACAGTACTAGCCAACTGCTGTTGTTAATCATTTGGCCTTTTTACACCAAAACTCATGGTTTTACGCCTTATGTAATTATTAGTCTGCCTTATATATCCTATTATCCCTTCTAGGAAATAATAATTTTTTATATTGCGGATATTTTATTAATAGAACATAAAGCTTGGCAACCTTATATAAGCGAGTTAATAAGCTCTTAAATATCACGTGCGCGATATGAGTCCAATTTTGCGGGGAATCCCGTGTTTTCCGTGAACACGTAAGTAAGTATCCTTTTAACTGCACGAAAAATTATCGAATCCAAATTAGAGTACGCTATATTAAATGTTATGTTATAATAAATATCTAATACAAGAGAATCCTTTCTACGTAGTCTTTGACATAGTATAAATCTTAAGTGTAAAGTGTGACTTTTGGTGTGAAATAGTGTTTCGCTTAACAGCTGTTGACAGGGACTGTACTCTGTCCGCGAGACATTCTCTGAAGAGTCTGTGTTCGTCGGTCTGTCTCTCAGCCTTCACGGAGGTGACGTTCAAGCCCTCAAGGACTTGAAGAACGTTGCTGCAGTTTGGCCTGTAAAAACCGTACCGGCTCCATCAGCTGCTCTTCCACGTGACTTCAAGAAGGGAGGAGCGAATGTAGCCAGAGCTGACAGCCCTCTTCCCTATATCACTGGTGATCTGGATGTCAACCGGCCTCATGCTGTGACCGGGGTCGATAAAGTTCATGCTGCTGGTATCAAAGGAAAGGGGATCAAGATCGGAATCATCGAAACGGGGGTGGACTATAGACATCCATCTCTTGGTGGATGCTTTGGTGAAGGCTGCAAGATCGCTTTTGGTATATATTCTTCCAAATCAAACTCAATTACAGAACTTTTGTCCGGACACTGCTAATGTAACCGACAGGCTACGATTTTGTTGGTGATGACTACAATCCGAATTGGGATATCTCCGCTGTTGAGAAACCCGATCCATTGTTTACATGCGTGACTGGAGGACATGGGTCGCCCGTCTCAGGCAAGTTGAAGAATGACTCGCTCTCGATTAATTGTCTTATCTCTTATAGGCGTCGTTGCAATGCTGGACAAGCCAGGGACTGGCTATGGTCTGGTTGGTGTTGCCCCTGAGGCTACTCTTGGTGAGAATTCCATTCAATTTTCTGGGTATTGCTAAGCGGCGCAAAGGAATGTATCGTATTTTCGGGTGTGAGGGAGGTGCCGATGATGATATCATCATGAAGGCACTTCTTAAAGCTTGTTCAGATGGCGTAGACGTCATCAACATGTCCTTCGGACAAGTCTGGCCTGACGAGGATACCAATCCCTACTCCGTGATTGCCGATAACCTGCTTGAGGAAGGCATCGCAATGTTTGCGGCTACTGGTAACAGCGGCAGTTGGGGTTTGATGAGTCCTTCCGCCCCGTCCATCAGCTCCAGCATCTTCGCAGTGGGATCAGTCGACAACGAGAAGTTTCCCCTGACTTATCAACTCACTGATTCCAATGGTCGACATCTACGATACTCTGCTCATCTTCCTCAGCAGTCGCCACCGGAGGGTCTCATTGTATAAGTCATGCATTATGGCGCGGATCCATTTTGGCAGACTGGCCCATACATCGAGGATTATGAACAAGCAGCAGCCAATCTTACGGCTCTTGGTATTGATACATCCACCGTCATTCTCCCCACTCTCTACGGTAGTCATGTATGTTCTCCTTCATCTTAACATGTGCTTGCACTTTCCACTAGAGGAAACTGGCAGAGATTTTGTCAACGTATGCTGACACTTGTCCCCTCTACTAGAGCCCAGCGAGCAAGGCGGAGGTTGCAGCAAGTTTGGGATACAAGTACTTTCTCCAATAAACCACAGAAGAAGAAGATCCCTTCTGGGGCAAAGAATACAACAGTGGTGACCCTGCTGAATGGCCACTTGAGGCCATCAGTCTTACAGTCCAGGACTCGAAGACCCTTTTGAGCAGCTTCGGCAAGAAGCCCTTCCAGTACAAGATTTCGCTTAGCTCGACAGACCATGCTGCTATCCTTGCCTCAACTCCTGGAACCATGAGCAACTTCTCGTCAATCGGCCCCACCATCCAGCTCAATATCAAGCCTCAGCTCTCAGCTCCTGGTGGGAACAATATTTCCACCTGGCCTCTCACATACGATGGTTACACCATCATATCCGGCACTTCAATGGCCACACCATACATGGCAGGAGCATATGCCTTGATCAAGTCCCAGAAGCCCAGTCTCAGCGTCTCTCAAATCTACTCGCTGATGCAGAATACTGGGAAGACTCTACCGTGGTACTACAACAAGAACATCAAGTCTTCCGCCATCCACCAAGGCGCTGGTCTCCTCGACGTACAGAACGCACTCGCATACGAGTTCCTCATCACCCCGACTCAACTCAGCGCCGGCCTTTCAAGAGATTACATGACGTGGAACAATACTGCTCGCCTAAACTGCACTATCTCCAATCTTTCCTCGCTCTCATCGCAGTCATGATGCCTCAGGTAAGCCTCGTGAGGGGGCCAGCCTTGAAACCCAATCATTTCACCACTGAACATGATTGGCGGACTTTCCAGAGTTTCTTGTAAAATGGGCTTCTGCTATTGTCACACAAAATTATTCTGAGCACAGACCAACCGCCTGATCTATTTCTGGCTTTGACGTCGTTTCTTTCTCTCTTGCTCGAGAAGTTTAGTATGGTAACACCGCACACGCCTGCTGCAAGAGAGAGGTACAGTAACGCAACGGTTCAAGTTGAAAATGAGTGGGCATAGCACTCGCAACTTACCCGGCCATTCGGAATAGGCGGCTTCGCTGCGCTTTGTAACAAAGATTATAGTCTTGAGGAGTTTGGAATGGGATTTGGATGTGCATGATGATTGTGGAACGAGAGGTGGTGGGAATGTGATGTCCCTAAAAGAACAGGCCGATCGCGGTCAAGCTGGTCACGAGTACCAACATTCTATGCCACAAGTGGCACAAGTTGTGCAAATTTGTTCTTGTTCGTCACATTTGAGGTTCCTTTTCATGTATTGGGCACAGTCATGTTCATAAAGTCATCCGTTAATCAAACCTTAATCTGCTTTTCATTTACTAACCCAGCCGAACTTAGACCGTCACAGTATATGTTCTACCTTGTGTCGTGGAAAACTTTCCTGTGTACGCATTTCCATTCACTTTGAGGCTTGTAGAGTCCGCAACACGGATCGAGAGATCAGAACCAGAGAGTGATTTGATGGTGGCCATTTGGAGCTTCCCGTTTTCCCACGAAATGCTCACTTCGAAGCCACCTCGAGCAACCAGTCCAGAAATAGAGCCCGTCGGTATGGCTGCAGGCAATGCCGATAGAAGATGCACTTGTCCTGCATGACTCTGGAGAAACAATTCCGGAACAGCAGCTAGATATCCAAGGTTTCCATCGATCTGGAACGGGGTTGTGCCTCCTTTGTCGCTGTTCCAGAGGTTTGGAAGGAGGAACTTCTGCGCCCACACCTTCATGTTTTGAAAGGCATCGTCACCACGGTACAGACGTGCATATAAGCTGACCGACCATGCGCGGGACCATCCGGTGCTTCCTCCGTTGTTGCTTATCCTCTGGTCGAGCAGAACACCAGCCGCTGTGGATAACTCTTTGGACGTGACAGGCGTCAATTGCGATCCAGGATACAGACCGAACAGTGGTGAGAAGTGTCGATGGCCCGGATCTGTTTGGTTGAACTCGCGGTACCATTCGAGGATTTGGCCTTTTGATCCAATTTGAGGTGGCCTGATCTTTCCAAGATACGTCTTTGCGTTGTTGAGTACTGGCCCTGTGTAGCCGATCACGCTGGCAGCTTCAATGATAGCCGAGAATAATTCGTGGAGGATACTGTTGTCCATGGTTGGGCCAATTGCAATTCCTGTCGTGGACCCAGGCTTCGTTGCATTAGCTGGTATGTAATAGGTGGCTTCAGGAGAACAGGATGGCCCAGTTGTGTAGTAGCCGTCGAATTCGAAGTGAGCACAATCGAAGAACGCAGCTGCATCCGTCAGGACTGGCCAAGCACGGTTTGCGAGAAACTTTTTGTCACCACTGAAACGGTAATGCTCCATCAGATGTAGCGCAAGCCAAGCACCTCCCATCGGCCAAACCGTGTAAGAAGTCCCGTTGTCAACTGGAACAGCGTCACCCCAGAGGTCAGTGTTGTGGTGCACAACAAATCCTCCACATCCGTACATTTCGAGTGCAGCTTGTTGGCCCTTCTTTTGTGCAGTCTCGACAAGGTTCCACAGAGACTCGCCAAGGTCCCCTAAGTTGAGTACATCCATTGCCCAGTAGTTCATCTGTAGATTGATGTTGACGGTGTACTTGCTACCCCACGAGGGTGCATAAGCGACATTCCACAGGCCTTGGAGATTAGCTGGCAATGGCCGGTTCCTAGACTCGCTAGAGGATGATGCGATCAATAGATGTCTTCCATAATTGAATAGTAAAGTGAGGTATTGGACGTCCGCATCGGGGCTTGTCAGGTAATTTAGAGAGCGAACATCAGTGGGCAGTTGTGCGTTCGAGCCTGTCGACTTTCCAATATCCAGTTTGACTCGATTCGTCAGTCCTTTGTAAGCGCTGATTGCTTTTGCTTTCAGATCATCATAGCCCTGGGTTTTTGCGCCGTCGATTGTTGAATTGACCGCCGTTTCCCAGCCTGCTCTACTGCTATATCGATATGAAGTCTCTGCGTCAAAGAATATATCGATTTTTGATGCTCCCTTGACTACGATTCTGTCACCCGTGGTTGTGATAGAGCCTATCAATGATAAACCAGGTGCCAAGGATTATTGGATCCAAGGAATTTGCACTTACCTTGATCAACAACAACACGAACTCCAGCAGTGAAGTACATGTAGTCTGTTTCTGACGACCTGGCCCTCATCTGTAACGAGCCGACCTCACCGAACACAGAAGCAGTGGACTCCTCTACGAAACTCGTGCGACTGAAGTAGATGCTTGCATTAAGAGACCGAGCCTTATCGGCCTTTAACCTATAGGCAAGCACACCCGCAGGGGCAGAGCTGACCAGTTCTCGTCTAGGACTAGTCAGTATGGTGTGCAGCATGTGAGATGAGCTGGAGTGAAAGGGTGGGTCTCGTACGTGTAATTGACACTGTTGTAAACGTAGTTGCATCCAGTAGAACCCTCATATGTATCAAGCCATCGTTGATAGTCTTGACTGATGTTTTTCTGCCCGAGCTCGACGAAGAGATTGACAAGGGGTTGGTACATTCGAGGGGCGGTTGGATTCCCACTCATATACTGGAGCGCTTCATTTCCTCCCAAGGTGATCTGGCCTTCGGCGAGGTGCTGTTGGATATCCCTATACTTACTGATTGACTGGGGGTTGGTTCGATTCAGATATGTGCCACTCCAGAATGAGTTCTCGTTTAATTCAAGTCTCTCAACATCCGTGCAATACATCAATCCTCCCAGTCTGCCATTGCCGACGGGTAAGCTGTTGCGAGTAGTGAGAGCGCTGGAATTGAACCAGAGATACCGCGAACCGTCAAATTGCGCGAAGGCTGTGGAAAGGCCCAGGACAAGAGAGACAAATCTGATCTGAGCAGACAAATGCATGGTGAAGGTCTTGCTGGATACAAATTGTTGGACGAGGTAGAAGGAAGTTCAAGAGGTTCTTCTATGCTTTTGTAGACATCTCATCCTGCTTGCATTCCTTGATGGATCAAAGGAAGAAGATGCACCCCTTGATGGCGGAAAATGATGCTCTGCTTGGACTCCCGTCGGGCCCCGCAGCACTTTACCACTTTGCAAGTAAACATTTCCAGGAAAGACCGTCACAAACCTGGGAAATGGAGTCCACCTTGCCACGGAAAATTCAGAGAGCATCACCACTGCCCGTGGCGTGGGAAGAAGGCTAACGAAAGTGGCGAGTTTGTCAACCCCGACGGTGAAACGCACTGAGATTAATTTGGGATGGAACATAGTCCTCGCCCAGCAAGCCACATTCTCAGGCTCCCTACCCCATGGGGATTAAGATCCTACGAAGTTACATCTGCATTGTCGAACCCCGCACCATGAGCCGCACCCCAGACGTAGGGTTTAGCTTTTCTGCTCGGCCTATTGCAGCCCGAACCGAACGCATGTTAAAATCCAAGGGGGGTTGTGGGAGGGTCAGGGTGCAAGTAGTTGCGTCTAATGACAATGCCTGTACATCTTTAGATTAACTTAAATTGCGTCACAGATCTAGGAATGATCCGCGGGCAAGAAGATCGGTAAGAATCTCACATCGAAAAAGCCTTCGCGGGAAAGTTTAGTTTGGTTGAGAGGCATGAGCATTGAAAGGGTTATGAACGAGACGGCAATCACTCCGGAAGCCATACTTCTGAGGTGAATCAATCTCATTAGCATAAACCAATCTTCGAAATTGTACCGTTCCATTTCCTTTCGGCCTTGAGACAATTTCCAGGACCGTGGCAATGGATGAGCAATCATACAGCATTAGCGCACAGAAATATAGACAGGCAGATGCTTCTGTCAGGACGAATCTTGGCTTCCTCGCATTAGCACTACAAAAGTCATATCGCCAGACCTCTACCGTCCCCGTTCCAGCGATACATCATCAGAAATTCACGTCTTCGAGCTTTGTGCTGCTCTGCTTCAAATGGTATCGTGCCACGAACATTGCACAATGCCGAGCGCAAAACCTTTTTGAAAGTTTTCTGAAATCCGATGTCAGTAAATGGTCTTCATTCCGACCAAAATAGTGCATTCACCGCGCCATCATCGCGAAGGGACGTACTTGATATTCGGTGTTCAATGTCACCACGCATACTTCATGAGCTCGGTACGTAGTCTCACACGCTCGAATGATGGTTTCGCTTGTTGCCATGTCCATCCGATCAGCAAATATAAGCAAAATGAAACTTCCATGTAATAAGTATATCCCAAACAAATACGGCATGAAATTCAACTCAGGGTCGTAATCCAAGATCTCGGCAACTGTAGCGGCCGCAGAAATGGTATGTGTAGCGCATTTGACGAAGCTATTGGGAGTGATCCAGTCCGACCCATCGATCATGTCAACTGGGTCCCAGCTGCCATGGAGCAGGACATGTAGCACATGCAGAAAATAATTACTGTATCCAATGATAGTGCGCAAACGCGCATGCTCGGGTAATACAGGCTGAGGCTTGCAGTAGGAGTTGGTGTTGTCTGGAGTTGAAAAGGCAGCTGGGGCTTCTGCCTCGTGGAAACGGATGCGCACAATTTCTTCAAAATTTCTTAAACTTTGTTCGTAGAGATCCAGATCATGCTCAGTTCGAAGGATTGCGGCTTCACGCTGCAGGCGTCCAAACCGTGGATGGCGGCCCCAGTGGTGAATCTCGACAATGTCTCCGAGGATCGCCATCAGCGGAAGAAAGTATTCGAACACGTCACTACCCAGCATAGTGGTGCAAGGCCCCAAGCAACGATCCGGGAGATCACAGGTGGACTTAGTATCAAGAGCCTGCCAGGTGAGGTCGTCCAATGGTTGGTATACATGACATTCCGCGTCCAGGATGCTCAGCGGGGCATTGAAACAAAAAGACAGATGACGGTCTGCCATGAAAAGTAACCACCAAATTCTTCGCCTCTCTTCCCTCGACTCTTCGATGTAGATCGATTCATAGTGCGAATCATATTCTACGTCATTGGTTCTTTGATGACATGCCTGTCGCGCACATTCCCGAGCTTCATCTTCGCCTTGTTCTCGATTGAGTCCAAGCTCCTTAGCAACGTTCCACGCTTTCGTCCACCAACGTAAACACTCTTTTCTCGTCTCTGATCCGGATATCACTGTTCCAATAAGGGCGTAGGCCAATACCGAGTCGGAGCTGATTGGGTTTTGCTGAGGCACAATAGGACAAGCAAATGTTCTTTCCGGTTCTGGTCGTAAACCCATATTGCCGAGCTTGTTATTATGATGCTCTAACAATTAGTCAGTGTTTTCGTTTTCGGTCCCACAAGATTTAGATCATTTGAAGTACCTGATACTTTACGAGAGTTTCCATTTTCCTCCGAAGCTAGAAGTGCCTCGCATACACCAAAAAGCTCGCTACAGATGTTCAATCTTGCTCTCGGTTTTGATCTGAAGATCTCTGAAGTGGACGTCTGACAAACAACCCAGATCATAGTAGCGAGAAGAGCTGGAGTGGTTGGGCGCGGGTTTCTACTGCAAAGAAAGGACTTTTTCCGAAAAACTTGGGCAATGATATAGGGTGAAGCAGGTTCGAATATTGAACAGGACGGGTCTGTGAAGTAAAGATCTAAGAGATCGCAGGCATCGGTCGGAGACATGATGGACTTGATGTGCGGCAGGAGAGGTCTTAGAATCGGATATCTGCATTCTGAGGGTGGAGTGGGTTGCTGAATGGTGGCCAAGTCATGACACCTGGCGTAGGTCCCAGTATTCGATGGGCCCCCAACATCTAGAAATACTCGAGGAGCAGTGTTGGGAGATAGCACCAGCGAGATTGGGGGGAGCTGATTCTGCTTTAACAAGCTAGGTCGACAAGGGTGTTGGCGCTGGAAATTTGTTTCGACGTACTCTCCCCGAGGGGAATGATTGAGATGACAGTTGGGGATTGGCCCCTTGTCCGAAGAGGAATTCAGCGAAACTGAGCATCTTCCCGTAAGATCTGATTCGTCTTGGTGCAATGGGGTCTGACCGACTTCCGCCTGCCCTTCAAAATGGTTGACTGTGCTGTTGGGTGATATCATCCCAGTTTCCATATACAGAGATGGCAAATGACGATCCAGATGGTCTACATATGGGTCATTTGGCGGAGCTTGAAAGTCGAATCTGGATTGAGAAGTTGCATCCTGGTATCGACTTTGCGATGTAGTTGCATTCCAGGCAAATCTGTCAGTGCTTTGGCTGTCAAAAATGGGGTTGTCGTTGTCTTTTTGATACTGTGGCCAGCTATCTGGCGACCGCTGAACGACTTCTTGTCCGTCTGACTCGGCAGTTTGGTTGATTCTGGCTGGCTTTCCTCTTTTCTTTAGGACTCTCTTGTATTCGCAGGCAAAGCGGTACTCAGTGCACCGCCGACAAGGGGATTCGCCATCTCCGATACATTTGGTTCTTGAAGCGCTGCACTTATCGCAGGCACGCCTCTCTCTGCCCTTACGTGTCTTGACAGTCGCGGGAGTCCTATCGGCTTGCTCTTTCGCGCGTCCTCCAACTTGCTCGCCTGTAACCTGACCGTCGCCGTCCATGGTGCAAGTAAAAGGTAGAACAGGACGTCCTCACTCAAACTTCAAACGGGCTTCTGTGTTCACGGCAATTCTTCATCGCGAGGGCATATTTGTTGCCCGAAGCTCTCAATTTCTGATCCTGATGCAGCGGGACCGCCTTCGATTACGAGCATGCTTTCACAGCCAAGGTTTGCCACATAACTATTGGTCCGGGCCAATACGAATTAGCCGAAGCGGAGGGGTGCGGGCACGGATAAACAAACCTCAACTGCAGCAATTCTCCAGTCGATGCGGGGAAAAAGACCGTCGGGGATTATCTTTTGTCTCGCGTGCAGCAGGCCCGTCAGGAGAATCGCATCACAACCATCAATCAGGCAGCGTATCGCGTTATCGTATACCGATGAGGGAGACACACGCATGTGTTCTGCAGGTCAAGTGCTGACTATTCGTAGAGCAAGTCTGCACGCGCGGTTAGGGTCCTGGCAGCTACTTCTATGGCAGGACCGAGCAGGGCTGGATTCCCCATTGTTCTATGAGAATGATTATTCTACACTCTACTGTTGCAAGTGTGAAAGCGATGTGGGATCAATGCAGTGCGGCCTTAGATTAATGCTCTCTGTGTTGCTGGTCTTCGAAGATTTCTAGTCTCTGGATTGACACGGTTCCTGGCGCCGCGCCCATGCTAGGCGGGATGTAAACGAGGGGAAAGTCGAAGGTGTCATTGGACATCGGGGGGCATGATGCACAAATTGGTAGCAGCAGTAAACATTGTGCCGATCATCGTTATTGAAGTGAAAAGTAAACAAGGTGGAAATCGACTTAAACGACCTTCGACTTATTCCGGTTTTTTCTACCTGTTCTTGCCTGGTGATGTCTCTCCAGTGTAAGTTCAATGTGGTATTTTATGGATCATATTATAGCTGATGTAAAGCACGTCAGACACAGACACAAACACCCGACCTCCGAAGTCGCTGAAAATGAACGCAGTCTGACGATGTTTGAATTTGATTGCCTGGGCGCTGAAGCTCTGGGTGGTAAGAAGATCGACGAAAAGTGCGGCTTTGGATCGGCAATCAGCCGCAGATAGCAGATTACGGAAAGAGGTTGGAGAAACGCTGACGTCTCAAGCAGCCAGGAAGTTGGCCTAGGTTCTAGATTTGAAGAGAGAGAGTTTGGGAGGTGGGGGTGTCATTGGAGCCAATTAACGAACTGCAAATGATAAGTGGCAGTTTTTCTTGAATACCTTCAGTTTTCCATTCCTAACACTAGCTAGCAAACTTGCAGGAACATTCGTACTCAATCAGAGACGCAGCTCCCAGGAAGGCCGGAATCGAACAGGCGACAGTGATAGCACGGAGCATCTAATCCTTGCCCTCCTTATCCTCCATATGATCAACCACCCCTCCCTTCCCCGCGACGACTTCCAGATCGCGCGTCTCGCTATCCACAACACCGACTTTGCTCTCATGGAAATCATCGACGACATGCCTGGTGCGCGGATGAAGGTTAACGCCTGCTGCGAAGGAGCCTGAGATCAGAAAGAAGATGAGCGCAACGAAGAATGCATGTCCAGTGTTGTCGAAAGCGTCAGCTGTAGCGCCCACAATCGGGGGCACGATCGCTCCACCGATAATAGATGCAATGATGTATGAAGCGCCGCGCTTCGTGTTCCGACCAAGGCCACGAAGACCCAGAGCAAAGATAGTCGGAAAGCAGATGGACTCGAAGAAAAAAGTCAAGGTGATGAACGCTGCAAGGTGTATAAGTAAGAGTTGATTTCGTTATGTGGGAAATAGACTTACTGATTCCTATATTATTCTTCGTCGCGATTGCGACTGCGAGACATGACACGACGCCCGTGTAGTACATCATGAATACAATGCGGGGCTTGATGAATTTCATGAGCCCGCTACCGGTGAAACGACCGGTGGCAAAGCACCCTTGCGCGATTGCGAGATAATTTGCAGCCGTGTGGCTTTTGAGGCCGGGCTTGATCTCGAGAGCATAATTGATGAAATAAGAAGCGAGGGCAACTGCGGTACGTCAACATGAGATCTTCTTCTGGCCGTCCATTTCATGTACCTTGAGCACCACAGTAGCAGCCTTCGGCAATGACAGCCCACCAGAGCGTGTACTGTTTCCTGAGGGCAACGACCTTTGTTGCCTCACCCGAAACAGAGACATTCATTTGCTCCTGCATATCCATGTCCGTGATCTCGGGGATGTCGGCGAAGAGAAACACAATCGCCAATAGGAACACGAAGACTGCGATACCGAGGTAGACCCATTGAACAGATGCAAGGGACTTTGGGTCTTCTGATTTGAAGAAGACGCGAGAAGCGAGAAGGGGACCGACGACCGTGCCGACGGCTTGAAAGGACTGAGCAATGTTGATTCGCATCTCTGAGTACTTGGGTGGTCCACAGACTAGAAGCCATGCTGTCAATAGATGTCTTTGTCTACACGGAGAACAAAATACACCTACTTGCTAGATAAGGATTGGCTGCCGTCTCAAGGGAGCCCAGCCCGGATCCAATAACAAAAGTAGCACCACAGAAGCCCCCAAAGGAGCGTTTGATGGCGGCCGGCCAGAATAGTAGCGCTCCAATTCCATACAGAGAGAGTCCAAGCATGAAGGTTGCCTTGTAACCAGCCTTGCGCATGGTATACTGAGCAAAAGTCATGGAAGCAACAGGGTAGGCGCTGATCATGTGTCAGATTTTGCCAGAAAGTAGGTTGAGTGGCAGTTATATTGGCCTTACCCAAAATAAGCTGCTTGCAATCCCGATGATTGGGCACGCGTGACGTTCAAGGTCACTTGGAAGTGCTTGTTCAGAACATCCAGAAGACCGTAAGCAAAGCCCTGTATTGTTCGTTAATACGACCGTAAAATGACATATCAGAAATGGGAGGGGTTCCTGTACCCAAAGGAAGAAAAGAATTGTGACCAGGGACAGTGGCAGAAGAGACTCTCTCAAAGTGAGATTAGCTCCTTTCGTGATCGCATCGTCGCGCACTCTCCATGTCGGTCGCTTCATATTGATGAGATGAGGGGCTGATGTTCTCGAAATTGATCATGTATTGAAAGGATATTATCGTTGATGAAATGAGAACCTTGAGGATTAAGGTATCCGTGGAGAGGATTTCCCCAGCTTTATATGGATGAGTTTAATTCAGCTGTGGGGTGTGGCTTTCAGAATCCCAAGAAAACTTCCCCACGATCAACTCTTCATGGGGTATGTGATATCTGCACGATAAGACGATAGGTTCAAATCCCAGCAATCTAAAAAGTTACGAAGCACTAAAGCAAGGGTAGGAGGTTGAGTTGTCAGGTAATTCCCCGTAAAAACCACGTCGGGAAAATACATATACTGTCGGAACATTCGCATGTGGGACAGCAATGAACTGGCCAACCGATAGAAGGCCGTTTGAACCACATTTTCGGGACCAACACAGCTGAACAAGTTACCAAATGGTCCGATCCTTTTCCTCATTTATGTTTTCACCACCAGTTCAACTGTACCGACGGTGGGTACTGTACCAACCAATGTACCTTGTGTCTGTTGACTCAGTCTCCACCGTGCAGATGCGACGGAGAATCGCACGGCGCAGCAACGGACACCCACGACGTATCGGCCGGCTCGTCGCATCTCTCCCATCGACCTTGCTTCTCCTCCCCCTCGGTCATTGTCGTTCACTCGTATCGTCTCAATTCCCGAACTACAGAATGCATTGCTTGAAGCTTGAACGCGACTTCAATACGGTCGTCACGTGCAGTTGATGGCTCAAAAAGGGAAAAGTATTTGTTTGTCACTCGCCTGGCGCCTTTTTCCAACTATGCTCAGTATTCACCCCTACTGATCATTTCCGCAAAATTTCCTGAAGGCCAGACCGGGCTTTGTTCAAGTGCATTGCCGATTGCCATCTTCTCCTGCTATTCGGTAATGTTTTTTACGTGCCTTACCCGTCACCTGTCTTTTCCCCGTCCTTCCCCGGATACCAAAGCTCAGGTCCGGCCACCTCGCTTCAAGCGCCATTGACAAGCTTCACAGGCTTCACACCAACCCCCTCGTTCTCATTCTTCGCATGGATCAGTCAGATGAGCTCGAAAGAGACCTTTTTCGGCGCCCTGTGTCTTGTTACTTGCAGCCAACCGTAGGCACGATTGGTGGAATAAGGGAAGTTGCTAAGCGACATACGACATCCGAAGAAAGGCTCCCAAGCCATCCTGTTCGCTTGGCACGACTGAATAACACATGCGGGACTCGCAAATACACCCGACGGGAATTGAAGACGGCTGTCACAGCCAATCACTGGTTGACCACATGTTTCCTTGTACAATTGCTTGTCTGTCAACCAAGCACTCGAGGCGGAATTATGCGATCAATTGATAACACTTGACTTGGGATAACATCCTCTGTCAACTTTTCGATATATTCATTGCCATGCGCAAGCGTTTTGATGGCACAGAGCTACTCTTTCTCTTCCTTCTCTACACGAACCCTCCTTTCTTGACCGCCTTTTCAATATCATCCTTTCGCGGCCGAGTTATGTGCCAAGCTACTAGCAATGGATGCGCCTATGCCACCCGTCCTCCGCTGTCGTCACTCGTATCAACAATTGCGCTTGGAGGAGGCTGTTTCACCTTGCAGAGTGACCCTGACCCCGAATCTCTCCCGGTTCGAGGTATTGTGAGCTATGCTCTCGACCACGGGATCAGGACTTTCGATACCTCACCATATTATGGGCCATCGGAAGCCTTACTCGGTGATGCATTCGCCCAGCCCAACATCACCAAGTCCTTCTCGCGACAGGATTACATTCTCATGACGAAGGTTGGCAGGATAGCGGCTGCTGAGTTTGACTATTCCCCATCTTGGATTCGTCAATCGGTCAATCGCTCGCTTGAAAGACTCCAAACGTCCTACCTGGATGTGGTATTCTGCCACGATATTGAGTATGTGACGGATGAAGATGCGCTCGGTGCAATCGAAGTTCTTCTGCAACTCAGGGACGAAGGTGTCATACGCTACGTCGGAATCTCAGGGTACCCCGTCGACAAACTCATCAGAGTTGCGAATGTGGCGCGAGTGAGGTTCGGTCAACCTCTTGACGCAGTTCAGTGTTGGGCACAATTGACACTTCAAAACACAAATCTGGAGGCGGGAATTCGACGTCTGCGTGCTGCTGGTGTTGATTGCGTCTTCAATTCTAGCCCTCTGGGAGTTGGAATGCTACGCTCTCATGGTGTCCCTATTGGCGGCCTTGGAGATTGGCATCCTGCTCCGGAAGGGCTACGCCATGTCATCAGGCAAGCATCAGACTTGGTTGAAACAAAAGGGGTAGATCTCGCAACTCTTGCCCTCAGGTATTCTGTGTCGAGAATTATGATCCTACCGGACAGAACACCAGGAGCTAGCACAATATTCGCTGCTCGATCTGTCGAGGAGCTCGAGGAAAATATGGCTGCCATCAAAACTATCTTAAGAGAAGAAGACGAGACAGAGGAAGAAGTGATAGAGAAGTTTGGGGACATCCGAGACATGAAGTGTGTCAACATGACACAGCTGGAGAAAGATTTGCCTATTTTCCGTGAGGTGCAATCGACGTTAGCTCATTGGATTGGCTACACTTTCACGAGCCCGGAGAAAGAGTGGGATGTAGAGCTCAAGAGAATGATCGCGGTGACGGCCGCCGATGCCACTGGAAAACTGTGATAGCATTCAATTAGATTTCGTTCCATTTATTCTCGGGTTGAGCCTACGTATCGAAGTATCTCCACCATTTTTAACCTAATTTTAGATAGACATGCGATAATATTTTTTTTCTCGCATAATACATTAAACTCTCATCTCGTTCTTGGGGCAGCGGAAATCCCGAGTGAGTAAATTTGGTTAGTACCTTTGTGTTCCAGATAGAACATGAATGATTGCAAGAGATTCCATCGACTTTACATAGGTAACTTACCTAAGCGATAGCGACAATTGAGCGGTGTCATTTTGGCACTGATGATAGCTGAATTTTTTATTATTTTTTTTATTCATGTTCAAACACGGAGGATCACTAGCACATGTGATGGACCTGCTGACCGTGCTACTAGTTATGCGGCCGGTGTCAGCTGGGAGCAGTGTTCCCAATAGTATATTTCAGTAATACTGGCGCTATATTCGAGGCCATTGATACGTACGCCGTACAATATAAGAGAAAAGTACTAGCGTTGAGCTGAATTGTTTAATAATTTCTGGTTGCAAGATTAAGAAGAAAGCGTATCAGGACCAAGCAAAACGCTGATGAAAGACACACGATGGCCGTGTATGATAGCAGGGAGCTGCTGGTATCCACTTCGGTCGAACGGAATGAATCAAGACCACGATAGTGAGCCACTGGCACCTACCCAGTCCAACGGTAGGCTTTTAGCGCCTACCAAGTACTGTCGTAGTTTACCTTGAATGTCCAGACGTTCTTGTCCGCCTGCCAGATCGCATCGCTCACAGCGAAAGTTACTGAATCTTGATTCCAACTAGTGACAGGAACCTCGGTGCCAGCCAAACTTCCACCAACGACAGTGATCTTATCTCCAGGCAGGTACGGAATCCTGTAAGGCACAGTAACTGTCGCACCGCCCCGAGACATAACATGGATGTAAAAAGCATTTAACTTGGTGGTGAAGCGGAAAGGATTCAATCCAGGCGTGATCCTGTAGTAGCGGGTGTTGAAGATGGATTCGGAGTGTGCCTTGATCCATGCGCCGGCATCTTTGAGACCGCTCTGCATGATTTGCGGGATGGTACCGTCTGCTTTAGGACCAATATCAAGGAGGAAATTGCCGTTTTTTGAGACAACGTCCACAAGGGTCTGGACAATGTCTGCGCCAGTCAAGTATGTGCTGTCTGGGGTTTGGAAGTTGTATCTATACCAGTATGTTAGGGACGTTTTGCTGTGGTGAGTGCACAGACGTACCCGAATGAGAATGGATCCATTCCACGGTTTGTTTCCCACTTCTTGTCAACAACTGCGTCATTGGTAAAATATCTAGAAAATACATTAGTGAAGGCCAAGGCATAATCGGCGTCAGCTACTCACTCTGGAGTGTCGAAATCGCCAGGCAGCCCACAGCGATTGTTGAATGTGACTTGACGACCTTGCTTGCGTGCCCAGTTGAGCCATTTTGATGCAAATATTGTGGCATTATTTGCGCCTCCGATATCGCACCACATTATTTCAGTCTCGTACTCATAGGCTAGCTGATTCATTTCTGGGAGTTGCAGATCTACGACATAGTCGTTGACTGGGACGTATCCGGTGTATGGGATTTCTTGCTGCGTATATGGGTTGTGTGGTGGGCCTGATGGAAAAGCTAGTTAGGTGGTGCTGTATAGGCAGTACGAAAAATCTTACCTCCAGGATGTCCATTTGGTCCGCTGATGGCATACTTTTTGTAGCCAGGGTGATACCATTCTGGCATACTGAAATATGTTCCTGTATAATGTTGTCAGTGCGGTTTTCAGCTGGTAAAAAAAAAACGGGGCAACTTACCTCGTCGAATATGCGGTTGGTGTTGCT
The DNA here is from genome assembly GCA_020726505.1 of Leptodontidium sp. MPI-SDFR-AT-0119. NCBI lineage: Eukaryota > Fungi > Ascomycota > Leotiomycetes > Helotiales > Leptodontidiaceae > Leptodontidium > Leptodontidium sp. MPI-SDFR-AT-0119. Next base: position 276,387 of record JAHLEZ010000017.1, read on the forward strand.
TCGCAGCATCCAGCAGCTCTTTGATGAAATCTCGCTTGGGTCCGAAGTTTACTGATGTTCGTCTACTGATAGAGCTCGAGATATTGAACAAGGCAAAACCATCATGATGCTCTGTACAGATATTAGCTTAATCCATACATTCTGCTTCTATCGAATACGCACTTGTCACAGGAACTACGTATTGAGCTCCAGCGTCTCCAATCAGATCAATCCACTGTTTGGCATCAAACTTCGAAGCTGTGAATTGGGGGATGAAATCGTCGTAGTTGAAGTTCGGCCCGTAGGTGGCTTCATGATACTGGTAGGTTTGAGATCTAAACGTAGGGCCTGAGAATATTAGCTGTCTATTTGCATTTGTGGAAGCTGAGCATCATTACCGTCATTCATTCGCTTCCAGTACCACTCGGCATAGTCCTCATTACTGCCGACATTTCCAAAAGCTGGGACGGAGTAGATACCCCAATGAATGAAGATGCCATATTTGATCTCATGGTACCAATCTGGGTTCCAGTGATGGTTCAAGCTGTTGGCGTCGGCAGTGTAGTCACCAAAGCCAACCATGCCATTGACAACTGTGCTGGTTGTTATCGCTGGGCCATAGTTGGTACCGTAGGTGAGGGTCAAAGTTGCACTTCCCGAGGCTCCTTGAGCAACACCTGGTTTGTTGCTGACGCCGACTTGAACAACAACACTCTCACCAGGAGCTATTCGGTATAGTTTGTCAACTTTGACCAGAGTTACATGGTCAGAGGTGAGTGAGATGACGAGGTTGTCAGCCAGGGTAAGATAGTTGTTTCCATGGGTATTGGAGACGACTAGTTCAAGAACCTGAACATTTGGGGTGCCTTCAAACCATTTTGAGGTGAAGACGCCAAAGTTGATAGCCAGTGTGGGTGGGAACCCCCCTGAGGGAAAATGTCAGCACTGCGGAGGGACTTAGTAACAGCTACTTACGGTCAGATCTGGGCTCGAGTTTTCCTTCAATCGCGGCACTTATCACAAATGACCCAAGGGCTAACAGTCCAAAAGCAGCTTTGGAGATGATTGCGTGAAACATTGTTGGTTTTCGATTGTCCTCCCACGGTTACTCAAACTGAAACTTATCGCTGTTGACGAGTGATCGTCACCATTTATAGACGGCCGGGTAGAGTATATCCACGTCTGCGGAGAGCTCAAGACGAACGAACGGAGAACATTCGAGCCTGATTGAGCATTGGTGGAATGATTCAATTCCCCGTCGGGAAGATCGTGGAATGGCCTAAGTGCCAGTGGAATTTGTCCTTCTTCTTTCGGGACAGACATCGCAACTCCTACACTCGAGGGTCCTTCAAGTAGTAGCGCGCCAATGGCGGCGTGCCAAGATAGTTTAGACGACATCTACTCCTTTGACTTTGCGCAGCACTGACTGCTCCCTAATTTGCAGATATACTTAGTACTTGGCTGGCTTTATTCTGGTCTCTAGTAAGCTTCCTAGAACTCTCTTGCGAGCAAGGGGAAAGTAGCCAATTAGGACTTATGAATCAGAGAAACAATGCCTCATGAAGTCTAGCCTTTCGAATCTCTCGACGGGATTATTTAACCTATCAAGAGTAGGGCGAAGCTGATCTTTAGGTTTTGAAATGCCGTCGGCAGGTGGTGGGGGGGGGAGGAGTTTAAATACACCTTCGCCCAAGCACCCGGAGTACGAAGCGTTAGTTCCTTAAGGCAAAAAAAGGAGGGGGTGGGGGAAAACAAAGAAATGTTTCGAAATTAGGTAGATCTTCTAGTAGACTTATTTATTTGAGGTTTCTCTATTCTCTGGAGAGGAGAATTTTACGTAGTAATTCTTTCAATTGCTGATATGACTTCACTACTTAGCATGCTTTCTCCTCCGAACCTCCCAGCAAACTTACCCCGCAACTTTACCCCGCAAACCCAACCCGGCGCTATTCTGCAAGGCACTCGTATTCTACATTTCCCTGCGCTGTTGTCGTTGGCTACCTAGGTATTCAGGCTTGAAGAATATTTCTATCTCTACATAATCTGCAGCGCCTGACCTTGTTCCCTCGTCTCTGCCACTTCCTTCCGTTACATGGGATCAGCCGTAGCTGGGGCATAAATCATGATATTTGAGGAGCTTTGTATTAATAGTGTAAAATTGTTCAATTTGTGCAATCAAGGCTAAATAGGCTTGTTCTTTATCGCCAAGAATTCAACCCCGAGGAAATGTTGGAAAACTACAATTATCTCTGGCAACTTGTGGCTAAGTCTCACCTAAATCGCCTGCAGCCCGTCGATGGCGCAGTTGCTAATTCAGCACTGTCTCACGATTTTAAGATTATTCAAAAAGCTTTCGTCATAACTGTAATCTAATAAATTTTAACTTAAGCTTAAACCAAAGCTTACGTCGGGCTTCGTACGAAAGGGGGTTGACAGTGGGTCTCGTCCACCCGAGTATTCTGCCTTAACATCTGAGGAAGATGATTGGAATAATCAGCTTAGTACTGTACAAGGGTGGACGAGACCCACTCTTCACTGTCACCTTTCGTACCTCGCACACTAAACTTATTCAAGCGAGGAGAACTTGCAGATCTCGCTTATCCCCTGCGCTCTATTTCTCCGAGCTTACGGATCTTTCAAAATGGCTTTGCTAGGTGAAGAGGGGACGTTGCTTCCAGTCCATTAATGTGACACAGCCAAGGGCCTACCGTATAACCTCTAGAAGTCATGGCAAAATGTTTCTGGCAGGTGGCTATTTCAAGTCAGGCAACGGATCCGTCGGAGTATTTACAAGGAGACTTGCCGCTGCGACACGGCAAATTCAGAAGCCGGACGTTCTTCTACTATTCTGCACCCTTGAAGAATGTTGCTTCAATTACTTCATACATTGTGTCTAAACTTTGGGCTGTGCAGTAGGCGAACTAATTAACATTATTGGGCTTGGGGTATATTTGAGTTGGAGATCTCTGTTCCGTCTCCAGCAGAGAGGGACGCAGCGCCAAGATCTGCTTAAGCGAAGGGCAAGGCAAAAAGGTACAGAAGGGGGTAGACAGTATCTCTCGTCCAGCCCTGTATTCTGCCTCATTGATCTAGAAAAAATTTGAGGAAAATCAGAGTATTCGACACTGTTCTATGGATAACATTGCAATACCGCCTCACAACCGTGGATGAGACCTACTGTCAACCCCCTTACGTAGCAGCTACGAAGTAGTTTGGAATCTCCTGGGCTGGTAGTAATTTCCAGACTTTAACCATACGACAACCAACCTTTTCATTGACCTTACTCTTCGTCTATTCCGTCCACCTCCTCGCCTCTCGGGAACATTGGACTAGCAACGAAGTGCTAATAGTGGACTTCATGAGCGGTGATGGAGCTAATGACTTAGCATTTTGGCCGCAGTGACCTGAGGTGAAACCACGAGTCAAGTAGTAGCACAGCCTGTTCGTGCCAAGACTCGGAATATTATGCTGTTACAAGGTCCACTAAAGGCTGGGCGCGACATTCTTTTGGAGGTAATTCTCAAGGTCAACAGCATTCCCTTGGGCTTCTTTACATACTAATATTTATTTGGCACAGGCCTTAAGAAAAAGAAACAGTTACAACCTTATTCAAACCAAAGTCAAGTATTCTGGAGCTACACTATAAGGGCTGTACTTCGAGATTGTTTACTCATAGTACTTCTCGCCCTAGAACAAGACGCATGTGCAACTTCGTTACGTAAAGTACGGAAGGGGGTTGTAGGTGGGTCTCGTCCACCGTTGTAGGTAGCAAGGAAATATGTTCTATAGAACCGTGTCGAATGCTCTAATTTTCCCCAAAAAAATCTTGGATTGGTAAGAGAAGCTACAAGGCTGGACGAGACCCACCTGAAACCCCCTTCCGTACCGAGATCCAGGAGATGTCTTTCGAATTGCGATACGAGCAACGAGCAATAAAGAGATTTGACGGCTAGACATGGTCCAACGGGTGACGACGATTGGCTAAAAAAATTTGCACAGCCGCTCCGAATTCAAAGGGCTCAAACGATGGATCCCTATGCCTTCATTTAGTGGGTCGTGTAGGCGGTGTTTACTTAAACAGACACGAGTATATCAGGATAAGCTAAAGCATGTCATTTATATACCGTTACTGCACTGCTTCTGGAATCCCGACAACATCAAGCCCAGTGGTCACCTGTAGACCTGGGACATTTCCTTTTTCTTTTTTCTCTCTTTAAACTACAACAAGATGAAGCTTGAAATTTTCTTTTTATATTTTGGCAGTATCTCTACGCTACTCGCAGAGACAATATGTAAGTTAGATCATGAAATGGCCCGGAAAACCTCATTAAGTTCACAAATAGCGGAAACTCCGAGTGTTCCCATTGTACGGGAACGCGACACTATCAGCGGGTACGCACCGACGACAGTTGACTGCCCATCCAACGAAAGACCCAGTCTGCGAGACTCACTTTCTCTATCTTCGCACGAAACATCATGGCTCCAAAAGAGACGTACGAACACAGTGTCTGCGCTGCGCGAATTCCTGAATCGCCTTAGTATTTCCGGTTTCGATTCCAACTCTTATTTCGACAATGCGAAGAACAATTCCGATTTACCTAATATTGCTATTGCAGTGTCTGGTGGCGGGTATCGTGCGTTGATGAATGGCGCTGGTGCGATTGCCGCGTTCGACAACCGAACGTCAGGTTCAACTGCCAATGGCCATCTCGGGGGACTTCTACAATCCGCAACATATCTGGCAGGTCTCTCCGGCGGTGGATGGCTCCTTTCTTCTCTTTACGGAAACGACTTTCCGACAATTGAAGATATGGTCTCTACCAATCGTGCCAATCCGCTTTGGCAGTTTCAATACGCCATTTGGGAAGGCCCCGACCTGGGTGCTACCGGAACTTCGAATGCAGAGGCCTATTTCGGTGCCCTTCTGAACCAGGTTCAAGCAAAAGCAAATGCTGGTTTCAATACTTCCATGACCGATCTCTGGGGTCGCGCAATTGCTTACCAACTTCTCAACACGTCAGGCATCGACAACTGTAAGTCAGCCCTTTATGATCCTGTTGTTGTAGACGTTAAACTCAGATGTGTCAAGCACATACATTTTCCTCGATACAAAACAGCCAAAAATTTGCGACCGCGGTCATACCAATGCCGATATTAGTCGCCGACGGGCGAAGAGAGGGTCAAGTGGTTTTCTCGTCCAGGAATACCACAAACTACGAGTTCAACCCATGGGAAATGGGTTCTTTCGATGATATTGGATTTGCGCCATTGGAGTTCGTTGGATCGGAGTTTGACGCGGGAAAGATTGCATCGGACAACAAGTGCGTAACAGGCTATGACCAGTTGAGCTTCGTGTTTGGGACATCGAGTTCGCTGTTCAATCAATTCGTCCTCCAGATCAGAGATACGGACATGGTACCGGCGGCCCTGAAAGGCATTATCACCAATATGCTTGAGGAGGTTGGCGAGGACAACAACGATATCGCTGATTGGAGCCCAAGTGAGTCAATCCAAGCCAAGCATCAAAACTCCTTTTTCTGATGTCTCGTCTCCAGATCCCTTTTACCGCTGGAAGCCTGCGACAAACCCTAGCGCGCAATCCAAACGCCTGACCCTGGTTGACGGTGGTGAAGACCTCCAGAATATCCCTTTCACGCCCCTGATTCAACCATCTCGCCACGTAGATGTAATATTTGCCGTTGATTCGTCCGCGGACACGCTGTCCCCCAAGGGGATGAATTGGCCTAATGGAACGGCGATTGTTGCAACATACGAGCGTTCTTTGGCACAAGATAATGGCACCACCTTTCCATCCATACCCGACGTCAACACAATCGTCAATCTTGGTTTAAACTCTCGGCCAACCATGTTCGGCTGCGACGTGGGCAACTTGTCCTCTGGTAGCACTTCTCCTCTAGTGGTGTATCTGCCAAATTCTCCATACGTATACCACTCGAACGTCTCTACTTTCACGATGTCGTACGACCTTAAAGTGCGCAACGCAATCATTCAGAACGGTTACGACGTTGTCACGATGGGCAACGCTACCGTTGACCCGGAATGGCCCACCTGCCTTGGATGCGCTATCATGGCACGAAGCTGGCACCGAACCAACACCACGATCCCGGACTCGTGCAAGAGTTGCTTCACGAAATATTGCTGGGATGGCAAGCTCAACTCCACACTACCAGCTTTGTATGAGCCTGGGTTCGTCTTGAAATCACTCGAAAGTGGTGCAATTGGAAACTCCGGGGTTATAGCGCGTTGGCTCTTTGTAGCTGCCATAGGGACGGTTACAGCAATAACTTACATTCTTTAAACACTCTTTAGAGCTGGTCGGGATTCTGGTTCTGGATTAAGCGGGTGGTGACTCTAGTATCGTAACCAGATCGATCCCCTGACGATGGGACATGTTTGAGAGCTTTCAATAGAATCTTGGGAACATGCAGCAGACGAATGAAAATTGGTTACATGTGCCTTTTTCACGTTCATATGTTCCTGGTACAGAATGCCTTGAAGGGAAAGTAGTATGCTGAATACATTGACTTAATTGGGTGGAAAGTATGCAGCAAGCACGCAAGTTCCTCAACGAGAGAGAAGACTACTTCGCGTTAGGTTCACGATGCTTTTTTTCTTTTCTTCGCCTTCTGGAGACTAGCCAGCAGACCGACCTCGGAATGAATGCATGTACATAGCGAAGGAGAGGCTTCGAGGTGGGCATTTAGACTTTTGAATATGGGTGCTTTTGAATATGGGAACACACTCTTCGTACAATCCGTACAGTAAGCCGGCTTTGAGCCTTAAAGCTTGAATAACGCTTAACCAGCAAGGACGATGTACTGGCATTTACTCGTCCGGAGTGTCGTCGTGTGATCCGAAAAATATTATTGGTCTTTATCTGCCCTAAATAATATCTCCCTGTCGAGAATATTTGCAAGGCATTCGGTAAATTTGATACCATTTTTCCACAGGATTGAAAACTTCCTTGCCACACCGACAACTCACGGATAATATCCCCAACCTAGCTAAAGTACACGAAATTTAGGAATCTCATGATAGTAGTCCTACAGCAGGACGATAGAGGCCTTGTACTTCCCCCATGACCAGTGCTAGCTGGCCACATCCAGTTATTACTTTCGAGAGTCACAATATGCTCCTGGGAACTTCTTCTTCCATCATCGAAAGGTACCGAGGTCAGCCAGCCAGCTCTCACTAAACTCCCCCAAGCAAAATTCCACTCACTGGCTTCAGCCAGGTCCAAGACACAATAAACTAGCCAGCTAGCTCAAACCGAGTTTCCCTCCCCATTTATAGCTTTCGAAGAGCCTACCAAGCAAGCAGTTCGAAGCAAAAAACACTTGATTTCTGTAGAGTTGGCCGTTGAGGAGTTGATCGAAGACTACGATCGATCGCAGACGAGGAAGAAAATACAAAGGAGAAGATTATCTCGTTCTCAAAGTCTCGTGGTACGTTCTTATCACATGTCACACTGTATAAACTTAGCTAGCACCTGATATCCTAGCGTCGACGAGAGCAAAAATCGTGTCTCAAAGTGGACAGACATTCAGAGAAAAGAAAAGAAAGCAAGACACATACATTAGTGATATCGAAGGAAAATTAAAAAGACCTCGAAGGACAATACAATGAGCTTCTGACAAACATCTCATGAAGCTTTGCAACTGAATTAAGCGCTGTAAGGAAACAGAAAAAAAAGCTGCACCCCGAGAGACCCTACCATACAGGACGAGCATGCTCAAGGCACAAAACATGCTGTAGCCATGATTTGGGAGGCTGTCTTTCATACCTTGTTGATTTTTTTGGTTCGCTTACTATGCAAATGCAGCGGTCACCCTTCGGCCATCGTCTAGAAATAAATACAGATTTCCCCTCTCGTCCAGCCCAGCCAAAGCGCCATATAACGCCGCCGCCGCCGCCTTCTCGGGCATGCGAATGCAGATTTCAGTCAACACTAGCCCTCCTCATTTCGGTCTCCTAAGCGGATGCGCTTCCGTATTCCTGTACCAGTCAGTAAGGCAACACACACTCGTCATCTCTCCCCTTTCCCATCCATTCTCTTATCACGCCATTCTCATAATCTCAGAAATCAGAAGTCAGAGGTCAACACTTACAGCACATAATTATCCAAACTCACAACATCGTTCTCGCTAAACAGCAGATAGAAATACTTCAGCGTCTCAGCCAGCCAGAAACTCTCCATCTCATCGACCTGCTCAGGAGCGCCTTTCATGACATCGTTGATGGCCGAGTGGGCGAGGGGCGTGAGCGTGTGCGCTTGGATGGCTTTGAACATGTTCCAGCCGGACTCGCGCCAGTAGGGGTTGTTGGTTATGCGGTGCATGATAAAGACTGATTCGATAGCTTCGGGTCTATGATACGTCAACATCGAAAAAGCAATCCAAGGAAATGTTTAAGAGAGAACAGAATGAAGAGGTGAGTGGGTGTAAATACCTGAGCAGATACCGTGCATCCCTCACATTCGCGAATCCAGGAGATAATCTCTCGACCTCGATCCTCTGCCGAGTGAGCGCTTCTTCTGCATAAGGATCCACGGCTTTCAACCACTTCTGCGAATCCCAGGTGCAGCTCGTCCTATTTGCGCACGGTACAGCAGTGAACGTCTCAGGCATGATACCCGTCACTGTATTCCTATAGGCCCAAACACAGCCATCCGTCAACTTGCCACCATCGATTACATCTTCAGGTCGGTTGAAGATCTTGCCTGCTATCGCGAGCATACCGCCCGTGAAACAGGTCAGATGTTGGAGGTCTGGAGAGAGGCGGGGTTCGCCGCCTGCTGCTATGTCGATGTTGCCGGAGATGAGGATGTCTTCATCGCCTACTGTCATGGGGCGGAAGAAGAGGTATTCTTTGGCCACTTTGACGAATTTCTCGTACATGGTTCTGTAGGATTTCATTTGGCCGCCGAGTAACATGTATTGCTATTAGAATTAGCTTGAAAGCCACAAATGGGGTGGTCGTTTTACCTTAGGCAGGTATTCGTATGTGGAATCTGCTAATGCGCCGAGTGTGTACTGTTCCTCTCCACCTACGTATGGAGAGCCTAGAAGGACACTGTGATTATATCTTGCGGAATCAACCATTGCAGGCCACATTCCTGGAAGGACTGTATTGTCTTGCCATTTCTCTAGCTCGTTCATTATCTTCTGAATCCCGTCGAAATATTTGTCATTTCCCGTGATTTGGGACAATCGAGTAAATTCGAGGGACAGAGAACCCAGAACAGCGAGTACAATCGAACTACTTGCCGAATGATCTCGTGCATCTGGGTCAGTTCTGCAAACAGTCAATAAGTGTCTAGAAAAGGACCAAGAGCTCCCTTACGCAGACCACATAAAATGAGGTGTAGGCATCCGATTCGGAGTATCAAAAGCCGTATACAGCACCTCCGCAAGCTCAACCGCCTTCTCCACCAAAATAACATACTTCCCCCCACTCAAATCATAGGCCGACAAGAATCCCCCCAGATGTCTAATCGTCGTCTCAAAAAGATTGATATTGCATCCCACCTTATGCGTGAAATCCACATTCCTTAGCTCCCCCAGTGCCAATTCGAATTCATCTTTCAATCCCATAATCCACAACGTATCGAGACTGTCCACCATCGTAGCAGCCCACCCACAAAACGGCGTCTTGTAACCCCCCGCAATAGGTCTCAATTCGTCCTGCGCCCACGCTTGGTCTTTATACCCCTTCCAGGAATGCAGGAACGCATCGCGCACCTCCTTCAACCTGCTCTCGCGGATCGACTTCTCCTGCGGGGTCTCGGGAACGGGCTCGTGCTGGATCTTGGGGAGCTTCTTCGCGCGCCGCCGTGGGAGGGGGATTATGGATTTCGGAGGGAATTTCTCGGCCCGGATGGGGATTGAGATGTAGTTGTATTGGAATCGGGGTTGACCTAGTCCGCTGTACCGTAGGAGGAGGAAGAGGCAGCAGATTAGACTGGTGAGGATGAGGCCGCGTGTTACTCTCTTCGTGGGTATGCGGGAGGTGAGAGGAGGGGGGTAATTGGGGAGCTCGTCAGTCTTCTCTTTGCGTTTGAGAGAGGGCATTGTGGTTGTTGGAGTGAGCTTCTGCTTTTGCAGAGCTCAACATGTTTCGTGGAGAGGAACAAGAGGAACAAGAGGAAGTAGAGAGAGGAGAAAGAAGAGACGACAGAGGAAACGAGGGAAGAAAGAGAAGGAGGAAAAGAACACAGTCACCATTCCAGAATCGAAAGACACAGACAGCCAGACAGACAGGCGGACAGAGTTTAGTTGCTCGTGGCTTGATCGTCGCCAAGGCACTGTTTCTTTCAGCCGTGCCAAACAGAGAGATGGCTGCGATGGAACGTCGTTGGTCTCACTTGCTGGATGCAGAGGGAGTGGAGGCGGGCGGCTAGCGGCTGAACAGCGAGGCCCAATAGAGGACCATGTTGGTTTAGCCAGTTGGGAGATATATATTTACTCGCTCGGCAGATAGAAATGAAGTACAGAATCTGGCAGTGGGTGTCTGGTACAGTATGATAATTGATTGATTGTAGTAAGTATCCGGCTTTGCGGTTCTACGGCACGCCGTTGTGTGTGACGTGCCTTGCCTTGTTTGGACCTGGGCTGCTGGGGTTCGCTGCGGGTCAATGATCGCTCTGATCCGACTCCATCCACTCCATCCCCTGACTTAGGAGCTAGCCTAGCCTGGTTCTTGGAATCGTTCCATTTATCTCCACTTCACTTCAAGGGGGTTTCTTTCTTTTTCAACCTCAAAACATAAGTTTTTCGTTATGTACCCAGAGTACAGATAGATATATTTACTGTCATCACAATAGCGGTCATCCCTATCGAAAGGAAGGTGGGACGAACTCTTGTCAGATCTAATTGTGTATTTTCGGTAGCCAAGATTCCTCGTTTGTTTATTCTGGGAACTCTCGTGTTGCAATGTTAAGTTATGGATACGATCTTGTTATTGTTTCGGGATCTGCGGGATTCCGAAAGTTTATGTAATTAGGTTAGCAAAGGAAGTTTTTTATTATATTCCGTTGGCGTATGATATTTTCATCTCCTGAAGTTGGGACGACCTTACTCGTCTAATCTAGTAACAGTGGGAAGCGACCTCGTATGATGTTGGTTGGGGCGAGGTGGTACGGAGCACATTCCTCGAGTAGCGATTTCAGACCAACGACATCTCTAAGCCTCGAGCTGCAGTTTGAGGGGTGTGTGATGCGGGATGCGGTTTTGATTTTTCTATGATTGATGAATCGACAACAAGCTCCGCAGAACTATTACAGAAACGCCAGAGCAAATCGCTGAGTCGAGACCTCAAACAAAATAACACAACGAAGACGTAATACCAACAAGCCGAACGAACGACTTCCCCTCTCACAACGCCTCGTCCCTATCCCACCCAACACCCTTCGACCCTTCAAGTCGTTTACTCGGATGCGGCTTACTCTCATCCTTGAACACACTCGCGAACGGATTCGGATCACTATTCTGATCCAGATTCCCCAACGTATGATTGACCTCCCTATGCTTCGCCTCATCGGCACGGATATACATCAGCAGTTCCCGCATGCCACGTTTCCCCTCGGGCATATCCCAGTACCCCACCGCGATCTCGGGAGCTTGCACGCGCCCGCAGGTCCAGAGGGGGAGTTTGCCAGCGTCGAGATCGCTGATTGCGCGTGTGTAGGTCCGGACGGCTTCTTCTTCGAGGTAGCCGACGAAGCGGTGGCAGGTGCGGGGTGAGAGGAGGTAGCAGATGAAGAAGCCGTTGAAGAAAACGCCTTGCGCGCCGAGGATCATGGTTCGCATGAAGATTCCAGGGGTGTGCAGTTTGAGGAATGTGAGGAGGTGCATGCGTTCGTTGAAGGATTCTTCAATGAGGGTCTCGATCCTGTTGGGGGTACAGAGATCAGAAATAAGGAACCGAGATCAGGATACAAAAGTGATATTAGGTGTTTTAGGGGAGGAATGACTTACCACCCATTATCCCTCTTCATCCTCCTCAAACTATGTAAATGTCTTAACATCCCACCCACCATCCCCGGTACACCAGCCACGCTCTCAAGGAATATAAACCGCACCAACCACTTCGATTCCGTCATCTCGAATTTCTTCGACGATGTAGCTCCTGCGGGAACTTCTTCTGGATGTTTGTACCCCGTTGCGGTATCCATTCCCCAGCGAAGGAAGCGGATGGCATTGAGTGCTATCTTGTCAGAGAAGCTTTGCGTGTCGCGGTGGGAGACGGATATCTTCTCCATTTCAACCTCAGTGAAGACCGGGTGTTTCCAGGCTGTTTCGGTGCGTTGGATGTGGGGTGCTGTGGAGGGGGAAACGGTAGGGAAAACATCTTTTTGCTCAATGAGTGTTCGTCTTGAGGATGAGAAGTTTCGAGATGATGGATTCTGGCTGTGAATAATGAGTGACCGACATGGTAGTCCTGCTACTTGAAGACCGCATCTCCGAAGGCTGCTGGGTTGGGCGAACCGTAACCCAAGGGCAGAATTGCCTGTTGCCAGTGATCTTAATAACATTGCGCCAAAGATAATATTCGAATGTCAAAAAGTGAGAGTGGAAGTAGAAACTACAAGCTGGAATAAATGGTGGATAGCCAAAAATATACCGATTGAACGCTGAGCCCGAGGAGGAACAACCCACCATGGCCTATCGCCAAACCATCCAGCAAAATATTGAAATGAGCGAAACTTCAATGCATCTCCGGCGACCGAAGCCAATAAAGTTCTTTTTATTGGAGGATGGAAGCATTAAAAAGATGGTCTGGACATAAAATCGAATGATATTTGGGGTGTAAGTAAGCAACGAGCATAGCCGCATCCAGGAACAGAATGTCTATCCCGGTCAGACCGCCAGCGGCACATCACCACGCACTCATCGACGGAGACTTCCACCGATCAATTGGATACTTCATCTGGATATAGAAATAATCGCGAGACCAATGACTGGATGAGTAAGGACAGCGAACGTCTGTACCGTAATCAAGAGTGGCTTTCGCTCACTGGGACGGAGGATTGCCAGTATGACTACGGGATTGGAACATGGCACCACTGATACGATACTGACGGCTGGGACTTCTGTGGCTTGAAATGTGATAATGCGGTGTAACTGGCCTAATGAGGGTATTGATGAAATCCCGTCCAGTCCCCGGAACCCGCTTACTTAGGAGATGTGAAGGGCGACGTAGGTTCAGCCCATTTGTCTTTGCTGTGATAATGCATATTTCTGTGTGGTACAATCGGTGTACTAGAAGAACCAAGAAATATATATGAAGCAGAGCCATGATGCAAGATGTATTAAGAGATGCAGGTGTTATATCGAAGTAGGAGAAAAGATGTGGTTGACAAAACAACTGAGGGAGCTGCCCTGGCGAAACGCTAAGCTCTGGGTGCTGCCGAGTGCCGAATCTTGGGGGCTGCTCCAGTACTGCCGATCACCAAGATCACTGTGGAACATCAACGACAACGACAACGACAACGTCAACACCATCACCATCACCATCACCAACCCTCCGGCACAACGTCTCAAATTGCCGAAAGACAACCCTCTACCCTCTATACTCTATGCGGAAATCATACATGAACGCCGTGATATATCGCAGTGGCATTTGCCCAGGTGGATCTGAGGAACAGGATTGCCTGCCTTCATTTCAACCACCGCCTATCGAAGCTTTCGATTTGTCCACCCTGAAGATTGTACAGGCCGGCCGCATACTGTTTGCCACGATCGACTGGGACGATTGAATCAAGTAATGATTCATTGGTGCATACTGCTACCTTCGGCGATCTGGTTTACGGTACAGGTCGACGGGAGGATATAAATTGAGGAGGCATTCGTGGGATATATGGTGTTGTCGGATACCTACCCAGAGGGCCATACCTAGGATACGCCGATAATTCAAGGCCGCAGAATCCAATTCCCTGGCTTCCTACACATCTTGTCAATAAGAGAAGACTTCGACTGGAGTTGGAGATGCATTCGAATCATGAAGCTTTGGAAGTGCGTATTTGGGGAGGAACCTACCTGTAGGGCCGCTCCTCTTGAGGAAGAAAGCGATGAACGAATGAGCATAGGTTGTAATCACCGCCGAAATTGGAAATTTGTGTTTGGGAGGAGATGGAACCAAATCCCTAGAATCATGAATCAAGGAAGAGACCTACCTCTCCAGGATGCGTCAGTGGAGTCAATTCGAAACATGAATACCTCGAAATGGCACCTGCTCGGAACGTGAATCACCCAAGGAACGGAAACAGAAATTGGAGACTGTGATCGACTTCTCTAGTGAAGATGGGAACGACTGAGTAACGAAGATTTGCGGATGCGCAACTCTCTCGCCAATGCTCTGGCAAACGATGCCGAGACGATCAACAGTATCGCGGCATGCTGACTGCCTGATGACGTGGTGGAGGCCAAGGGCGTTTCCATTCCGAGAGCACGAGTCAACCAAGGCCAGAATCATGGCACCAAATATGAATGTGAGCGCGAGGTCCTCACTCAGGAGCGACGGGAACTTTACCGAAACCACTTCCTTGTTGGCGTGGCTGTGACGCTCCTCTCATCACAGCCGCACATACGAACGCGTACCAGCTCGCATCGTCCCTCCGGGGATTGCGGAGTCGTCTGAGGCTTTGGCAGCTTTGAAGCAAGTTCGACTTGATGCTATTCTCACAGCCACCATCGAATACGATGTAGAGAGAATGGATCTGAGAAAGATCAACGAGCGCTTAGATGGAACATCTGTCGCAGCCCAGATCTTTCCAAGGCATTCCACAATAAGACGGTGCAGACCTTCGGTATTAACAGCCCAGCTCGTTCGGCCCCCATGGTCCGTCTGCGGTCTCAGAAAGTCTCTTTCTGTCTCTAGCTTCGCCATTGCCTACCTATCTGCCGCTCTTTTTCATCATGGACAATTCCCCAGGCCCCCCATTTCGCTTACTGCTCCGCATGCTTCCGGCAGAGGCTCCCGTCGCTTGTCTTTAGTCCCATGTTCCCAGCCTAGTCTTTCGTTTATAGGTTCATAAGTTGTTCATGTGACGGGAAAACCTTGGAAGTACCTAGGTACTTCTGCACGATGCGGCTGGTAATCTCTCCAGTAGCAACACTCCATGGGGTAGCAAGCGTACCTGAGGGTGTGGAGGCAAGGGCGGTGCATGCCTTCTATCAGAAACTCAGTATAGTCAGCAAGAAGTTAATCCGTGGCTGACGCCGCTGTGGGGTATCCAGACAAAGTTTGGGCCCCTGACCACGGAAGGCTCGCCGAAAGCCCTAAATGGATAATTTGCAGTCCACTAGCAGTGGAGGTGCCCCTGGCTGCTAGACCTCTTAGAAAGCTAGATCTGCCATTCTCGCATGGGCAGCTCCTTTTGTGGTCTTCTGACGGTATGTCTTGCTCCGGAGGCACCATTTCGCCGGCATTGTTGCGCCATTCACAACCCCTGTTGTTGATGTCGTCGATTTTACCCGGGACTTAGTGTACCCTCAAGCCAACCTTATCCCCGCAATTGAGAACGCGTGCAATTCTGGGGCGGTTCAGGAGCGGTTTAGGCCTCAGTAGTCTCAACCCTCTAAGATCTAGGTAAGAACTTGGGCAGCTGGGCTCGATGACCCCGATGACCCCGCGGGTCCTCCAATTAATTTATTCCTGCCCTTCATCGGCACCTGGGAACTCTTGAAAAAGCTTTGTTTAGAGTTCTACAGACTCGCGTAGAACCGGTACCAGATTCTGCTGCTCAAAGTTTGTCCGTGCTGTTACATCAGAAATTATATTCTTTCTCGTTTCCATCTTTTAACGTTGGTATTAATTGCATAGCCGGTTGAACCTTTCTCCTCGAGACTGGAGTCGCCCAAACATGGGCCAAATATGGGAAACCGGTCTCAAAGGGGCAAGTGACCCGGAGAGACTACAATGTTCCTCAAATCGGTTTGCCCCTGGACACCCAAGCTAGCTTCAATTTTTATATTAATTTTCGGTTCAACTGACCCGGTGGTCACTGTGACTACATCGTCAGGTATTCCCAAAGGCATCCAGAAGAGCGACTTGATGTACCTCGCGAGCTCGTTCAAGTTGACCCATGTATCGCAACAAAGTTCCTCCACTCTCTTTGATACTGCGGGGAGAGTAAGGGGAGCAGCTGAGCTGCTAGTCATGATCAACTCCTTCACCCTTCAATCTCTCCATTCCGGACCGTATCTCGCGAAGGAGTTCGTCTCTCTAGCTTCTCGTTCTTGACTCCGGAGGGACCGTCGAGCCGCTGATCCATGATGTATGGAGATGGCTATGGTTTGCCTCTATTGTATCCACGTGCGAAGAGTCCTAAGCCATGATTTCATGAGGGTTTATCCTTGGCTCTATGGTCTGGAAATGGCTATATAAACTGGGATTCCTCTGGACCACCATTCTCTCAGCACGCCTCTTCTCCAAGATACTCATCAGCCCTCAACCATGTCTTCCAGAATCGCCCTCGCCTCGCTCTTGCTGTCTGTTGCCTCCGGTCAGGGAATCGGTACTTTGACTGCTGAAGTCCACCCTCCTCTCACATGGCAAACTTGCACTGCCCCTGGCTCTTGCACAACCATTGCTGGCAAGGTCGTCCTCGATTCTAACTGGCGTTGGTTGCACTCTTCGACTGGTACCAACTGCTATACTGGCAATACCTGGAACCCAACCTTCTGCCCCAACAACACTGCTTGCGCGCAAAACTGCCAGCTCGACGGTGCTGACTACTCCGGAACTTATGGAGCTACCACCAGCGGCAATGCCTTGAGACTCAACTTTGTCACCAATGGCGCAAACCGAAACGTTGGATCCCGCATGTTCCTCATGGCCGATGATTCCAACTACCAGATGCTCACTGTCTTGAACAGAGAGTTCACATTCGATGTTGATGTGTCTCACCTTCCTTGCGGCTTGAACGGTGCTCTTTACCTCGTCAGCATGGCTAAGGATGGTGGCACTTCTCTGTACCCCAACAACAAGGCCGGTGCCAAGTATGGTAAGTTGCCAGAACCCCAATATTAGCTGGACAGCTACTAACAGCTCTAGGTGTCGGATACTGCGATGCTCAGTGCCCACGTGATCTTAAGTTCATCAACGGCATGGTATGTTTTTGTGTTGGAAGCCATTGGACCAGTAACTGTACTAACATCCCATTTAGGCCAACGTTGAGGGATGGGTTCCATCTTCGAACAACGTAAACACTGGCGTCGGAAGCCACGGCTCTTGCTGTGCTGAGATGGATATCTGGGAAGCCAACTCTATCTCTAGCGCTTTCACTCCTCACTCTGCCGACCCAACCGCACAGAGCATGTGCACCGGCGACTCCTGTGGAGGAACTTACTCCTCGGACAGATATGCCGGTGTCACTGATCCCGATGGATGTGACTTCAACTCCTACCGTCAAGGTAACAAGGACTTCTACGGCCCAGGCAAGACAGTCAACACCAACTCTGTCTTCACCGTCGTGACTCAGTTCATCACCAACACTGGCACCGATGCCGGAACCTTGAGCGAGATTAAGAGATTCTATGTCCAGAATGGCGTTGTCATCCCCAACTCCCAATCCACCATCGCCGGCATCCCAGGCAACTCTCTCACCGACTCGTTCTGTAAGTCCCAGAAGACCGTCTTCGGTGACCCAGATATTTACAACCGACACGGTGGATTCGCTTCCATGTCTACCGCTCTCAAGAACGGCATGGTTCTCTCCCTTTCCCTCT
Source organism: Leptodontidium sp. MPI-SDFR-AT-0119 (assembly GCA_020726505.1). Lineage (NCBI taxonomy): Eukaryota > Fungi > Ascomycota > Leotiomycetes > Helotiales > Leptodontidiaceae > Leptodontidium > Leptodontidium sp. MPI-SDFR-AT-0119. The sequence goes on from JAHLEZ010000017.1 coordinate 294,116, forward strand.
GGGACGATTATGCCGCAAACATGCTCTGGCTCGACAGCACCTACCCCGTCACTGGGGACCCAGCCACCCCAGGTATCGGCCGTGGAACGTGCCCAACCACCTCCGGTGTTCCAGCTGAAGTCGAAGCCTCCAGCCCGAACTCGTACGTCATCTACTCCAACATCAAGGTCGGTGCTATCAACTCCACCTTCAACGCTGGATCCGTCGTCACTCCACCATCCAGCTCCAGCTCTACCAGAGTCACTTCATCCACCACTCTCCAAACGTCAACCAGGACCTCAACCAGCTCCACCACCTCCAGCTCTGCACCAGCTTCCTCCGGAGCTGGACACTGGGAACAATGCGGTGGCCAGCCTCCTTTCGCTGGTCCATTCACCTGCCAGGCCCCATGGGTCTGCACATTCTCCAGCATTTACTACTCTCAGTGCTTGTAGGCACTTCGCCTGCATCACTGCCGTAATCGCGGAAGCACTTATCCAGATGACGGAGTAAAGCCGCCTGAACACCTCACTGTCCAAGAGAGAAAAAAAAGGTGTACCAGAAAAAAACACGAGATGACATACATGGATGAGCAAACGCAAAAACGAACAGCATGGGGGGAAATTGGCGAGAAAAAGACGGATGCTATTTGTTGTTGACTGGACGATTTAACTGACTGGCTGGCTGGCTGATCTCCTTGCTTGAGAACGAGACGTGGACTGTCATTTCTGAGCCTTTTTGAGTATATATGCATGGATGCGAGAAAGCATTTACCTTTCTGTATATAGTCTTAGTTGATGACCTTTTTTTGAGATGAAAATTTCATTCGTTACTGTGGAGATTTTGAGCCTTTTGCAGTGTTCAATGCTGTGTGGGATGATATTTGTGCAACCTTTCTGGCCCATGAAACATGAGCCGTAGACCCATGCCTCCATGCCCCCGGCCCCGGAAAATACGTCCACTTCAGACATATATTAATAGTGGGTGTTGACCACCACACTTTCGCTCTCCGCGAAAGTGGGAGAAAGCGAGTTGTCCCCGCTCGATTTGTATGTATTTCCTCACCAAAATTCGCGAACTTGATTATCCCCCGCAAAAAAGTGATTAAAAAGTGTTACAAAAGCACGTATAATGAACTATATTTGAACACCACGATAATTAAAGTTAGTAAAAAAATATATGCACTGATAGCGCATACTTTAAGTTATTGATGTATTTATTTTTTATTAAATTTAATTATCGTGGCGTTAAGTTATAACTCTTAGAAGTCAAGAAATCGAGCTCTTTTCAAGCTAATTTGGGCAGGGACAACTCGCTTTCTCCCACGTCCACTATTAAAAGTATGAATGGGTTAACCTGCTGTTATGGGCCTCATCGCCAAGGCCTAGTGACCTCAAGTCCAATAAACGCGTATCAATAACGGGATCCTTGATCGGATCTCTTCTTCCTAACTCTGCAACTGTGCCAGCAAGCAGGCCCCGAAACTGGAATAAATTCAGTGCCGTGAGAATAACATCTTCATCATTATCCATAGCATCCAAGCGACAATCATGATACTGCGTAGAGGATTTGAAGTCATCCCTCCAAATCGCTATGTGAATCCCATCAAACATAACTTTCGCAGCCGTAGTATAATCCTGACCAAGGCTCGCAACAGTGACGAAGATCAAAGTATATCGATCAAACACGACATTTATTATCCCGCTCCAGAACTTAAAAGACTTCTGGTCTCCCATCTGACAGAAGATAGCTACCGTGAGGAGATAATCATTCCGACCCAACATATTATGCATGATTTGAAACAGACGAGCTCTTGACGGTATGATATATTTGAGATCCGAAATCGAAGCCATTGTGAAGAAGCCACGCAGAAGTCCGAGAACGGCCCCAGTAAGGTTCTGATTCCATACCGAGCGAAGCACAGGTTCGAAGTAAATGCTTGATATCTCTGTAGCGTTTAATCTCCCAGCCACGACATGTCCAACGTATGTTATCCGCGTAGGATTCGTTTTGAATAGCTGGTCCTCGCTTAATATCCACGGCCGACGAATGTTTCTCCATATCCCATTTCCCCTCACATCATACGCAGCCAGAACCTGTACAGTCTGATACAGTTTTGAAAAGTCCACAACTTGTTGGAGAAGGGCGTCGCCGGATAGGCGTTGGTCGATGAATATCACGTCGATGAAGAGGTGTTTGATATCCATTGTTCGGGCCCGGTGGATGGCTCCGAATACGTTGCGAGATCCGATGATACCGTGTGGGTCTTCTTCTCTAGAGGCTGTGTGGTCGATGCTCGCAATGAAGAAGCTGGTGGTGCTCTTGAACTCCGTTCAAAGCCTCAGCCTCGTTGGAGGATATGACGTGGCAGCCTTGCAGCCTATGGCTGGATTCTGAATTGTCGAGACCATTTTCCAGACCGCGACTTCCTCACGACTCTTATTTTGTTTATTCGCTGAGATCTCCTGAATGGATGGAACCGGAGACTTACCTACCCGGTAGCGAGAAGAAGGGGGTCCACGTGCCTGTATTTGGCTAGCAGAAGTTCTTCATCTCTCATATAAATAGTCAATCTACAAAGAGCGACATAAGAGATTAATTCTAATCTCGATGGTTTGGAAATTGATTTTGCCTATTAACAACGAAGCGCTCCAGAGTAGTCATTGTGATATTATCAGGTGATAAGCTCTTGTCACATGGCTCGCATAATTGCTTGAAGCAGCCGAGTGCTGACAAGCCCCTAACTTCTGTGCGCTTCGCAAGATTTTGAAACCTTCCTCTCGTTGTTCCTCCGCAGCAGTGATTATCATCCAAGCGCCAGCAGCCACTAACACTGCTTTCATCGGGGACATCGTCGTCATTGCCAGTTCATCGCTGTGATCAGAGTTAGGACTTGATAGAGTTCGTTTGATGTCAACAGTTTGATGTGCTACGTCCAAGTCGCAAGATTTGAAGATTGAATTCCACTCAAATTCATTTTAATGAGTCGTACATGTATAGACAGACATCAATGATGCTCAGATACTGTTACTTTGTTTCTTCGATCGTTGACGAATTAATTCAGCACTGACTGTTCATTTTAATTCTCCGGATTTGCAAACAAGCAACAGCCAGGGTCTTTGCGAGTGTCTATTATGCCCAGTCCATTTCGATGTCAACTCATTGCTGCAATGTGATTGCCAGAGATATGTGGATATCGACCCCTTTCTCCCGTTTTGCGTTGGATTGTTTTGTTTGAGATATTTGTGGGCCAGGGCAGCTTCGCATGATTTTGAGATCCAATGGCAGCTGCCATCCAAGCATCAAATATCAAAACATCAAGCTCCAAAGTGGCGCAGTTGGAACAGTTGGCACAGGGCAGCCCTTATTTCTCCCCACAGCGCCGAGTTGTGATGTTTATCTGGACAATGATTGGCCCTCTTGGAGGGACATCGTTCATCATGTCTGGGGTCGACTCTTGGAAGTCCCATCGAGTCTCTTTCTGTGCCCACTCCATCGCTATCCTAGGTAGTTCTGGTATTCTTCCGGTGTCTTGTAGGCCGTTCCAGGAGTTGATTAGTTATTGACATGGATGCGAAAGCTCGCTAGCAATAGACATCAGGCCTTCCATCGATTGAGGGGTCTCTTTTATCATCAAGCCCCTTTGCAGTTAAATTTCGAGTCATCGTTCTTCTACTCACGACGCCCTCGCTTTACTTCCAGTAATTCATTTTCGTTATGCATTTTGAACGCGATAGACTCCTTCCGAGCAGGACTCGAAATCTCTCCCTGCTCTTGTCACTATTTTCCGGCCTACTTGGTAGTTCATTATTCTACGCTGGTGTTTATTATTTCACGACACAACGAACGAGCACTCTCAAAGACCTGGATTGGCCAGTTAATACAAAAGGATTTCAGCTGGACATCAGAGATGGACTGGACTCCCGAGATCTGTTGTCTGCGCTTGGTGATCTTTTCCGAGGAGCACTTCCTTCGACTGATGCTGGAGCACTCGGCGGGATCCTCACAACAATAGAGAACAGTATCACTAAATTACTAGGTGATCCAGGAGGAAGTTTGCTAGATGGATTGGCCGAGCCATCAAAGTTTCTGGGTGTTGGTCTTGCCAGTGGTGCATTGACTGGTCTCAACATGACTACCGCGAACATACCCACGGCAACTGGGGTCAGTAACTTGGCTGAGAATCTGGGATCCGGTCTAACTTCCACGATTTTTTCTTCCGATAGCATCAAATCCCTATTCACCACTGCTAATTCGGGTCCTGGGGGAACACTGGGCGGAAGCGATGGAACTGTTGGGCAAGCGGTACTAGCTCTTGGCCAAGGTAAGAACATCTACGAAGTCGAAGTCGAGATTTCCTCTATCCAAAATTTCCAGCATGGCGTTATTATCCTGCCTATATATTCATTCTCTACCTATCTATGACCCAATAACAAGACTGACTTCCGGTTTATCACTACACAGGGCTCGGAAGTGGCGCATCATCATCACTCAAGCTGTCCACGGTAGCACCGTCCGCACCTACTTACAACACAAGCGGTATCAGCGGCATTGCTGGAAACTTTGGAGAGGGCTTGACGAGCTCTCTTCTGAGTAACATTCAACTCCCATCAGCGAACTCACTGCTCGACACTTTGAAAGGCATGTTTAGTGGAACTAACTCCGGAACAAACTCCGGAACAAACTCGACGATCAATGTTGCAGAATTCGGAACTGCTCTAGGCACCGGACTTGGAGAAGGTGCAGCAATTGGTTTGGGTTACCAAGTTGATACTGGTAATCCGCCAGACACAGGTCCTGGAGTCGTAGAGGGGTTTACTAAGGGCCTTGTCTCGAGCTTTCTGCAGAATGATACTGCAGGCAAGCTCATCAATAGCGTTGGATCACTTTCCGCCAACTCCTCACTCCCTATCCCCAACATCGACTTTGCAAAGGTAGCTGAAGGTCTGGCTGTCGGTTTAGTCTCTGGTATCGGCTCCACCATCTCAACTTTGGATCTCATATCTGCCAATACAACTTCTTACAATGACTCGGTGGGCGGTGCTGCTACTGGATTCGGACGGGGTCTTGGTTCTGAAGGTGCAAAACTAGTCAGCGAAATCCTTGATGGCAACAAAATCAAGAAATCCACCAGCACTCAAGGCATACAATCACTGAATGGTATAAGTTCGAGGATAAGGCGACGGCAGATCTACCATAAACGAGCAGATGAAGCTAACGCGACCGACTTGGCATCCGTTTTGTCGAACCTGAATGCGTCAAATATTAATCCACTCGTTCAGAGTGGCATGAACGCTCTCACTTGCGAAGGTGTCGGTGGCTTGGTAGCTGTTGTCTTGGGGTTGGTACAGAGCAAAACAATCAACGTGGGCAGCATCAATTTGAAAGACTTGACTTCCTCATCAGGAACCATTGGTAACGTATCGCTACCGGACCAGGAGTTTGTCATCAAGAACGGGGGAAATACGTATCGATTAAATCCAGCGAAAGGCATAGGATCTGTGTCTGTGAACGGTTTGGGCATTTATGCGCTTATTGGAGTCGCAGTTGCTCATAGTAAGTCACTGGACCCAAGCTTGACTTTCACATGTATCTAACATATTCCAGTTCTCTTCGCTGTCATGGCATATTTTGCCGCCATTCCAATCTTTCTTCTTGTATTTAATGGTTTGCAAGTAATGCGACTGCTCAACAAACCTGCCTCGACTATACCTGCGCCTCCTCTCCCAAGATGGTTGATATGGCTTGGGTACTCCATCGTCCCACTCGCCGTCCTCACTTTTGGTCTGGGAGTTGCATTCAGGGCCGGTGGTCAACACTTCAGAACCCCTCACGAGGTATGTACTATTCTCTATTCCACACACCTATGTCTGATCGAAGAAACCTACTAGATCCTTGGCTTTATTGTTTTCTTCCAGACCCTACTCGGTGCAGCAATAACTCAATACCTCCGTCAAAACGCAAATACCAAGGATGGGACGGGTCGCACTCTACTTGCGAAAAGATTGAAGGTAGCCAATTTGGTCAATCTGGGAATAATGTCCCTCTTGACAGAGATGACGCTTCTCTTCAGCTTTGCAGATTTGTCGAGTTTAAGTCTCTGTGTCACGCAGACGGTTATACCGACATCAATCTGGGCTGCATTGGGATGGATGCTGATGGGGCCTTTGACACTGGCTGTTGGACTGCAAGCTTTGCTTCTGTGGTTGAAGTGGCTTGAGCTTAAGAAAAAGAAGGGAATTGAAGTAAAGACAGCTGAGAAAGCCGAGAAGCCGAGACCGCTAGAACTACGGCAAATGGAAGTGTGAATAGATTCGATTTTCTAAATATGTATGACATGTACCCCAAAATACATACTCTGAACTTCCGAAAGGCTGTTGGGGGGGCTTGCAAGTATCTATTAGTGTTTTTCAAGTTGACGCTCGAGTTGATGACGTCTTGGCTTAAATTGAGTTTATGTGGGCAGTCACTGGCCTAGACCTCAAGTCTTCCAAGGTGGGCAGAGAATTAAGGATTTTGGCAACCATCGCTATAACGCCAGATTTTGATTGGTAGCATATAGGATCCGTTGTCAGCTTCTTAAAAGCACTTTGCCCACCCCTCACTAGAACGTCAGTTAAAACAGAGCAAAAGATCTACCTTGCCGAACACTATTTTATATGCCTCTCATGAGGGGAGACTAGACTTAATTGGATACAAACAAACAAAAATGTGGGGCTGTCACTTCTCTCTGCTGTGAGAGGAGAACCTCGGGCACAATCTGATAGTTCTGGAGCTCAGGCTTCTCTTACCTCCTCTGGCTACCAAACCGTAGTACTGTCACCATCAAACTTTTTGGGGATCCCAATCTGTAACTCCAAGCATTATGCGTTGTCGAGCCGCACCGGGATCACCCCGCACATCCCAACCCAATAACAGCTCGCCCCCTTAAATAAGCGAGAAGTTTCCCAACCCATCCATGCAAGCATGAATATCCATAGCAAGATACTTCCCGCACTAACAATGCGTTTCCCCATGACGTCTACGTTTGGCCGGACCCAGGAACGGTTTATATACCTCGCATTGGACGTGTGACGATTAGCTAATTTCCATCCGAAGAACAAGAGGAGCTCCAGACCCAGACTCTTCCTTCTCAATTTCGTTTCGTCTCTTGTATTCGGTCTTGGGGAGCTTCCCATAATCCGAAACTTAAGATCCGAGTATTAAGGGGTCAGAGCGAAGTTCATAAGATGCGGAGGACCGACAGAAGCAAAGCTTATCCTTTCCATCCCAAACATTCGAATCACTCCCCACAGTCCCCGCAAGAAAGCGACACACATCTATCGACTTGCCTTGAAGACCATGTTGCTGATGAAGAGGTCCCGATTGTGTTTATGATGCCTGATCATCGCCTCGACGGTCACAACGATCTCTTTGATTCATCGTCGACTTTCGATATCGTCCTTACCAATCCAACCCCTACGGAACGGAGGCAGAGAAATACATTGCTCTCATCTCTTCCACTGTCTGATATGCCTTCTGTCACCGACTACTTCGTATCTGACTACATGGATGCTAAACATGACATATCTACGCCACCTATCCCCATACGGAGGAGACCCAGTCTCAATCTACGACCTCTGTCGATCCCATCCCGTGGTCCATTACCTCCACTTCCCAACACACCTCACTCGACGCATTTCCCCTCAACGACACCAACACCGACGACTTCAACACCTAGAAGTGCCAGACCTAAACATCGACGAGAAAATGTCCCGCCGACACCATCATCGCTCGCGCCAGAGAAAATGACAAACCTACTCACCGAGGTATTGAATATCATGAATACAGTCATGGACCAACAACACTCAGTGCAGGAAGAAGATGGGATCCTAGCGGATCTGACAGAGCTGGTGGTAATCATGCAAGAGGAAGCAGAAGGGTTACTGCACCTCGCCAGTCTCGTCGAGGAATTCGTGGAAGAGGTCGAAATTTCGAAAGAAGCAGCCGAGATAGAAGATTGGGTTGAAGACCTAGGTCTCGACGAGCTGCCTGAAATAAGTGATGGGAGTGGAGAGACAACAGAGACGGAACTGGATATTGTGCCTGTTATCATCAAGTCTGGAAATCAGGGACGAGGTATCGGTCATGGGAGGGAAGATTCGTTCGACTCTGCGCTGGGGTTGGATGATGAGAGTTCTAAATTGGGACATGTGAGGGATGTGAGCGAGACGATTCATCAAGCTGCTATTGTGCAGATAGCACAGCTGAGAAAGTCGGAAAGTGAGACCAGGAGAGGGAATTTGGTCGAGATTGGGAGGAGGGCTTTGAAGAGATCTGAAGGGACGGTTTCGATGCCGCAGACGCCACGGACACCATATACGCCTCAGAGGCCGAGAGCGCAGTATATACCTCACCGGAAGACTTCGCTGGGGTCTATCAAGTTGAGGAAAGTGGAGTCGAAGAATGGAAAGTTGAGAAAGCAACCGCCGCCGCCACTTTCGCCGTTTAGGGACTCGGCATTGATTATGAGCCCGACTACTAGCTTAGGGTTTAAGAAGGCAAGGATAGGCAGGGGGGATATGATGAGCCCGCGCTGGATATGATGAGAAATGAATCAAATGATGTATGTCAGTCAAACATATATGTTGCAGCACCAATGATAAATGTGCCACATCTTTCCTGACGATTATTTGCGCTGCTGTTCTGATGACTAGAATGTTGAAAACTTTTATACCAATCACTAAACTGAAGCCTCGTAGCTTTGAAGCGGAGACAAGCAGGATGCAAGCAAGATCGATGTCAAGAATATCCAAACCAGCAAGCCGACTGACACGGCGCTCAGATTGCAAAAAGAGAGGAGTATTAAGCAATATAGAAGGAGGTAGAGGCCATTCGGGAACCCAATCAACCTCTGTGGCTTTGAGGAAGTATATAATTTGGGTGTGCGTCCACGGCATGCCTTCCTGTGAATCGCTCAGCAACCGAGCCGTAATGCATCGCGAAGACTAGAGGCTGGTTTGGAACACAGAATTATTTGGAGAATTTGGTGACGAACTCGCCATTCTGTAATTAGCCTATGCAATGGGAAAATAATATCACCTCATAAAATTATGATAAATCAGATGGGCTTCAACATTCAAAATTCCTTGACACACCCTAACAAATTGGTATGTGTAACAACCAAACTTCTAAAATAAATTGCAGAGTAAAAGAAGCACTGATCAAACCCACAGTAAGAATTACAGAGTCCACAGGTATGATCCGAATAATACTCATGATGAGTGTCATGCAATACCAATTGTTCCAAGTGTAGCCACCTTTACGGTAGGCCGCAAGTTTTCTCACTCAATACCAGATTGAACTCTCTCGATTTGGTCCCTTTGTGCTCCGCAGTTATCAACTAGTTACAGGTCTGACATTCTTGCATAATGACGATCTAATAATCTCGCTTCCAAGACTTGTTCTACGTCATCGAACAGTCTCGTTGAGAAACCGACAGAGCGCCAGCTACCAGCCCTGTACATAACGTATACATTCAGGATACCGAGCCGATGTAGATTACTCGATGTTTGCTGCTCGTGAAGACTCTTCGTATGTTTGCACCTGTACCCAAGCCACCGTAGTTAAGCCTTGCCACAAAAGAACTTCCCCTGGTGTCTTGGTTGGCTCTGGTAATGATCTTGTGGTAGGGTGGCTGGTCGTCGTTGGATTCGTTTGAAGCAAAGATATCAAATGTACCAAAGCGGGGAATCGTGGCTCTTTCGAAGCTGGGTCTGTTCGGGTCTGGGCTCGCTTTCTCTATACAACAGTCAACAGTTGTTTTGGTTTTCATTCCAAGCAGTACTTACCACTAACCACCGTGGAAGGAAATTGTCCGAGGTGATTAGACTTGAGGTCGAAGACAGCGACGGTATCGTGCTCCTGTGTAGGACCTCTGAACATGAAAGATGGGCACATGTATTCTGTGGTGGGATTTAGCAACGCGATAATTGGTTGCTAGCCCGGTTTTTGGATTGCATGAAGTACTGGTATTCTCACGCCTAGAATACCAGGGAAGCGGTCCTTTCATACTTTGCCTTCGCGGATGGTTCATTCCTTGTTTGTTTGAGGAGGGGGTCATCTGACACAAATGAAGTGATAGTATCAGCCTCTTGTCTTGGGCTTTGTCTGCAAAAGTGCACTTCTATGCAGCCAACTTTCAGTCCAATTGAAATCACATTGGTCAGCCGACCATTGTCCTTGTAAATGCCATTGCTTTTTCCAATATTTATGTTGGTTGCACGCAAAAATCGGTTTCTGGACGCCACTTTTCGCCAGTCGCTTTCGATAAGTCTGCCTTGCGGCCCCGGCTAGAGAAATTCCCACTTCGCAGCGCCTTAAGCGACGGATGTTGCTGGCAGCTGAAGTGTTGACATACGCCATGCAGCCACTATGTAAGACATAGAAGCCACAGAAAGCTCTTACCGCCCGACCTCTATCTCCTGCGATTATTCCCTTAAGAATATGGCTACGGTACTTCCATCCCGTGTCTTGAATTCCCTCTTCACGCCCAAAGGGGCATTGTGTCTAAGAAATGACACCAACTCAGTCCGCCTACAGCGAGATAAGAAATCGAAATGGATTTCTGGCTCACTTCAATATTGCGGCAATTATGGGTGCCAAAAGTGAGGCTCCAAGATGGAGTCGACAAGTGGTGGCTGCGCTGGAAGTCCTCATAAGGCTGGGTGGGGCAGCTTGACCAGGCGGATTCTTGAGATCTAGGAGGTAACGCAGCGACACGTCTTCATGTACTTACTCTGCCAGAAGACAAGGCGGGACTTCTAAGCAACTTCACAAGGCACTGGTTCGCTGTTTGACATGTCAGTCCCGAAGAATACAAATGGCTCCACGTCAATACAGCCAGATCCTCAGCCAAGTTCCTCCAAACCACAAGATCCACCAACAGGAAGTGCATACTTCCCAGTCACCGCAGAAAGCTTCATTTCACCAGATCGCGTGTTATGCCGTTCCCCACAGCTGTCTTCACTTCCCGAAAACGAGGTGTCAGATCACGTCGGGGCTGCACAGAATACTACTGGTATTACAGATTCTGCACCCCCGATTCGTCAAGACACTGGCTCGACTTCTTCAATTTCTGATTACAGCTACATGGCGAGATCCAACAGGTCCAGTATCGCCGGTCACAACTTTCAGCCCCTCCAGTCACAAAACAGTTCCGAAAGCGCGCTACATGCTGTCAGACAGCAACGTTTCGAAGCATTCAGGGCGTCTTTGAAGAGTGCTCTTGCACCGATATCAAAGGACAAGCCACGGACCCCAACAAACGCCGACTTTGAGAGCATTTCAGAGCTCAAAACCAGTCTTTCCTGGGAGATCAGGACTTACAACTCCGGTGGAACTGATAAAAGTGTTACCAACGTGGTCGTTTTCTTGCATGACAGCGGGGGCAACGAATCTTCCTGGATGCCCTTCGCGAAGAAACATCTGGGGCACCCACAAACTGTGCTGGTATTCCTGGGTGGAATTTCATGGAGTGATGAGGAACCTGATGGGAACAATTTCCTGATGGCTACTCGCCTCATCATGGAATTTGTGGTTCACGGCATTTTGGTTGAAAAGTGCAATTTCAATTCTGGCGACATTACACTTATAGGCCATGACCAAGGCGGCATAGCTGCGCTTACGATGGCTTGTGCTTGGAGCCAAACAGTTCTTGGTGGTGTAGTGTCTATTGATGGTCCACTGCCGGACTATATCATACGCCACGCCAGCGTTGTCAAAATACCTACACCAATCCTGCTGATAGGAGGAAAGCTTGGAGTCCTTACCCCCCAGTCAGAGCAGAAGATACGAGATCTTTTCCTGCATGTCGATGCACATCTCCAACCAGACGTACAAGTCTTGCAGCTGGATGTACTGACGAACTCTGAAGAAGCTCGATACGTGGCCGAATTTCTTGACTATGCACTTAGGCACGAGGAATGGGAGACGCAGGCCGTGTTAACATTCGGTAAGTCGATCTGAGCCAAAATCCAATCCAGGTCTAACAGATTGTAGATGGTGGTGGCATCCGGGGATATGGTAGTTTGTTGGTCATGAGGGAGTTGATGAGACACATCGGGGCCGAGGAGAAACTACTGGACAAGAGGACGACGTCAAGTTTCTATCCCGGGATCTACAAGCCTACAATTTCCAAGCCGATCGAAAGCAGCAGGCCTCCTACTGCGGATCATTTTCTGCCCCAGATTGCTGCGACATCCACCGATGGCCTCGAAGAGGCTGACATGTTTCTGCCTTGCCACTATTTTACATACGTTGGAGGCACTAGTACTGGCGGGTAAGTCGTTGGTTTTCATCGTTCTTTTTTTGTTTTGTGCCGGTGACAGAGATTGAAGAATATTTACCAATGAATTGCGTGCACAGGCTGATCAGCATTATGTTGTCACGATTTCGAATGTCGGTGAATGATTGTATTTCTGAGTACAAATCACTCGGCGAAAGGGTATTTTCTCATCCACGACATTTTTCCACGGGTGGGCTGCTATGGCATAAGTTTGGCTGGAGACCTTTAGAAGATGCCATCAAACAGGTCACGAATCGCCATTGTTTCACTGAAAGATCTTTTGGAGCGAGGTTTCCGTCTGATCCAGATTTTTGCAGAACGTAAGTCCAGCCAGCCCGACGATGTCTGTCTATTTTGATTACATTCTGGCTAAAATCTCTCAAAGTGTCGTCTTGGCCTATTCAGAGGATGGAACCACAGATGCACCATACCTGTTTCGTACCTATGAAACATTTGCACGTAATCTCAATGGACAGGATCCTCGACCTGGGGTACTTAGGAGAGGAACAACTCTTGCGTTGAAGCATACCAAGGTCCATAATCCAGGGGCATCATCGGACGTGGAAATACATGATGTTGGGCGTGCAACGAGTGCCGCACCTACGAAGTTTCCTCCAGTTCGTATCACGATCACGAACTCTGCCAGAGCTCGGACCGAGGTGAGATTCAAAGATGGAGGTTTTGGGTCGAACAATCCCAGCGCCGAAGTTTACAAGGATGTTATAAGCAAGCACGGTGGCTTGAGTAAGAACGTCAGCATTTTCGTGAGTGTAGGGACGGGCAAGAGCGAAGTGAGGATGTTTGCCACGGAAGGATATACTCGAGCCGCGACCCGAGTTCGAGAACTGGTCGCAAATATCAAGGCAGCCATGCGAAACCCTTCCCGCACCGAAGGAGCGCATGATCAGATGTTAGGGTATGCTTTCCGTGACAACAAACCCGTGTTTCCATACTATCGATTCGACGGAGGTACTCGGCTCGGACGCGTCAAAATGGACGAATGGAAGAGTGATAGGCTTGCCAACACCCTCAAGCTGAAGCACACTATATCTGGATCCAAAACCCTCCATGAAGTTGAAGAAGGCGTTACGGTCTACTTGGCTTCTACTTCTGTTCAGAGGGAACTAAAAGAGTGCGCTCGGCTCTTGGTACAACGTCGACGTTTACGCCTCCGTGACAAATACCGATGGGATCGATATGCTTCTGCTTCTTGGTACGAATGTCCTCATGGTACCTGCAAAGACGCTGCTGAGCTCAAAACCTTTGCTGAGTTCGAGAGTCACGTCAGAAAGGAACATAGCCATGGATACACATCATCAGCTTTGAGTATGGAAAAACATGCGGAGAACAACCGACGTTGCTGGTTATATCCCAACAAGCCAAATCATAAAGAAACACAAAACCAACCAAGATCGGAAGGCAACCGTACCAGCGGCGGATAATTGAGAATTTCATCGGATTAAACCTGGTTTAATCGAATGAGCATTCAGATGAGTGCAAGAAATCGTCGACAAAATGAAAAGGTGCTTCCTAAATTCCAATCTGATAGGTGTCACTAACACATGTGCTATAGCTGAAGTTACGTCTTTTTGTACTAAAAATAATACTGTAGCAAAATTGCAGAAGGAAAAACTTTCTCCTACTTTTTTGGCGGGCTTGGTAATTGTTCAAATACTGCCAGTCTATCTACATAGTCAAAAATACGCAAATAATGTTTAATACTGCGGGATGAAAACGACCTGTACCTCTGACGTCTTCGTATATATCGAAATGTCTCTTTATTGCCCATTTAATAACTGTGTGGCGATATGCGACGCGATTTTGCGAGTCTGGTATCAGGCTTTACGAACATGGTTACATAAATCCGTGCTTTCAGGGCGTTTCAGGCCCATAAGCGAGCAACTCTTCAGGCCTTTAAAACCTCGAATTATGGTTTTCACTTCAAAAAATTTAAGCCAAAGAGAATGTTTAAAACTTCATATTTCAGGCACGCAAGAATATTTAGCTAATTAACAGTTTGATTTAATTCGATTTCGCGATATCGAAGTTATTAATTTTCATTTGTTAGCAAAATGCCCTAAAAACACGGGCTTATGCAACTATGTTCGTCATTTAATTATCCCACTACTTTTCAAGCGTCTTCAGGGCAGCGGTATGTTCGTCAAGCACAACACTGGCATTGCACCTAGAGACATGTTTGTAAACATAACTTTTGCCTACACCCATCCATGCACAATCCTATATACAGCTCCACCCAGCCATCTCATCATTTACACATCCGCGCTTCAGGAATATCAATGTCGGTATCAAGGTTGGCAGGTCAGATTTACTCCTCATGTCCACAAGTGACGCTATGTCCATGCTGGCCCTCTTCCACACCCCAAGCAATACTCCTTGGGTACTCCATCTCTCCCAGCGCCGGCGTCCTCTTCGCAACTCGTTTCGGGATCAACTTGTCGCCCTCCATAGCGAGGATACTCAAGACGTGAGCAGCAGTCTATCCATCCACCTCATCAGTCCAAGTCAAAATTCACCAATCTCCAAACCCCCAATCTCAACCATTGCCCAAAATCAACCTCCAATGAAGTGGAGAAGAGGGGTGGATACAACATACCTTCGCATTCACAGTCAAAACCGTTGAGTTCGGATTCTCATACGTATCACACGCCTGGTGATAACACGGATCCTGCGCAACACCAGTCCCAGTATGCAGTCCCCCTACAGGGTACCCCAACTCAAAGAACGACTGGTAATCGCTCCCGCCACTAAACACGGCTGGCGTAACAGTCAAACCTTTACTGGTAAGATCATCGACGAATATCTTCTCAATGACATCCGAGCCCGCTGGACCGCTCAGATTAAACGACGATCCGTCGCCGTCGAAGACCCCGAAGTAGCCCTTTGATACCATGTCGAAGTTGAGGTATGTGAGCAGGGAGGAGGCGTTGGCGGGTGAGAGGTGGGATGTGTAGTATCGTGAGCCGAGGAGGCCGTTCTCTTCTGCGCCCCACCAGGCGAAGCGGACTTTGAGGTTGTGCTGGAAACTGTTTAGGGCTGTGAAGAGTTCGAGGATGAGGGATGTTCCGGATCCTGTTGGAGGGGGTTTTGCTCGTTAGTTACATCACATTACATTACATCCCAACTCAACTCAACTCAACTCAACTCACATAACACATCACTTAACGCACTCGAGAACAAGATATTCTCGCTTAGACAAGAGAGTACTTGAAAAGGGGGCTGGCAAGGAAAGAAACGTGAGGCAGAGGGAGAGGGAAGGCAAAAACAAACCATCATCATTAATCCCCGGCCCAGCAACAACACTATCCAGATGCGCACCCAGCATAACCACATTCCCCTCATCCCCACCCCTCGTCTCCGCAATGACATTCTGCGTAATCTTCGTCTCAATCACCTGCGTCTGCTGGAACTTAATCGTCACAGCCTCCCCAGCAAGCAACCGCTCCACAACAGGCAACCCATCAACCCGATCGATAAAACCCCCTGGAACGAACCTCTCCGGGTCAGGAGCTGATAATGTACCGCCCGTAACGTGCGAGACGACGTTGTTGTAGATAATCACTACTGCTGCGCCAGCTGCGGCAGCGGGTCTTAATCGTCCTGCGAGCGTTCCACCAGTGGGACAAGTCCCTCTTTCAACGAGGACGGCTTTGCCTACGACGTCGAAACCAGCGTAGCCATCTACGCTACATCCCGCTGCGCCTGTCGGGCCTAGGACGAGAGGGAGAGTCACGCCTTCGGGGGATGTAGAGGGTGAGTACTGGAGGCCGAAGACGAAAGTGTCGACGCCGTCTATGGAGAGGGAGATGGACGTCACGTTCGTCCAGAGAGCGGGGAAGTCCTGGACGTAGAAGGAGCTGGTCTTGGATTGTTTGGAGAGCTGTTTGGTGATGAATTCCACGGATTCCGTGTAGCCTGGGTACCCGAAGGCGCGGTTGTTGTTGTTCCTCGAGGCGATCTTTTGGAGGTTCATTAGGTTCTTCATTAAGCTGGGGGGGATGTTAGAAATTGACTATCCAATCTATCTCTTTTGTATAAATCTAAATAAAACAAAACAAAATGAAAATAAAAACAAAAGAGAAGAATGGGATTGACAAAAAGGGGATAGTTATGGGAAAGAGATAATAAGTCTGGGATTCAATGCAATGCAATAAAATCGAAAACGTACCCCTTCTCAGTAATAGCATTCTGGAGTCCTTTCGAAGTGACGAATTTCGGTCCTGCGCGCTCTTGGATGGTAGAGCCATAGCCATCTACACACCCAGCAGCCGCAAAGGCGCCTACAAGGAAAGGTAAATTAAGAAACTTCATCTTCTTTCTCCTTCCAATCAATCAATCAATCCACAGTTCGAGATCTGCCAACAAACAGAAACAAACAGAGACAGGAAATAAGAAAGAGAGAAGAGAGAAAAGAGGGAAGAGGAAAGAGGAGCTCCAGTTAGGTTAAATACTTACCTACCTACCTACCACTCTCTACCTAGTCCCTCTCTACATACATACTTACTGCTGGGGTTATACCATACTTACTGTATGTATGCATGCCATCATCATACTGTATGGATACCTACCTACCTACCTAAGCAAGGAACACAACTCCCCTCCTTCCCCCTCCTCCCCGTCTCTTATCGCAGTCGCCAAGCGCGAAGCGAACGAGAGGAGAAGGGCTAAAATTTTTCGTTAATAAGAAGAGAGAGCACGAAAAAAAGAAAAAGTCTTGCCTCCTTCTTTAACCGTGCTGCAAATATGGAGATCGCGGTGGGGAGAGGCCTTGGCTCCAAGGAATACCAAGACCCCTTGAGAACCCCACCTTCCTGTTGGGGAGAGGGAGAGGGAGATACGGGCTCAGCTCACAGACACTGTACTGTGAAGGTAAGGTACGGTACGTATGACATGGCCGTGGGTGGGATGGGATGGGATGGGAGGGTGTGTACTGTACTGTAAGCTGGCGTTAATGGTGATGAAAGCATGTATGTGTAACCTTGAAAGGTGGGTTGAGTGATGGATTGGATTGATGGATTGATTGATGGCAAGGGAGGGAGGAATTTTCTGGCGGTGAGGTCTGTATAGATGGGAACATACTTTGGACTAGAAAGAAGTGTTTTGAGAATGGGGCGATGATGCATGTGATGTTCTTAGTCTTGGAAATGACCACTTGGTGGAATAGAAAGATTATAAGCACAGGCATAGTGAACATGTATAGACGAGAGTAGAGGAGGACAGATAGGAGATGAAAAGCAGTTTAGCTTTGACAGCGAAAATAGCAATGCTGAGCTAATTCCACAAATCTCACAACCGAAATTCCCCATCATCATTTATTCATTCATATCCATCCATCCCATCGCTCAACCACCTTACAAAATAATCCATCCAAGCAAGGAAAGCAAAAGGCAACCGTAGTCTGACTCAGCAATCCTCCCTCCCATCCAGTCAAACCCCCTACTCCGCATCCCACTGAACTTTCATAGTCGTCGGGAACGGGAAGAAACTCGTCTGCTCAGGCGTCATGTACATAGTCATACCATGCGGACCGGGAACAGTCTTCAAATCCCCCTGACTCTCACCACCGCTATACCAACCACCACCAGGCGCACTCCCAACCACACGTCTCAGACCCTTGAGCCCAAACACAGTCTTGAACATCGCCGTCATAGCAGTGATACTCGCATCCATTCCCACACACTGATGCGGTCCCCATCCATAGATCAGATACGAATCCAGAGGTCGGTCGAGCAGGACGGTAGTAGGATCCGGAAAGGCGGCTGGGTCTTGGTTAGCGGCTTTGAGATCGACGAGGATGCGGGCGTTGGCTGGGACGGTTGTGGTGGATGAGCCGTCTGGGATGTCGACTTTGGTCGTTGCTGCGGAGGTGGGTTTGAAGTCGCGGAAGAGACCGACTGTTGCGCGTAGACGGGCGCCTTCGAGGAAGTAGCGTGTGATGAGCTCGTCTGCTTCTTTGGTGTTGGCCTTTGAGAGCTTGTAGAGCTCGGGGAGATATTTGGAACCGTCGCCTAGGTAGTAGTCTAGTGCTTGGGTGAAGACTTGGGATTGGTTGGCTGTCATTGATGCTGCTGTTGGGAGACTGGGGAAGTTAGTAGGATATTTTGAGTGGGAGTGAAAAGGTGGCTTACATGTGTGACCAGACGACGTCTTTGATGGGGATCTTGCTGTCTAACATGCGTTGGATCATGTGAGTGCCATAATCCGTCAACGCTGTATGCTGGTGTAGCTTTGCGAGGACATCAGCAAGGAATCCTGTGGCAGAGATGGCTTCTGCATTGAGCAGAATTAGGTCTCCTAATTGCTGTGCGAGAATGTGGGCGGCTTCCTTGATCTGGAAGCTCTTGTTTACATCTGCATTAAAGAATATGCAGATGAAGCAAAGTGCCAGGACTTGGTACATCTCCTGCTCGGTATAGATGCCTCTTGGACAGTCCTCTGTCTTAATGGGCAAACTGAAGACCGATGCGGCGAATCTGGCATTGACGAGATTGGAAACATCGCGAACAATGTCGACCTGATACGCATTCTTGCCAGGGACCTTGAAGCCGTACATCTTGAGAAGTTTGGTCGTGGTATCTTCGTAGAAC
Organism: Leptodontidium sp. MPI-SDFR-AT-0119; assembly: GCA_020726505.1. Classification (NCBI taxonomy): domain Eukaryota; kingdom Fungi; phylum Ascomycota; class Leotiomycetes; order Helotiales; family Leptodontidiaceae; genus Leptodontidium; species Leptodontidium sp. MPI-SDFR-AT-0119. Next base: position 313,025 of record JAHLEZ010000017.1, read on the forward strand.
CTCTTGACCTCGAACTGCCAATCCTTGGGATAGAGACCTTTCTTGATGAGATTCCTGGACGATTCGTTTGAAGGGTTATCACCAGACAACGCGAAGTCGGCACCGTTCACCTTCTTTGGCTGACTAGTCATGAACTTGATGGCATCTCCGGTTGTCACCTTCCAGTTTATTTTATCGCTGAGGATCTTCTTTGCTGCGGAATGCGACTTGAGGATGATGAGTTCTGGAGCCCTGCTTGGCTTGTCCCAGCTGTACTTGTCGGCTCGGTTCAGCGATTTCGCAATGACCAAGTTTTCGCTGGGAATGACAAAGGGGAAGTGAGCATAGATTGAATCGCCCTTGAAGTGCTTGGGGAATGCCCGTAGGATGAGCTTGTAAAGAACGCAACCATCGTCAACGGAGCGATCGAATTGGACTTCGTTGTAACTATCACGGTCAGCACATTCAAGGAATGAGGGTCAGTGAACATACCCCCAATTTGTCAGACTCCGTGGTGTGTAGTCAGTGGTGTAGAAGCGATCTCCTCTAACCAAACCGACAGCATCCGACAAGATTGCGTAGGAAGTCGTGAAATTGACGCAGAGACCCGAACCAGGACTCATTGGCGGCTTTGCCTTCTCCGCGACAAGACCAGGATACAATTCGACGTAATCTGGATGATCGTACAGATTCTTCAACTTCTCAGCTACTTCCGGATCAGGATTGATGTCCTCGAATGTGGAATGCTTCTTGAGGCCGGCGAATTCTCTGAACTCGTTTAGGGAAGCAATGTTCCATGATCGAGCCTGGATGATGCCGAGAATCTCCACAGACTTCAAGATCTTTGGTACGCGATTCGCGCCGAAAGATCCTGCGACATCTTCGATGGAGGACTGCAAGATCTCAACCAAGTCATCGTCGTTGAATGAGCCATCAGCTTGACGCTTAAGACCTGCGAATGGACGCTCCAAGGGATCCTCTGGGGTTTTCGCTTCCATCGCACGAAGAGCACCAAGCAGTTGACCGAGACTGACTTCTTCGGGCTTCTGGCCAGGGAACATCTTCGTGTAGATTTCTTGGGTCCATTTGTCATCTCTCTCAGAGACAGCTGAATGCCATCGATAGACTATAATTGTTAGTCGCTAGTTCATATCATGGTAGCACAAGACTTACTCAGATTGAACTCAGCTGATACTTGGTTACCACATCCCTCAGCTGCAGGCGTCTTGAAAAGCGTCTTGCCTTCCTCGGTTCTCGGATCAAGATCCCATTTGGTGTCGGTACGATTCAAGCTGAGGATAGTTCTGACATAGTCCTTGAGCACGATGTTGACGTAGAGACCGCAAGTAATCAAGCGACCAGTCTGGAACAGATCATTATCGTAGGTGTCCCACTTCTTCTTGGGATCGTCATCCTTGGGTTTGGTGAAACGTCCATTCTCATTGATTCTGTCATTTGTAAGACAGTGCAAAGACGCTAGGCTGTGAATTACTTACGCGGCAAGTTGGGTGACGACATAGTTGTGGAATCTGTTGAACATGATCACCAGTACTCCGACTCCAGGTGGGAAACCCAAGAGCCTCTTCTCGGAGAAGCAGTCAGGTTTGAGCAGCCCATTCTTGAATGTTCTGACAGTATTCTGTTCATCTTGATTGCTTCCATACAGAGGAGCGAGATCAAGGTATGAAGATGTCATGGAATTATTAAAATCGTCATGATCCTTTGATGGGTCAGTAATTGGGGGAAAGTTAGGAGTATATATAGAAGGAAATTAGAAAGAGTCGAACGTACTGTTCGAAAGATGTCGTGGATGATGATAGTGGCGAGGTAGAAGAGCATGCTCGAGATCTTGTTTGGATGTGGTTGAAATGTATCTCCTCTGACCATAAGACTATCGAAGATGGCTGCAGGATCCGGAAGAGCGATATTCTGAAGGATGGAAGGTTTTGCACTTCTGGCGTACGGAGTGTTTGCTGCTCCAAGTTGAGGGCTGATGATCAAATCAGCATGTGAAAATAATTTTGTCTCAAGATGGAGAATCAAGGACAAATGGTAGGTTCGAAGGCTCTAATCAATCGAAATTTGAGTGCAAATAAGACATGTAATACATACTTATGAATGTTGTTGTGAGAACCATCAGCAGCTCTGTACTTGTACTTGGTGCCAAGACTGCTCATTGGAGGATGCGGAAGAGCATTCCAAAGCCCACTAATAAATCCTCCCGTAAGCTGTGTCGAAATCCTAGAGTTATCATCCAACTTCGCCAAGAGAGCAACCAGATGCTCGAGAACAAGCTTGCTATCATCTTGCTGTCCCTTGACTTCAGAACTGAAGAGCGCGAGGAGGGTCTCGACATCCTTGAATCCAATCTTGCTGAGATCCGCCAGAAGTGAGGTCATGGTCTTTTTGTCTGGATCATTGGATGGGACGTATGGTGTTTCCGAGATAGGGGAGATGGATTTGCTGATGAGTTGTTTGGCGGCTTCGAGGTTGGCCTCGAGCTCTTTTCTCCAAGTTCCCTGCTCGGTACTGGAGGTGTCGACGGTGGTTTTGTTTGATGCCATGATGAAATTATCAGGATTTGATAGTGGGAGGCTCCAGGTAATCTTGAATTTGGAGACGATGCTGATAAGAAGAGGTTGAGGCGGGGAGGTAGAAATTAATTCAGCCTAGTCTTCTTTGACCTGACCTGGCTAAGTGAGTCTAGAAGCTTGATCAAACGTGTACTCTTCGGCCGACTTCGGGAATCTCAGAGCTCAGAAAATGAGGCTGGCCTAGGAAGGAATTGATGCTGTAACGGCAGTTGATCAATCAACAAGGCAGGAACAGTTCAAGAGAGGTATTGGGTAGGGGTTGCACAGTTGAAGAGATCTATCTGATATGTCTGAGAAGATACGGCAACGGTCAAGCGAAGATAGAAGGCGCAGGATGCAAGAACAAAACACAACAGATTTATGAAAACAGAGGGGAAAGCAACGGATCTTATATCCTATGCAGTAGGCTGGAATGACTGACTGACTGACTGACTGACTGCAGGCAGGTAGGTTGGTTGGTTGGTACTTTTAAGTGCCTAGGCCTAGGCAAGTAGGCATTCAGCATTCAGACAAGAGGCGGGCTGAGGCTGAGCAGGCGGTTGGTACCACGGAGCGGAGTACTCGAGTGGGTAGGTAGGTAGCTCTGACAGAATGTCCTGTCCCACAGTACTGTACGTATGTAGCTGGCCCGCCCCGCCGCGCCTGGCGACACCGTGGACCCCGGTCACTTCCCCGCCAATCAGGGTGCCCGCGAAGGTCAAGCAGCTCCTAATCAGTTGCGCTGCAGTGGTGGGTGGATGGACGAATGAATGAATGGATGGGGTGGATGTCGCTGTGGATGAATAGCGAGCGAGCGTGGAACTTATGCAAGCCTGGACTAGCTGCTCAATACTATCCCCCCCCCTAAACAAACGTTAAACGTGAACTTTTGGGGCCAAAGGCGTAGAGCGCCCACTCTGACTGGATAACAACCCGGAACATAGCCTTGTTCACCTTGAAGCACGTGCCAAATTCTGGTCAATTGTAAAGGCAAGGGTGGCTGTAGAAGGTTCGAGAGGCCTTGTTGCCCTTGTCAGAGGCTGAATATGCGCCGAAGTATTGGATAAACCCCCTAGAAGACTACCCACACGAGGTCCAGTTTTCTTGAGGTTTAACGTTTGTTTAGGGGGGGGGGGGATAGTAGTACGGTTGGGTTTGCATGCAACGGTGGCACGATAGATGGTGCACGTTGCAGGTTGTGAGACGGACGGAGATGCAGGAGAAGGTGTAGGGCAAGCAAGCACTCACTAGGGTGGGCATTTCAGCTCCGCGCCAGGAACGGGGCGGCCGTTGCTAGGATTTAGAATATCTTAGAATAGAGTATAGAGTAAATAGGTGTGATTGGATTGGACTTATTGAATTGGCGCTGGATTTGCTTTACCCCTCCTCCATCTTCTCTTCTCCCCTCCTCCCCCACATATAAAGAAAGGGCTGACGTGAGAAATCATATTGCAACGCATGCGGCTTTTCATTTGCATATGTATGCTGTCTCATGTCCGTCCGAGTTATTTCAATTTTTTTTTCTTTCCCTTTTTCATCTTGCATGTACTATTTTTTCCGGCTGTCTACCTTACGTAGCCTTGCATTTTGCATTCTTTACTTCTGTGTTCAATTCTTGGAGGGGCTGTGGAACGAGGCTATCGTGAAAGGCTGACAGGTAGAGTTGTACCGTCGAAGCTTTGCGTCACCGAGATCTCGGATGTTCAGCCTTCCTTTCGATGGTTCATAGATAGCCTTGTCCTTCCTTACCCTTCTTTATTGCGGCCACTCATCTATGTACTGTGCTGGGTCCTAGGCTATGAAATTTGCTCACGTTTCCTCAATTCTGGTAAAGTCAAAATCCGGGTATTACCTGGATTTTTTTTGGGGTACGGAGCTGTTTCTACGTGACACAATATTGAGAAGATGGTACTGTACTGCAAGGTAATACATTTACTTCATCTGCCAAACACTCGAAAAATCGCTTGACAATGGGAGGCCATGTCACATGCTGCCAATCACGTGATATCTCCGATTGAATTCCAGGTCATGAACCAGAATGCGTCGTGATCGTCGATATTATCAAACTACATTTTGTTGATTCCCATGCCTTAGATATGCCAAATGTCACAAGAAACGTTGCAGCTCGTCATTCGAGCATCGTCGACTTAAAACATCCCTAAAGCTGATCCTGGGCTAGTGAGCCGCCTTACAAAAGATTAAATACTTCGGACACAGCACTAGATTTCAAGTCGGCTATCATAGTCGCACATGTAATTCAATGAAAATGTATCTATCTCACTTGCTCATACCAAAATGGCAAGTGGGAAATCGACAAATTATCATCCCGCTTACCCACTAACAGTGACTTACTCCCCTCTCCCCTCCTTATTCCTCAAACCCCACGACCAACCAAATCAATACAACGAAAATAAATACCACATGCCGATATAAGCAGGAGTGATTGATTGATTGAAATCTGTGTCGTATTACATCTTCACAATTTATAATAACATTTGATATTTCCCGGCACTCACCCAATCCCCTCCAAACGCCAGAAACAGGCAGGCGGCGGGTATGGGTCAGCTCGGGCTGCTTGCTGACAGCGTCAAGCCACAAAGCTTCGTAACTTATGACCCGACAGAAATTAGAGTTGGGATATGCATGACATTCAGCTCTCGTTGAGAGCGGTGTGGGATTTTTCAGGTACGGCTTGGTGGGGAAAAGGCGAGGATTTGGGAATCCTGCTTATTGCTTCCCCGCCTTTGAACTTACATTCCAGTACTCAAACAAAAACAAAAACAACCTACTATCTACTTATGCAATACTCCCTTCCCCCATGCAACTGAAGTTATCTACGGTATCCTCCCACCCCTCAGTCTCGCTCAGACCACCATCTTGACGCGCATTGCCAGACAACAGCATTGCGTCATCGAAGTAGACACTATCATGCTCCACCAAGAGCAAATCTTGGTCTTGATCCTCAAGGTATTCAGGATATGAGTCTGGGACGTTGAAGTGTTCATTTTGAGAGACGGTAGGCACTACAATTCGGGCCTGAGACGAATACTGATTTAGAGCAGCGTCATGCTCGCCCGCGAGACGACTTTCCGATGTGCTGCGCTTCGTGGGATTTGTTCCGCGAGAATGGTATCCAGAGTCCGTACCTTTGTATACGACGTATTCGAATCCATAGTCGTATTGCTTCTCGTTCTCGGCCAAGATCTCGGAATGCAGCAGGGCCAGCTTCGATTCTTTTCGATCGGGAGATATGCCTGCTGGATCAGCAGACAGTAGGTAGTAAGGAATCAGATAGTCGTAGACTTGGAAAAATTCTCGTTAGTCTTTTCTTGTTTTCCGCACCTTGCAACCCAGTACAGTGTTCAGAAGTGGGCACTTACAGGGCGATGGCAGCTGCTCTTCATCACCGAAAATGGACTGGTATATCCTTTGCCACTTGTCACCACCACTTCCATTCTTGCTCCCCTGTTCTTCCCAGGCTAGAAAGCGGACTTCTTGCTCTTGGGTCAACCACTCCGGATCGCTCCTGGTAAATTCTCGAGCTGTGCATTCTCCAGATGCGTTTTGGTGCGTTGCTTTGATCTCCTTGATTGTTTCCTTCTTGGCCTCCTGGAACCTCTTTTTGCAAATCAAGCAGCCATATTGAAGGGAATGGATGCGTTTTATGTGCTCGCTGGCTTCATGTTAGTCAACAGGCAGACATCCAACTAAACATGAGACGCTTACTTCAACTTTCCTATGTCCTTGAATCCCCGGGGAACCGTACAGGCGTTATTGATGTGGTGATAACGGCTGGGGCAGTGTTTGGCGAACGGGCAAGCGAAGTATTCCGAGTATTGTTCCGGTGGATACCTCGCTTCGTTGTTTTCGGGTGACGTTGATAGTAACTCCTGCCCGTTACACACTGTTGCCGACGAGCCTTCTAAGCTTCCCGTGTTGCTTTCATGCTGAAGTTTTCTCGGCTGTTCCGAGTCGTTGTATGGACCCTTTCGTTTGATGGCGGTGGCCTTCGGACGCCTCTCAGCGGGCATTGGCAATTGTCTACTAAGACTTCACACGAGATGTTTCAAAATAGGCAATTGCTTTGTCTGCTCGGTCGCGGTGTCGCGAAACAGTCAATTCTTTACTGACTTTGTGAAATTGAAGCGTTACGGTGAGAGGATTCGGCTCGAGAAGGAAACGATTCAGATGGTACGTTCCTAGCGGCGAATGAAGACTATTTTCTTGGTCTGGAGTAGGGGCATAAGAAGATATGGACTGAACACCAGCCGTAAATACGTCAGTGATTTCGCTCTTTTGACAATAAATCGACAAGGAGATGCGAAAAGGGCAGGGAATAGGAATAGTTAACATTACCTCAGTATCAGAGTCGTGCGAACCGTCGCAAGAACGAACAGATGACATACAGGCTGGCTTCGACCCTGATTGAGCTTCGACACCGTTGCGGCAAGCTCAGCTGGTCTTTGCGGTCACTTACTTGAGCAGATGGAGGAACATATGGAGTGACTTGCAGAAGACTGGGAACGGGGAATTAATTGTTAGGTGAAGAGCATTTTTCATCACAACATGATGGATCGCATATGCGATTGAGCCAACGGGCATAGGCTAAGCTCCAGCCACAATGTTTCTCCTGGCGTTCTTGTGCTACCCTCGCTTCCAAGATCTATTCCAGGATCTGCCTCACGCAAACAAATTTTGCGCTCAAAGAATATCCGAAAAGTCAGAAGCAATTCAAATTCGTGGTTTGTGAAGGGGGGATTTCAATACGAGAGGACCTCGCTAGTTTGGCTACGCTCTCTATTTCTCGCTGCCTATAGAATCATAGCCTAGCGCAAGGTCTCCAAAGGTATCGATACTCATCGAACTCTGAACTGCTACTTGCTTTGCAGATGGATTAATTACTCTGAGTGCTATTCGTCGGTTTTAGATGACATTCTCGTCCTAATTGAGACCAGCTTGATATTGAAGCTCGCTGCTTGCCGCAGCTCATTTTGGCGGCCAGCTCAGGGCACTGGGATCGCGAGTGCGATCCTGTCCCTCAATCGCACCGGCGATAGAGCACTATTATTCCATTTTACTTGGAATCTCGGATAGGAGATTTCTTTCTCGGTGCGCAGAGCAGCATCAAAACCCTTCCGCCTCGTTTGCCTCGTTTTTACTTCGATCGTGCTTCGCAATTCTCAAAGAAGTTCCTTCTTCATCACGACTTAATCATCGGAGTCTCGGTCATGTCGGCTCCCATTACACTCGAACTCCGGACATTGCCTTTGGCGACACCTGAAAGAGCCGCTCCACCCTCTGTAGTAACCAGGACCGAGTCCACCCATCACAATCACACTATCCTCGTTGTGTTCCAAGGATCACAATCACGTTTCAGCCTCAGACTTCTGGAGGCGACAACTACGGAGACGGGAGAGCAAGTCATGACTCGGCTGAAAGAGCTTTGGCTCGAAGATACTTTTCAGAGCAAGGTCTCGAGACTTATTCGTCTTTTCTTTTGGAAGCCTGTGATCGAAGAGGTTTCAATTCAGAACGTAAGAGACTCCTGTCTCTCCCGACTTGAACTAAGTCTTGCTGACAGTCATGTAGATCCCATCAACTAATGTTGAGTCTTTGCAATATCCCATTGAAGTCATCATCTCAACACGCACGCCGTCACCTGCGTTAACTGCTGCTTTCTGCCGTCCCTCCTTGCTCTATCTCGATGGTCCCTTTATCACACGATATCCCAATATGCTTTTGAGCTTGGATTCACGGGTTGGGATCATGGTTGCGAAGGAGTTGAACAAAGGCTCGATGTTTTGGATTCTTGTCGCGGCGCTGTGCGGCTCAATCACGATCGGTCTGCTCGTGGGACTTTGGTGTTCTTGGGCCGATCTTGGTATCGCAAGTACATCCGGACTTTTTGGAATCATTGCTGTTATTGTCGGTGTTTTCTTTTGGATGTTTAAGTGAGCGATTGTGAGTGATTGTTGGTAGATGATATACAAGCAGGTAGGTTTAAAAAAAAATGTAAAACTTAGGTTTCCTTCTAGACAGATACATATCCGGGGGGGGGGTTAAGAGAAGCAAGAAGGAATTGTCGTTTAGTTAATCTCTCACAATAGAATTTTTTTTTGTTGGTACACATGCATCTGAATCCCTTTGCCGCTCGTTCAGTCTAATAAACTCTTCAAATTTCCAATTTAAAAACGGATCAAAGGTACTCATGGTCAGTTCCATCGATTGGGTGTTGTCTGTGTCATGATTAAAACATTTAATAGTCAGGTTGTACGATATATATCAAGGTCTCCCTAGCGTGCCTTCAAGCTCAAATTGGGACTTCATGTGGGACTAGCGCCGATTGGAAGCGAGGCACCGCACCACCTTTTCTCTCCTTGGTACTATCAACCTAACATAGCATCAACATAATCTAACGACGTCAAAAACCCCGCCTTTGCTGATTATGACGGTTATGAAAGCCACCCTTAATCCGGGGTTTCTCTCCCAGTTGATCGCCCAAGTGCATCGCGGCTTGTGACCCCCTGAATTTGAAGCACTGAATGAGCTCATATGTCATGGTCTTCACCCCTTCCACGAAGTAAGACAATACACACGGTTCTGGACCTCAGTTTATGGCGTATTGATCTTTCTAGGCAACAAATCCCATACAAGCTCTGATTGCTGCTTGTTCGGGATGGCTGGTAACTTCGCGCAAGATGCCTTGCCACGTGTCCGAGAAACATTGATATGTCAAACTGTTCAATGAGCTCCAGCCTTGACGATTTCCTCCAAATCTTCGAAAAAGACGATCCTCACGAGATTTTACGACAAATGCGCTTCAACCTTTCCTTGAATTACGATGGCTTCGAAATGCTCTTCTGTGGTGATTGGATCCTCGGCTCCGGCCCGGTTCCCGCTCGCCCCGGCTAGGGTGGGGGGTTTAAATTCTAACTTCGTTTCTGATATGGTGTGATGACTCTGGTCGAACAGCTTTGCCATGGGCTGCAGAAGCTGGACAGCTCGAAGTCACTCGAATTTTGCTGGAATGGGGTGCAAATGCATTACTGAGCGACAAGAAAAAACAAACACCTCATCTGCTGGCGAAGGATAAGGGCCATAAGAAGGTCGCGAAGATATTGGAAACACACGCTGCTTCCGTACTACGAGAGGAAATCCTGGAGTCCATGGCTGGAAATCAAGACACCGAGTCAAGCCACGGGTCAAATCACGATGATGGAAATGACGACACCCTAATCGGCGAGGAAGAGCTATTGTTTCCTAGTAATGATTTGTCGTTGACGGTTTCCATGGACCGAACGCTAGGCGGCCAAGATACAGCATGCTCGAGCTTCGCTCACAACCCCGGGCCTGTTTCAGATATGAAGCCTGCTCCAATGTCTGCGAAGTCTGCCAAGATGCTTTTATCCACTGATACTTCTGGCCGACTTGCACGGAGGCGCTATTCCCTTTAGCTCTTCTTTGGGCATTCGCCAAACCTACCCGATCATATGGGCGGCGAAGGAGGCAAGAGTTTCTGCTTCTCCAAACTCCCTTCCCACTGTTCAGAGCCCGTGCCGTGATGCGGAAACTTGGACTTCCAATATGTACAAAACTTCTCTCCTTGGTATTGCTTTCCTATGGGGTGTTGTCTCTATACTGTTGTTCCTGAAAGTATATATTGCCTACTTTTCTTATATTCTATTTTGGTATTTGACTGATATCTCGATGCATATGATTTCTTGCGAGTTTTGAAAAGTTTTTGCAATGTTTTAGTTTCTATCTTTTTCTCTTTGGGGATCCTTTTTACGATCAATTTAGCAGCTCTTTTCGTTTTAGTTTACTTGACATACAGTAATAGACATGACAACTTCAATTGTCACTTCCCGTCCTTGCGCGTCTGGTTCCTGAGGATGGGCTCAACATGTCTTGCGGCGTAGAATTGCCCCGCCATGTCTATTGATTCAGAATAGTATTCTTCGCTACTTGGTTCATACGCAATGTAGTCTTTTAAGGGCAAATTAAAACAGTGCTTAACAACTTCCAAATCTAAGACATGCATTCGCATTCAATCTCCTGCACCAAGATTCGTTTACTCATTCCAACGCCAACTTTACTGGTACATCCGATCTCTTGGACGATGATGAGCCCGACGACAACTGTTCCAGCAAGTTAAACTATCATTATTATACAGTATTGCATATTTCCTGAGTTCACTGCGTGTATCGCTACCCTTCCAAAAGCTGTTCTCCGATGAGGCACGAGAATATCTGGAGAACATGGAAGCGAGGTTCTCGGTTCTCCTCCATGTTACAGACTGGTGGCTTTTTGCAGCGACGACTCGATGGTCTACGGATAGCTATCCTTCTTCTGTAGGCATCGTGAGCCCGCTTCAGAGATCTACCCACATGAAAATCTTCTTGTATACCTGCCGTACTCCGGGTCGGTGCGTAGACTCAAGAATAACTTGATTTTCCGCGGGCTCACCATTGGAGGTTATCGGTGATGTCTTTCTTGCTGGCGCAATCCAGGGAAATGAGAATTCATTATGTGCCATCACGACCACGTGGGGGGAAAACGGGGGGTTGGATCGGATTGTGGAGTCGTGGGCTCGAGGATTCGAAGAGAGGTCGAATGGGACCTGGACCTAGGCAAGTGCCTCGGCATGGACCTTACGATGAGGAGCTGGTAGTGGATGACTCCATACATCATGGCGCTTTCTAGGGTGTAAGATCTGCTGGGGTATTCGTTGAACTCCATATGGCGAAGAAGAGGACGAATCAATCTGCGGCTGGCGGGAGTTGGGAGTGACTCTCTTGGCGTGTACCGCTCCAAGCAACGTTGCGTATGCCTTCTGACGTGGTTTATTACCTAAACCATGAAGTGTCTTGGTGGCCTCTCGATCAGCTCTCGTTGGGGCCTTGTTTGCGAGAGCCTTTCTGTCCTTCGCGCGGCTGATTCCGGCATAGCGTTCTTGCCCCGAGCCTCCAAGTGGAAGGAAGGCGCGGCTCTGAAGCAGCCCCGGAGATACCCCTCTCACAGCAAGATCATAGCCCCCACCTGCATCATCTCAAATACGGAATGTTTTGATACGTCTTCGCGTACGTATCTCGTCAAGATTTCCTTTCTGCCTCGCTTGTCCAATGTTTTCATATTCACTGCTCGATTGATGTTATATTTTGTCGATTACTACAAGCTCTATTGGGCACTATTGGGCGCTGCCTCCAAGCAACTTCCTAGCATGGCGAACGCGCTGGCTTTCACATGCCAACGAAACAGCTCCGGTTCCGTTATGTCCTCGATGGCTAATCCATGTCACAAGGTGCTAAGTAGCACACGAAAATCAGACATAACCACAAGGTCAAGAAGTGAGCGGGGACGCCTGTGCTCTCAGTAGGCCTCAAACCGCAAGCAAATATCTCCGAGTATTTTCCTGCGGCTCTCCAGGGCTATGCTTCATTGCATTCCCTTGGACTCAATGTGTACGAACTTCGAACTGTTGTCAACTAGTGTAAGACTTCTGTCCTATCCTAACTAGAGGGGACCTTGAGGATGTGACTTGAGGTCTAATTAATATCTCTTTATACCTAAGTTGCGATTACTGATTCAATGTGACCCTCTCTCGTCACTGTCAGGTGCGGCTCTGCGTCGGTTATCCATTTGGCTGGAGCGGCGGATTAAAGGGGCTTAACCGAAGCTTGTCAACACCCACGCTGTCATTGGCTGATCCTCGACAACACCATGGCCAAAAAGTCACGATCCTTCCTCAACCAATATCCGTCGAGCTTTAGAACGTAACGTCACCAGAGAACCCACCAACGCCGATCGCTAACTGCAAACAATGCAAACATGACTGAATGGTATCATCCCCCGTAGTGTAGCGCTACCAAGTAGTGCCAGTCCTGCGCCCATATATTCAGCGGTCCCCCCGAGATTCTGAGAATTTCTTCTTCTTCCTTTCTCATCTTTCTATCATGTCTTCTTGCCTTGGTCCTAAGTTCATCCGAGTTGTTGCTGGACTCGCCACCCAGTCTTCTCAATCCATTTCTTCATCAAACAGAGCTCGTCGCCCCGAGCAACCAATGCAGTCGCGCTTTTTGCCTTCTCGCATTCCTGTCCCCTCACCAAGGAACACCTATTCTTACCCTTCATCGAATATCGCCCTCCCAGCGACTTTGCCCACTCCTTCTCGGAAACCAATTTCGGTTCCAACCTCTTCTTCTCGTAAGACAGAGGATTCCATTCTCAAACATGTTGAGCGAGTAAGTCACTTCCTGATCCTGATCGCTCGAATTGGCCCGATCGCAATTTTTGCAGTCGCTGTCGCCGATTTGTTGTCGTCGTCGCCCGGTCGCAGAATTTTGGCTGATTGCGACCGTAGCTGCGTAAGGTTCAGGCTGCCAAGTCCACCTACAAAACCTCAGCATTCAAGACAGCGTCGAAGGTTGCCCAACCTGTCTCACGACCTGTCTCTCGACCAACTTCTCGTGTCCCATCCACTCATTCGGTTGTGTCATCATCACCATCATCAGTCGCCCGCACTGACTCCTCGATTGATGCACACATTCAGCGGGTAAGCTTTCCATTCCCTCTACTCCCAATGCACATTATTCCACTACACTGCATCTTGCGATCCTACTTCATACTGCAAGGCAGTGAAGTCGCTTTGAATCGCGATTTCAAAAATTGTCGTTAATCGCTACCCTCGCTGTCGCTACCTCACTGTCATCCCAATCCCAGTCATCACCTGAACACCACATCCTGCCTGACCACTGCTAACATTTTGCCTTCAGATCACGAAAGCAAGAGCGAGTCGCCCAAACTCTGCTCGGTCTTCACCTGCGACATCACGGAGAGTGACCCCTACTCAACCTCTTCTTATCAAAAAGAAGATGGTTTTGGCCAAAGTCGACCTCACCACGGTTGACTCCAAACTCGCCAAACTCTCTGTCGCACCATCCCCAGCCCAGGCCGACAAGCCCTCGATTCCTGGATTGCGTTCTTGCCTCAAGAACACATTAGCTGGGAAGTTAGTAAAGTCTGTTCGCTTTGTTGAATACGGCGGTTGGCTTCGTCATGGCATTCGAGTACACCTTCCGGACTCACGTCCAACTTCATTCATTTCCGACCCTCGACGCCTTGACCAATCACTCCTTCGGCCACCGCCAACTAGGGGGGACAGCAATTCCAACTACTCTCTTCTGTCTCCATCGGAAGAGATTTGCTGGCCTCCTCAACCTTGGGATCCTTCCTTCATTGGGTATCCCGGTGTACCACCCTCATCCTGTCTCTCTTGCAGACTCACAGCATCAAGAGGTACACCACACACTCGGTCTCATGCCAATATGCAGACCATCATGTGCTCTGAATGTATGTCTTTGCCAGACCGGCGAAAATACTTCTATCCAGCACTTGATATCCGCGACGACGATCCTGGATGCTCCACCTGCCATGGATCCCACGACGTTGATCCGGAACACTGCCAGATCTACCAATCGGCTTACAAGTCGAATGTGTACTGGCTTTACTCTCACTACCCCGAGCGATTCGATGAATTGGACGCCATCCTGAACTCTTGATTGAGTTCATTTCCTTCTCTCTGCGATCCAACCATCAGCTCAACCACAATCATTTCGACCCTCGCTCTCTCCACTGTCAACCCCTTCGACGGTGTCGCTCCTTACAACACACTCCCTCATCGTGTCTCTTCGGCACCGCCACTCATTACACCACCACATCGGCGCTCCTCCCAGCTTTCTTCTTTCGCCCTCCTCCCTCAGTCCGTCTGCAGCTCCTCAGGTGGGTAGCCTCCGGTGTGGGGTAGCCTATCAGAGGGTCTCAGTCAGGCGTTGACTTTCTTCTTCTCTCTCAGCTTGGTCTGCAGCTCCTCAGGTTAGTACTTCACCACTTTGCCTTCCCAATGCCCCGTGATCCAGATCGCGTGATATTTGAGAAACTCCTTGCTGACTTGTCAACAGGTAGGTGGCCTCCGGCGTGGGGTAGCCTATCAGAGGGCCTAAGTCAGACGTCGCTTTCGCTTTCGACTCATCACCTCCTTCTCACCTCCTCCTCATCGAGATACATCCTCACTCTTTCGGCAATCTCGATCGACACCCTCAACTTCTCAACATCTTGGTTCTAGGCTCTGGCAGGAGACCTTAGACCTACACATTCTCTTCACGCCTTCGGGCAATCCTTCATTCATTACCTCCTCCATTCTTTCATAAGATGGTCCTTAGGCAAGACCTTCTTCACTAATCTCGTTCTTTACATCCACAATCTTTTTCCGGGAGGGGCTTCTCCTGGTTCATTGGTATATCTACCACCACCCTTCTTTTCCGACTATTGTCGATTCCACTCTTGTCGATTCTACTCTCTCATCCGACGTCTTTGGGCAAAGACGACTCGGTATCTACTTTGACTTTACGTCGCCCACATTCACTTTCGACGTTCTTTATCTTCGACATCGTCGAATTCGATCTGGCCTTGGGCAAGACCAGTCCTCTTCCTCATCACCATCATCATCCGGCTTTTCAGCCAATCTCAATCTCTACCCCAACATTCCTTTCATCAACTTGGCATCACATTCTTTCTCTCCCGCACACCTCATTCTCTCTTTCGGCCAGGGTGAGCTGGCTCTTTGTGCAAACACATTCATTACCCACATTCACTTCGGTATTGGGCATACCGGATTTGCTTCGGCGTTTCCCTCATTTCATCATCTCTTACGGCTGCTTCTGCGGTCTTTTTATTCACTTCCTCATCATCATTATCCGACACACCCCGCTCATTCGCAGCACTCCTTGGGAAAGGGCCTGCATCATCTTCGTGTCCGATAACCACACATTCACAATCACCAACCCTATCACCCATTTCTTTGCGGCTATCCGGAGGAATTGGCTTTTCTTTCAGGTCTCATACCTTGGAGGATTTGGGGGATTGGGGGCTTAGGAGGGAGGTCTGGTTTGCTGGTGGACAGGTAAGGAGGAATATCAGAGCATGGGCTCATTAGGATTTCCCCTTCATCTGCGACATTCACTGTAGCGCAGTCTCTCAAGTAAGCCATGGTGTTGTGATTGTGTGGTTATTTGCTAACTCTAGGGCTTTGATACTTTTGGTTGTTGGCTGACATTCTATAGGTCGCCTACCTTGAGATCTGCCTTCCCGTGGTGGTAGGCGTGAGTAGCTGTGATTGAGTTCTCTCTCCAGTGAAACCAAAGATCTCACTTCGTCGTTCCGTTTGTCTCATCATCGAGTGTTGACTGATTGTGACTCCGCTGTGGCGGGTGGATTTGGAGGTCGTCGTCGTCGTAGTTGTCTCATGTACATAGTGGTAGCATCTGACCTTCGTGCCTCTAACTTCTGACTTCTCGTACCTTCCCTAATGTGCAGTGTCTGTTCTCATGCTCAATTCATCCCTCACAGTAGATTATTTCTCTCAAGGCATCACCCTAATCTTTGATGTCGACGTCCGTCTTTGATGCCCCTCTCCATTATCTCCCGATAACTATCTCCGAAACGCTTCTCCGCCAACCTAATTCCAGACCTCCCTCTCGTCGCTCCTTAATGTCTCTCCCAAATCTATCCAATGACTGATTCAACTGATATCCTTGAATTGAGTCTCGTAGATTCCTCCTTCACAACGAGAGAAAATATATCCTGAATGTACGGATGAGGTCGCACTCGGATTTGGATTAGCGAGATTCCTGGTCGATTTGTCTTTACTTCCGTGGATATCGGGACCTAACCCTGCGCTTGATTAATTGGCTTCATTAGAGTAATTAATTAATGAACTGCTGATTTCTTTCTGCGATTTCTTCTTCGATTCGAGTTCATGAGTGTTGCAGGCTTTCCTCGCTTGTTGACTTTGAATAGAGCTTGCTCGCCTACTACCCATCCCCCTCGGGCTGAGACATTGACCCTTGGAATAATTCGATGACATCCTAATCTCCTGTTAGAACTGATAGCTATGGCAATATTCTTTGTACCTGGACGAACCTCTGTCGGATGAAAGAATGTCAACATTGTTGGACATGGGAGGAGCTTGTGATTTCAAGGATGACGTTTTATTCCAGATAACCTGATTTGCGGCCTCTTACAGCCTCTATATTAGCAACATCTGAGCTTCTTAGGTTATAGAGCTCTTTCTTACTAGATCATGGCTCGTAGTGGTTTTGATTGGATGAGGAGCAGCACGTGGATTGTGCTTGCCAACCCGAACACATGTGTTCCTCTTCGCAGCCTCGTCTCGTAACGTCCACCCGTCCTCATACATCATCCAGCCTCAATTAAATATCGCCTTAAGCTTTTTTTCAAGCTGACAGAAATGGATCGTCTCGTATCGGAGCTTCAAATAGCACCAGACCACCCTCATGAAATCTGCCAATTATGTAGCAATATCAACACATCGCGGCCTACAACCCACCACAACGTATTAGGTCTGCGTCAATCCGCTTTCGATGGCTGTCCCTGCTGTATCTTCATCTACGAATCCATAAGCGGTCAATTTGAAGACCTTTTCCGCGAGAACGTTACTGTCTGACCTGATGACCCAGGCAATCAGCTCGTCCCTCTCCTGGATCGTACGTTAATCTATGAATTCCCGACTGGGCTAGGTGAAATGGGCTCGCGTTTTGCGTTCCGAAACCATGACTGGTTGGCATATGGACATGCACTGCCTACCTTTGAACTCGTGGTGCGCGATGGTGTGTGATACCTACCTATTCTCATGTGATAAATCATTGTTGAGTACTGAATCTCGGATAGAGGACCCGGTATTGACCGAAGAAAACAAACAGTGGATTCCTCGATTTCTGGAGAAATGGCCAACTAACAAGACTTCCTTTGCGTTGATGCTTCGCTGGTTGGAAACCTGTGTCCAAACCCATGAACGATGCAAGCAAACCCAGGTCGTGCTACCGAAAAGAGTACTAGATTTGAAAGGCAAAAATCCCGTGCTGGTCCTTCGAAATGACCGAAAGGAACCATATGCTGCGTTGAGCCACTGCTGGGGAAAGAAACCGCTTTTGAGAACCACCACATCAACCTTGGCCTCGCGAATGGAATGTATGGAATTGTCTACACTTCCCAGGACGTTTCAAGATGCGATACTGATCGCACGCAACTTGAGGTTGAGATATCTCTGGATAGACTCCCTATGTATCGTTCAAGACGATACACAAGATTGGATGACTGAGTCTGCGAAGATGATGGACTACTACTTGAAAGCCCATATCACCATCTCAGCGCTCCGAGCTAGTGACAGCCAGGAAGGTATTCTCGGCGATCGAATTATAGAGCCATAGATTTTGTTGTCTGCAAGAAAACAACTCTACATTCGGTCCAAAAGAGAGCAATTACGGACAATGTTTTTTGACGAGCCCCTGAATACTCGAGCATGGATATTGCAAGAACGTTTAATATCAACTCGAATTATCCATTTCGGAAGGCATGAGATGATCTGGGAATGCAATACCTGCTCCGCACGCGAATCAGGAGTTACCGATTTCCAACCTGGTAGCTTGGCCGACGTTGCAATTCCGCCTATCTCGGGAAACTTTGGCCGCGATCCAAAGTTCTCAGACGACCCATCGCTAACAGCTCTCCAAATCGTGAAGGTTCCCGAACCATATACTGTGATGAATCTTAATTTCAAAAGGCTCATACTCGAGGCCTCTGACAGAAAGATTGACAAGATTGAGGTATGGGAACACCTGGTTACGGACTATCTGACGCGCCATATAACCAAGAACACCGATCGCCTCCCAGCCATCTCGGGTCTCGCGAGGATGCTTTTCGAAGGATCGAAATTCACGTATCTAGCTAGTCTCTTGAAAGAGTGGCCTGAGGGATTGATGTGGGACCAGACTGATCAATCAGACTCCAAATCTACTCTGGCTCTAAGTGGTGCTCCGAGCTGGTCCTGGGCTGCTGCAACTGGACCCATCATCTTCTCGGCCGAAAGTCGAATGAGATATCGTGAAGACAAGACCGCTCGGCATCCCCAAATAGTCAATTTTGATATCAAGACACTATCTGAGGACGAATACGGTCAGTCAATCTCGGGCCCGTTGACCTTGAATTCCTTCCTGTGGGCCGAATCTGTGCTTTAGGATTTGCCGTGGGTATACTGGAACTCCTCGGCCCCGGCCACGCAGAATTCTCCCAAGCTTTTGGTAGGTTTACATACGACAACGGAAGTTTACAGTGCACTAGGAGAGAAGGCGGTGAACTGTATCGAAGTGGAATTAGACGTAGAATCTGGGGGTTACAAGAGAATTGGACGTTTGAAAGTCATTGTGATTAAAGTTGAAAACTTTGGAGGGAGGACTTTGGTAGTGCTAGTATGAGAATTTTGGATTCTAGCGTTGTTGGATAGCAGTTGAAGTTCGTTGAGGTCATTAAATCACCTGTTATTCCGAGTGGTAGCTATTTCTCTCCATTCATCGGGACTTAGACTATATATATATTCACTTCTTGAACCTCGACGCCCCATAACCGCTAACGAGGGATTATTTGGGGGCCTCAGTCTGACCGAAGAGTAGAGACCCGGATCTTGTTGGCTTGGTAAATTTTCAATTTTCACATTGGTTCAGTGTGAACAAGTCTCAGCCCTAGCTCGGAGTAGATCGGTGCGCACGCAGAATGTTGTTCCATTCGCATATCTCACAATTAATTTCTATGTATACATGAGGAAAATTAAACAACGAGTGATCTCTAGAGAATCACCGCTGGAAATCGAACTAGGTGAAGCGAAGAGAAACATGGGACCGATTCGAAGCATCTTCTTTCTGTGACATTGGTCATAACTCCATGGCTCCTGATTGAGGAGGTTTAGTATGTTGGGTAGGTGTTGTCGTTAGAACCTCCCACAGGATATGTGGGGTAGCCACCAGAGTTAGGGGCAGGCTTTGGGCTCGAGACGGGCTTGGGAATGTCGGTAGGATACGTTGGATAAGTCGGATAGCCAGGAGCAGGCTTGGGACTAGAGACTGGCTTGGAACTAGAGACTGGCTTGGAACTAGAGACTGGCTTAGGGCTTGAGACTGGCTTTGGGCTAGACACAGGTTTGGGACTGGAAACTGGCTTGGGGCTGGAGACAGGCTTTGGCGTTGTGGTTGGCTTTGGCGTTGTGGTAGGCTTTGGCGCTGTGGTAGGCTTTGGTGTTGTGGTAGGCTTCGGACCAGAAACGGGAGCAGAACCGTGTCTGCCAGAACCGCAGCCACTCAACCATCCAATAAGCTCGATTTGAGCCTCGAATCCAATGCTTTGGGCATCTGTAGAGCACAAGAATGCACCCACTTCAGCTCTAGCAGACGCAGAGACCGTAAATGCAGTCTCGCCTCCGAGAGCGATCCCAATGGCGCCTTTGCAAGTAGAACTGAGCTTGGTGCTACCTGAAATCGCTCCAGAGATCTTGTCAGATGCTGAATCGCTGAAGGAGAACCCGGCACCTGCACTAGCTCCAACACCAGCTTGTCCGCTTCCAGAACCAGTGATGCCAAATGAAAGCCACAAGATAGCTGTACCACGAAGCTCGCCTGACAGAGGGCAGGATGAGGAGGAAAGCCATGCTGAGAATGATGCAACCGCAGATGCGTCCAACGAAGAAGCGAGTTTACCGGATGCGCACCATTTGAGAGATACCATGATGCCAGCGTCAATATTTGCACTGTCGGAGCTGGAGATGAAGGTGGAGAATGATCCTTGTGCACTGCCAGTTAAGGCTCCGGAAGCATCAAAGCTACCAGAAATCTTCGCTCCGCCAGCGACATATCCTGTTGAGGAGGTAATGTCAGTTATTGTTCATTTACTTTGTGGCGCGATGAGAGACTCCTCAATAATACTCTCTGGACAAAAGCAACAAACGAATGAAAGGAAAATTCGAAGGTTGACTAACCATAAGCTTCTGCTGAAGTACCAGATTTGGTGTAGGTGCCGACCGTTCCAGAAAGCCAGGCCTTGAGAGCAGCCCTGAGGCTCAAGTCGAATGGACACTTAGGACTCGAAAGCCAGCCTGATAGAGATGCATGGACAGAGGAGCTGATAGATGACGAGACACCACCGGCAGCACAGGCATGAAGTCCACCTTGTATTTCCACTTCAAGGCTTCCGAAAGCCGATCCTTCGATGAAGGCAGAGAGGGATGTCTGAGCAGAGCCATAGATGACGACGTTACCACCTCCGTAAACTTTACCACCACCACCAATCGATCCTGTACGAGTTAGTATGATGTCCAAACACATTCCAATGTTTCCAGCGAGGGTAATCTCTTACCACCAAATCCACCTCCAACACTGCCCCCAACACCTCCACCCAACCAGACACTGACACTTCCTTTCAGTCCAGCACTGAGAGAGCATTCGGGGCTTGAGATCCATGCAGAGAGAGATCCTCGAGCCCCAGCGCTAAGCGACTCAGCGAATCCACCTGCTGCAGATGTATATAGAGAACCTAAGATGCCGGCTTCGAGAGATGCGCCCCTGGATGAAAGGAAGCCGGAAAGAGCCAGTTGGTCATCTATATTTTGTAACCGTGTCAGCATTATTCAAAGACTGATTGTATGACACAAGAATATAGTCGTGCATTAGACGAGACTGTTCAGTTCACATACCTGAGCCCATAGCCGAGCATGCACATGACCCCCCTTCAATACTCTTCTGGATATAAGCGTTGAAGTAAGCCATTACACCACCAGCTATGGCGACAGAGGGCTCGGCAAGAAGGGATGCTTCGATGCCTGCCTTTGTCCAGACGTCCAAAGCAAAAGATGGTGTTGTAGCAGTGGACCACAGACTGATCTTCTTGCAAGTGACAGCATCAAAGTATGCCGCTCCAGAACCCTGGATCCACGCAGCCAGCTCTATTTTGTCGCTGCTGTCTACAGACCCAGATGTTGCGCCTCCAGAGCAGGCTTCCAGGGCTGAAGCAACACCGATGCTAAATCCAGCTGAGGCAGAGATGGATCCAGTTGTGCTGGATTTCCCACCCCAGAGACCACCGAAGGAGGGGAATGGGAATGTTCTGCGTTCGACTGGCTCGGTAAGTGGAGCAGCCATGGCGATGGAGGCCAAGAGGGCCATGACGGCGAGTTTTTTGACCATGGTGGAGAGAAGGAATTAATTGACGTAAACTACTAAAACAATGTAATAATTCTATGAAGTAACGACCGTAAGTGCAAAAGCAGATGCTGAGGACCGTAACGAGTGAGTACCTCAGAGAATGGATCGAGTCCTTGAAGAGGAAGAAGAAGAAAACAAGATATCCCTGGTTTTGGAGCAGGGCTCACTGTTATACATTTCCGCGAGTACAGCTGGATGACAATAACGTTTCCCAACTCAAAGTCAAGGAGAGTTAGCACAAGTAATCTGACATAGCCTTGTTTTCCTTGACTTCTTGAAGTTTAGGTGCTGCTGATTTAGCACTGCCTGTTTCAGGAGTCAGCACTATTGAAGTGATAGTGATCAATCGTGCATTCATTTGGACTTCCCCAAAGGCTGGGTCTATAAGAAACCTCGGCTAGACAGTCGAGCCTCAGAGAGTATCTTGTGAAGACGGAGTAGTCCTCTGCACATCTCCACCTCTTGACCAAGGCCAATGTGTGCCGAGCGAAGTGTCGACCACAGAATCAATCTAGGCTCTCTAGCTTGCGAAATCTGAGCAACATCTGATTTCCGAGACCTATTAGCGCCATCTTAGTCGTGGTTTTGCTCTACCCAATCTGTAGCTTCTCATTAGGCGCACAACTGAAGCCCCCTATCTCTGTAAACGTACACTCGCAATTGACTCCAAACCAAGTCTCATGGAAACTTTACCTGGGCAACTGCCGTAGAAAATAGAGATTTATACGTATAGTGGGCAGTGTGAGGAGACGACGACTGAATACGAATGCCGAGGAAGCCGCAATGCCGGAGCGGAAGGGTTCGCCTCCCCGGCACTTCTCAAGCTTGTCTTTGGCCCCAGCTTTGTTGACCGTTGGGAATGGGGCCAAGACATGATGATCTCTTCCTGTTCCTGATCTCCAGAACCCAGATCATGGCCGGGAGGTTTTAACTCGGCTCGTGCTTAAGCTTTACCCCAAGCCCCCCAAAGTACGCGCGAAGTTCGAATCGAGTTTGGCTACGGCAGAACCCGCCAAGCTAACTTCAGTGAGATTCCCTTTCATTTTATTCTCCTGCAGCCAACTCTTAGTTTTTGACGGTCTCTAACGCTCGCTCGATTAGATCCAAATTTGCCATAGTGTACTACTTGTCTCAATTGAAATCCAGGGCCTTGGGAGATGTCGGAAATGGATTAAGAGACGGTGAAGAGTCTAGATTAAGACTTATCGGCAAGTATGGCCGGAACTTTCACATGGACGTTGTTTAATAATAGCAAAGCGTCTTTGACGTGAAGAACGCAACACTGGTCTAAGACTCGTCCGAGGTCCAGATTGAGGAGTGGTTGCAGGGCACTTCCCAGTCATCATAACTTTCCTAAGTAGGTCGAAAATGATAATAGAAATAACAACAACACCGAAAAAGACTAAAGCGGAAAGTTTCTAGGAGACTCCACGCATCCGAATGTCGGGAAAGGTAAATGAAAACTGTAATCTAGTCCTGATAATACCGGAATAAGCAAATGACAAGCGTACTCTTGTCATGATGTCATGGAGTCAATAAAGTCAACCTCAAAAGTTACGTATATTCCCAGGCCTCGAACAAGTTCTAATTTCCTCCCTGAGAACAACAGTTCAAGTTTCATCCCCGATCTTTCGCAAGCTTCGGAGGCGAAAAATGGTAAGTCCATTCTGCACACGACACTCGCCACCGATTTCCAAACATAAGCCTCTATATCCTTCGAAGATACACTTCTTGAGTCTTCCTCAGTACCCCAGAGTCTTTCGATTGACCTCAATGCCGTCGAAATTTCGGATTCTGAGGACAGCCAGTTGGTATGGACGGACATTACTGGTGGTGTACAGAGTGAGGTACAATTCAGGTTTGACGTTGGATCGAATTGCAGGACTGCTGATGTAGATGGTTTGGAACCGAGCTGGTGAGGGGGTTGCTTGACTTTGTGGTGGAGCTTGTTCATGATTGCAGCTGCCAAGATGTGAGTTTGTTCTCTCGGACTAAAGCGCCGTAATACGCTTCGTGGATGCTGTAGTATGCTGCCAGGGAGAGAGTGTTGGCATGGCGCTTCTTCGATATCAGAATCTGGCGGTGATCGATATCTGGAATTTCGGATATAATATCCTCATCTAGTCCAATGACTTCAGAGGTTTGAGATGAGAACGATGAATCCTCAAGGCTCGGCCACAGCACCAATCCGACCGATGTGAAAAGCTCCGAATCGAAGAGTCCATCCGGCGAGCGCAGGAGAAAACTACTCCCCTCAAGGAAAGCACAGACTCAAACGACGAAAATATCACAGCCAACATCCACATCTGAGGCCTCGCTATCTTGAATTCGAAGTTTGAACTTCTCAGCAATGAGGAGAGGAGAATACATTTGGCACCCCAGTCTGCGAATACGCCGTCGCACATGTGAGGTTCATAGTCATCTTCTGTCTCTAAGAATATCTCGACCGGCAAGGTTGAGGCTGTTCGACGGAGCATGAAAATGTTGACAAGAGCCTGATTTGGATGCTTGGGTTGAATTCCTTTGGTCCTTTTCTTGAAATCGAGGTGTGGGGCACCGAAACTGACGAGGCGACGAATAGTGTGTAGGATCGATGGAGGCATGCGATTTCCACCGTTGTTAGATTGAAGCTGTCATCGATTCCGTTGACGTGAGTGGGCGATGCGGTTACATTTTGGAGAAGAATTGGCGGTGGGCATTTCGGCGCTGTGGCTGCGAGGATAAGGCGCAAATGAATGCCAGAACTTTGATAGGTGATGGGGCCAATATATTTTAGTTGCGTCTTTGAAAGTAGATAGAGATGCCAGTTTTTGGGGTATGTGGAGATATAAGTAAATAATCGCAAGAAGCAGAAGTGGTGGCAGGATCAAGAGGTGTCGACGTGGTAACTTTGGCGAAGAAGAAAGGAGGCGCATCTTCTACAAGGATCCCTGCGAAGCATGGTATTTGCCAAGAAGCCTGATAACTTTGAATGAGGGTGGGAAGTGGGAAGAGGGGAGGGAAGAAAACGAAGTGCTCTTGGGATGTCAAAGGCTGTCGCGTGCCGTCGTGACATTCCTTTTTGAGAATGAGGACCGCGATGGGTTCGTGTCAATGCTTGGCCTCAGAGCTGTGCCTTGAGCGCGCATTCGAAATGATAACTGATAAGTGTTTCCGATGATAATGTGAGCTTATCGTGGTTGTTAATGTTTCACGATATGCAGGTTCCGGATGGGGGCGAAAACATTTGCTGGTTGAGGTTCAGAGACCAGCATGGAGGAAAATGTAATGATTCCTAGCATTTGACAAGAATTGATCAAGTTCAATCTTTGATATCTCCAAAACTCCTTAGCAGTTTCCCGGCAATATGTTCGCCAGCTGTTTCGTCTATTCCATCCCCACTGCCATCCAACGGATTCATTCTGGTGTCCAGATTTCCATGATAGAAGAAAGGGACACTATATCGATGATGTGGACTTGCATTGATAGCTCTATGCAATGGGCTTTTGAAGACTCCCTTTGTCCATTTCTGAAGCAAATCTCCTAGGTTCACGATCAAGACACCTTCTTGAGCCGGAATTGGAATCCAAGTCTTGGTACTGGGATGCAAAGCTTCGAGGCCATGGTGGCCTGGTTGCTGTAAGAGTATGGTGATCGTACCAAAATCGGTGTGCGTCCCAGCTGTGAACGGATTCAGTCTTGCTGAAAGAAAGGGTGGTGGGTGACAAACCTCCAACAGGCGCCTCAGTGGGACTCTTCCCTGGATTGGGTGGATAGTGCAACAACTTGATATTCGCCACCGGATCAGTCATGAGAACATCGAAGACATCACCTCCATAGGGTAATCCCATAGCTATGATCTTTAGTAAGGTCTCATGCACCCTTACACCTTCAGCATGGTATCGCATCACTGGCTCCTTGAACTCTTCATCACTCAAGCCGTCCGGCCAAATGTTTGGCCCGATACAAAACTGTCCAGCTCGTTGGTCCTCAGCAGGTGTTTCAACACCAATATAGAAACCTTCCTTGTTGTCGGGCTTCTTGTCGAGGACTTGTCCACCCATGGCTTCGTACCCACGTTTGCTGAGACCGGGGCTTTTGCTCATAGCCATGGCTTTTTTCTGTTCCAGTGGGAGATCAAAAAGTCGTTCGGCACAGAGGAGTATATCTCTTTGAAGTGAGACCGGGATTCCATGGCCAATTAGTTCGAAGAACCCGTATTCCTGACAGGCTGAACGGACTTGTTTGATGACATTTCCTCTTGATTCGAGGGTGGATGTTAGCGATAGAAAAGGCGAGATGTCGATAAGAGGAACAGTAGAAACTTCTTCAAGGGATCCCATCTTTTATGAAAGTATGATATATATCGGTCTTCGTTAAAGTACAGAGAAGGTATCTCTTGGATACAAGGTGATTGTCAAATATGCCAAGAGTTTGTCAGCGATTGGTGGGGTACAACCACCCCGCTTTACTTGCCTCTGACTCCTCTCCCTGAAGATAAATATATCACTATTGTTCCAGTGATAAGTTGCGGGTATTCGTAGAGCCTTCAGGTCCAGTTGAGCGCATAAATAGAAATATGCCTCTGCGAATGGCGTTGCCCGAAAAGATATGAGGCGTACTAAGCATGATGACAAATGGGCATTGCATGTAGTGGAACGATATGAGAGGTCTGGGAATGGAATCGGACGACAACCACATATCGATCTCCATTCTTCAATAGCAGAGCCACATATCAACAATCCCGTCCTCTCTGCCGGTTGCTTCACCACCCCGGCCAGCTCCTGAGCTGGTGCTCCCAGCTATCGGAATCCAGCGCCTCTCAACGATATATACAAGCTTGCATCTTTGCACGTCTGTCGGGGAGATTGCGAGTTCAAATCGTAATTGGAGGTCGTTATGGGTCCTCTTGTCATCCAAAGACCTCTCAGCCCAACTGCTCCAGATCGTATTCATTCCCCTTCTCCAACCCCTGCTTCCAACCAGGTCTATCATGTACCCTAATCCTCCAAGCGTGAAGCTTCGGGTAGTCTTTCTCCAAATTTGCGTATCCCCTCACAACAATAACATCCATGGGCCAGCTCAAAACAAAATCAGCCATGCCCAAGTCTTTTCCATTGAACCAATCCGCGTCCCCCAATTCTCCCTCCAGATAGACCAGATCCTTCTTGAACTCCGCATTCGAGAAGAAATTGTCGAATCCCTTCCGTACACGCTTCATAATAAAATTGAACGGCCATGGTGTGTTTTTCTCCGCAATGTCGAAGAGCATCTCCAGGCTTGCGAGAGGGAACAAGCTAGCACCCGCAAAAGACCGCAATGTATCCTCCCGTATCCAATCTTCGGCTGCGAATCTGCCGCGTGTATCGTAGGTTTTGAGGAGGTAGGTTGTGATAGTCAAGCTTTCGATTATAATTCGACCGTCCGCCGTTACGAACGTTGGTGAGCGGCCAAGGGGATGTATGGACGCCAATTCTTTGGGAGCTCGCTTGTCTTTTGCACCCCGGGAGTATAGGACGACATTGTACTCGAGTTTGTATTCGATTGAGAGTTCTTCGAGGAGCCACAGGATGCGTTGGGATTGGGAGTTCTGGGATGTATTAGCTAGATTTCTGGACCACAAGGCTGACAAACACTGAGGTGGTGGAGGGTTGGAACTCCCGGCTTTGGGACCTCGACTGTAGCCATATCAATTGAATTTGATACCGTGCATTGAAGCTTGTTGGGTTGTTGACGTCGACAAGTGAGGTTCGAGACGCGACATCGAGAGCTTCATCTTCACTGCAGCCTCGGCTTCAATTCAGCCTTCTCCCAAGCGGAGATGCGCTAGTGAACATCCACCCCTTTCTTCGTATCGGAATACGGACCTCGCATATATCTGAACGCGGAGCTTCTTGTTCCATAATATATGAGGGCTTCCGAGTCTCCAAAGTTAGAGATCTAGTCTAAGATATGATATGATGATATGATTGAGCTGGCAGATGTATCGACAAGGATACCACAGCTGCATATGCCGTGCCACGAAGCCCCTCGTCTGAGCGACGACGACCACCTCTCATCTCAGCCATCAACCGCCTCAACAGGTCGCGTGAGAGACACAAATACAATTGTTTTATTCCATCAATTCTTTTACAATACGTAGTTTTCTTTTTCTCCTATAATTTTCTGTATCTTTCTGGCGATTTAGCTTCTTCATTGCTTTAATTATCTGTGTCTCTCACCGCTCTTGTACAGAAGTCACTCCGTACCGCATCATGGCATCTACAGCATT
This sequence comes from Leptodontidium sp. MPI-SDFR-AT-0119, assembly GCA_020726505.1. Lineage (NCBI taxonomy): Eukaryota > Fungi > Ascomycota > Leotiomycetes > Helotiales > Leptodontidiaceae > Leptodontidium > Leptodontidium sp. MPI-SDFR-AT-0119. The sequence continues at coordinate 340,927 of JAHLEZ010000017.1, forward strand.
AGAGACTGGCAACAAGCCAATTGTTCTTCACATCGGGGATCCCGTCAAGTGGAACACGGAGTTCTTCGATAGCTTCTCGAAGGATTTCACGGTTGTACGACCATCGTTAGAAGAGCGTCAGCGTGACGAGTTCATGAAGGGTTTGAAGGAGAAGCGATGGGGCGATTTCTCTGCTATCTTTAGACCTTTCTGGAACACGGGAGGTGAAATGGGTAGATGGGATAAGGAGCTATTGCCTTTGGTGCCAGCTTCATGCAAGATCTTTGCTTCGGCAGGGGCTGGATTTGACTGGGCCGATGTTGATCTGCTTGCTGAAAAAGGTAAGCAAGTTTCATTAGACGTTGAAATTGAAGATATTAACACACATTCTAGGAATTGTCTACTGTAACAGGTAAGTAGCCCGAAGACCTACCTATGCCATCTGACAAATCTAGTGCCGCCGCATCAACCGAAGCTGTGGCCGACTTCGCCATCTTCCTCATCCTAGCAACATTCCGGAACCTCAACTGGTGTACTACAGCAGCTCGTGCTTCGCCAGAAGAGTTTAAGCATTGTCACGAGAATGCCGCAGTTGTCTCTCATAACCCACGAGGTAACGTCCTTGGTGTCATTGGGCTAGGTAACATCGGCTATGAAATTGCACGCAAAGCGTACCTCGCGTTCGGGATGAAGATCAAGTACTATGATGTTATACGAAAGGACGCAGCAAAAGAAGCAGAGATTGAGGCGGAGTTCTATTCTGACTTCAATGCCATGCTAGCCATCAGTGACTGTGTGGTTCTTGCAACGCCTGCGAGTCCTGACGGGAAGAAAGTCATCGCAAAAGAAAGACTCTCACATTTCAAGATGGGGTCTAGATTTATCAATATCGCGAGAGGATCCTTAGTTGATGAGGAGGCGGTGGCTGATGCAGTTGATGAGGGCCGGCTGGTGGGCGTTGGGATGGATGTGCATGAATCTGAGCCCAAAGTCAATGAGAGACTAAAAGCTTCCAAGCTTGTCACTCTGACTTCACATAATGCTGGAGGCACTTTAGAGACGTACGTTTTGTCCCCCCAAAGAAAACTTTGTGCTTACTATACCAGGCATATGGGATTTGAAACACTCGCGATGAAAAACATCGACGCAGTGCTCAAGGGCGGAGAGCCTTTGACCCCAGTCAACAAGCATCTGATGGTCGTTCCGGCATCGAAAATCAATCTCTGAGGCTTGGACAGAACACATTCTCTTTGAATGTTACCCAAACTTAGACTGGAACTAGAGGTACTCAAAAAAGCGAAGCTCGATTTTGATTTGCGATGTTGCACTGATTCATTGATTATTCAGGTGACCATCTTCCTGGCCATGGAAGTCTATGATTTCGATCAGAGTATCTTCCATACTATTTTGACACTGTTACGATATTTCTTTTTGCTTCTTCAAGCGCAGCAAGCTATACTCTTTTGCTCCTGGTGTTTCTTCATTCCTTTTGTCAGATATTCTGAAATCCCGCTGTGTATTCCTCCGTCCCACTCGCTAAACTCTTGATCTGTAGCCCCATGCACCTATTCCTATCTCCATGTCTTAGCTTATACTCCATTCTCAAACCAGACCATTTATCGCCTCTTTGGGATGAAATCGATGCTCATAGGCAATGCTAAATATCACGATCGCGAAGAAGTCTTTACTGTCTACCTTTCACGCTACTAATCCTAAGCTTCCACCATGTGGAATAAGCAAGAACGCAAGCATAAGCTTACTCCACGTTTTTCGTTCCTCCTAAAAGTTTATAATGAGCCAGCACCTTACTCGGCACAATTGCATCCTACCAAGCGGAATAGCGATGTTCGGGACCCCACGTGACTCAGGAACATGAAACACATTTCCTCGAGCTCGAATCAGAGATCATGAAGGTGCATGAGAAGACCGTGTGGCAGCGGAATATATTGATTATCATCTCCAGTCTGTTTTGCTTTTGGCTCAAGCTTTCGTACCTGCGCCCCTTCCTACCGACAGAGCGAGCTGAGTCAGAGTGATGTGATCACTCGGAGCTGAAAAAGGAAGAATAGTCTTAGCGAGGATATACTATATGTATCAACCCCGCAATGCTGATTTCTGATCATTTTGCACACAAAGCTTCCGCCACGTACCTTGGTCCATCATATACACTTGTCAGAGATGGAGCCGCTTAAGTTGGACATTATTGTGGTAGGGGCTGGTATCGCGGGCTTGTCAGCTGCTGTTGTGATGAGCCAGGCCGGTCACAATGTCACTGTATGCTTGGAGAACTTAGCCTTCGCCCCAAGTAACACCACTGATTTGATTGTAGGTATTTGAGAAATCGCCTTTCAAACACGAGGCGGGCTTCATGATAGTCATGGGGTGGAACGCAACCAGAGTTCTTGAATCATTTGGTACGTTGTCACTATTTAAAGCACAGGAATGAACTGACATTACCAGATTTCGACTTTAGTAAAGCTCGGAGTGTTGATAGTAATTTTGTGAGTTGGCTTGGATTTCTTTTCAGGGAAACGCTGACTAGTGCCCAGATTGAGACTTTTGACGGAGCGACACTTGAGAAAAAGATTGGTATCCCTACTAAAATCAACAACGTCAGTCACCCCAATTGAACATGAGGACTCAATTGACAGTATTGGGTGGTCTGCAGACCTTTGGTTCCCAAACTAGGTCATTTTACCGTCCAGACTTACACACAGAGTTGAAGCGCTTGGCTATGAGCCATCCAAGTGGAAACCCCGCAACTCTCCTTCTTGGTGAAGTAATTCGAGTAGTAAGCACCACTCTTCGTTTCCTGACATCGCCAAACACTCACAAATATATCTTATTGCAGGATATCGAGCTCGGAATCGTCTACCTAGCAGACGGGACATCTCACTCTGCTAACCTGATCATCGGTGCTGACGGCGAACGGGTATGCTATCCTCCACCCAGGGCGGTCCCTCGCTTTTCTTCCTCACTGACACTTCATGCATTTAGTCCGTCGTCAAAGTAGCATTCAAAGATCCGGATACTCTCCGCAAAGCCAAATACAGAATATTTCGCTGCCTGGTACCTACCGAGCGTTTGCTTGACGCGCCGGGCAGAGCGATGCTCTCAATGACCAGGAATACATTCTCTATTTTTACCAAGGACAACAAGACGCTTTTTTGGTTTGAAGGCAGAGAGTAAGTCGTTCTTGGCTAGTGTTGTTGCTTTGCCTGACAGTGTGTGTGAAAGCGGTCTTCTCCAAGATTTGGAAGCGGGATATGTGCCTGATGAAGACGACAAATTCCCTGGTGAGTGTAGAGAAGGCCTTGGCTGAGATGTGATTAAAAATGAAGGCACTAATAGCAGTAGAACTCGATCCGAAGAAAGCGAAGACTAAGATGCTTGAAATCTATAAAGACTGTCACCCGCACATCATCTCATCTCTTCAGTACGTCCCAAACACCTACCATTTACTAGTTGCCCTTCAGCTGATACACATAAAACAGGAAAGCCGGCCGCGTGTGCGAATGGTCACTTTCCTACTTCCCTACCCCACACCCACATCTCGTCTCTCATCGCGCACTTTTGATCGGTGACGCTGCACACTCAATGTTCCCGACAACAGGACAAGGCGGTTCGCAAACCATCGAAGACATCGGCGCGCTTGCCGTCCTGTTTAAGGGTATTTATACCTTTTCCGGTTTGGAAGAAAGGATGAGGTTATTCGAACGAGTGAGGAAGGAGAGAGCAGCGACGGTGATGAGCATGAGTGGGATAATTTTTGGGAGGGAGGCGGATTTTGCTCAGAAGAGAGGGGAGAAGCATCGGATCTGGGAGACGGGGATCAGGAGTGGTGAAGAGCATGCGAGTTATCTGTATGAGTAAGTTTTGAGTTCGATTCAGCACTTGATTCTTCATTTGTAATCGGTTTTGGGGAGATGGAAGGCGCTAATTTGTTGCAGCTACGATGTTATGGAGGAAAGTCGCAAGGCGCTTGAAGAGGAGACGAGAGCTCGAGCTCGGTTGTGAAGTTCAACAATGTCACATTGTACTGCCTCGTAGGGTCTCACTGAGCGTTAGTCTTTTGGTGGAGCGTTCAAATACGGAGATGGGGATAAGTAACTAGATTACTTCTTCCGATTACAAAAATAGTCTGGAGTACCTTATCCGGCTCAACGGCAGAGAATTGGACGTTTCAGGAATTCGACGTTTATGGGTCACGTGTCGCCAGTTTACTTCCAACAAGATAATAGTTTTCTTCTCGTCGAAACCCTTCCGAATAGTCAAAATGAAATTTTTTCTTTGTTTTTCTGTTGCGTATAATTCATTAAAAATCGTTTTAGTTACAGTTCTTCCTTCACAGCTTTTACCTGACAACGAAATTCTGATCACGAATTTATCCGCCGTCCAAGGCTGATGCCGCCAGCTTGGTAATCAGATACAGCGAATCATTTCCCTAAGAAAGTGAGAATATGCCGAACAAATGCACGACATATGCAAGTACCGGCTAGGTGCAGTTAACACACCGACTTTGGGCTGAGATTTACAAGGTTGCTGGGAGGAGCGTTTTCTGCTTTCAGACGGACGCAGATCATGTGCGACCTCATAGGAAGTAACAGATGAGAATTTTGCTCAATCAGCAGGGTACAGATGAACAGTTATGGAGAATGTGGAGAGGGGTTAAGGCAAAGCTCAAAATCTGATGCTAGGTCTCTTTTTCTATTTAAGTTGGCTCAGGAGACCAAAAGTTTGGCCAGCCAGTACACCTCTGGTTCAGAAAGAAAATTTAAGTTTTCAATATACCATCATGCATTTCCTGTCTTACGCTCTATCAGCAGTCATTCTTGCTACAACCTCGTTTGGTTGTGGTATTGATAGATCTCCTCAGTTTGCTCCGATTCCAGATTCAGCGAAAGGGTTACCCATTGGACCTGGAGGATATGGAATTGAATCATACGGGAAAGGCGCTTACATGGTTACCGAGGGGAATTATCAAGGTCGGAATATTCGCCCATTGGCGTTTGGTACACTCTGACCTTCGTCTAGCAATCTTCTTCGTCTCTACCAAAGGAGTTATTGTTGTCGATTGCCCTCCCACCATTGGCCACATGCTTCTCTGGGCCGTAGGGAACGTAACATCGATCCCAATTACCCACGTCATTTACAGTCACGTTCACGCCGACCACATTGGAGGTGTTGCTTTATTTGGAAATAAAGTCACCACAATCGCCCATTTCGAAACGGCTCGGTACTTGACCCTGACACCGGATCCCAATCGTCCTGTTCCAAAAGTTACATTTAAGGACTCGTACACCCTCTGCGTGGGAAACCAGACACTCGAGCTCACCTACAAAGGCGAGAACCATCTGATCGGCAATATTTTCATCTACGCGCCTGTGCAGAAGGTCCTGATGCTAGTCGATGTCATATATCCGGGTTGGACACCCTTCGCACTGCTCGGACAAACGAAAAATGTCCCTGGCTATATACGTTCGCACTACCAAATCCTCGATTATGATTTCAAGCACATCATTGGCGGCCACCTCGGCCGATCTGGTACTCGTGCTGATGTTCTCATCCAACTTGAGTATGTTCTCGATCTGAAAAGCAATTGCGAGGACGCGATCAACACCAGCGCCACAAACGACCCAGATATTGGAGCTGCAGCTCTATTTGGCCCAGTTAAAGACAAGAATCCTGGGAATGGCTGGGCACCTTTTAAGGTATATCTGGATGTCATGGCCGATTACTGTGCGAACAAGACGAATGCGAAGTGGCTGGGGAAGTTGGCTGCAGCTGATGTTTTCCAGTTTGAGAATGCCGGGGTTATGATTGAGAGTTTGAGGATTGATTATGGGATCTTAGGTCCGTCTGCTACTGTTTGATCGGTTTGGAACTGGTTGAAAGAGCAGTAACTCATGGATTGGAGGGGGGATTTGAAATGGTTGAATGTACTGTACATCGTTGTCCAAGACGGAGAATATGTCCAACCATTCCTGCTATTTTGCCAAATGGATACTCGTCAAAATGTACCGATTAGTAGGCTCTTTCACATCCTTCTGCTTTACCTTTTTATAAAAGTTAGGACTAAGTGGTCCGCAAGGGTAGTTCATTGTTGACCTCTTCCACAAAGGACGCCTGAAACAAGTCATATTATGATGGGTACAGTACGAAACTCATTCAAATAATTATAGCCTAAGATCATTCATACCCTTAGGCACGAACTCCGAATTTCATTTGCCAAATCCTCATACTTTGGTGACATTTAAGTAGAATCTTCCAAGTTTTGTTAAGGGCACGTGATTGGCTTGCTTTGACTACCTTGGCAACGGTTTTAGGGAGTGAGACGTCACAAAGTCACAAATCTACCGATGTACAGACTCTAGTACTCATTTCAACTAAACGGCCTTAAGAAATCGTCATCCAGGTTTGCCGTACCTATGAACTAGGAATCGATTTGTTTGAGGACAAGGCTACTTGAGTCGAACGAGGGTACGACGGGGCGAGAAAATGTCTCCGAAGGATCGCTAGCCCGCGATCTGTGTCCGGGGTTCGTCATTCTTGTACGAAGCAGCCAATCAGGTCACTATGCATATCTCGAAATGCCTTCACCTCGTCCAATAGGAGTCTTTATGTCGAATAATGTTCTCAATGGGTACCACTACCTTCGCGATGTTTGAATACCCCCCAAAAAGTCTCCAGGAAGTCTCCAGGAGTAAAGATATAAGACTTGCATCGAGTCTCTGCTTTTTTTCATCATCTCCATCAAACAAAAACACAACAACTCGAAAATCATTACTTTCACCAGGTCAAATATATCTTCCATAAATTCAGAACCTCAAAACATATCCATCAACAATGTCGCCTCAAACTTCACGAGACTCCCCAGTTGACGTCCTCATCATTGGTGCTGGACCTGCTGGACTCTCTTGTTCTTCGTCACTCGCCCGTCTTCTCCACACTTGTATCGTATTCTCTTCTGAGAACTTCCGCAACCAGAGATCGAAGCACATGCACGGTGTTCTGACATGGGAGCATCGTGATGCAGCTGAATTCCGAGCTGCTGCTAGGAAAGATATCCTCGCAAATTATAATACAACGTTTTTCGAGGATACCACAATTTCGAAGATAGAGAAATTCGAGAGAGACGATGGAACAAGTCTGTTCAAAGCTATCGATGAGGTGGGGAGGGAGTGGTGGGGTAGGAAAGTCGTCCTTGCGACTGGCGTCAAAGACATCATGCCGGGCATTGAGGGGTATGATGAGTGCTGGGGAAGTGCAATGTGAGTTGAAATGTCCTGTGATCTTACAAAACATTCGGCTAACTCTTGGAATAGCTTCCACTGTCTGTTCTGTCATGGATATGAGGAGCGAGGTGCATCATCTGCAGGTGTCCTAGCCATTGATGACTGTGCATCCGCGCCAGCTGCTCTTCACATGGCTCGATACGCGAATCGCCTTGCAGAAAAAGTCACCATTTACACCCATGGCAACGAATCTGTCACCAAGGAAATTGAGAAAGCTTTGTCCCAGCTCAAACCCGAGTCTAAGACTCGAAAGAATATCGCAATCGATTCCAGAAAGATTGCCAAGTTTGTGAAGGGTGCAAAGGGAGGAGAAATCGAAGTCCACCTTAAGGATGGAGAGACGAAGCTGGAAGGATTGATGGCACACAAGCCAAAGGGAAAGTTGAATGGACCATTCGTAGAACAACTTGAACTTGAACTTACGCCGCAGGGCGACATCAAGACGAGCCCCCCTTTCAATGAGACCAGTGTGCGAGGTGTATTCGCTGGGGGAGATTCTGCTTCGCCAATGAAGGCCGTTACGGTGGCTTTGTCCTCAGGAGGATTTCTTGCAGCAGGACTGGCTGCACAGTTGGAAGCGGAGGACTAAGTGTATGAATTCGCTTGCCGATTTTGTACAATATATCTGCAATTATCTAAACTATGTCGAGTGATGATTTACTATTTGCGATTGGACCAAGAACGATCAAAGTGACATGAGGGTGCCAATTGATGTCTATCGGATATCGGGATGAGGGGGCCAAAGGTAGCTATGCAATTTTACCGCTTCTACAGCGTTCATGGATCAATTTCCCCATTGATAAGAATTGCAAGCTTTCATCCTCCAACGGGGCCGTTTCCGGACCAACACATCTGTACGTAAACCGCCACAACCGATCCAAGAATCCGCCAAGTGGAGCGGAGCTCCGCCAACCCTCCAGCAACGCCAAGTTGCCAGGCGCAAGAACGTCAAGGCTCGGCCTTCCGCCATCTCTCCGGTGGATTTAAAATTTCCTCTGTTGCCAGGTGAGTTCGGCTGCTTGTCTGTGCTGCAGTATTACATCTGCCAATTCAATCGCTACACTCCCTACAAAACGCCGCTGATGATGAACATCAATGCTTTCCCTCCTCGATTGATGCACATGTGGCCAAGCAGATTTCAATCCAATATTCGTTCCGATTATGGACCAAGTGCTCACCTATGCCATATATGGGGTGGTTATGGCGTGGGCCTATGATGCCAAGCCTTGTGTAGAAAGCGCTCGAGAACACTTCACGATTTCACGGAAGCCACAATTCAGAAAAACGCAACAATACAAATGACCTAACGCCGTCACACAATAGTACTAAGGAGTCTCAAATCTTCAGAAATTTAACATCTAGACTCAAGTTCATACTGGATGTGGTTTGGTGCCCGATACTAGCAGACCGTTTACGCTCGGCTCAACACCATACCATCCTTGCGTCACTGGCCGTGTGGACAAAAGTATAAGGGATCGGATCCATATTTTCCCCAACGCTAAGTGGGATGGTGGGGAGTCAAGAGCTGGAGATGGCGGGGGAAGCGTGTTTTTCTTCTACTTAAGATGAGCCCATTCCCCGTCTTGTTGAGTTTGCAAACGACCCTCTTTTAACATTTCTCGGGACAAGCTTCTCTTCGTAAAACAACTCCAAGCTACCCCAGAATTCCCAAGAAGAGTCATTACCCAACATGGCGGACCCTTCGTCTCGCTCCTCTGACGAGGAGAAGACCGTCCACGATGAAAACGAGAGAACAGACATGAGAAGTGTCTCTCTGGTCGCAAAGGAAGGTCCTCTCAACGAGCATGGCATGGTTACCGTCAGTAAGAAACTGAAAAATCCTCTCTCCGGCATGGACAAGAACGAGCTACTCGCCGATGTTGAAGCATTCGCCAAAGAGAAAGAACTCGAAGACATCCTACCCCTGCTGCAAAGAGGCGCTCTTGTTGCACAGAACCCCAAGAACTTTGAGACCGTCGAGGAACTCACTCCAGATGAGAAAGAATGGCTTCGGATGGAGACAACGAACCGCTGGAAGCAGCCGAAAATGATGTTTTACATGACAAGTGAGTTTCTGATCACGTGTTTGATATCACCGACGCCTGCTAATCTCTATCTCTTTAGTCTTGTGTGCTGGCTCTGCTATTGTCCAGGGAATGGATCAAACTGCTGTAAATGGTTCCCAGATATTCTACTTCGTAAGTCTCGATTTTTGAAAAGACAGACTTATTTCTGTCGTCCTGTCTCAAAATTTGACATCCAGTCCTCAAATATCGTGGTTCTTTTCAGGCATTAACCTCCGTCCCCAAACCACGCCAAAACAAGAAACTGACTGTATTTCTCAATTTCAGGAAGAGTTCGGTATTGGCCCTGAACGTGTCTGGCTTCGAGGACTTCTCAATGGCGCTCCCTACCTTTGCTCAGCACTCATCGGCTGTTGGACAACCAAGCCTCTTAACTATTACTTTGGACGAAGAGGTTGCATCTTCATCTCTTGTATCGTCTCTTTCATCACGGTATGTATTTTCCTGGCCATTCATGTTCAAGAACTTACTTGTTGAAGGGTATCTGGATGGCTGCTGCCGACTCTTGGTATAATCTTCTCATTGCTCGCTTCGCGCTTGGTCTCGCTGTTGGAGCCAAGAGTTCCACCACACCAGTATACGCAGCCGAATGCGCACCAACCGCCATTCGTGGTGCCTTGACAATGATGTGGCAAATGTGGACTGCATTCGGCATTATGCTTGGATTTGTCGTCTCCGTCGCATTCGAGAATGTTCGGTACACACCAGGCGTGTTCCCGTACTGGAACTGGCGTTTCATGCTCGCTAGCACATCTATCCCACCATTCTTCGTCTGCATGCAAGTGTACTTGGTTCCCGAGTCCCCGCGCTGGTATATGACCAAGAACCGATACCGCAAAGCATACGACGCTCTCTGCAGATTCAGAAATTGCGAGATGATGGCCGCGAGAGATCTTTACTATATCCACAAGTCTTTGGTGATTGAAGAGAAGCTCCGAGAAGGCAAGAACCTCTGGAAAGAGTCCTTCTTGGTTCCTCGAAACCGTCGTGCGGCGCAATCTTCCTTCTTCGTCATGTTCATGCAGCGTAAGTTCGATTAATTCTAAGATCGGGGAAAATGCTGATGAGTTACAGAATTCTGTGGTGTCAATGTCATCGCCTACTACTCGACCGAGACCTTCATTTCGGCCAGATTCGAGCGTTCAGACGCTCTTCTTGTCTCTCTTGGTACGGGTATTGTCAACTGGCTCTGTAAGTCCTGATTCAGTTTTACGACTTCACTTACAGGCTTGTGCTGATAAATCGTTAATTACAGTTGCTATTCCAGCTGTCAAAACCATCGACACATTTGGCCGACGAAATCTGCTTCTCACTACATTCCCGCTAATGGGCATATTCCTGCTCTTCACTGGCTTCAGTTTCTACATCGAGTCTGACCAGGCTCGTCTTGGTTGTGTTGCAACGGGGATTTATCTCTTCATGGTTGTTTATTCACCTGGAGAAGGTCCGGTGCCATTCACCTACAGCGCGGAAGCATTCCCACTGTATATAAGAGAGGTAGGCATGGCATTTGCCACTGCTACGACATGGGGCTTCAACTTCATCCTCAGTCTTACTTGGCCGGCTCTGGTTCAGGCTTTTACCGAACAAGGTGTCAGTTCTCGCATTTCTCATCTCATATTTCAGAAACCTTCTAACATTGAAACAGGCATTCGGGTGGTATGCAGCATGGAATTTCATCGGCTGGACGTACGCCTACTTCTGTTTACAAGAGACGAAGGGTCTATCCTTGGAAGAGCTTGACACCATTTTCAGTGTCAGAGTCAGAGACCATGCTAGATACTACCGCAAGATGCTACCATGGTACTTCAATAAGTGGGTCTTGAGAAGGGACGTGGAGCCACGGGGTCTCTTGTATGATCTCGAGTAGACGCAAGTATCTGGGGAAATGTGTTGTCAGGATACTTGAATGGTTATTGGTAGTAGGGTAATAATAGATGGGTGATGTAGTCATTTCCTAATTGGGAATACTGGTGGATAGATAGGGCAATACCCAGCATTGTCAGACTTTGACTTAATAATTCCATACATGTCAAATGTCCAAACAAGTGCATTCGAACTTCATACAATGCCTGTTAATTAAAACAGAGTCCAGGAGGATTTCAATTAGTGCCAAAGAGAGTGAAATTCTGTGGAAACCAATGATTGAATGCGTGAGTTTTGCCTTTTGACTGTGGACTCGACTTCAATAAACCCCGTTGCTCCTTGCGTTCCGAATCAGTGTTGACTTTGCCTAAGCGAATTCTACCCCACATTCACGGCCCCCAAAATGTATCTCAATCAACCACGAACAGCAACTACCTCTCCTAGTCGATTTTCTTTCAAAATTAAGCCCATGAAAGATCAAGACGATGTGCGAGTTAATAGCACTTGCATTCAGCACAGCAGCTTGACCAAGTTGTGGACTCGGGTGACGCAGAAGTGGTTCATGGTACATCATCTCCACAAAACAACCCCAGCAAAAGAAAAAAGTCAAAAGAATTAGGTACATACAACAGTGGGAATTCGCTGGTGGTCACCCACCCAACTACTAATCCACCGATTTGATGCTTGTGTATGGCAGAGCGGACGGGATGCCCATTTCTCATCAATCTATGGTCGTATGTGACGGTTGATTGCTTGTTTGTAGTTATACCTTCTTTGGAGAGGAAAAGAAGCTCTCGTAAGCGAGTTCAGCGTAAGGGCAGCGTAGGGTGGAGTTGCAAGCCCAAGGCACATGGGACATCAAATCGATGGGGAAAGTAGAATATCTAAAGGCCTCTTGAAAGCATTGATCTTCGAAATTATCTAAGAGAATTCAATGCGGATTGAGAGCTTGTTTAAGTGATGGCGAGAATACTACGATAGGATAAGTGCTGTTGAGAAGAGACTTAAAGATAGCGGAAACTCGTCACCGCTGTCGATCTTTTCTCAAGCATTACGGAGATTCGGAAGCTGGTAGCCAGACGCGAACATTAGAGTGTAAGGGACTAAGAATTACAAAATTCATGAAGCCTAAGACATTAATACAGGACTTTCAAACCACCTCTATTCCAACTTGCCAAGCAATAATTGAAAATCCGGAGTTGTCATACCATCCCACTCTTTCCACCCCGGCAATTTATCTACCTACCGGATTACCACTTCTGCATCTCCATTAGTCTCACATAACATGAATCGTAATAATCGCACGCTCATATAATATCACCCAATCATTCAACATCTCCAAGCCTTCAAAGCTGCCCAAAAGTGGAAATCAAACCCCACCTTCCGAGATCGCACGGCTTATCCGAAGCCCTCACCTTCCATGCCGTACAACCCGATGCTTACCCGCCCGGTTACTGGCGGGAACAAAAATGTGACGGCTCCCCCTCATATTCATTTATGTCTTACATCTACGACTCCAAATTCAAAGGACTACTTATTCATAAAGCCTCACAGGATATCAATATCAAAACAGAAAGACAAAATCAACCAGCAAAATGGCACCAGTTACTCTCCCCGAACCATTCGCCAGCATCCCAAAGTCCGACTTCCTGTTCGGTCCATCACCCGTTCATCACTTGCCTAGGATATCGGAGGCTCTTGGAGGGAAAGTAGCTATCTGGGCTAAGAGAGAGGATTGTAACTCTGGGATTGCGTTTGGTGGTAACAAGACGAGGAAGTTGGAGTTAGTACCCCCATTCTTGCCAATCTAGAACTGTAGCTAACTTTGAGTAGATATCTGGTACCAGAAGCACTGGAGCAAGGATGTGATACCCTGATCAGTATTGGAGGTGTGCAGAGTAACCACACCAGACAAGTTGCTGGCGTGGCTGCGAAGCTGGGCTTGAAAGTATGCTCTTCTTTCTTTTCTGGGTTTGTTGTCATGTGATGATATCCCACTTCTACAAAACTGTTTATTGATGTTAAAATGGAATTGAATAGGCAAAGTTGGTACAAGAGCACTGGGTCGATTGGACAGATCCCGGATACGAGAAGGTTGGTAACATCCAACTCTCCCGCCTCATGGGCGCTGCTCCACGTCTCGACCCCTCAGAATTCGGCATTGGACATAAACAGACTCTTGCAAACCTCACCAAGGAAGTTATCGAGTCGGGCGGAAAGCCGTATTATATCCCGGCTGGTGCTTCAGACCACCCTCTCGGCGGTCTGGGGTTCGCGAGATGGGCGTTCGAGGTTGCCGAGCAGGAGAAGGAGTTGGGTGTTTTCTTTGATACGGTTATCGTGTGTGCTGTCACGGGGAGTACGTTCGCGGGTATGATTGCTGGGTTTAAATTGCTGGAGAAGAATGGAGGGAAGAAGAGGAGGGTTATTGGTATTGATGCTAGTGCTAAGCCGAAGGAGACGAGGGACCAGGTACTGCGGATTGCAAAGTTTACTGGGGTGAAGATTGGGTTGGCGGAGGGAGATATCACTGAAGCTGATGTGGAGTTGGATGAGAGGTATCATGATGGTTGTTATGGTATTCCGGGGGAGATGACCAAGAATGCTATGAGGTTCGGGGCGGAGACTGAGGGGTTTATTACGGATCCGGTCTATGAGGGGAAGAGTTTGGCGGGTATGATGGATTTGGTTAAGACGGGTGAGATTAAGGAGGGAAGCACGGTATTGTATGCCCATCTTGGAGGACAGTTGGCTTTGAATGCTTATTCGGGGTTATTTGAGTAGAGGGATCAAGGGATTGGTGAGGTAGATGGTGATGTTTGCTCAAGCCGAAAATCCATCCAATTGAAAAGTACCGGGCACTAGCTTTTCCTAATTTCCAGTGATATACACTGATCTTTGCTATGGCCTAGGTATTCTGTAGGTCCTTCTAGTGGACCGGTTGTGTTCTACCCTCCGTGGCGACATCTTGTCACCTCGTCGGCCCGAAATTATCGGCGTTTGTGATGTGCAACAAACCCGAACTAGAGGCCCAGCTGGCTGTTTGATTTGAAGATCCGTCAAGACGGACACAGTCTCATTTGCGTGAGCTTTCCTACAAGAGAAAAGTACCAGATTGAGCGAAGGTGCTAGCCTTCGGTGCACCTTCAAACCCTACAAGAACAGCTTTCAACACTTGCCAGTTGTTCAAAATCAACAAATATAAACCGAGATTTGTCTATACGAACCTTACAACCCCCCTAAAATGTTCCAAAGTGAACAATCCCTTTGTTTACTTTCTGTTGCGACATGCAACAAAAAATTCGCTGTCTCGCTAATTGCAGGTCGCGTGAATCTGCGCATAAGGTGAATGGATGGTTTGTTTACTTTCAACTGCGACGTGCAACAAAACTTTGACAAGCGAGAGTAGGCTTTAGTTTTAGCTTGGGAAAGCGATCGTCTAGGAACTTGAGGGCTTTTCGGGTCGATTGACTTCAATCGAGGTCCGATGGTGGAATTGGACTTCGTTTGAGCGCTGGGCATTGATATCGGCGAACGAACGGTAGATAATGTTGTAGATATTTTGAGAGATGAAGAATAGAGAGATTATATGATATATACGCAAGTGGCTTGAGAGATTTCATTAACAATATTGATGTACTCCCTAGAGAGGAGTTGAACCAGGATGTTGCTCTGCTCCTTGAATCATGTGACCTTTCCCTTTGTGGAAATTGACATCCTCCCTTAACGACAACGAGTAGATCAGAAGCACTCCTTACCAGAGATAAGTATTAGTGATGGAAAAAGTTAGATAATGATACAACTCTGAAGGAATCAGGCTTCTAATCAAGGATTTTCGAGCAAGTGAGTAGCTCTGGCTTGAGGTGTGGTGTCTCCACACGAGGCAAAAGATGAGAAACGAAGAACATTGGAATGGAACAGAACAAATTATGCGTTTATTGAATTGTATGTTGCGAATACCTAGTTATCATATCTCCATAACCGTTCTACGAGGCGTGCGTTATGAAAATTTTGTTTGCGGTCTCTTCCATCGTCAAATCGTCCTCAGACACCACTACTTCCACACATATATTGCAGATATATGACTCTAAAATCCAGGCTCTTAATCTACTGAATAAGGATGAAAGGTGGTACAATTCTAAATCATACCCACCCACCAACTAACAACCACAAATGATCCCTTACCTAAGAAGTGGATCCCTCTCGCTCTCTCCCGAGGTCAAGCTCCCAGACCCACCTCCTTGCATCCCTTCCATTGCCATCCATACCCTACATCCCACAAATCCTCTCTCAGAGCCCTAAAATTACATAAAACGCTTTCCCCCTCATCTACTCAAATAAGCAAATCACTCCCAAGTCAGCATCTTCTCAAGCCGAGAAGCAGCTCTCTGAAACGCGTTTGTGGTTTAGTGGTAAAATCCATCGTTGCCAATTGGTTGATTCATGAGTGATTCAATTCGATCTGATTCGATGGGCCCCGGGTTCGATTCCCGGCGAACGCAAATTTGAAGATTTACTTTTTAGTGTTTTGTTTTTCTTTCCTTCCTTTTTTCGGTTTTTTTTTATTTAAAAAAAAAAGCTTCTTCACTAAAACCCTCCCTCCTTATTTTCTTTTCGTAATTGGAGGCACAAATGGAGAAGTTGTGGTTCTGTTTTTGAGCGCGAGTGGATCTTACCGTCATTTGCCGGGAGGGAGGGAGGTTTGACTTTGTTAAGAGGAGGGTGTTCGCTGCTGAAAGAAAACAAACCGCTGTGAAGAACCTGGTATCATTGCTTTGCGAGAGGAGAGGGTGGGCAAAGCAACTCAAGATGAAATCAGAAATCAAAAAGTGTTTCAGGCTCGTTACTAACACATCTTTACCTCAACTAAAGAATAAGCACACCATTCCCAAATCCACCTCTCCTTTCCTCTCCTCTCCATCAGCGAATCCCCTCCAACCCCCCCCCCACAACCACCACACCCACCAACTCCCCTCCCCTCTTCTGCGGAATCCAATGCCCCGTCCCCTTCAACTCCCTAACCGGCGACGCAGGATGGTCGAGAATCGAGGTACTTCTCCGGCGCCCTCGCAACCTCAACCGGCACCGCGGGATCATTGTCTCCAACGATAATAAGGAAAGGTTGGGTGAGCTAGGGAGCAGGAATGAGGACCGGTCAACAAGAGATGCGGAGTCGAAGTATTGGTAGATTAAGTGCCGAGATGTAATGAAATTTTGTGGAATGTATGTTGTGCTAAGGTAGCTGTCCGTGGTGTCGGGTTTGTTGAGAGAGATAAGCTCATTGGAAAAGGAGAGGTTGTGAGAGGTAGCGAGAGACTTGTTATATATAGGCTTATACTCACCAACCAAGTCAAGTTCGGTGTTCGGTCTTCATACTTACCTCTGGTCTGGGCAGTTTGAACCTGTCACGAGATATTTCGTTTTCTGCTTTGAAAATCTGAGATGCCCGTATAGTGCTGGTGAGGGCAAGGCGTGAGTGAATTGGGAAGCCTTCAACCTCGTCCCACATTTTGATATACGTCCCGCGTGCGAGTTAGATGTCCGTCCCACATCCTTTGGGTACTTTGGCAACAATTCATAAGCATGTTTATCAGCTCTTGTAATGTAGAAGTTGTTTGGATAAGTATCATGTGAAAGTATATCTGTGTGATCTCGTGTTTCAGGATGGTTTGTTATTCTTCATACTGATCTACTTCCATGTACTGTTATACAATGAGAGAGCGAGAGTTCAATACTTACTTATAATCGCCAACTCAAACACCTCAAAATCCCCTTCCATCCTTCTTCCATTTAACTTAACCTGTTTATTAATCTGATTTCACAAAAATCATCTACCTTATACCAGTATGCATTGAAAACGGTATTGCTGTGGAAAGGGGAGCCGAGGTTAGGTATTGAAAGATGCGCTCGCTCTGTCATTGGTGGGCTGATAGGCAGGGGATACATGTCAAAAACTGCAGGTACCCGATGATAGGTAGATACTTGAGACGAATCAGTTTAAAGCCGAATGGTTGCATATGTGCAGGGTGCGTCTTTTATACAGGAGTGTACAGTACATCACTAATTAGTTGATTACTGGGTAGGTTTTGTTCTTTATTTTCCTGATACTTCTACATTGTGATGGGGTATAATTACAGAGAAGGATTTGTTCTTTCTGATTGGATTAGATTGAATGGTTAGTCGATGATATCCGCATCGTCCCAATCGCTATCCTCGATGACTGTCTTGAGTTTTCCGGACTTGCTCGTTGCTTGATACGAGGGTTTGGTGTGTGAGATGTTGCTGGCTATAGATTCGTTGTCTGAATCCGAGGAGTCGGAGAGGACGTCCCATTTATCGCCCATGTCGGTATCTGCTCTTCCCTTGCCTTTACCCACGTTGATCTCCCGCATATCAACCTCTTTTTCCAGCTCATCTTCCTCTTCATCATTATCCAAATCATCCGAGTCCTGATCTGAATCCTCAGCAACAGCCTGCGAAGCCGTAACCTTCCCCTTCCCCTTCCCTTTCCTGACCCTCTTAACCTTCAATAGCTTCTCTACTTCTTTCTGCCCTCTCATTCTCAAACTCAACTCTTTGACTACATCCACCCATCTCAATTCCTGGTTGCAGCTCGGACATGTGCCTTCAATGGGTAGTAGGATATCGTCTTCTGCATCTTTGAGGAAGTGCTTACTCAGACATGTGATATGCGTGACGGCTTCACAGCCTGGAGAAGGGCAGATAGTGTAGATACCTGCATCATGCTCAAGAGGATTATGGCAGATTGAGCAGGAACCTTCTTGTTCGAAATCGAATACATTCTTGGCTTTCTCGATGTGCGATTTGGTGTTCTCGTATCCGACTTCTAAGGCTTCGATGCCGTGACTTATCTTTTGCCGTTTGGTTCGCGGACTCCCTTCACTGTCAGAGGAGGTGGGAGATACTTGTTTGGAAGTGGACGGAGGAAAGTCTTGGATGATGGTTATGGTTTTTTGGATTGGTTCTGAAGCTGTCTTGCACCATTTCAACCAGGCTTTGTGGACATCTGGCGAGAAGAAGTGGAGGGAGAGAGGCCAGCGGGAGAAAGAGGGGACGCGGAGGAGGAGGTGGAGGTTCGAGAGGAGAGAAGGAACGCTGTGCCGTGGTCGCTTTGGTTGTCCGGAATTCTTCTTGCCGGCGGAGAATTGGATGCGTGAGTCGGAGGGGATGTGGGTTGTTATGTGGGGGTTTTGCCATGCCCATCTGGGATTGTTAGTGATATGCTTTGGAGTATTGAAGATTTGGTACGGAAGAAATCTTCTGTGAGACAAGTTTGCGGTTTGAAGGAAGTTGAAAGAATGTCCCTGGAATGGAAATAAAACCAGCATCACCTGATAAAGAGAGACACGTGACATAAACAAAACGAGAAATGGTACTTACTCGAATTGCAATGCAGCGATATGGCTTGGGAATCCAGTGACAATACATGTCATCTCCCATGGCCTCATACTAGGTCGATTGGTCTTAGCGGCTCCTCCTTTTGCGATCCCATTATGTTGACGAAGTCGCCTCACTAAGAAACAATCACGTCAGTGACAAGACAATGATGCATCGAGGCTCGCCCTTCAATTGCGGATAACCAACCTGGATTTGGTGTTGAGCCGACGTAGACACTACTCCTACGAACAGTCGACCGGAGAAGATAGCAACAATAGAAAGCGGGTATAGGGCGGTCGATGGGCATTCTGGATGTTGATGGTGTTTGGTGTTTGGTGGAGGTGGGTTTCGGTGACGTTGATTTAGTCACGCTTCTGGGGAAGACGTCTTAGCGGGACTGAGGCGGGCGGATTCAGATGAACCTATCAGGTAGAAGGGATGCCCAACATCAACTCAGGACCTTGGTCGCACATGTTAATTCGATCTAAATAGTGAGTACGGTATCGAATGCACACAATCCCAATCGGGCGTGCCAATTCATGTAATGCAAAGTAAAATCCAGCCGCAGCAGATCTCTCGTTGCGAGTGGAAGCGGTTTGCTGACTCGGAAGTGCCGTTTCCCGATGTCTGGAAGAAGCAAATCCTGGCGAATCCTGGCCTAGGGCGATCTGGGTTGGCCATGGAGGTGGGGCTTTCTCAACCTCACCCCTCGCTGATTGGCTCAAAATCCAATACATGCTTTTGTTGCTCTTGCCGACCCCTACCAATATAAATGCCAGCAGGAGCGACGAAAAAGCATGCGATGCACCCCGTTTGAGGAGCAAAACCCTTTGTGCTCAGTTGAATGTATCACGACAATTATAAACATCAAGGAAACATACTGTGAGGATATACCTGGACGGGGAAAAGGCATTCCTCGCCCCCATGCGCTGATATCTTGATGGGTGCGGTGCAGGGATTGGCTGCTTGGCTGAAGAGATGCACTGTTTCTCTCAGTCGGTTCGTTCTGCTGGGTTAGCCCGCCCCATATGGATCTGTGCCGAAGAGCAGCACCACACCTGCAGCCACTTCAGGCCCGGCCCAGCAGCAGCAGCAGCAGCCACCAGCCAGCCTGACCGAGCGAGCGAGCTGCCCTTCTTCTCCTCCACTGCACTTCTGAGCCCGTACACCATGCCGTAGCCGTAAGATGTGCCAGACCACCAAAACCACTGCACCTCACTCACCCGCCTTTCTCCCTCCACCCTCCACCACCTCACATATCGAAACCCTTCACTTCAACACAACACAACACAACACACTCTTTCTCCCCGACCCTAATACGACAGCAACCACCGCCACTTTGACACACACCCCCCCTAATCGTCCATTCGATCGATCACTACGTCTGCGAGTACCGTAGGATGCACTGAACGGACCTGATATTGCGCATCTAGTCGTCGTTGTGGGTAGAGGCAGCCAGGCAGGGCCCATTGCGAGGGGGAAGTAGGACGGAGTCACCAACATATCTGTCTGGGCCGACCACCATTCTCGAAATACAGCCCTTCGATGTCTATACCATAGATATTTCCACCTGCGAATACCCTCACATCCCTCGAAGATACACCATCTACCGCCATCATGGTGCAGGTACCAACAGCCACCACGGCTTCCAGCTCGACCATGCGAGGCTCACCGGCAAGTGGAACGAACAGCAATACGCCCTCTGGTCGAACCAAACCAGTACCGAACGGAAATGCGATCAATCCCGCCGCCGCTCCGCTGCCTCTCAGTGCCATGAAGAGCTTGCCTCTGGACTTGTCCAGCGTCGAGAGGAGGGGACAACCAACTGCGAGCCGAGAGGCCACCAAGAAAATACGCCCGCATCAATTGCAGGAGGCCCCCACGTACAGACCGACTGAGGAAGAATTCAAGGATCCGTTCGCATATATGAAGAAGATTTCGCCTGAGGCCAGTCAGTACGGTATCTGCAAGATCATCCCACCTGATTCGTGGAAGCCAGACTTTGCGATCGACACCGAGGTACGGGCACCCAACAGACATTCAAATCTCCCCCGAACGAAGCCATACGTTCTTCTCCTAGATATTATCCTAGCTGCAACATAGTGAACTTCAAATATCCACAAAATACTAATTGTTCGCAGCGCTTTCATTTCCGCACCCGAAAGCAGGAGCTGAATTCCGTTGAAGGAAGTGAGTACAATTCAGAACTGCAACAACTACGACGACAAAACTAACCACAACACCAGGCACTCGCGCAAATCTGACTTATCTTGACCAACTCGCCAAGTTCCACAAGCAATATGGAACCAATCTCAATCGATTCCCGAGCGTTGACAAGCGTCCACTCGACTTATACAAACTCAAAAAGGCGGTCGAAACCAGAGGCGGATTTGAAAAGGTATGCAAGCTGAAGAAATGGGCTGAAATTGGAAGAGATTTGGGTTATAGTGGCAAGATCATGTCATCTTTGTCGACCTCGTTGAAGAACTCGTACCAAAGATGGCTTTTCCCATATGAGGAGTATTTGCGACTGGCCAAGCCTGGTGTTCATCAACAACTCGAATATGAATATGGAGGACCTCTCACCCCTTCCCCGGCAAATTCCCCCTTGAAGAAGTCACATCAACATACACCTTCAAGCCTCCGACCGGAATCCCCAGCCATTCGCGCCTCAGATGCCCTTAACGCCTCGATGAAGGACGAATTTGAGAAAGGATTGAAGAATATTCCAAGGCTAGATTCTCCGGCTCCAGCTCCTCCTGCACCACAGCCTATGACCTCAGGATTTACCCCAGTCAACTCTGGTGGTTTTACACCCGTCAATTCTGCCCCTGCGACATTTACACCAGTCAACATCCGGAGAGATCGTGACGAGGGCAGCTTCACTCCAAACAGACGGCCATTTGATAGCCCTATATCTTCTGCCAAGGGTACTCCGGAATACAGACCATCTGCACTGAGCTCTGCACCAGTTGTAAACGGATTTACGTCTAACCCGGTCTTGAAGAGGCAAATGAGTGTTGACAGCCTAGACTCACGAGGAAAGGGAAGCAGTCAACCTGACGACAGTGAAAATGGTGGAAGACGAAGCAAGCGCCTGAAGAAAGGTACGTCCAGACTGTGTCCATCATCTGATCTGATGTGATGTGATCTGGCTCTGCGCCGGAATATTATTTCCTGCGATGATGTGGTGTCAAGGATGCCACTCAATGCGTGCCCCAATCTTCCATCCCTGGGTTTCAATTGGCGATCATGAATCCTTGCTAATGCCACCCCTGCAGATGCCGTACCAACTGTGGCTGGATCTCACATGACATTGTTCCGCCCAACCCCACCAAGAATTCCAGGTGAACATGGTTCATCCGCTCCGGGTGAGGTAAGCACATCTAATACTGCTATTTATTCTCACGATCTAAGCTCAGACTTTGTGCAGAAGTGCGAACACTGTGGAAAGAACGACGACCTCGGAGGGCTGTTGATCTGCGAATCGTGTGATCATGGCTACCACATATACTGTCTTGATCCACAGGTTTCGCATAAGCCGGACTACGACTGGCACTGCCCCAGATGTCTCGTTGGCGATGGGCAGTTTGGATTTGAGGAGGGTGGAATCTACTCACTCAAAGGATTCCAAGAGAAAGCCGCAGACTTCAAGGAGGGATACTTCCAAAGCAAGATGCCGTTTGACCCAGTGTTGAATTGTTCGAGGCCAGTTACTGAAGACGACATCGAACGAGAGTTCTGGCGACTTGTTGCTAGCCTGGAAGAAACCGTTGAAGTAGAGTATGGTGCCGACATTCATTCCACCACTCACGGAAGCGGATTTCCTACCATTGAGAAGAATCCTCAGGACCCCTATTCAACAGACCCATGGAATCTCAATATTCTGCCGATCCATGCCGACTCTCTGTTCCGTCATATTAAATCCGATATTTCTGGTATGACTGTACCTTGGCTGTATGTTGGCATGATCTTCTCTACCTTCTGTTGGCACAACGAGGATCATTACGCGTACTCGGCCAACTACCAACATTTCGGTTCCACGAAGACCTGGTACGGAATTCCTGGAGAGGATGCCGAGAAGTTTGAGCAAGCTATGCGTGATGCGGTTCCCGAACTCTTCGAGACTCAGCCTGATCTGCTCTTCCAACTTGTCACTCTCCTCACACCGGAGCAGCTGAACAAGGCAGGTGTTCGAGTCTACGCTCTCGATCAAAGAGCTGGCCAATTCGTTGTCACATTTCCCCAGGCCTATCATGCAGGTTTCAACCATGGCTTCAATTTCAACGAGGCTGTCAACTTCGCACCAAATGACTGGGAGCCTGCTGGGGATGCCGGAATTGAGCGACTGCAGCAATTCAGACGCCAACCATGTTTTTCTCATGACGAGCTCCTTTGGACTGCTGCTGAAGGTGCTGCGACTGGTGGAGTTACCATCTCTACTGCAAAGTGGCTTTCTCCGGCTATTGAGCGGATGCGTGAGCGCGAAACGGCTCGCAGGAAGCAATTCGTCGACAAGCACAAGGAACATCACGAATGTCCATGCGTCATTACGGACGTCGTTGAAGGTGCTGGCCCTCGCTGTCATATTGGCTTCACCATTGACGAGGACGACGTTCCCGAGGAGGAGTATCAATGCGTGTATTGCAAAGCGTATGCATACCTGACGAGATTCAAGTGCAATACAAGCGGTAAGGTCATGTGTGTACTTCATGCTGGTAATTACGAATGTTGCGAACTGCCCGAGGAACAACGCTACGCTGGCAATAATCACACACTCCACTACCGACGTACTGCAGAGGCCATCGACGCTATCCACCAAAAGGTTGCTGACAAGGCTCAATTACCCGAACTGTGGGAGGCGAAGGTAGAGAAGGCTCTCGAGGAAAGTGCTCAGCCGTCTTTGAAGGTCATGCGCACGTTAGTCAATGAGGGCGAGAAGATTCCTTACGAGCTGGATCGATTGCCAGGTCTCAAAGCTTTTGTAGAACGCTGCAACGAGTGGGTGGACGAAGCTACCAATTACATCGTGCGCAAACAACAAAATCGAAGAAAGAACGAGAAGGCGTGGCGCAAGGGCAGTAAGGCAGCTGAGATGGAGGAACGCGATCGCGAATTTCGCAAAGTTGACAACATCATGAAGCTTCTCGACCAAGCTGAAAAGTTGGGTTTCGAATGCTCTGAGATCACACAACTGACCGAACGTGCCGCTGCTATCAAGCAATTCCGTCACGACGCGCAAGAAGCTACCAAGAACGTCATCCTGCGCAAGACACAAGACTTTGAGGACCTTTTGGAGCTTGGCCGCTCCTTCAACGTAGATATGCCAGAGGTTGAGGAGCTGGACAAGATTGTTCAGCAGATGAAGTGGAATGATCGTGCCCGGGCCAACCGTGGCGTTCCTCTCAGTCTCAATGAAGTTCAAGAGATCATCGAGGAAGGCGAGAAGCTCGAGATCCCTGAATATAACGACTACCTCAATCACTACAAAGAGCAACGCTCTGCGGGTTTGGCCTGGGAAACCAAGGCAAAGGAACTTGTTAACGCTGAGCTCGTCCATTACCCTCAACTTGAAGCACTCTCTGCTCAAGCTCAAGCTGCCGCACTCCCAGTGTCCGCCGAGACTTTGGCTGCTGTTGATCAGATTCTGAACAAGCAACGTGAAGCTCATCGACAGATTGTATCCCTCTACGAGCGAAGCCGCAATGAGGACTTCACCAAGCGCCCCAAGTATGCCGAGGTTCGCGAGACCATGGAGCACTTAGCCGAGCTGAACAGCAAGCCTAATGGTACATTGGATCTCGAGAAGGAACAGAAACGCCATGAGGACTGGATGCGGAAGGGTAAGAAGCTGTTTGGCAAGGCAAATGCACCATTGCACATTCTGAAGTCACACATGGAGTATGTCCTGGAGCGAAATGTCGATTGCTTCGACATCAACTCAGACAAGCCACGTATGCCTGCCGAGCCTGCATCACGAGAGCCCAGTCCGGCGGATGGCAAGCTACACAGCTGGGAGGATCCGAGATTCCGCGAGGTCTTTTGCATATGCCGTCGCATTGAAGCTGGTATGATGATTGAGTGTGAGCTCTGTCACGAATGGTAATCCACCTGTCTGAATCTTTCTCGTCTCACGCGCTAATCCATCTAGGTATCACGGCAAATGTCTGAAGATCGCTCGCGGAAAGGTCAAGGATGACGAGAAATATACCTGCCCTATCTGCGATTGGCGTGTTCGCATTCCTCGTGATGCTGCTCGACCAAAGCTTGAGGATTTGCAGTCTTGGCAGGACGAGATCGCTGGTCTACCTTTCCAACCTGACGAGGAAGATATTCTTTCAAAGATCATCGAGAATGCACAGGAGTTTCGCACTCATGTCTCGCCATTCTGCAATCCTGTCATGGCAACTGCGGACGAGTGTGAAACCCAACGCTTCTATCTCCGCAAGATTGAAGGCGCCGAAATCCTCCTAGCATTCGAAACCAATTTCTTCCGACAAGAGCTTCACAAGTGGTCTCCGGTCGCTCCAGAAGCACCGCCAATCCTTGATGCTTCCAAGTCAACCCGAAAGCCTCGCCCTACCAAGCTGCAAAAGTTGATGGCTCAACATGGTGTCGACGATCCAGAAGCCCTTCCACCGGCATATCGAACCAAGGCACATAACTTCAAGAGTCGAAAGTCCAGTGAACCTTCATCCTCTCGTCCTCCACCACTTCAACCAGCACCTGGTCGCTCGGATTCCGGTACGCCTACATCGCATACCTTCCCCTCCTCGGCAACAATGCACCCTCATGGCGGACCAACTCTCTCTGGCCTGCCATCCGGTCATGATCATGCTCATCCAACACACTATGGAGGATTTGCTGGTATCCAGGATCCTCATTTCAGTATGAGTCCACAAAACAATACATCTCCAGCATTTGCACCCCACGCATTCTTGCATGGCGGCTTACAGAGTCCTGGATTTGGCGGCGGCCGACAGCCAGGGATGTTCAACGATGCAGCCTTTGGTAGACTTGATTCCGTTGCACTTGGAGCGTCTGGAAACGACAGCCCATTACGAGATTCATTCGTTGGCAGTAGCCAGGGCGTCTCTCGCATGTTCGATGAACTTACCAACCAAGAAGATGGCGACGAGCAAGGCCCCAAAGGCGAGAAGAGATCCCTAGACAAGGACAATTCCACCGCAAAGTGGGAGACCGATGAGGACATGGACATGTTCTTAGACGGCCCTTGAATGTGCATGTTCTGACGATATCCACGGTTGAGTTCTGAATGGAGTACATTGGCGTTCTCTCTCTCGTGGAATGGGATAGTGTGGGAAATATCTGCGTCTGGCGTTGACGATCTTCACTGCTGGCGTTTAGAGGATTTGCTCTTTCTATTTTCTCTGCTTCTTTGGCGCATTTTCTGCGCGCATTTTTCTTTTGCATTCTCGCATTCCCGCATTCCTTCATCGGTCTAGGGTGTCAAGCCTGCCTACCACGTTAGGTCGGGTGGATCATCTCCGAGGTCGATCTGTACGTGTACGCTTTACCCTTTGTCTGTATTATGATTTTTTCTTCTCCCAAAAACTTTCTTAGCATGAGCTGTTTGCATCTTATCGAGGGATGGATTGCTGGAATGGAATGGTTGATGGAGGGTGGAGAGAGAGGAGTGATGGTTGTTTGTCTATTGTGGATACTACTTGTCAGTTCAGTTGATGGCTCCTTAGGTGATGTAGTGGATGGCTTGGCTTGGCTCGTTTGCTCTTACGGCGGATTGGGATTGCTGTGTGGAAGAGCACGAGATGTCGGTTTGCGCTGTACATGGATGGATGGATTGGGTCATGCATGATCAAGAGCTTTGAAGAGTCAATGAATGGAATTGAAAATCAAAACCACACACATGTTAAAGTACCATTGTGTTCCTGTGCTGTGCTCTCGTGAATGACCTAAATGAAACAGCTTCATGGCTTGTTTGTGATTTGATAATTTTGTTTCACTTGGACTTGGTTTCGTCTGGCCATTCGTTCTTGTCTTGTATATGTCGTATACTGCCCCGTGCGAACAACGTGCCGTGCGGTGTTTGGTTTGTAACTTGTGACAGGTGGATATGCAGGTAGGTCACTGGTGCCGAAATGGGTATAAAAGTCAGTACTAGATGCCCAGAAGATCCGACGAGACCTCGTTGCATTTGTGGGAGAAGGGTTTCTGGTCAATCAGTCCCCACTTCAGAAACCTCGTCAAGGAGAGGCAGGTTCCTCTTGGCTTTCAGCTGTGGAGAATTGCGTGGAGGAGGCAAGGGAGAGGATGGAGAGGATGGAGAGGATGGAGAGGATGAGGGGTTTATCGAATCGATTGTATGTCCTCTTCCTCGGTCAGTCGGTCAGTCAGGAATGTCGGGGATCAGATAAGCAACGGAGCAGCCAATCTGTAGTTTTGGTTAGGCGATGTAGTGAAATAAGTTGGCGAGTTGATTTGAGCGAAGGGGACTTGACTTATGTGACACAATTACATGGACTGGACTTCTTTAAGAGCTACGGGGCGACGAACCGAGGTTTTTTTTGTATTCGCTTCAACTCACAAATCCCTTATCCTATTCAACGACTTGAAAACTTAGCAAGGAGATTCATTTTATATACAATAATCGGAGCTCATTCAATGTTTAGCGAGTAGGCGAATGGGGGTGGGCAAATGCGACTCCTGCGACAAAAACTGGACTGTCTTGGGAATTGTGTTTAGCGAGTGGAGATTGGGGAGTTTGGTATATATACTCCCTTTGTAGTTTGAGATAAGGGAGGGGTTTTCGAGATTCGATATCGACAGAAAGGAACGAGAACAAGAATTGTTGCAGTCTACATACACTTCACTCGCCACGCTCCACAATATACCAAGCGAAGACCTCATGACTTACATCTTTCCGATAACCATCCAGCACATCACCAACCACCCTCGAATTCATTCTTTAAAATGACTACCGCTAGCAATACCGCTATTACCACCGTAGGTTCCACCGACGACTAGTTCGCTACCGCTTTTGAGTACCTTGCTGTTCGCGACGAAGAAGCTCCAGCTGGACATAGATGGGGATTTGGCCCTGGAGGGCGTGACATTGACTGGGGCAATACCATCCAAGAGAGAGAGGAGGATACGAAAACCGAACGCGACTATCGCAATCCAAAGGGCGATCGCGCCATCAAGTTCTGTCTGGATAACAAAAAGGAGATCCTCGACTTGCACTCATCGATGGTGTGGACTAAGGTGTTTGAGTTGTGAGTACCCCCTTCTTTTGTTTTCTTACTTTAGAGAAAGTGTTAAAATAGATGCTTGGAAGAGCACAATTGGACTTGGACTAAGACTAATATGATTGGATTGGTATAGGCAATGCGACTTGTGCCAGCGTTTCTACAAACACTGTATGTTCAGCAAGGCTGAGCGAAAGGGAGATCACGGACATACCGTAAGTACCCCTCTCTCATTTGCCAGTCCACCGCCATCTTGTCCTCATACTCTCCTTCCAAGCAATTTCATCTTCCTAACTTTAACATTGACCACGATATAAACTAATAGAGTTACTTCCCAGGTCTGCCGTTGGTGCTAACTCAATAAAGGCATGTCTATCGAGTGGGACCAGTTCTCAATCCACACGCACACCCACTGCAACCGACCAGGAAAGAAGGAGTGTGGTATTGGCCCGATGAGTCTTGTTCGTCCTAACCCTAACCCTCTTGTCAAGAAAGTTGTGCAGGAGAAGGGCTTGAAGGACTTAGCTGCGGCGCAGGTAGTCGTCAAGGTTGTGGAGAAGAAGATGAGTCAGAAGGAGAGAAAGAAGGCTGATTGGGAGGCGAGGGCTTTGGCCGGGTTCTAGGTTGGGTCTGGCTTCGGTCTGGTCTAATTTGACCTCTCCTTTTGGGGGCTAATGGATTAGAGTGGAAGTCACTCGGGAGTTTGGGGAGCTTTGGGGGTGATCTCTGGTAGTGCTTGAGCTTGGTGGATAGATTTGACTCCACTAGCAGAAACCAATTGAGGAAATCTCAAGTACCTCCTCCTCTAGACGTCTATTTTATAATACATGCAGTCATGAAAGACCTCTTAACTGTGTGAACTTGGTATATAAAAACGTACTACCGCATTCTTGTGCCCAGATAATTCCTTGCTCAATATCATCCCATCACCTTCGGTAGGCTTGATCTCGATTCACCTCAATTGTACAACTACGAAACGAGCTAGCGAATATTTTCGAACGTCGCCCGAGGCAGGAGCCAGTCTCTTTTGGGGTGTCGCTTATCGAGAAGTGAGGGGACTAATAGTCGGTCCTCCTCCTGTTTAGCTCGGGGCTTGTAAGCGGGGGTCCGCAGAATTACATTGGGAGTGACGACTATTATATATTTCCGACTATTGAGCGAAGGAGACCTAATTTTAATTTCTCGGCTGCTCCCTTCTTGTATTGCCATCACACCCACAACTACTCATCTACGACACACAAACGTGCATTCAGAGAATTGTCCAGTCTCAAGCCAGTTCCTCTCAAACAGCAAAACTACACCCAAAGCAACAACTCCGACCAATTCAGCACAATCAAAATGACTTGGGCGTCAATCACCGCCGCGCCTCGTCCCGCCGCGAAGGTCTCCGCTGTTAAGATCGAGCCGAAGCCTACGACCGCTGTCCCAACGGCAGAATCTAATGATATCGAGCAAGCTTCCCTCCAAATCGAAGCCCTCTCTGTCGAAGACACCAACAGAATTGAAAGCTTAATCAAAAAGGAGGATGCTGGTACCGTCGAAGCTTCAGAGACCGATAATGGCCGGGGATCAAGCGCTCAGAATGAAGACGTTGAGGAGGACTTGAATCCAACAGGAAGCAAGAACATCCAGTTCTGCATCGACAACAAGGACGCTATTCTCGATCTCCATTCCTCGGTTGCCTTCACCAAAGTTTTTCAGTTGTGAGTTCACCCCGCTCTTCCCTAACTACAAAAATATCGCAATTCGATCACCTTTTTCCTTTTTCAAACTTGGGAGGAGCATATCTAACAATTTCCAAAAGGCAGTGCGATTCTTGCGAACGCTATTTCAAGCATTGCATGTTTAGCAACAGCGAGCGCAAAGCTGCCTCTGGCTACTCGGTACGTTCTTGTCCTCTGCTTAGGCAGAAGATATACTGACGCGATATAGTACTGCCGTTGGTGCTCGTTTGAATGAAGCCTCGGCTCTCATGACGACCAATTCTCAATCCATCGGCATCTCCACTGCAACCGTGGTGGTAAGAATGAGTGCGGATCTTTTTGGGGTCTCAGTTTGGTTCGACCAAAGCAAAAGGTTAAAGATATTATGGAGGGAAAAGGATTGGCGGATGTAAACGCTCCGGAGGCTACTATCAAGATCATGCCGAAGAAGATGAGTCAGAAGGTGAAGAGAGGATTGGACAGAGAGGCGAGAGAGATGGCAGGATTGTGAGTTGTGTTGTAATTTCAGTTCACATAAGATGCATAATGGCGTTTTGAGGGGGGGTATTGAACTGCAATTTGGGTGGGGCAGTCTATAATCTGGTTGGGAAAGGGACACAGTCTGCAGCTGAAGCTTTTTTGATAGGTTTGCGGGGGAAATCAAGCTTCCTTTCATCAAAAAGAAAAAAGGGAAAAGAACGAGAAAGAAAAACTACCCACGAGCCTCCTAGTGTCCAAAAACAATATCTCTTGTGGCAGGCCTCTAAAGCCTCCAATTCCCGCAAATATAACTGAAAAGTTATTTCTTGCAATTTCCGGTTACTCCACACCTTATTTGGAGTGACGCGCCAGCTCATTGTGCTGCCATTTCGGCTCTCGGCTAATCTCGCTTCCTTTGTTTACCTGCTTGGGAATAAAGAAACGTTGGATAACTCATCATAGCCGCCATGGAAGGATTCAGTAAGGACCTCGATACCAAATTATCCTTTTACGAAGGTCATCTCCCTCATTCTCTTGGAGTCAACTACGCAATTAAATGGACAGCGGATTGAGATTTTGGTTCTTGTCAGGGGCACGAGGTTCTAACCCAGAGAACACGAAAAGATGATGGAGGAAAGGGCCAAGTCATCGCAGAGACAAAGACTCCTGGACCATTCAGGGCCTGTGTTTGAAGAAGGCTTCGGGGATTGAACTCATAGAAGATATTGCGCTTGCGCAGGTGACGGGTAGGAATACAACAGCAAACAGCAACCAGCAAATAGCGGACAATCAGGGATTCATTCCATCAGCCTAGGTTAACAAAATAAATTTCCCACAGTGATTTTGAAAAGAGTATTTGGCACTTGGAAGATGAGGTGGTTTTACACTGTCGGGTCTCTTGTTGGAATTAGACCAGACTGTTGTCAACGCTAAAATGGGATTTCAGAAAATCCAAGCTCTATTGACTGGTCGGAGTCTGCGGCATGAGCCTCAATATTAACGAACCTGACCCATCCAAATAAATATAAAAATTCACAAGTTCTGAGGCATCGGTACAAGGAAAGTCACCCATTCTGCGGAGTATTCAATGAACTTCGGTCCTGGGGAGGACCCAGCCTCGCCAACATCTCAGCGCCTGCTACTTCACTCCAATGTTGTGAGATGTTCCTCCACCACTGCATCAAAGATGACTTCTACGGCGCAATATTATTTACTTTGGTTTGGGGGCTATCTAAACGAGAAAGGGGTGCGAGTATCTCAGGTACAGCTTATGGACTCAGTGGGAAGATTGTCAGAGTCAACATATTTGAAATGAGAAGGGGGGCGGGAGCTTACCCAATAGTTGCTATTATTGGAATAGAAAAGAATTTATCTAGGAACATAAGTACCTGTGACATAAGAAAGTTTAAGATTTGAAGCACTTCGAATGACTTTTCCATCTACAATTTTTATCGCTCTGTTTTGCCTGGCATCTGTTCATTGTATCATGGGACCCCTCAGATCAGATCTTCATCTTTATTCGAAATTCGGTGTTTGTTAGCTGCTATGAGAAGAATAACACACCCCGCTCTTACTTGCCTCTCATTTTGTCATGAACGCCCACTTGGAGCGTGATCGCGGCTACCAAAACAGCGAATTGCACTAGAAGGTCTAGGGAATTCATCTATATAATTCAGCCTTACCCATGAAACGGTGCACACATTGTGAATTTATGTATATAATGCGTTTTGCTTTGCTATCTTGAATAAATCTCAAAGATGTCGAGGCAACGAAGGCCAGGAAGAGCTTGCTTATCCAGTGAAGCCATCAAGAAAATTCTCCCTTGAATACATATTCACTTCTGTTCCTCTCGATTCTCGCTGCAATAAGCCGAGATGTCGACTCCTTACTACTATATCAACTCAACCCCCCAATGCTCCTGAAACAACCACCTATCAACCACCAACCACCAACCCCAACCTCCCTTCCAACTCCTACCTCTCAACACATTTATAATACAATAGCACTACCCTGTTCCAAAGCACACACTCTTTTCGACCTCAAACTTTTCCCCAAATCTAGTTCTATCTACTCTCTCTACCGTTTTGCCATCTTGAAAGCGCTTCAACGAGCCCAAGATCACCAGGAGAACCAACACGAATCTCATCTCTTGAGTCGTTGATCAAACCACACTCTTTTTATTACCGCTTCCTGCATAACATTCTTTTGAACCCACCTACTCTCGATCGGTTTCCACACGCTATTTGAAGGGGGGCACAAATTCACTCTCTCAAGCTTTGCTCGTGGATGCAAGCAAACACGAACACAAACAGGGACTACTTCAACTGTGCAGCTACTCTGTCGAATCTTGCTCACCACGAAGAACTACACCAACAAGAAATCCAATCTTGACACACAGTCGCTCTATTCTTGAATCTCTTGTCCAAGCACCTGTGCTGCGTGCTTGACCACCTCCCTTCATCTCCGGCAATCACAAATCCGGCATTAACTATCCGATTGTTTTCACTTCTTCACAAACTCCGTAATGGCCCAAACACCACAAACTCCTGTCCATATTGCTCTCGACGGAGAGTTTGCTGACCATTCACCGATCGGTCCAGCGGGAATGAGCGCTCCAGTACCCACCAAGTTTGCCAAGGCAAAGCCCTTGACAGAGAAGCAAAAGGTGCAGCAAGCGTTTGCAAACCTCTACGATGATGAGGACGACTTGATCGACCTCACATCCCCAGGTTGGAGATCTGGGAAAGCCCAACAAACTCAGATCACCGACGTGACAATTCAAGATGTTGGTGATTTTGAGGTCAAGGGTGAGGATATTCGAGAGGGCATGGAAATGCTTGCTGGCGGTGCCATGGACATTTCCAATAGCGCTGAATCAGAAATGGAAGGAAGCTTTGTCATTCGCACTGAATGGATGGGTACAAGTCAGTTCTATGCGGAACTACTGTTGGAATTGCAGAAGAATGTAAGTCTTAATTCATCCAGTGAACAATGGAGGCTGACTTTGATTCAGGGAGGCTTAGACCAAGTCATCGCGTACCGTGAAGCAGTCGCTCGAGACGCATCTTGTTTTCCATACGACCCTGTCCCATTGCTCACTCTCAGCATCATCTATGGACAGCTTGGATTTTCAGATGTCGCAGCAGGTACTGCCTACCGCGCTCTCATTCTCATCGAAGCTGCCATGAGAATTGCCACGATGTCCCTCCCCACCAACAACCTCATTGTCGCTGCTCCAGTCTACCCTCAGCTCGACGCACTTGCAAATACCCTCATACACACGAAGTACAAAGGGTTTGGTCCACATGCGTTGGAGGACGAGCTGCAAAATCTCCATCGCCAAGCTTTCCAGATTCTTTTGGCTGGTCTACTTGGTACTGCTACCAATTGGGAAGGGCTTATCATTGTGAAGGCAGCGCTGAAGTTGTATCCACAGGATACTGAGCTCAAAGAACTCCAAGACGACTTGAAGATTGCGTTCTTGGACCGAAGCAGAGGCTACAAGGAGCTCCAACATGAGATGAAGAAAGAGGATCTGATTGAAGCGACGAGAATGGGCAAGATCTATCAAAAGAAGTATCCTTGGATGGATCAAGATCTGTACAAACGGACTCCAAAAACTTTGCGAGAAGCTAACAAAGGTTTTGAGACTAGCAGCTGTGAAGTCAAGACTGTGATTTTCGGCGATGCAAAGCCAAGTGTTGCTCAGGAGGGTGAAGACGTCGGGCCACTGGGAATTTTTGCCACTCGCGACATCGAGGAAGGCGAGATCGTCATGGTTGACAAAACCCTCACTGGAGTTTTGAATGTCCCTTCACGCAAGCTTGAGCACTGTGACGCCTGTCAGGGTTGCTTGATACCACCATACATGCATCCAGAAAAGATTGTACACGCTTCATGCTGTGGAAAAGCTGCATACTGCTCCCTGGACTGCTACAAGCTGGCATCAGAAGGTTATCACAAAGTACTGTGCGGTCAAGATTTCGACTGGCTTTACGAGAAGATCGGATCGGTCAACAAGTCTGGCGCGGGATCACACTGGAAGCCGGTGAACTTCTTGAGAGTCATCGCCGTAGTCCTTTCTGATATGCGCAAGTCAAAAACAAAGGCAAAGATCCATCCTCTGCAGCATCCTCTTGTTGCACGGATGTCCGCAAATTACCCTCCCGATACCAAAGTATTCGATCAATACGATTCATCGCATTCCTGGCTCTATTTCACCAACGTTATCGCGCCTACGCAGATTCTTCTCCAGCTTGGCGTTAACTTGTACACAGACCCCTTCTGGACTCAAGAAGTTATCCAGACGATCTACTGGAGAATCGAAAACAACGCGAATATGGCTACAACAAACCTCACCGGGAAAGAAACCCACTTGGTGAACATAAACCCTAACTACTTGTTTTTCAACCATTCATGCGAGCCAAATATCTCCTGGCACGGTGCCTGTCCCAGTGGAGACGTCGGCATCGATTGGTTGATGACTCCGGACGGTGAGCTGTTACAACCCGGATGCAGCGCCGTTTGGTGCATAGCCGCGCGAGATATCAAGAAAGGCGAAGAACTCAAGATCTCGTACGTTGGTAACCCCAAAGGCGACGAGGATGCGGGAAGCGAAGGTGGGAGAGAAGGAAAGCGTGCATGGCTGTCGAAGTGGTTTGACAATGGCTGCGGATGTGCGATCTGTGATGAGGAGAATCGCTTGGAGAAGTCGAAAGCAAATAAAAAAGAAGAACATCAGCCAAATGCGGACTTTGAGATGAAGGGTGTTGTGGAGAATTAAGGCTGGTCAAGTCAAGACGAAATGTTTGGTACACCACAGTTGGCATATTTGCGAGATTTTCAGGGTTGGCGATGGGTTGGATATGCTACAATGGGAGACTGCGTTGGGTTTTCATTTTTATAACACTGTGGAAGATGGCGATGAATTTTCTTAGCTTAGATTGAAGGGAGAATGTGTGGAGGACAAAGTACGGCAGGATATCTTGTTCATTTTGTTTGCACTGCGATGGATTTTGCGTTGAGTTATTGATGGACTTAAAGCATAGAATCTAGACAGCGCTGCGATGAACACCCTTTATTACTCAATCAAGCATTTATTTGAACAGCCTAATGTCTTCTTTTGGTTTTGTGACATTTGATGTATTGGATTATTTACATTGAGGAGGCGAGTCTTGGGGGGTTTGTCCCCAAGCTCCACGATGCCGTTTCGCGACGCCAGTTTACATTTTACTCTCCATGTCGCCGGAACATTCTCAAACATTAGATACTTTTCCCACAAGGCTTGTAGGGAGGAATGTTGCTCGTGTGTTTTGACTACACCGCGCAGGAATGTAAAAATGATGGCATTTGCCATCGCGATATATTTTTAAGGTTTTGGAAAACCAAAGCTCCTCCATCAGGTATTATGTCATCGATATGGCAACGGAACTACCTCTGCTCTCTGTCGATTCCTTACGACATTCGGTCCTTCCAACACCAAGCCCAGCAGGAAATGCAGGTTGGGATGAGTTACACCGTTTCCAACTTCACCAAGCATATCAGCGCTCGCAACTCTTTGGCTTCACGATTCGGGAGTTGGACGATCTTGGATGCTGGTCTCAATCAGAGGCAAAGAAGAGTGATCTTCCTGATGGGAAAACAATACTACCTCCATTTCTTTCCCAAGGATCGTGGCAACTAGGCAAAATTCCTATTGAGGATGGGTCACTTGGGATGTGGGACGTGAACAACCCAATTGTTTGGAATGCCCTCATGCCGAGTTTATTACTAGTTAGTCAGTGGATTTTGAGTGCCCACATGGAAACATGGTACGTTTGATTCCATGGAAAGAGACTCATTATCAAATCACTGATGACCCCAAAATCGCAGGATCGATGGAATATCGTTGAACGAATGGCAGAAAGTCCCGGCAAATGAAGTTCCAGACGGATTCCCGAAGGACCATCCTGGGTATCAGGCGTTCTTTTTCGAGCCGCGAGACGGCATCACGGTTGCACAGAACATCGAGCTCCAGCGGAAGCAAATCAGGAATCTCAAGGCCTATCTCCGCTACAAGATTGACATAATTCCTACAGATGGTCTCCCCGTAGGATCCCTCATTTGTGGTCTGCACACCGCCGATCCCGCTACCCATAAGAATAGAAAGTATGATGTGAGCACAGTAACAATCGATGTTCAAATACTTAGGCCTCTACTGCGGCCAGATATAACCGAATCGGAGAGGCTAGTCCAACAACTCCTTGTTGCAAAAACGGTATTCATCACTTGACCCTTGACATGAAATCGTGACTAGAGCTGACAACAGCAGATCATGCATGAAACTATGGTAAGACTGTTATATGTACCTAAACTTATTTGGTACATAGCTAACTTTGACGGGAAACTTCTAGCACGCATTTGGGAAGTACACTGGGACGGGAAACAGAGTGGTATTGGATGGCTCAGAACCGGTATGCTATTTCCTCGGCTGTTCTAATTTGATTTTCTGTCTAATGTCTACACAGTTCTTTCGGGATGAAGAAATTTCAGAGCTTGGAAATTCGTGGGAGAACGGAGTACTTCAATCCAAAACGTTTGAATTCCATGATCAAATACTGACTAGTCGTAGACGCTTGGTGGTGTATTACAAAGTTTGAACAAATCAATTGGAAATCGGTTTTCAATGGAACTCGCTCTGGGTCTTGCATCTGTAGACTTCCTAAATTATATCTAATACGGTGATGGGCAATGGGAAGAGGGATTGGCTTCACGTTTTCGAGCATCCACAAAGTTCGGCAAAGGAGCTACCTATACTGTAAGTCAAAAGTTTGGTCCAGAATTCTGAATATCACTCACAATCGTGAAGTATTGGCCCGTCCAAACCCAGTTCTGCGAGAACATGCTCCAGGAATTCTTCTGGTTGCACGTCATGAAGTTCGGCTCGGGTGCTCTGAAGCCACGAAGGATTATAGGTCGTAGTCTTACGAAAGAGGCAGTAAGGTATCCACATTATCCGAAGGACGAGAATTCAAGAGGGCGTACCAGATGTACGATAACGAGGGGATATTCTGTGAACCTGACTACCCAATGGATGGGGATGATGTGGAAAGGTGGCGAACAGATGAGGAAGTTCGGTTCAAGGCCATTGTCAAGTTGTTCGCACTACAGGAGCAACACGCAAAGATAGAAGAGAAGACGCGCAAGGCAGAAGACCTTGCGCATCCAGGGCCCACAATAGCCGCCCAAGAAAAACAGAAGAGAGACGACTTCATTACCCTGCAAGACGAAGAGAAAGTTCTTGATGAGGCGTTCAGAAAATATCGGCCGTACCAGTTTGACGATACAGCAAATCTGTACAGACAGTTGACCAAATCAAAGTTTCCAA
Source organism: Leptodontidium sp. MPI-SDFR-AT-0119 (assembly GCA_020726505.1). Lineage (NCBI taxonomy): Eukaryota > Fungi > Ascomycota > Leotiomycetes > Helotiales > Leptodontidiaceae > Leptodontidium > Leptodontidium sp. MPI-SDFR-AT-0119. The sequence continues at coordinate 378,325 of JAHLEZ010000017.1, forward strand.
GGGTCCGAGCCGAGTGTCTGCTGTGCATGGCGGCAATGTGCGGAGGATTGAATCCAGGAGCGGATGCGGCAACACTGCTAGTCGAAGGCAACATGGAACTGTTGCTCCTTGACGCCGACGACCCATTCATCCAGGTAACGATAAACGATATACAGAAGAGGGCGGCAACCGTCGCAGAAACAAAGCTAAACGATGACAAGCGAGTCAAAGAGATAAAGGAGAGGAACGAAGCCCTGGATGCGAAACGGAAGCGAGAAGAATCGGGATCTAGTGGAGAGGAAGAAACCACCGATCCAAAGCGCCGGAGGGTCGACGAGGGTTATTATAGTAAAGAGCCGAAGCCAGTGGAAGGTGAGGAAAGTAGTGAAGAGGAGCCCTTAATTACCTCCTCGAAGCGTCTGATGCAGCCTAGCATCTTCGATCGATAGTCATAGACGGAATAAAAGGGATGGTCGACGACATTGTGTTACCAAATATATGTTCTGGCTAAACCGTGGGATGACCAGCCACAGTTGCTGAAGTAACAAATGTCCAAAGTTAAAGTCGAGACATTTGCTCGATCTATATGCTCGTTGCCCTCTGGTGAGCCAGAATGTACCCGCCCAAGTCTAGAAAGCTACGCTTTGAGCGCTGGATTTGAGGAATCCAGCGCCCTCCGGAACTCCACAAATTTAACCATCACAGCAATCAAGTTTCAAAGTATTTGAAACAACACAGTACTTATGAAACTAATACTACAAAATCGTCTGCCTGTCCTTAATGCTGGAAGCAAACGCTGTGAGACCACCGGCTAAAATTATGTGACAAACCATTCCTCCGAAATGCCAGGATAAATGAGAAAGGAGGAAACGCTCTAAGCTGGAATTGGAGAATAAGAATACTAACAGCCATTGTACCAGAATAAAATCTACCCGGATACAACCAAGTCTTTAAATTCGAAACTTCCAGTGATAGAATGGCAAGCCTCTCACGAATGCTCAATCCCGTCATTTTCTGTGACAAGGGTTTTCCTTTCCCACTCTCCATCATCTTCCTCGATCTCATACATATAATTGGAGATATCTCTCTCCTCGATCATGCCATCCGGAGCCTCTGGACTCCCTTGAGTCTCAGGTGTCTCGGTTGCATCATTCTCCTCGCAAGTGACGAACATTGCCAACTTAGCCTCGTCGAGATCCTCATCCAAGATGAACTTCATACATTCCAGGGCTCCGAAATCGATCCAGAAAGGGTCCTCCTCCTCTTCTTCTCCGGTGGACACAGTAGGTGTAACTGTGATATTGACGACATCGGCGGAGTGATCAGAGCCATCGATGTCTCGCTTATTGAGTGTTCCCCATGGCATAATTTCAAGGAAGCTATCCTGGAAAGCGGTTGGCTTGGAGAAAGGAGTGGAACGAGCTTCAGTCTTCTTCATGGTCTCGTTGAGATCTTTGCTAGAAGGTGCGATACCCTGACTAATATCTCGGAAGTACTCGCCGCTAGCGAAGACTAGTTCTGTAGGGACGCCTTCAAGACTACTGAGTTGTTTGGTGATTTCATGGACTAGTTGAATTTGTTCTTCCCATGGAGCGCCGGTATGTTCGAGATAGTGCAATTCATTTTGGAAGCGCTCAATCAAACCGATGGCTTGGTCAATGGCCACCGTGTTTTCTGGAGCATCTGGATGAGGTGCCGAACTTGAGTTCTGGTAGAGAGCTTCTGGAAGATCACGACCATAGAGTCTGGTCTGAAAACCTGCAAATATTTGGCGTTGGCGCTCACGGAAGACGTTGTTGATACGCTTGTTATAGTCTGCCGAACTGTATCTTGGGTTGCTGAGCTCTGATTTGGAGGCTTGCGACCGGTGTAGGAATGCAACATTGTCCTTAGTTGTCAACTTCCTTTGATCGCTGTGGAGGAAAGCCTCTTCCTTGGTTCGTCTCTTTTCAACAGGGAAACTTCGGCGGGACAGCTGATAGGATCCAGCCGACTCTGCAGTGTTGTCGACTGAGTTCTCAATCGGTGTGTCAACATCTGGAGCAGAACTATCCGTACTGATAGTCGTTTCTTCGGTAGTTTCGGCTTGAGAATCTAATTGGGATTCAACAAGAGTTTCTACTGAAGACATATCCTCGCCTGGAAGTTTGAAGTCAGACTTTATCGGGTTGCCCACCCCAAACACAGCTGAAGCTGGAAAATCGATTAGTTTCTTCTTAATCATAACCCCCATAGCTTTCTCAATTTGTGTCAGCTCCTTTTCGCAGGAGTCGAGATCATTTAGCGAAATACTCGGAGTGTTCTGGATCATTTGGCGTGCTTGATCGATACTGAGACGGCCGAGTCTGTTGTTCAGTTTGCGAGTGCGAGCAAGCAGCAGGATCTTCTCCTCGAGACCGGCAAAAATATAATAGGCATGCAGATTTGCAAAAAGAGCATCTTGCTCAGCTTGTTGTGTCAGACTCAAGGGTGGATCTGAACGAGGATTCTTTTGGCGGGTCTGGATCTCCGACAAGATGTGCTTCTGAAGGGCAAAAAGCACATCGTAATACGTGGGAGGGTCTGTAACGAAGTTTATTCTGATCCGAGTAGCGATAACTTTGGAGAGATGATCGATTTGTCGGCTGGCCTGGTCAACGGTAAGTCGCCCTCCTCTGTTCAGGTAGTCTAACTTGTCTTTCAGTTCAATGATGCTGTTCTTGAGGTCAATCTTGACGCCTTCGTGGTAGTTGTCAATCTCGACTGGCTTCCACATGGCAGCACGAGAATGTAACTGGTTGGGTGCAGTCTCTTCCTGGGACCCCACATCGCTGATATATGCGAAGTCCTCCAACACACCACCGGTCAGAGACGATGGTTGGAGGTTAGCAGCAGGGACCAAGAGGCCATTGGGAGTTAGTGCGACTGGTACTGGGCCAAGCTCTGCGTTAGATGGCTGAGTATTATCAATTTTATCAGCATTTTCGTGAGACTGCTTAATGGGAACTGATCCAGCGCTAGAATGACTGATTAGCATTTACTTGTGGAAATTTGGAGGATATTTTTGATCAAGCGAGCATTGCTTCCCTGGCAATTTGCCAGATTTTGCTATTTGAAGGAAATTTTTAAAGGCTATACTGGAGAGGATGTAGAGGTCTTACCTGTATGCCAGAATGGCAGCTGCAATGATAGGTGTGAATTTCATCGTGCTTGTGTAGCAGAATTATTGAGCGGAATGTTGTATAAGAAGGGGGAGCAGTGCAGAATTATCAAATAAATTAGGATAAGAAGAAGTTAGTGCCGTAATAAATGAAAATGCTCATTGATTTTTAGCCTACCGTGGGAACGCTTTCTCCATAACGCTAGAGACTAGATCGTTCGTGGAGTAGTTGTTGCGCAAAGAGTGTAGGAATGAGAATCAAGTGTGGTTCGGTACCATTGTTGGAAAGGGGAACTTAGACCTTGACATCCGTGAGAAAATTAAGACACGGACAAACTCTACCTTTTCTAGGAAGATTGAACGATTGTTGAATGGGCAGTCGAAAAAGAAATCTAGGTGCAATGCGTTCTACGAAATCCAAGTCTTTGATGGAATCTACAGGTATGTTGGGAGAGATGCGATAAGGAATGCTTTACATATGTGCAGCGAGCAGCTACCGAAAATAATTTAAGTCCACCACATCATCGCTTGTGGGCACGGAGATAGGTGGTTTGATAATTACATACTTGTACATTCCCTCTAATCTCTCTGCGTGATGGCATTTATAGCAGGCCTTGCTTTTGCAAATCAAGGTAGACCTTTTCGGGCATGACGTTACCCTCCGCATCCTCCATCTGAACTACACTGCCCTCGTCCTTCTTGCCTTTGGTCTTGTCTCTTTGGATCTTGTCCCATAGCTTAACAGCATCCGCGATATCGGTGATCTCTCTGAACAATGTGGTGTTGGTGATTCCCAAACACTTCAATCCATATATATGGCGAGTCTCGTTGAAATGCTTGTCAAATGCTCTTCGACCCATATAGACGTAGTTTCCACAGATCTCGCACTTGAATTCCACCCCAAGACCGTGAAGCTTGTATAACCAAAAAGGAATTGGCTTCCCATCCCAGGCCAGCGGTAGCTTAAGTGGATTATAGATCTTCTCGTCGCTGTCGGATTCGCTGTCTGAATCTCCTCCCTGAGGCGCCGCAGATGAACTCTCTGCGAAAAGTGCGTCCAGTTCCATCTGTCGCTCTCTTTCGGTCATGCCTTGCTTCCTCTCAACATTGACCCGAGTATCGCTCCTCTCTCCTGACATCGCTGCTGCCAACCGCTTTACTCGATATTCTCGATCAGCGATCGCCCGCTCTTTCAGCCGCAACGTACTCGTGCCTCGCTTTCCAGCCCCAGGCTCCCCGTTGCCTCCTGACTCGGCTTGTCGTGCTGATCTAGCCTCGGCCGCCCGAATGTGCTTCTTTCCCGTCAAATGAGCCCTGTAAACATTATCGTTTTTGAATTCTTTCTCACAGTCGGCACAGTAGAGGGCGTCACCACTGGGTCCATTTATAGGTCCTTGTGGTTCGGGCTTCCAAGCTGGGATATCATCGTCGTTCCAAGCCTTCTCAAAATCCTCGTCGAAGCTTGCGAAGAGACTCTGGAGATTCTCAAGGGGCCGTGTTCGTCGCAGGAAGCTCTCAAGATAACTGGCCAACTCCCCAACATAATTGAAGTATTGGTCAGTCATCTTGTCTGGACGCTTGACGGAGCATTGTGGAGGTGTGAAGATGTCGAAGGCCTCGAGATATTGTAGATAAGTGAGTCTCTTGATATTAGGTAGGTTGAGGTACATCTCGTGGATTGTGGTGAGATCCAGGTATCTGCCAAACGCCTCTTCTCCAGTGAACATATTGTCAATCTCGTAGGTTGTGGTTTCTCCTTCACCAGTTGCCTTCCTCTTGTATGCTCTCTCCAGGTTTTCGACTGGCTCATTTGGGTACCGTTGGTGGAATGACTTGATATCCGAGAGTTGTTTGTAGAATTCCTCTAATGGTTCGCCGGTAGATATCGACTGGATCTCCTTGGTGCGGGCGCCCTCTGCATCTTTGTAGATCTCGAGTAACCGCTTCGATTGGTCTTGAATTCGGTCGAGGAAGCCTGCAATTTGATGATCTCGATTTAGACGCTCGCGGACCTTGGAATTGAGGGTTAGCATAAATCAAAAGAGCTTCTTGGATAAGGGTATTACCAGTCGCGGCTCCTCAGCAACACGGTCACTGATGCCCTGCTCGAGTCTCTCGAGATCCTCATGGAGGAATCTCTGCTCCTCCAAAATCATATTGGATGATGGTCGCTGTCCGGGGTACCAAGAATTCGATCAGGGTCAGTAGTCAAAAGCGTTGGGGTTCGGAGGTGAAATGTCAGGAAACAGAGTCAGGACATGTGAGGCTGTTTATGAGGCCGAATTCTCAGGTTCGGGTCGAGAGGTCCCAAGAAATCGAAGTTTTGCGCCAGCCAATCAAGTCGCGCTTGTCGGCAAAATGGCGCTAAAGTTTAAGCCTTGTGCTCTGGGCTGGATTCTTGAGTTCTTTCCCCAGACAAACCCTTTTCAACAACACCATATACAACAACCCAACAACCGCAATCATGGCAGACGGTATCGATCGCAAGGCGGATGAGAGAATGGAGTTCACCACGTCTGCTGATGTCTCTGTGGCCCCCACTTTCCAGTCAAGTATTTCTCCCCGTTCCCTTCCTTCGAATCTCCGCTAAGTTTAAAAACAGTGCACCTCAAAGAGAATCTCCTCCGGGGTATCTACGCATACGGATATGAGTCTCCTTCGGCCGTCCAATCTCGTGCGATTGTGCAAATCTGCAAGGGTCGCGACACAATTGCCCAGGCGCAATCTGGTACTGGTAAAACTGCGACCTTCTCCATCAGCATGCTCCAGGTCATCGACACAGCTGTCCGCGAAACCCAAGCTCTCGTTCTCTCCCCTACTCGCGAACTTGCGACACAGATTCAGTCCGTTGTGATGGCTTTGGGAGACTACATGAATGTACAGTGCCATGCCTGTATTGGAGGCACCAATGTGGGAGAGGATATTCGCAAGCTTGACTACGGACAGCACATAGTTTCTGGAACCCCTGGACGAGTAGCCGATATGATCCGTCGCCGAAATCTGCGAACCCGCCATATCAAGATGCTGGTTCTTGACGAGGCTGATGAGCTGTTGAACCGTGGATTCAGAGAGCAGATCTACGATGTCTACCGTTACCTCCCTCCTGCGACTCAGGTCGTAGTCGTTTCCGCTACTCTCCCATACGATGTTCTCGACATGACCACCAAATTCATGACCGATCCAGTTCGCATTTTGGTAAAGCGTGACGAGTTGACATTGGAGGGCCTCAAACAGTACTTTATTGCCGTGGAGAAGGAGGAATGGAAGTTCGATACACTTTGCGATCTCTACGATACACTTACGATTACCCAGGCAGTCATCTTCTGCAACACTCGGAGAAAGGTCGATTGGTTGACGGATAAGATGCGTGAGGCTAACTTCACTGTTTCCTCGATGCACGGCGAGATGCCACAAAAGGAGAGAGACAGTATCATGCAGGATTTCCGTCAAGGCAATTCGAGAGTTCTGATTTCCACAGACGTCTGGGCTCGTGGTATCGATGTTCAGCAAGTTTCTTTGGTTATCAACTACGACTTGCCTAGCAACCGTGAGAACTATATCCACAGAATTGGTCGAAGTGGTAGATTTGGACGGAAAGGTGTTGCGATCAACTTCGTAACTAGCGAGGACGTTAGAATCTTGAGAGATATTGAGTGTAAGTTTAGTTTTACTGGCTTTCTGGACAGGCTGCTAATGAAATTCAGTGTATTACTCAACCCAGATCGACGAGATGCCCATGAATGTCGCAGATCTGTTGACTTAATGGATTCTCGACAGGAGCCAATTTCAAGGAATGAGCTACATCATTGGACAGTCCACATGCATGGGCATGTCGGGCATGGGGTTGCGTGGGAGGAAGGGGCAATTTCCACAAAAGTAATGATTTTTCTGCATTCTGGGTCCAGGCGTTTACTGACATTCGGAATATCAAGGTGCAAATGCAAATTTTCCAAATTGAATCACACAAGCTTCTGCTTTCCTAAATATGGTTGAAGGATATGTACCAACGGTTTCGGTTTTGCCACACAATACGAGAAATCATACCCAATCGTTGTACCTATATCCACCTGTGACTAGTGGCTCCATACCAATGACTTGGCCACGATATGCCTCTTGCCTACAACAAGGTGCTTTTAGAACAGCTCCCTTCCGTGCCTACCAAATCATACATGCCAAAACGGATCCAACTTAATTGATTTGTTCACTGGTTTCGGTTGCATGCCCAATATCTACTTAGAACTTTGGTTAATGGTAGTTAATAATCACCAGTGTCTTTCGCGTTAACTCTATTCTGCTTGCCTATATTCTGTGGGGTTTGCATTCACGTCTAAATTCATCGGCATCATCTGATCTCTGAAGTCACATATAACCATAATTTTCTAAATCACGAACGGGGAGTTTTGCAGGCGATATATAAAACGAAACCATGCTCAATTTAAAGTTCAGAACATCCTAACCTAAAAGCTCAAGATAAACTCATTCAAGTCATCGTCATCTGTCCATCCATTTGCCCAATCTCTGCCTTGTTATCCGTCCCATCAATTCGTGTCTTTTTTGCGTCCTTTTAACAATTTGGGTTTATGCGAACTCTTGACAAGTAAGAAACCCAGAACAAGTATAAAACAAGATATGTATGTATATTGACAGTTTGACTAATTGTCATGGCCATAAATGCAATAGTCATCATTGCAATAGCCGTCCTTTTCAAGCTTTTTACAGGGGCCCATTCTGGAGAGATACCAGAGGGCGTCATACTCCTTCGCCGTCAATGGCCGACGGTATGTATCGTGATTGCGCTTGCATTTCTCCTTTCTGTGGTTGGAGCAATCAGATCGTAGATAATGCCATTGGCAGATCGACAGGTTCTTCATCTTGCCGATGAGATCGTAGTCTGCGATTTTGTCGACGATTAAATTGTTATCCCTGAGTCGGTTTCCTGCGGTGTCCTTAGCTTTTGGAATGAGTCGTCCCGCATTCTCAACAAATCTCTCGCCTGTGAAGTCCCACTCGAGGGGATTGTATGGCACGGTAGATGCTGTGGTCTTTGATGGCGAGGTACATGTTGCTTTAGATCTAACCACTGCTGTCGAGGAGACGGCAGGTGTTGCTTTGGGAGAAGTTGGTAATTGTAGCTGAGCCTTGGTAGCCCAATTTAATGGAGCCGGAGATTCGCTCTTCTTAGTAGCGGCTTTGGAAATAACTGGAGAAACGGCATCATCACTTTGAGCAACAACCAACTCCGACTTCCTCCATGATTCGACTCGTAGAGACTCGCTCTGGCTGAAAAGGGGTGTGAGGATCTCTGTAGTGTTGAACCCCAATTCAGCAATCAGAGGATGAACAGTTCCCGGCCCCGTGGATATCAAAGTGATCCGCTGCTTGGAACCCGAAGCCTGACCAGCGTAGGGGCTCAGCACCGGCACGTACCCTCCGTCATGCGCACAAGCTAAGAAGATCTGCTCGCACTGAGGGGTGTCAATGTTCAATTTGAAATTCTCTAAAAATTTTGAGTTAGCATCAGTGCGACTATCTGCTATTCCTGGATATCTGGCTTGCACCTGTGGAGTGGGTTTTCGTACCTCGAATCTTATTATCGGCTGCTTCCTTTCCAGATCCCACATCCACAAAGTCGATGAAGGGATGTCTCTGCGAGAAACCTGCCCAGAATTGCGTTACTTCCTGGGGATTATAAACCTTATTCTCCTTCTTGAAGTGGTATCCCAGCCCTGTCAAGTTGGCATATGCCTTTACAACGATGGGGATTGACTTTGCGTTCTTGAATGAGGGGCCAAGGGAAAGCAGATATTCTCTGATTTTTTCCATGAGCTTGTCTGCTGCAGCTTGTCCACCTTTGTGGCCTTGGGATATAAATTCATCTGCGAAATAATAAATATCGGCGTCTGCATCGATCAGTACTGATACGAAGCGAGATGTCTCCTGTGGGTGGGTCAGTATATATATATATCTATCTATTTTTAATCTTTCCCTCACGAATTTGAGAGCCTGTCTTGCTTGTAATTGTCAAACGACGCATAGCCCTTCAGGAAATTGAAGTGGTGTTTCAGGCGCCGAAATGTTTGACCTCAAAAGGGGGGCGGGGGGCGGGATCGAGGGACATACCAAGTTAGCGCCAACCTTCCCACGTAGTGTCGCAACTTCATCTTCTAATTTCTTGCTCATGGACTTCCAATGGTGTCTACTGTTTATTTGATCTTTGAGATCGACTTGCAGCTCTAGGATCTTGGCGGTGTATCTAGCCTCCATTTCTGGAATCTGAATAGTGTTAATGTACTCCAACCGGTTTATCGTCGATTCTAGATGCGCTAGTATTTCCTTAGAACGATTTCGTGTTAGCACTAATTCTTTAACAATATCCTAAGCCTCGGTTTTTTAGGGCTGCACTGTGGCCCGGCTGATCTCGAGGCAATTAAAGCGGAAAAGATACTCTATGGGATGCTAACCTGATTGAAGTCAAACTGTCGATTTGCGATGGTGCGAAATCCCTCAGCACGTTCGCGGAGATCAGCTATGCCATTACTGCTACTGTCACTAGCATTCCCTGCATTGACAGTGACCTTAGCCATGCTGAGATTCTATAGATCGTGGGATTTTAAACTCTCGAATGTGTATTGGAATTGTTGTGGGGAGAGTTTGACAGCACTGAAACTGATGTCTTTATATTCAGTAGCGTCGCTTAGGCTACCTAGGTGTGGGTCCTTAGAAGCCTACCAATTGGTTGTGACAGGGCCTACTTGGAATCACAAAGAAGAAGATCGCACCTTCGAGATTGTATTGGACAGCAGCCTTCCACAACATGCGACGTGAGGTCTGATGACAAAATTCGGAATACTTTGGTACTTTCAAGGTAAGGTAGAGTATGTATAGGTTTGGGTATGGGCAGACGTGGAAAAGATGATAGACACGTGACGAGGCTGGAGTTGTAGCCTTAGGTAGGAAGCAGGGAATATCAAAGGAAAGGGGCTGCGAAGAAGTAATTGGTCTTTATATATTAAGTCATGAAAATACTAGTCTTAATTAGGATTAAGTTATGAGTCATAGACTAAAATAGATCGCTGCGCTAGTTGTGACTCATAGAAGTTTCGCCGAAAGTAAAGCCGAGGCTAACTTACTAACAAAGACTGCGTAAAAAGTTCAACTCTTTATTATGTTCATTATTTAAAAACCATAGATTTAGATTACTTTTCTAGACATTCGTTATTAAAACATTCAAGTTCATTGATTGATTTTATCAAATTACTGAATTTATACGAATTATGATTTAAATTTATATGTTTTTGTTTAAGTAACTATTAGCAAAGTTAATCTTTATTTTTTAATTTTATTTTTGTCTTAAAATTTTGTGAAAGTATAACGATTTTACCTTTGTAAATATCGCTTGAAAAAATGTTACGAATAGCCAGGTTATAAAGATTCATGCATCGGGGGGCCTGTAGATTCGTAGAGCCAAGGTGTGCTGACAAATTGGATGAAGTACTACTTCCAAGCATTATTAACTACTGAAGATCTTTTGGATCATCGCTTACTACTAGATTAGATATATCTCTTTGGATTTACTAAACACCCAGGTTACTTCGTCACATTTTCTGGTGCTGTCGATGATTCACTTGCAGCTCTTGAAGAATTATCAAAACCCGGCAAAGCCCAAACGCCCTAATTCGAGGATCCAACTGTTTTATTGAGTGCCTGAATATCACGCACAGGGTTCCAAATACAAATACATTAATTTGATGAGAAAGCTACCAGACCATTAAACTAGAGAAGGGACAACATTCAGTTCATTGCGCATTCTCTGTTGAGGATGTTCGGCACTGTGAGCTAAGGCGGGCCTAGACTCGCTTGTTTTCTAGCTACAGTGGAGACTTTCAGGGGCTCGCTTACGAAGTTACAGGTCTTCAGCGCTGTGCAGTCGAACGTATTTTACACGATCCAGCTCTAACTCTATGTGAACGTTAAATTACCAGCACTGTCACAAGAATTACTAGCAATGCTCTTGGAGATTACCCCTTGGCGCCGTTTTGCCTCGGAACAGCAGAAGCCGACCCATTCCTGCCTACAAACATCCATGGCAGAATCGTCCCATTGCGGCACGCTTGGATTATCACTCGAGCCACGCACGAAGGTGATGTCGATGTAGGATAGGTGCAGCTGAGACCCACTCAGCAAGAGTGCTACGATACCTTCAATCGTGGATTTTTTTGGTGGGGTGGGGTGACAGAACGAGGGTGAATCCGACATTAGGATGAACTGTTTGTTGTGTTGAGGTAGCCGAGTTTCAACTCCCGAGCGCTTGCCTAAGCCTTCCAATATGGGGATGCATGGCTTGAGATTAAAATCCAATATGAATACTGAACGCCTGCCGGCATGCAGGTGGGGCTCAATATTTAAATCCCGAGATACGACGGGAGGATCGTATTTAAGACTAAAACTCGAAGCTGTCGCACATGTCAAGCATTTCCTCCACTGCGCAGTTCCTCCTCCGTGTCAACGTTCGCAACCAGCTTTAACAAGATGCAGTGGAAGTCAATTGTGATAGCACTTCTAGTGCACCATGTATTCGGCCAAGGGACCGCGCCTATGTTGCGTTTCAGTTGCTCGCAGCTTGTTGTTGATCGCTTAGACCCGCTCGTCAACCCCGGCGTCGTTCCCTCACCACACATCCACCAAATTGTTGGGGGCGATTCCTTCAAGCCAACAATGGAACGTGAAACACATAATCTTGTGACAGCGTCAACCTGTACCAGCTGTACATTCTCGGAAGACTTCTCCAACTACTGGACGGCTGTTCTGTACTTCAGAGCACGGAACGGAACGTTCAAGCGCGTACCTCAACTCGCCGAGGAAGGTCTCAAGGCCAATGGAGGCATAACAGTATATTATATACCCTCGACCAACAGCAACTTGACTGTCACTGCTTTCAAACCCGGCTTCAGAATGCTCGTGGGTGATGCCTCCCTGCAGTCACCTGGCACTGCACACAAAGTCTGCCATCGCTGCATGCCGCAATCCGGGGACAACAGCAATATCAATTGTGGAGCGCCAGATGCACAGACTCTCCCTACGACTACGTGCGTCGGTGGCATACGGTCAATAATTACATTTCCCACCTGCTGGGATGGGAAGAACTTGGACAGCCCGGATCACGAAAGCCATGTTGCATATGGAACAGGTTCAAAAGCCAACGATGTGGGTCCGACGGGGACTTGTCCAGCCAGTCATCCTGTGGTTTTACCTCAGCTGATGTATGAAGTCTTGTGGGATGTGAGTTTTACCTTCTACCCCTCCTTTTCCTAAAGACTCCCTCCATGGTTTATGGACTAAAACGCCCTTTCTCTAGACTAGGTCATTCACAAAAGACCTATGGCCTGAGGACGGATCGCAACCATTTGTCTGGAGTACGGGAGACAGGTAAATCACTGCTTCTCGCCGACCGCTCGGCAGAGAAGAGATACTGATTCTCAGCAGAAAAGGATATTCGCAGCATGGGGACTATGTATTTGGATGGAAAGATGATTCTCTCCAACGCGCCATGGACGCTAGATGTACTGGTGACAATTGCACTGTATTAAAGAGCCAGACATCGGATGAAGCAATGAAGTGTACAAAGGCACAGACGGTCGGCGATGATCTTGACGGATGTAAGTTAGAGGATTTCTGATGATTATATCAAACGTTGGCCACCCTTTGCTAAACTGACCACCTCATAGGGCTGAATACTCTTCCTGGTGATCGAATGATATCCTGAGGATGGTTTTTTCATACCACCGCCGTTTTAGGTCTCGTTGATGGACAGGCATATTGGCTGAAAGGCTTTCCTGCTCCAGACAAAGAAAAAATCTCATTGTATAGGAAGAATGAACTAGGAATTAGGCAGAATCTCCTCAGCATGCTGGCAAAGAGACATTTTTCACTATTCCTGAATTCTGAAACCCCTGTCTCCACTCCAATGTCAACGTCACTCCTTCCACAACTCCGACGACTTCAAATGCAGCTGATCTTGGAACTATTGCAAATGAACTCGACAGCCTCAACCCCGGCCTAAAAATTCGTATATTTGAGCTACATGCTCATCAGCAGCTGCAGATTCCCTGCGCAATTTCGCAGCATTTCGTAATGCCTCGACTAGTTCAGACTGAGTCGCGCTTTTGGGTAAGTCTACATATGTCGCGAATCTTTGAGGTAATGCTGCTTCTGGATCTCTCACTTCAGGCTGCGCCTCCCTATCCGTAGCTGATGGCATTGTACGGATCGTAGAGGATCTCGCTTCGTTCATGGCACCGGAATCCATTGAGTAGCTTGGTCGAGCTACCACGACCCCTGAAAGTTCGTATATGCCATAGCATATAGCAAGCCCAGCTACATAGGTGATGAATACCGCAAGGCTACCGCCTTTTCCAGCAATTTCATCTAGATTCTTGGTCCAGACAAACCCGAGATAGACTCCAAGTCCAATCAGAAATGAGTTCAGGGACGCGCCCAGAAGCATGTTCGGCGCCGATATTGTGAGAACTGCGGCAGGTGATGGTAAATACCCTATATATTTGTTAGTTCTACGCCTTCCCTTGCCAATGGGTAAATTTAGCCTTGCATACGTACTGCCATCATCGTCTCTATCGTTCCTTATCCATGATTTGATATCCTCAGCAGTCAAGAAACGGCCCAAGATACGATATTGATTACTCGCGTAATACACAGCAATAATTGACGACACCAAGCTGAAAGTGAAGAATCCTCGAGCGACCCAGTGTGTGTCGCTCAGGTTAGGCAACGAAAAAGCTGTGATTGCAATTTGCGCAAGAATCGTGCTCTATTTCCCCATCAGAACCTGGTAATTGCAAGTTTCTACAGCATGGGTACAAAACTTACAGCCACAGTTACGATATTACTCTCATTTTGAGTCGATGTCTTGAAATCCATAGCAATTTTTTCGTTTGTGTCTTTGAGGACTTGCTGCTGCATCCGCCAAACGGAACCACTTCCAAACATCCAAAGGAAAATTCCCGCCCATCCATAAGACCGAATAATAAATCCAAAGCTTTGCCTAATTCGATCAACTTGGACGTAGACAGATACTACAAGAGATGTTGTCTGGACTACAAGCGAAGCCAAGGATATGGGATCCATCCTATTCAATCTGCAAGTTGTGCCCAAAGTCGTGAAGACAAGGCTGAAAACCTCCAAGATGCCAGTGAGATCTTGGTCGTAGATCCAAAATCGCAATAAGGCTTTTCTATTATAGCTTGCTAGTCGTCCTGCTTCAAATTTCAAAAGCTGTGAATGAGCGAGTTGGGCGATCAGGTCGAAGTTGAGACCGGCGTTAGAGTTATATAATCGGGCAGACGTCAAAGTTTCTAGTTTGCGGCCCACAGGTATTTGATTGGGACCAGAGACCGCCACCATGGCCTGCGCTGGGGAAACCCCTCAAGGCTCAGTACACCGAGTGGGCAAGGCTGCCACCAAACCATCACGACCAAGGCCTTTGAGGGTCTTCGGGCTGGCCCTTTACTTTAGGGTCCAAGTGTGCCATAACTCCTATATGGTGTTAAAGAACTCTTGGCATCATTTTCGCTTCGAGGGTCGATTAACTGCGTTGTGTTGGCTCGTTACTGTATTAAGAGGTCATCAATGCCCTGAGGAGATAACGACGCCTGAAGCACCCATGATATGACAAAGGAAAAATTGTAAACTTGAGAACGTTTGGTCATAAATGAGTTTATAATGTATAAAATAATAGCCCCTAACGTAATTTTGGAGTTTCGCCTATAAAGCATCTCCCAAAGTCATAATTTCGTGAATCTTGCTGAGACACAAGCTCAAGTTTCGACCAGACCATGCCCATAAATGCACTGATCGTCATCGCAATCGCCTTCGGCTTTCATCCGATTGCAAAATCCTATCCTGGTAACCAGCCACAAAGCATCGTAATCGTCCGAGGACAGAGGTCTTGGGTAAGCGTCGTGAGAGCGTCTGCAATTGGAGGTATTATGGTCTGATCTCAAGTAGTGCCAACTACAGAGATTCAAACTCCGTATTTTCTGCACCTGCTCGTCGTATATACCAAAGGGTAGCTTTTTATCCACCCGCTTCCCGGCACTATTTCGTAGAACTGGTCGAAGCCTGTCTGAGTTTGCGACAAAGGTCTCCTTCCCAAAGGGTCGCGGAATTGGAAATTCAGTTCTGAGGCTTGTTGAAGTTGGTGAAGATTGCCTATGACCAATGGCGCTTTCTGCTGACGAGACTTGGGTATGATCTTCTGCTTTCAACTGAGAGGTGGCAACGGGTGCTGGCCTATGTTGGTCTTGCAAATGCGACGTGGCTAATGGTTGCGGGATATGGCCGACTGGTGGTTGATTCCCAATCTGCGACGAGCCTTTGGCGCTGAACAGTGGTTCGAATATCGTTGTACTCCTAAATCCAAGTTTGGCCATCGAAGGATAGATCCCTCCTGTCGAGACTAAAGTGATCTTTTGAGATAGCATTTTCTGGGTCGAGTAAGGCCTTAAAACAGGTACATAACCTGCATCGTGACAGCAAATAAGCATAATGTGAATGCACTGCGGATTGTGGATATAGAAATCAAGGACTTCTGCAATTCAGTCAGTAAGTTCCATAGCCCAAATTTCTCGTTGTAATTCCCAATTGCTGTATCATATGGTGTTCCAAACTTACGACGAAGTTTGTTGTCTGCCTCCTCTTTGCCCGATCCAACATTAACGAAGTCCACTAAAGGAGAGCTTCTTGAGAATCCGATCCAAAAGCTAGATAAAGCGGCTGGAGAACTTAGTCTCTGGTCTCGAACGCAGAACTTAGATAGCCCTTGTAAATTTGCATAAGCCTTAATCATAATTGGTAGAGCTTTGGTCTTTTCGACGGTGGCTCCGAGGCCGTTAATCAAGTGCTCATGTACTTTTTCTATCAAAGCATTCGCAGCAGCTTGGCCGCCTTCGACACCACGAGTTAAATAATCATCATGAAACTGTCAAGAAACTGGATCAATAAATGAAAGACTTGAAAAGGTTGAGGGACAACTGACCAAATTTGTCTGGGCATCTGCGTCAATCAATACTAGCATGAACTTCCCTTGTTTCTACATACCAATATTCGATTAGTACGCTCCCATATCATGAAATAATAAAATGATTACGCACCATAGCAGTCAATGCGGCCTTCTGCTCTGCCACTTCATCTTGCAATTTGCGTCGAGTCTCCCTTTCAATTTCCAAGTCTTGTATTTCCCGTTTGCGCTTTTTTGTTGACTCGGTCAGCTCCTCTTTCATCATATCAATATTTCTTAAGGCATCCTGTATAATGAATGAGTGTACAATAAAGTCAATAATGGCTGGGAGAGTTCATGCCTCGAGAAGTTTTGTCTTCATTGAGTCAAGCTTTTCGATCTGCTTGAATCTTCTCCGAAGGTCTTGACCCCCTTCCTCAAGAGATCCATTATTGTCTGAAGCCATGGCGAATGAGCAGATTGACCTTTCTTGAAGCGTTTTGTAAATGAAGGAAGGAACGTGGATTTTGTGGTGGTTTTATAGGTGACTTTATTCTAGATGCGCTAGCTGTGGTGGGCATGTGACTATTACACCGCTTTTGGCTTTCAGCTTGCAAAAATCTAATTGGAGCAGAGAAATAATCACCTTCCTATTCTGATACACTAATAACTTGACTGTTCAATAGCCAATAGGGAGTTCCGCTCGTCCGAGAGATAGCTCATGGAATTGCTGATGACCTTTCCATATTATTCATCGGCTATCGCGGGGTATTTGTGAGGCCGGGTGAGTACTTACAAGCTCTCATGTATCTGTTCACAGTCCCATTCTTTCTTCCAGTAAGATCCCCACATTACAAATTGAAAAGAAGAGGATTTTGTGCGAATGATGATTCTATTGAGGGGGCATTTCTAGGTCTATATAACTACTCTGGGTGCCAAGCTACCGTCGATCTAGTTGCCTAATCGGGCCTAGTACTCGCAAGCCTTCGGCTTATAAAACAGCTTGCAAGCCTTTGAAGTTACAGGCTAAAACGCCAAGTATTGGCCTTGCGAGCCTAGAGTTACAGGCTAAAACTCCAAGTATAGGCCTTACGAGCCTAGAGTTATCCGTGGCGCTGCCATCAGGATTGGGATGGCCAGTGCACCCGCCAAGTCGCTTAATATGGGCCAATCAGAGAGCCAAGATTTCAGGATTTAGAGCTAATTCTAGTTATAACTCATGAAATACTCTAAAACAAGGACTGTTTTTACATAAATGAACCTCACACTGTTTGCACCCATATATGCTTTGATGATTTGAAGAAGGACGGCCCTTGTTTGCAGCAATTTCCCCTAATGCAACCCTTTTTTTCGGCCGGTCTATGATCCTCCCCCCTTTACAGGCCACACACCACGACGGTTTAGCTAACTTAACTTGCTCGTGGCTCTTGATATCGGTCGAATCAACGCTGGGGTTGACTAGCGCGATTCTCTTTTTAGGAGAGCGATATTGAGTCTCTCCCATAGCCAAAAGAGAGCCGACTAACTAATCACGGAAGTCTTTTTGATTGCGGAAGTTGATCTGTCGAGGCAAAGGCACATTACTTACTGAGGCTAGTAGGTAGCAGTTTGTTAGTACCATTCTCAATAACCAATGCTCGATTGCTTGATGTCCTCCCCTCTTAATATGGCGTAAACCAGCGTTCTGGGCCGTCAGGTGATCGAAGTCGTCGACAGCTCCCATGCCGTAATTGTAGCCATCTACAACAGCAGGGATCCATAGCGCCTTTTCAGCCTCATCTCCAAAGACTGCTCGAGAAGTCTTTGCCTTAGAAGAGGTCTCTTTTGGGCGTTTCCGTGTGCGTAAGACCTTAGGTTCTTTACCAGAAAAGACGGACGACATCATCAACACGTAGGCTTGATCCTTCCACCCAATATGAGCCATCTTTCCATCGATCGTAGGGTAAGAATGTACTGTTCCCCATGGAATGCTATCGTTGTCGTCGGATTTCTTGTAATCCAATAAGTCTTGGATAATACCCGAGTTAGTACGACAGGTGCCAGTGATACCAAATCCACACTGTCGAGCGTAACCCACGAATTTGGTGGAAACAAAAAGGTTGTCGAGATAGGCGTGATAACCGTGGTCTTTTGGAGGGGTAGGGAGCCTTTGGAGTAGTCGCAAGGCCACAGCCTGTGTTTTGTTTCCCCCTTTTCCGGTCTTTGTTCCTCCTAATTCACGTGGAGTAAGTACCCCGACTGGGCCATTTCTATCTCCCGGAATGTGCTAATTCCAACACAAAAGGAACCCCTTTTGAGCCACTACCCATACCTTAAAACCTGTAAGTGTAGGCTTATTTGGCACAGTAGTAGTCTCTTTGGCTCTCCCCTCATACCGAATAATGATTTCGTCTACGGCAACATCCCGTCTAGGAATCCACACACTTAAATTAGTAGCCTAGAAGTGGTCCGACAGTGTGTCCACCTAATATCCAATGAATTAGAATCGTTTAAATCATTAAAATACATTTAGGACATATATAACTTACTCTTTAGTACGGTCCGGAAGCTTGATTCCCCGCTATTCTAAATCGTATATAGAGCTCTTGAAACCTATTCTTACACATCCGATGTGTAATAGGATGTTTTAGATCTACTTCTTTTATAGACCAGTAGTCGGAAATCTCGTTCTCTATATGTATCGTCATATAGATACGAATAGCGAAGTAAGTATATATCTCCCCAGGGCACGTGGGGTACCATTCGTTACAGCGTGCATATTCCGATGTAGGATCTTTTGGTACCCGGATATGTTCATTTGTCTTTTGAACTATCCAATCGATTATTTCTGGGGTATAATACATAGTAAAAAGAGTAATAGGATCGTTAGGAGAGACGTGGTCTGGAAGCCGGATTTCCTAGCCAAAATCAGGCAATTTCATCGGAATAAACTTCGATCCAACTTCCTCCAATGGAGGAGCATTAGGCCGAAGGGTTCCCTTATCCGTGGGATCATAGACAGTATTTTCTTTCATTGAAATGGTAGTGAATTGAGTGTAAAAAGAGGGTATTTGGATGATTTGTTTACATGTCAACAAAGCCTGGGTTTGGGTGTTCCTCCGGAACAACTAGTTATTCCGCCCCGAGAATCCCAATCCTGATGGCAGCGCCACGGATAGGTTAACTAGTTTCATAAAATACCCTAGAGTTGTAAGCTGATTAGCTTTACTTTATTAAATGATATTAAGCGAGGTATTTATATTCTTTATACAAATCAACAGGTCTCGTCTTTGGCGTATGGCAGCCACCAGCTCCTATATATCATTGCATGGGTCATTCATAATTCATTCATGATTTATTCAAAGACATTTGACACAACTTTCAAGTTGAGAGGAATTCTTTACCGCAATTCAACTAAGTCAAACCCGCTTTTCCCTAGGAAATGAGCCATCGTCAGCCATCTGTGCCTTCCTCCGAACTCGCCGACACACTGTTGAGTCCTGTGCCCATTGCGATCCTGTAAAGCTAGCTACTGTATCAACCAGTCAATACTGGGCAAGCGACGTGGTCAGCCTGGAGGCCCAAAATGTTGTAGATCATTAGAAAGTGACTCGGTCTTTGTTCATGTCATGCCAGGTAAACTTTTTTTCTGATGCTGCATTGTGAGGCCTTATTGCGGTTAGAGCACCACTTCTATTCTCTCATGTAGCCTGCCTTGATTTCCACGACGCCACTCCAGCCCAAAATTCTTGCCTGCTCTGCAATTCTCGATATGTACTTGCTTGAAATCCGACGCCCACCTTCCCCGCTGACATTTCCACAATTAACTGGAGCTGCTACTTGTCTTGTAAGTACAATGATAGAATGGTTTGGTGCCAAATATTTCAAAGAATACATACCCTGCCGCGAATATCTTGCAAAGAGATTGTTGGGACCAGTAGCTACGAGAACAAGGCCGCCCGAATAACCAGGTTTGGAGCTTCTGGACTGCAGTATATTTGCCTAGTAAGAGAAGAAATGGCTATCAAGGCCTCGGTCACCACAAGAACAAGTAAATATGCTAATCTCAATCAGTTTCCCCACAGCAGCGTTCGTGTGAAGGGCTTAGACTTACCTTCAAAATCAATCGACAACATCAGTTCAAGCCAGACCAAGACAATACGCATTGTCCCTGACGCTCCACTTTCTCGACATGCCGCGAGACTCGAGGATATTAGGTACAAATCCAGTTCCGAGGTGAGGGGTACGAGCACACACCCGTGGATTATGCATCCACATGTGTATCCGACGCAAAAACTTTCCTCGCCAAACTGACGAGATGCAGGTTCAGACTTTCCATGCTGTATAGGTCCAGTTCTCCTTGTATTTCCAATGGAATTAAGTGGAAGATGTGTCGCAGCTTCAGGTCCATCAAGCCTCTCAGATCTTGATCCCCTAGAGACATCTCTCGTGGCAAAGCTGGGATCTTATATCTCCCTATCTCCTTGGTGGTTTGGAGATTAGCGGAGAGGAATGCCGCCCATACTCTCATAGTATCGGGGTCATCGAAGTCGAATTTAGCGAAGCCAATGACTCCTTGTTGCTTCTGTCTCCAGTATACCTCCAGCGTGGGTGTCCGTCGATCTATGCCCTTGGGCCGAACGGCGACATTCAATAGATCCTGGGTTGCAATCGTTCGTACGACGATGCGCTCCGGTCCTTTCTTTCGACTTATGCTCAAACTCCTCTCATACAGCTCCACGTCTCTTACTCGTGCTCTTCCAAGGTCTATAGTTGTACGAAACTCGTCATGGAGGAAACGTAAGCCATCATGAGAGCCAGCCGTCGTGTGAAAGGCAGATAAGCTTACACGATACCAGTGCGTGATCCTCGCCAAGTGGACTAAAATGTGGACAAGTTTGTGCAGTTTGTACAGAGCACTTCCTGGCCAATCTCCAGAGGTCTTGTTGTTTTCCGGATTCACGAAGTTGAGATGATTCAGGTCGGGGACCTTAACTACAGCGACCATATCATCCACATCGACCTCCCACTTCGTCGTTACAACGGTTTGGCTGGCAAAGTATACCATCTCGAATGCCACCCTCGACTGTAGAGCTGGAAACCGAGTGGCGTACTTTGTTGTTGCAGGTTCGGATGGTAGCCACGTTCTGAACCTTCGGTTTAATTAGCTCTACAATGACCTAAAGAAGTGTGGTGAGGACTTGCGATGAATTTTGCATACTTTCCATCATATGGCTATGTAGATGGGCCTCGCATTCCAACATGACATTGCTCAGAATGACACACAAACTTCCATCGTAAGGGTCGTACTCAATTTCTCTTGGTGGGTCCGAACTTTTCGCAACAATTGTGAGTGGATTCTTCTTCCGCCCTGTTCCTCCACTATAGTCATAATCATTAAGCGCATATGCCATAGCACAGAATAGGCGGCATATTGAGTGGACTAGTGCCATATTTGACGCTGACACACCAGGGCCACAATCTAGCCTGTTGCAATCATTTATCTTTTCTGTCAGACCGTAGGTATTGCTGTCGATATCGCGAAGTAGTGATAGACTGAGCCTCTCAAGCCTTCGCTGAACATCCGTAAGCCTTTCTTTCAACGGATCCGGGATCATAATAGCCTTTCGCAGATGTCGAGACAGTCGCCATAGGTGACAAGAAAGCGCCGTTGCTGCCACCTGTGTTGCTCTAAAATTAGCCTTATCCATTTGGGCGTTGCAAAGGAATCAAAAATCGGCCAGGATTTCGAATGGGTTGATGGGAGTTTGGATCGGCTTTGCAATAAATCAAGCAGGCGCCTCTAGATCCGATCGCACTCTAATGACATGGTGGGCCTCCGAATCGACGAGGCTCTGAGGTGGGCCTCTTAGTGGCCCACTTGTTGGAGATCAGTCGGTGAGTCAACTTAATTCTAATTCGCTTGCACAGACATGTAGTGGTACGGAAAAACTTCTCAGAGCGAAAGTCCATTCGCTGGAGCATCTGATTGGGCCATCGACCGATCGAATTGGGGGCAGGAAGTCATCACGGTTTTGCCAAGGGAGGCCCTCCACATCTGGCTTCAAAAGACTGCTCACCCCACGGCTTGTGCCTTCTTCTCAGCCTCTGTTCATGCCACTGCAAAGGCTTGCCAACAACAAGCTACTCTTACAAGCGGTGTACCCACCGAATAAACCAAGCCTCCTTGGGAGGTTTGGTAACGACACCTTTCTCCACAGCCTGGTCTCAGCCGGGTCGTCCAGCCCGGCTGCTGCGAAATCTCCTTGCGCGATGATTTACATTTGGTAGTTGACGATGATAGCTTCAATAGTTTGCTCGATGTTGATGTTGTTCCTTGTTGTTCTCCCTTCTCCCTTTTCCCCGTCGACAATTCCTGGACAGTTCGTGGACAGTTCGTGGATGACAGCAGCATCGATAGTGTCATTCTAGCCAATGCTTCTTCGTTCCCGCCCTGCAGCTCCCCTCTCTCAGGCATTCGGAGCAACCACGTCTCTGAATATCAGGCAAATTACGCTTCTTCTTCCGATCATGAAGCTGGGCTCGATAGTACGCTAGACCCCCTCCAGGAGTATTTGAATCCCATGCCAGGAGATTACATCTGGAGATCAGAATTTGGTCGAGCTGAAAGCCCACCAATGTTCGATATGCTACTAGTTACTCCGGACTTTACCATTCAGGATGCTCGAAGTCAATTGAGTATCAATGGGGTATCAACTTCTACTGTCTCTGAAGAAAGTCCTTCGAACATAATCGACAACTACTTCAACGCCCCATCAATAATGTCGACCACCAATGACTTCTCTTCGAGTACCTCGCTATCGGATCTTAACTCTCTCTCATTTAAACGACGAGATACTAGCGCTGAGACATCGTTCGATGATGCGCATGACGCAAAGCGAATTCGACACTCTAGGATGCACAGATGTCGCTGGAAAGATTGTGCCGAAGACTTTGCGGAGTTAGCCATGCTAAGGTGTGCTATTTGACGGATATATTGTCATTGATGTAACTAAAATTCCCGAATAGAAGTCACCTCCGTTCGCATTCTCGCTCCGCTTCGATGTGCTTGTGGAACGGTTGCTCCAGAGTTATGAAGAACACGTCGACACTGAAGTAAGTAGATACCTCAATCTTACACTTTAAAGTTTTACCAACTGACTCGACCATAGCAAGCACATCGATACACACATCAAGCCGCATGTTTGCTCCCATTGCCAGCACCAGGCAGCAACACCGAGAGATCTCGCGAGACACGTTCGATCCCATGGCATGGAGTCTGGCACAATAATATTTTACTGTCCCGCTGCTTCATGCCCGTGGCATCTTGGAGGGAGCAAGAGGCCTTTTGCACGCCGAGACAACGCAGTCCGCCATGTAACGCAAATGCATCCTGGACTGGCTGCGCCACCTATATCTGGAACATTCCAACCACAATCGACACACAACTAAGGGAAATAACAATGACAACAACAACAATAACAACAACACCACATCAAGCAACTATAGAAGCTATTCATCGGGAAGACGCTCTTGCTGAATGATTGCCTTGTCCGAAGGGAGCAATTTTGACCTTTGACTCGATTCACAGGACTGCAACTGCAAGCTAAACCAGTGCTCTCATGTGGATCGGCCCGGCGCCAAGGCAGGTCAAGCCCACCAGAATGATAAGTATCATCGCTGTCATCGCTGGTGGTGTCAGGTTTGCTGTCCCGGATAGGAATATTGTTCGAGCGGGGATCTTCCACTAACTGCAGGAGGAAAAGGTCTCTTTTGTGTATGTTATTCCCGATCTTACCCAGGAACTCCAAAACCGGCCTTTCTGATATACATGCTAATGCCTGGACTTACGCAATAGTTTAGGACCCAAATCTCGGGTTAACAGTACCGCGGATGGGCGCCTTGCGTTGTCTTTGTGTTTCTTGTCGCTGCAGTACTTACTATTACCTGCACCCCGGCTTCCACGTAGCAGTTTGCACTGGAACTGGGTCGTTGCAGTTGAGAACTATGCAGGAGGTATGATAGCGGCAGTTGTGGTAGGTATGTTCTGCGCCTTCCTTCTCTGGTTGCTTTATACTACTGGTAGAGTCGCATTAAGATGTAGTTACTGACGAAACAAAACAGTCTCGGCGGTTGTGGATTTGCTACGTACTATCTTCTTGATGGTTAATCCTATCACGGAGGTAGGGCGAATCCGACATAAATCCGGGGGCTCGGCCAAATTTGAAATTAAATCACTGGGGGGAAAAAACCCTCCCTTTTCTTTTAGGTTTCGTGGGGCAAGGTGAGATAAAATATTTCAAGTTGGCCTTTCTACAAACAGTAAAAGTGGCTAATCAGAAACCAGTCTTCGCAAGGCCAAAGGTGGCCAGGTGGTTTCCTTGACTTACTAAAGTCATCTCGATGCAGGGTTAGATCAAGTATTCCCTTGGAACGAAATACATGTGCAGAGAAAAATTGCTAGTAAATTTTCTTCTCCTTTTCGGCACTCGAAGCACCGCTAATAGCGTCCAGCCTTTCTTGACTATCTCATTTCTCACCCTGTTTAGGCAGTCTTTGCTTCATTTTCCCGTTTTCGTTTTGATTGGCTGCTTTATGGGATCGACATGCTTCTCTTTCAATGGCCTTTCCTGGGCTATACACTCACTCGGCTTTGGGATTGTTGGTGTTTGGCTTTCGCACGGATACAATGATTGGAGGACACCGCAGGATTTCCGAGGTGGACTTGTTTTTGTTTTCTTTCTCGCTTAGCAGAAGCGTAGTTAGTACTTGCAGCGAGTGTTTCTTTTGCTCCTTTGACGACTTCATGACACAACAAAAAAAACAAGAGCCACTGTCTTTACATGCCAGAAATTTTTTCCCACCCAGAAAAATGAAACGCGGAAACAGAACTAACCAAGTGTCCACAACAAGACGCGGTCTTGGACACATGATGGAATACGTGGCGCCCCACCCGCTTTGCTCACGACTTACCACGCGCCCATGCCTCACTCCTCGCCAAATCTAGATATACACACCGACACTTAATTATTTCCTTCAGTATGCCTTGCTTCTTCCCAATTTCTGCACATCCACACACCTCTCTTCCACCGACCTTCAAAAACGTGTTCCATGGGACCCACACCTCTACCTCAGTCCTCAAATTCCTGACTTTGCATTCTGCCTTGTCCAGATCCTTACCTCTACCAACCTCCATTGTCAAACTAGTCCGTGGACCACCCTTGACCTCGCGGACTTGTTTCTGAACACGCATTGCGCGGAATATGTCACCGATCTTCTGGCCTTCGGGGCGGCAGGCATCAGACACGAGCAAGCGTTCTACTTCTCACTCTCTGCGGACCAGGCACAAGATCCTGAATACTCATTCTCTGTCCACCTGCATTCTCATTAACCCTATCACGTACTCTCGCAGGAGGTCTCCAACCCTTCAGCCCCTCGCCAATTCCAATCCCCTTTGCGAAACACCAGGTGACCTTTACACGCGAATCGACGTTTGGCTCGCCGTCGAAACCCACGGTGGTAGGGTCAGGATAGTCGAGGAGACCCCAGTTGATATCGATGAGGATGCGGGCACCTGGGACCATAGGGACCCATGTTTTATCGATCCTCGCTTTGGTGAGGAGTGGAGTTTCGGTGATCTTGGTGCCGACTGTGGGACTGACGGTGTATGCTATGGGAATGGTGCTCATGGTGAAGGTGAGGCTGAAGCTGCAATTCCAATTTCGATTCGAGAACTGAGGATCTGCGTTGCTGATTACGGTCGATCTATTTGTGGCGTCTCTGGCCCCCTGATATAGCCATCCTATACTGGCCACAACAAAGGTCGGTTTCAGCTCATGGAAGCTTTGACACGGAAGTTCTTAGTACGTTTCTAAATATGCGAAATGAAAGAGGTCAAAGTGAGAACTAACCAAGCAAATCTCTGAGCGTTCCCGTTGACAACACCATCAAACGCATGAATACGCCTTTTTTTTGGTCATTTCACCACGATGAAGCAGAAAATGAATTTGTCAAGTGTGAAACAAATACCTCAAAACTAAGATCTTCTGAAGTGAGTGAAAGCCTTAGACATGTTATGTCAAGCCTGTGACAAATATTGTAGCGTGAGCTGTCATTCAGCGGCAATGGCGCTGGAGCTCCAGCGAAGTGAAGCCTGTAAGCGAAAAATTTCAGGGGCAAAAAATTAGCGAGCTGTCCCTGAATATATTGGCTGAGCGGAAGCGAGGAAGGAGGTGCCCATCACTTGCCGTCTGGACGCAGCATACATTAGCAAGCGAGTATATTACTTCATCTAGCATTATCAAGACACTGCAGATGATTATTCTAGAGTATAGATCCTCTACGAGAGAGCTTCCCAAAGCTTTGTTCTTCCCAACACCTCGTCTAGATCGGCGGCCCCCAAACCTTGAACGGGTGAGCTTCAGTATTGAACACCCACTCATTCTTTCCATTATGCTCCACCTGCCAAACATTATCCTACAAAAGTCAACATCAAATTCCCAAACCTTTACGAATATTTGCCGGGGCGAAACTTACAGGAGCATGAATCAGATAAGCATACTTCAACACCTCAGCGAATAGGAAACTCTCCTGGAAATCACTATACCCACCCCCCTTAGGTTTATTAACATCGTTGAGTTCCGCAAACCCACTTCCAACCATACAGTTATCGCGAATGGCGACGAAGGCGTTCCACGCCCAGTCACGATAGGTCTGGTCGCCGGTGGCGCGGTACGCGTAGTAGAAACTCTCGATGACTTCGGGACGTAGGTTGTAGTTGCCGTTGGTGATGTAGAAGCCTGCTTTCTCGTAGAAGGCAGCTTCGTCGGCTGGTGGTGGGGGGTTCCTCGGGTCGTTCGCTGCAGTGTTCTTTTCGACCCAACGGAAGATCTCGGGGCCAATGTCTGTCAGTGTACTGATGTATGTATCGTGACATCCGTTGACGAGAGCGAGACCGAAGTCGATGTATTTCTGCTCTTTCAGAACTAGACCGCCAAGAATGAAAGACCCGCCATCAAAGCAGGCGACTTGTGATGTTAGAGACTGATGGGAACAGGGAGTGAGAACTTACGGTGTTGTGACTCGTAGATGAGCTTCTGGCCATCGAATTCAGCCAGAAAGGTCAAATCTGGTTTGGTTGATGGATGGCTGGCGAGATTGGCTATTGTAGAGTCTGCGGCAAGTACCCAGCGATCTTTGTAATGCCCGTATCTGGTGGAGTCGTAAACGTACATCTTCAGGAGATACTCATAGAAGCTGTCATCGCCACCAACCCAACCACCTGCAGCATCCTGGAATAGACCAGTGTTGATGTCCACATTTGTGCCGATGAGTCCAGGCCAAGGTTCTGAGGATGCTGGCTTAGGAGCCAGGAGGTACGATTCTCCTTTCTCTGCAAGCTCGCCGTAAGTCTTGTTGCCGCTGAGATCCGAAAGGTGGACCCATTCCAGCACGAGAGTACCGATCGTGGCAATTCCATTCGTGGTGGACCCGTCAGTTCCTGGTGGGTTGAGAATGAGGTTATTACTGGGAATTCCTGTTGGCGTATCGAAGGCGAAAGCGAGGTTGCTTGCAAGACGTTCTGACTGTTTGAGAATCATATCCACAGCAGTGGTATTGGATGCCAGGTTCGACAATGGTCCTTTCAGAAAATCATAGCCTGCTTCATCAGTAACTGAAATGTTCTTCTCACGTCATGACTTACCAGACAACATTCCTCCTAGATATCGAATTGTCGTCTCGAAAAGAGAGACCTGATCAGCAGTCTTGTCGAAGTTGATTGTGGGAATAAATTCCACGATCGTGTCTACTATTTCCGGGATTTGCATGACCAGAGCCGTGCTCAAAGCGTCAACTGCACTGGCACCCCATCCATTCCTTCAAATTGTCAGCTGGATATTCTTGGACTAAAGTGGAAACATACCTCGAGTTACTGAATCCATTTGATACTGGATGTAACTCGTCGTTAGGGAAGGCATATTTCTTGTATCCGTCCCATGCGAACTTGAATGAAGCTTTGACAGCATCGGCTCTCTCCCGGTTGAGAGTATGGTTATCTGGACGGCTTTGCCTCGTGAATAAATCCCCGTGAGGAGCAGCTTGAGTAACTCCAGAAAGTAGGGCAACTACTGGCACAACGATGCGAGAGAAATGCATGGCGAGTACCTGGTTCGTCCCACGAGCGTTGTTCCACGAGAGGGGGTTGGGAAGCACTCAACTCCCAGAGAGTGAGAGGAAGATCTCGGACTTTATAAAGACGAAGACGAACAAAAACAAGCTACTTCTACCCCTCACTAACGATCACATCGCACTTGATGTCAAGTCTGGTTGACTTGAACACGCTTGCTCCACCGCATCCGCATCGTGAAGATGGATAGACTTCCCCAGTCGGTCCGTGCGATCTTTTTATGTCCATCCCACCACTTTAGCCAGCACCCCCGAACAGCCGGCACTTCAGATTGGCTGTTTCCCCTGAGTGATGTGATCACGGCAGCCACCCGCGTGGGTGTTTAATTGCCGCCTTCCTCAATTGGTTGACTTTGTGACCGGATCTAGAGTGCGGGGGTGGATGATGATGTTCCTGGTGGTTGTCGATCACTTTGTGATCACCGTTGAGCTTCCCCATGTGTTCTAGAGTTGGGGGAGCGCGCATGCAAACCATGTTTTCTGTCCACTAGTCCCAAGCAACGTTGTACAGTCTCACTGCATCTTGCATGAAGATTCAATAGTGTCAAAATTTCATGTTGTTCATGCCGGTAGGTTTGCGGTAGTGGGAGTTCTAGAGTGAGAGACTAGGCTCTGAGGAATTGGGTATCGAGAACTTGATTATTAAATCGAAGACAGGGAAGTTATCAAGGCGTCCGAGATCCAGATATTGCCCCTCGAAGGCATATTAAAACCACCATCTACTGAATTCCATTTCTCCCTCTGCATCTTGACCAGAGGAATCATCGCAAGAGCCTGGTAGACCCCCATGGTGTTCCCGATATTCTCAAGCATACGGATGGACCATAGATACATGGATTCAGGTACACCCATTGCACTTCCCGCTACCGAAATCGGAAGGAGAAGGAGGAAAACCCCGGACATCGGAGGTACTTGTTTCCTGACATTCTCCACGTCGTCGAAGCGTGTGAGTTGGCTGGAGATGCTCGTACAGATGTCGTGGGCCAACTCAGAGATGGTACGGAGACTATCTTTGCGTTGTACGGTCTCGTCGGCAGCAAGCATGGCCAGGTTTGCCTGGTGTTCTAACAGGACCTGGCAGAGCATTATTCGCATCCAGCGATAATTGGTATAGATCCTGGCTCTCCACAAATCATCATAGACGTGAATCTGCCCCTCGTAGATGAAATCGGAGGTGTCATTTGTGGGTATGCTTTTGTGTCTCCATTCTTCAGGGAGTTGTGCGTCCCAATCTTGCAGCTCCGCGTCACAATCAACGGCTTCAAGGTATATGGTAATCGAGTCGACGAGTGCCGCGTTCTTGATTGTGGAGAGGAAGTTTACACATCGTATCATGATATCCGCGAGAACCGTTGCGTGGGAATCGATTGCATCCATGGAATTTCTCACGGATCTTGTCCAGTCGTGCACGCTCGATGGAACCTGCTCTCCTCTACTCAAAGCTTTGAAGCACTAGCTAAATTTAGAGACTGGTATGTGAGATGAACACATTATGAACTTACAACTGATAGGACAAACATCATTTGTAGTCGAGTGGCCGGCAGACCCTGAGGCTTTCTCGAAATGATCAATTTCAGAATGGCTGCAGCTCCATCTATGTGTACACCCCAAGATCCACCATTCGATTGTGAATTACCGTTGACGATCTGTAGATGTCAGCATTCTTACTCTGTACTTTCAAATCATACCCAGATTTCTTACTTCGAACGCAGCGAGTAGCATGACCGATTTGAAAGTGGCATCTAAATCAGACGTAGAAGTATCCTTCAACGCAATCGTGATATCTCGTAGGCTCGCGGCATATTTCTTCCGCGCAGCTATCGTATGTTCCGGATCCTTCGTCACATTCGACAGACCTGCGAAGCCAACAGAGGATACTGCATTGTTGAACGATGGGTCGACACTGAGTAACGTCCACGGCGGCGAGCCTCGCGCAAAATCTACTTCTCCACTTAGAGGTCTTGAGCCGGATGTCACGTAATGCGTGAAGAAGAATCGGATTCCTTCGTCTTGAAGTGGTGCTGCAAGAGCAGGAGATATGGAAAAACGTAGTAGACCGATTGGCAACGCTGGACTCCTGGCGACGCTGGTTGATCTGGAAGAAGATGATACAGACTCATCTCCGGAATTCTTCCTCGACTTGGACTGGTTTCGTTTTGCCAAGTCGCGTGAGTTCGTCAGGACTTTCGTCAGAACTTTCTCGTTCTCATCCCGAAACATCAAGGCGAGTTGGTCTCGATAACCCGGACATTTCTTGCTGGCTCGAAGGCATTGTGAGCAAGCTGGATCGAGCTGGTCACACTGATTACTTGGTCAGCTGTCGGTCCAAGGACTCAGTAAGGCTTGTACCAAGATGTACCTTAATTCTCCTCGTCCGGCAATTAGAACACCCCTTCGATGGCTTCCCACAGAACACCATGATCTGCTCGTGAATATTGTAGGACAGCCAAATTGGACAAGAAACACGGGTTGGTTCCCAAAGAAGTATTCAAATCGTTGCTGCAAGAGCTGGTAGGTGGAATAAGCGACACTCAGATGCGTATTATTCGTCAAATAGTCCAGCCTCACAAACGTCAATAGGGGTACAGTCAGCTGCCAACAGATGTGAGAAGGCGAACCCGTCGCTTCTCGGTCTGTACCGGTGCTTTATGGAAGCTGCCGTTTGGGTCCAAGCCTCAGATGCGTCGTACACACATCAGGGGTCGGCCTGCCTCGCTTACACTGTGCCAGAAAGAAATGGGTGATCTAGGCCAGAAGTGGTATGCAACTCGGCATGAGGAGCATCTCATCGGTGAGCCGAGACGGTTGGTTCCGTTCTCACCCACGAGTGAGCAAATGGAGGCCAGGGGAAGTTTGATCTTTATTTCTTACCTCGTTTTCGCTTGTTGCGGTCATGTATCTGATTCACAAATTGAGTCAAATGAATTTAGAATTCCGCTTCTCTGTTAGCGACATCCCAGCTTCAGAAAAGCATTGTTTGGGAACAATTAGCTAGTAGTGGTCTCCTTGCCAATCAAGGGGAGGCTATCAGTCTTCCCGATGACTAGGCCAAGACTTTGCGAACAACCTGCTAGTGAATGCTTAATAGGAAGCTGAAAAGCTTGATCAACGTCCACATCACACGGACTTAACCTTTATTGCGCTGTATCTCCACTATCTTCAGAGTTGGCGTGAGGGTCCCCCACGTATCAACTAAGGCTGTGCTGAAGCTAATGACTTTAATGATGCTTAAAAATCGAAACATGTCCTTGAAGATAGCGAGTCAGAGATATTGTAGAACACCCAGGAATAGCAGGCTTGATGGGAAGCTTGAGGCGGAAAGAACGAGGCATTGAAAACAAGCCGCTAGAATGGACAAAGTAGTAATAAACTTGATTTTGATAGGCACGCCCCATAAACTATGGAAGTAAAATGTGAAGCATAACAAAAAAGTAAGGAAAAATCCTCAAAACTGTCGCGTCCCTGGCTTGGGGAATGCTCACCTCTTTGAACCAATCGAAAAGTTCCGACCCACCAAACCAACCCTCCGCTCCACCACCCAAATAAGGAATATAACTCAATCCAGCTCCTCCCCCCTGTTGTATCCCTCTATGCTATTCATCATTGTGCAACATTTCGTAAGGCTTCGTTCGTTCAACGTGCGTGTTTCGGCAATCGGAATCCCATGTATGGCAAGTACTTCGAAGGGTGCCACCAAATGAACAGAGCAATAGCGGGAAATATGACCAAGGAGTCGAAAATATAGAGACTACATAGATGCCGATTAGCGGCATGCGGTATCAATCAAAAAGTTGCGGACAACTTACGTCCACTCGTGTGTAGCCAAGTATCCTTCTCTGCCCATATGGAAATCGATCATTCGGTACACGCTTCGGACCTAAAGCTGTGAATTAACATGCCTCTCTCCTTCAAGCTGTCCTCGTCTTTCATGCTAGCTTACCAAAATGCATACAGAAGCCAGATTGGTGATGAGCAAGATGGCTTGCCAGTTGCGCTTCAACTTCTTGGGCTGCCCGTCGATCTCGACGTATTTCTCGTCGGATGTAGTGATTCGCTGCTCGAAATCGTGTTTGAATCGTCGGGAGGTGAAGTTGAATCGCATAGCGATGATGCTGAAGAGGCCGAAGAATACCAGTTGCACTGCGACGCCGATTTCTGCGATGGTTTTGCCTTTGTTGGTTTGTTTCTTTGCGTCTGGTGCGTTGAGATCTACGCTGGTGATCTTGACTGCTCCCACGGTTTGGAGGAGGAGGGCAACTGTTGTATTGGGTTAGTTTTTGTTTTGTGCCGTTGGGTGCGGTGCACTCACTGACATCTCCGGCTACGAAGATAGGTGTGATGATTCTTGGAGGCATCCATAAGAGTTTGAATGTCCTTGCTTTCTTTGGCACGACGTGGTAGATAATGCGACCCTTTTCAGAGTGTCAGCCAGTGACTGAGAGTGCCGAACCCAGTAGTTCCTACAAATACTATGTAACATGCAGCAGCCATGCAGACTGGTGCCAGGACAATGAGCAGCAACTGAACAGTGTACTTCGTTTGACTAGTTGGGTCCTGGCCAGAGAAGCATCTTGCAATATAACCACCAGCTTCCACTATCCAGGGGTCAGTGTCATCAGTACATATTCTTCCCTGTTCATCTATCGCACTGGGGAAGAGAAGTTGTCAGTCCGCTCGTTACTTACTTGCAGAAGACACAACCATGATCGTCCATACCCAACTTCGATATCGCATAAACTGTAGGAGAGTGCCTATGAATGCCAAAGAGTAGGCCACCGAGAAGACAATCGCCGCAGCAAGGGACGGATCATAATGATAGAAAATAATATCCTTCAACGCCCGCGGTGCCTTCATGTTGACGGAAAGAGCGCGAGGAGCAGTACTGTGCGAAGAAGAACAAGTGAGAGCTTTGAGCAATTCTGAAGACCATGTATTGAAATGAGAAGAACAGATCACAGTCAGATGGCCTTCTTACTTATAAGGAGCCGCCGAAGAAACACGGTGATGGGAGATGGGCGTTTCTTAGCGGCTGTACGGCGGCGGCGACGGTATATTTCATGCCGATGGTATGAGAAGCTTTCCTTATCGAGAGCAATTGTAGTGTGACAATAGAAGCGGTTGGTTAGATGAGTATGAAAAGAATGCCAGATGGGAAAGCCCTTTGGGATTTCGCGTCGATTTCACTGGACGGAGCAACAGCCAACATAAATGCCAAGCCTGGATGGACAAGCATCGTGAGATTCTGCCGTCGTCCCCTTTGGGAAACCATATCGTCGTCACGTTTCTCATGCAAGCTCACCTAACGATGGCCACCCTACTAGGTAAGGAGGGACGACTGACTTGCCCTGCCGTTAACTTCGCTTCACCCGAAGTCGAGTTTCCAAAAATTATTACCACAGGAACGTAGCTGTGCTGCTCATTGTATGCAAAACAGTGCGGTGAAAGTCTTGCGTTTATGTGCTGAATTTCGATGTTGATATATACAGAGTTCCGTCTTCCATCCGTTGTGTATCATGTCATAAAATACTTCGGACCCTCTCCACCTTGAGGCGTAGTCCAGTTGATATCTTCAATCAAGTCAGCAATAGAATTGAATCGAATGGAACAGCAACATACCTTGATCTGGAACCTTGATATCACAAGTCTTGCAATGAATGCAACTGGGACGGTCAGCGAGCTTCATTCCCCAGCAGTAGGAGATACATACTTTTGAGCGTTGATCTGAAATCGAACACCAATGTCCTTCGTCTCATCTTCCACATACTCATACACGCCTGCCGGACAGAAGCGATTCTCAATTCCCTTGTATTTTGGCCACTCCATGGCGGCATGCTTGTCCCAATCTTTAACCTGGAGATGCACAGGTTGATCCTCCTCGTGATTTGTGCCCGTCCGACTCACGCTCGTCAAAATATCGAAGCTGATCTTGCCATCGGGCTTCTCGTATTCGATCTTCTTACACTGATCGGCGGTCTTCGTAGCTGATGCATCCGTTCCCTTGTGGCTGAGCGTCCAAGGGACCTTGCCTTTCAAGATGTATGCTTCCAGACCGGAATACATGATTCCGCCGTAGAGCTTCAGTGGATTATGGAATGATGGGCGCATATTTCGAACTTCCTTCAACTCCTTCCAGATGAACGACTTCCGCAGTGACTCTTCATAGTCATAGAGGAAGATTGTTCCGCTATCAGTATTGGAGAGAGCGTTCCATGTTGCTTCCGCGGCAAGCATTCCAGACTTCATAGCGGTGTGGGTACCCTTGATCTTGGGGACGTTGAGAAAACCTGCTGTATCTCCGATCAAAGCACCACCTGGGAAGGCAACTTTGGGTATTGATTGGAAGCCTCCTTCATTTAGAGCTCGTGCTCCATATGAAATGCATTTCCCACCTTCCAAAACTGACTTGTAGAGTGGGTGATGCTTCATCTTCTGGAATTCTTGATAGGGAGACAGCCACGGGTTGGGATAATCCAATCCGACTACCAAACCCACACTAACAAGATTGTCTCCGAAGTGGTACATCCAACCACCACCATATGTATCCGCTGGCAGTGGATATCCCATCGAATGGACGATTTCTCCCTTCTTGAACTTTTCCGGTTGTACCTCCCAGACTTCCTTCAGTCCGAGACCGTATGTTTGAGGTTGGCTCTCGCTCCTCAGGTCGAATTTCTTTATGACTTGCTTTGTGAGACTTCCATGGCAACCTTCCCCGAAAAGTGTAGTTCTTGCGTGAAACTCCATGCCCCTCTCAAAGTTGTCCTTGGGCTTCCCTTGTCTTGATATTCCCAGATCATTCGTGGCAACACCTTGGACTGACCCATCTGACCTGTATAATACTTCGGAGGCAGCAAACCCAGGATATACCTCAACTCCAATCTCCTCTGCCCTCTCACCAAGCCATTTTGTGAACTGGTTCAAGCTGACAATGTAGTTTCCATGATTATTCATTTGTGGAGGGGCAGGTATGGGAATTGCGCTTCCCTTCGTAAGGAACCGCATCTTGTCGTTGGTTGCAGGAGTTACATCTTGGAACCGGTTCTCGTTTTCTTCTGCCAGCCAGTCCGGGATCAACTCGTTGATTGCTGTGGGTTCGATGACTGCCCCCGAAAGGATGTGTGCTCCAATCTCCCCCGCCTTCTCGAGCAGCACAACCCTGAAATCTTCATTGCCTGCTTCGTTCGCCAATTGCTTCAATCTTATAGCCGCACTCAATCCAGCCGGACCTGTGGCTGTTAGTGTAGCACTTCTTGCATTCCGCAGATGAGCTTACCTCCACCAACAATACATACGTCGACCTCATCACTTTCTCGCTCAATCGATTTAGGATCAAAGTCCTCATTGACGTCTGCGAATCTGCGGGGAGTCGAAATCGAGAAGGCTCTCAATTGACCTAGGGATTGAGTGAAGCTTGTGCGGGGGCGAGTGAAGCTCGAATTCGTTTGCAAGCTTCGAGGGAGCTGTGTTGAAGCTCTAATGGGGTTTCGCCTCAGCAGATTGCGCTGCAGACTTGCAGTGACGGATCTGGAGGAAGCCATAGTCCAATGTCACCGCATTGCCGTGTTGATGTTGAGAAGTCATCAACACCAGCCGCTGCGCATGCTCGGGTCGACTATGACGATGATCTAGGCCAACCGAGAAGTGTTTTCGGGCAGATCTGGATTTGCCGGAATCGGCCTCGGGCCTTCGGAGCGAGCCAATCACGACGCAACTGAATCTAAGCTGTGACCGAGGTCTCGGCAAGCGTATGCCGATGCAAGCCGCCATGTCTCCAACTCTGTCTCTTTTGCCTATTTTCTTGGAAGTGTCAATAAAGATAAATGACTCTTGGAGAGTTGCAAGGCTCTACAAGTGAATGTGATCTGACAAATCCTCTCACAATGGCTAAATCAAACTTTCGACTTCATTCTACTTCTTCGAATGGCAATTGTCAAAATTGCGACAGGGAGCTCCCTAGGGATTCAATTCAATGATGTAGATCCCGTGGAGCAAGACGACCTTTGTTGTTCAGTGATGACATCAAAAAATACCAAGTAGTGGGCTTCAACATTTTATCGCAAGATTTTTTGCCTTTCGCTTTGCTCGAAAAAGGCTTGGGAAGGAAAACCGATCGATTTGGCCCCCTAGATTTCCTGGAGGCTGCAAACATGCACCACAACGATACTCAAATTGAGCGGATTCTTCCCCAGGCATCCGATCTTTGTCATGAACTTCTTTCTTCGATCCTTTTCAAAACACCTGTGTCAAGCTGTCATGTTTCTGTTGCCAAGGATAGCGTATTCGGAAGATCAATCAAGCACACACGGAGACAGAGCGGCAGATCATCCAATCGAACAAGCTTTCGCTGATTTCCCAGTTTTCGCAACCCCGATAAAAGGAACTCGGTCGACAAGCTCCCGAGTATTCTAGTGTTCTGAGTCTAGTGGAGTGTGTGAGGACGCAAATCATGCTAGTCGTTGTTTTAAGTGTAGACTTTGGAGCCGAGTTTGTTTGAGCCTCTGTTTGGTCGTGGGCCCCCTGTCGAATCCCACATGGGAGATCCTCCACCAAAATCAAGACCCTCACCCACTTCCAAGGTCCATCATAGCAGATCATGTCCAATTCGCTGAAAAATCTCCGTTTCGAAGTAACGCCCAAGCCTGGAACGTTGGGTGCTTTACTGGGGTTCCCCTTTCCCTAATGGAGCCTCAATATGGGCTAAGGATGTCACTGTGACTGGATCACTCGATCTTCTGCTCGCCAACCTCCCTCACAGACCTACCTATTTCTGTCTTATCCGATCATTCATGCTTAATTACCCACTTCTCATTCGTCTGGTAGTTTGACAGCAATCATCCGAGAAACTTAGTCCCGCTTTGAGATGTAGATCAGACGAGTTTGGTCTGGGCATGACAAAAAAGGCTCGTTTCACCAGTCTGTACAGCAGAAGTCCTAGGGCTCTGTTCTCAGGATGACCATCTGGGTATAAGATACCAAGACTCCGCATAATGGGTTTTTTCCTTCTCATCCCATTTTCCCTTCATTACGTGCAGGCCATTTGTATATTTTCAAAGAGGCGAGTTCTACCAGGCTCCAACTGATCTTCCTGCCTTCACTAACCGTTCGCAGCTGTGCTCACTATCTTTTACATTCTACAATCTATTCTACCAGCTTGACGCTACCTTTTCCCAACCATCATCATGAAGAACTTCGGCTCCATTCTCACATTCGTTGCCATCTCGGCTTCTCTCGTTTCTGCTCGTGTTTTGCCCGAAAATAGCAAACAAATCGAGGCTCGAGTACCTTACGACTATGGTACCTTACGCCTCAGCCTTTCATCACAGCCATTTCGTTAACTTTTTCCAGTAAACGAAATTATCGCCCGC
This sequence comes from Leptodontidium sp. MPI-SDFR-AT-0119, assembly GCA_020726505.1. Classification (NCBI taxonomy): domain Eukaryota; kingdom Fungi; phylum Ascomycota; class Leotiomycetes; order Helotiales; family Leptodontidiaceae; genus Leptodontidium; species Leptodontidium sp. MPI-SDFR-AT-0119. The sequence goes on from JAHLEZ010000017.1 coordinate 415,985, forward strand.
TCACCAAAGAAAGACAAGGCAAAAGGTATACATCATCGTCCTAGTATTCGGTTCCATTCTGACATATTCCGTAGGAAATGCCACCGCTACAGCTGATGCCGCACTCACAAGCGGAGGAGCAACGAAAAAGGCCAAGGGAGGCAAGAAAGCCGGCAATGCCACTGCAGCAGCCTCTCCAGCATTGACAAGTGCAACTGGCAAGAAAGGAAAAGGTGCAGCAGCCGCCGATCTCACAGCAAATGGCAAAAACGCAACAGGCGCTGCGGGAGGAAAGAAAGGAAAGGGAGCAGCAGCCGCCGCTGATCTCGCAGCGAACGGCAAAAATGCGACTGGTGCTGCGAATGGAAAGAAGGCCGGCAAGGTAATTCACACATCACTCCATCACCCCACAAATGACTCGAATTACATTTTTAACATTACTTAGGCCTCTGGAGCTGCTACAAAACAAGCTGGAAATGACGCGACTGCACAGAAGGCGGATCTTACACAAGACGAGCAACTCGCCAACATTGTGAAGGGTCTTACCGGACTGGACTTGTCAAGCATCGGTCTCCGAGATCTACCAGTTCTGGAATCTCGAAAGAAGAAGAATGGAACTGCTACAGCGGGTGCGGCAACTGTGAGTTTCCCAGAATGATTTCCCCGAGCCTACGATCAGTTGCAAATTCTCGTCATTAATAACTTCCCACCCTCGAGCCTTGCCTTTTTCATCATACTGACAAAAATCATAGGCAATTACAACTGGAAAGGCTGGAAAGAAAGCAGTAAGTCGCTATCTCTAAATTATATGCTCAGACTGACAGATTGCCAGGCGAAAGCAGCTGCCAAAGCGGCCAAGGTTCGTTGATTCACCAACACAGATGCTTCAAGTATTTATATCTAACTTGAGAACAAGGAGTCCGCCGCTGCTGTTGCCGACGCCGCAGACGCTGGAGCCGCTGATGTCGCCGTGAGTTTTCCCATCCTTCGTTCTTGCATGACCGAAAAGAAAACTATTCCCCCTTTCTATGAGCCCCAGAATATCGAAACTGATGTTTCTATAGACTGGAAACGCAGCAGATGCTACCGATGACGCCGCAACAGCTACGGATAAAAAGGCAGTGAGTTCACACACATCTCGCTCTTTCATTTCACGGACATTGACGATCCAACAGACAAAAGCTGGCAAGAAAGCTGCAAAGGTTCGTTGACAGATCGATTCAGATGATGCAAGAAATATCTCTAATCTCAGAATAGGCATCCGAAGCTGCTGCCGCAGATGTCGCTGTAAGTCTACTTCACTCTTCTGTACTCCACTGAAATTGATACCATGCACACCATCCACATAATCATGGGATCCAAAACATCAAAACTGACTTGGTACACAGGCCGTAGATTCCACTGGAGCAGCAAATGCCACAGCACCAGCTACCGGAAAGGGCGTAAGTTTCCAATCTTCTTTTCCAATCACTCCATCGCCCCACCAGCCTTCAAAAACAAAATTGAGACTAACCCACCAAACAGGCCAAAGGAGGCAAGAAAGCCGCCAAAGCGGCAGCGCCAGTAGCCGTAGCAGACTGTGCTAACTAAACACATTTCTTCTCTCTTCGTATTTCTTCTGGGGCATTGGGTCAGATAGACGGTCCACGGATGGTATGGAACGGCTGGGCTGGTAGGATAGGAGCTATTTAGACAGTCTGTCGTTAATATGAACTAGACTTTGTTCTTTTGGGATGAATGAATGATTGTGCTTTGTATTATAATTTGGTGATGCATATAGAGATTTATGACTTATCTAAAACCACTCCTAGTAGAGGGGGTTCTTCGCTGAGCCTCCTCCAAGTTTGGTGTGATGGGTACTTCATCAAACGAAGATCAGAGCGATTGAGAAACCTGAGCCGTGTCAGAAACGATTGGCGAAATATATCACTTGTCAGCACTACTCTCGTTCCGATCTGAAAGATCCTCATACAGGCCTGTCTTAACGAACTTCCCCATCCGACATGGGTCCCAAGTCATTGGTCAACAACCTGAACAGGGCTCTTGATTGGCAACACAAAGTCAGCCCTTCTACCTCGTTTCTCGGGACAAGGATAATGCGCCGCTCTTATTTTGCATCCATCTGCGAGACTGTGTATGCCAATATATTTATTTCTCGGCTCTTGGACTAAGCACTTAATTAGTTGAGTAATGCTGTCTGTTTTCGAATCTACTGGTGTTCGGTGCGAGCTGTGGGCCACTTATGGAGAGACTCTCGTCATCCTCGATTGGACCTCATTGGCAAGTGGCAATGAATATTATATCGGTGGGGATCAAGGCAAGGCTGACGCTGTGTTTTGACAGTATATGAACCATGGATTTCCGTTTCCAGGTCCTTAAACACTTTTTCTCTCCCTCAATTTCCCCTCTCCAATTTCTCACATTTCAGACAGATTCAAAGATGACTACGCCCTCACTTCTCCAGAGCATCATCACAGCCTCAACCCTACTCGCAGGGTTCGGAATCTTGTATACATTTGCACTAGTAATATGGCGTTTATACTTCAGTCCGATCTCACACTTTCCTGGACCCAGACTAGCTGCTTTGACGTATTGGTCAGTTTCGCCCATCTAAGTAGCTTTCTTTGTTGGGCTTCGCTTACACCAGGACTTGGCCAGGTATGAGTTCTACTACGATCTCATCCAGCGCGGACGTTTCCTCTACAAGATCCAAGAACTCCACGACCAATATGGTCCAATTATTCGGATCAATCCACATGAACTACATGTCTCGGATCCGGACTTCTATCATACCATTTATGCAGGTGGTTCTAGCAAACGGAATCGGGATCCTTACCATACAGGTGGGTACTGCTCGAGTTTCCTTTTCACCATAGCATTCTGCTAGAAAGTTTGACTTCTGACATCCCTCGAATATATCTCAACACCGTCTCCATGCCCATAAAACTGCATGGAGTACTTCAGCTGACCGGGATTTTCAACCAGCAACCGTGACACTCCCGGGCAGTCTTCTCACCAGCCCTCCACATGACCTGCACCGCAAGCGAAGAGCAGCCCTGAACTCATTTTTCTCCCAGCAAAGTGCTCGAAGACTACTACCTCTCTTACAAGAAAGAATCGACGTCTTAGTAGCAAAACTAGAGGAACTCAAAGACACAGGAAAAGTCGTCAATCTCCTGCATGCATTTTCCGCGTTCTCGAATGGTAGAGTCCCAATTCAAATATCATGAAACATACTGTTGGCTGAATAATATCTGCAGATGTGATCTCACAATACCTCTTTGGTACAAGTGAACACCGTCTAGAAGCGGAAGATTTCGACCCCTCATACCATAATAAGATCCTTGGAGCAGCTGGTTCAACTGTGGTAGTCAAGCACTTCCCCATTATACCATCAATTATCGACAATCTCCCCGAATTCGTCACCGATCATGTTGGAGCGCTAGCGGACCAGAAGAAGATGAAAAAGGTATGTTCCCCTTGGCTTTCCAATCTGAATTCCAAATATGTATGGTACGGTGTCTCACGCAGCATTAGATTATCGCAGGTCTAATCGAAAACGTCCGCAACAAAGGTACCAAATCCACCACCACCGAAACAACAATCTTTCACACCCTCCTCGAAAGCGATCTCCCACCAAGCGAGAAAACTACAACCCGCCTCACAGAGGAGGGAATCACCCTCGTCGGCGCAGGAAGCCACACCGTAGCTTGGGCATTGACAGTCGGATGCTTCCACGTCCTCTCCAACCCTTACATCCTCTCAACTCTAAAATCCGAACTCGCGACTATCAACCGCGATGACGGCGAGGCTTTAAACTCGGTATTAAGCCAGCTGGAGAAACTTCCATTCTTGACAGGTATCATCAAAGAATCCCTCCGTCTCTCCTATGGAACATCTCTCCGTCTCCCTAGAATCGATCCGGAGAAATCGATGCAGTTCCATGAGTGGAGTATCCCGCCTGGAACGGCTGTGTCTATGACTGGCGCGTTGATGCATCATGATGAGAGTATCTTTCCTGATTCTAAGGAGTTCAAGCCTGAGAGGTGGGTGGAGAATAAGGGGCTGGATAGGTATTTGACGTCTTTCTCGGCGGGTAGTAGAGCGTGTTTGGGTATTACGCTTGCGTGGGCGGAGCTGTATTTGGGGTTTGCGGGGGTATTCGGTAAGATTGGTGGGGTGGGCGAGAAGGGTGAGAGGGGTGTTATGAGGTTGGTGGGTACGGATAGGTCGGATGTTGAAATTGTTGGGGATGCGTTCTTTCCGCTTGTAAGGGAGGGAAGTGAGGGTGTGAAGGTGTTGATCACGAGCTAGTTGCTTCGATTTGGAAGATGGCTTCTGGTGGGGAAGTGGGTTGAGGGGTTGTCATTTCAATGCCAGGAATTGTTTAAATAAAATCTACCAAAGATTTTAACCACCGAATATACATGACGAAAAGTTATTGCAAGCCCTTGGAAGTAAGGTAAGCAACCAAGTAAAGCAGGAAATAAACACAACACGACGTTGAGCGAGCCCCTGAAAACAGGGCCTCGGGTTCTGAACGTTCATTTTGAAAAGAAAAGAAAGGCACCCCAACTTTATATCACCGCTTGTAATTTAGAACCGTGACCTATTCACTGGGAAATATCCCCACAGGTTGATTAAATTCACTTATTCAGCAGTTGAGTTTCAGTTCCTTACCCCCGCACTGATTCAACCCTCGCTCGCTCTCTATTCTTATACCTGTAGCCTGACAGCTGTCTCAAGTCCTCAAGTTATGCAACAAGAAGAGTTTTACAATTACAGAACAAGAGTGAACCTCAAATTCCAGATCTTCAAGGCCTTTCCCACGGGCATGACCCTGCCTGGTGTGGCTCTGAACGCAACGTTCGCGTCGAGAGAAAGCCCCCCTCCTGAAGTGAGGTAGGTACCACCTGAGATAATATCACTTACTGAAACCATCAAGCCATTTGATAAAGGTGAATTCCATGACAATGTTTCTCTCTGTGACAACAGTCATCAAAAACGCTCTCTGATGCCACACACCTAGAGATACTTCTAGCTTCACATCTCGAGTAAAAAGTTACTCTGATCAGAAGACAGAATGATGAATGTTAGTTCTCATCATATCATCACAGGTATCACATCATCCAGAGCAACATTATAGTGGGCCAAGATCGTTGGGTTATATCACACGCACTCTCTTGCCCGCTGAACCACTTCAGGCACTTATAGGGGTTTTCCGAGTATGTGACTTGCCAAATTCTGCCGTTTGCATGCATTTACTCATAATATTAGGAACAATCAGGCCAGGAGTTGAATTCCAGGGATGAAGTACGAGCGAGCCTTTTACTAATATTAATCCACTGATTGCCATTGTATTTCCAAATCACGCAAAACAAGACTCAAAGGGAGTCAGGGGAGGTCAGCTCGCAGTTATAAATCCCACCTCATGTTGCTTTTATCGTCTTCTTTCTTCCCCAGAGGAATAAGGTTCCTCAAACGACCCATCCAAGAGATGCACAGTGTGATGAAGCAAGCAGTCGGGTTTTCTAGTACCCATATTTGTGGTGGGGTGAAAGTGAAGACAGGGAGGGAGGGATGTACCAAACCTCGAACGTAGTTCACCAAGCAAAGCAACAGCTCGCGGTTTCGAGCCTCAGTCCTAGGCGAAACGAACATGACAACGAGACTAAACTCGACGGCGCCAAGGGAAGCGACGGTGATGGAGTCTGTAAGGCAGGAATATTCAATTCGCCACGCTCTAATTGAACAGGTAGGCAGTCATTGAGGAGCCACACAATTCTTTGCCCCACAGAAAGCCAGACCTGCTCAGACAAAACTGCAGCCAAACGAAATCTTCTTTCCCTCTGCTATGCCATTTCAGCCTGACTCAGTACGAATATATATCATTCCCCCAAAATCTCTGAAGTGTATCTCTTCACCAAATACTCCCCCACTGGGTTAGTTGCCCACCACACTAGATCGAATCCTCCTTATGAACAAGGAATGTATTTCCACCCCGCATCGTCATTAAATTGAGGAGACTTTCCGTAGAGTATATAGCCAAACGATTCAAGACGATCAGGAAGTTTGACAACTCCAGAAAAGTGGATTGGAAAAAGTTAGTGTATGAAGCTCCTTGCTCCCATTGCAATACTACAGCTCTGTACAGCTTGATAGTGAATTTCGAGCTTCGAGGAACAATAGGTATGAATGAGAGCAGCTGGAGTTTTGGAAGTCTGTGTATATTCGGGATTCCGAGTGATTGGCAGTAGCAACAATGGCCATTGATAGCATCTCGCTAAATGCCAACATAACCTGCTTAGCAATTTACAGCCAGGCCTGGAGATATTCAACTTCGACGCAAACACACACACATACACACCCAAACTCAAAGTGTTTACCTCAAATCTTCTGCCCACAAGCAACCCTCCGGCACCTTGATTTGAGACTCTACACTTGAAATATAACGCACACGGTGTATGGCCGGCGCAAGGTCTTGTAGAATCTGCTTCTGGGCAAGTTACCAATTCAGTTCCGCTTCTTTATATCATATCCTTCACCATATCTCAATAAGCGCTCATTTCAAATCTGAGGAAACCGAGAACGTCGGAGATATCAATGCTCCCCCCCCCCCCCCCCCCCAAAAAAAGGCTTGACTAGAAAAGAAGTAGAAAATTTCACTTCACAACACAACACACCTACCGCTCCTTTCAATTTCAATCACGCATCACGCATCACCCAAATACCAAAGACTGACTCCGATTTGCAAACATCTATCCATACCCAATACCTCATCAAAACAAACTCCCGCTCCTTTCAACACTTTACAGCAACAGGACTTGTCAAACACCATGCTCTTCCAGAGAGTGTGTATCCACCATCTGACATATCTTTTTTCTTTCGCGAAACTGATCAGAATGTCGAACGTGATTCCGAAGCTCTCCCAACCCTCCTCGATGTTTAGCCCAAATCATCAGAGGCTCGCCAATGCCATCAACAGCCTCGTCCAGCATTTGTACAGGTACCTCGTAATACGAGTCAATCTTTAGGTATGAAAGCAGTGGCAGCATGGTAATTCGGAGCACAGCATCTCGATGATACCATTCGAGCCGGTTTCGAAGTCGAATTTGAATTGCATAGCCCTTCTTTGGGGTTGGGGAAATAGGGACATATTCGCCATCATCCTTCAAAGTCGAGGTTATCTAATAAGGTAGCAGATTACTACCTACCGTTAAAGCTTCACGCACTTACTGTCATTGTTTTCACGTAATCTTTCTTCGCCGGAACAATATCCAAGACCAGGACCATATGGCAGCGCAACGATGTGTTGGATAACAGGAGTAAGAAGTCCCATCTTCAAGCATTCCGACTCGCTCTTAAAGCGGTAAATCCTGCCCTACACATCTTTCAACCGCACTATTTTGTGTCTATCTGTTGCGACGAGGGTTAGGATGAGGTTGATGCTTGGAGGAGAGGCTCAGGTGGTTTCCTTATCAGCGAGGGTCAGTAATACTGCAGCATATCCGCCAACCACCAGCTAATCCTCAGGCAGAAGTCCACACTCACATGAGCCGGCGATAGCTCGCTATTAATAAATAGGAAGAGAGAAAGCAGAGAAAAAGACGAGCAAGGTAGAACCACAACAGGTACTCCAACTTCTCAAAAGCCACGACGCTATACAGTACTTACTTCACTTCTATGCAAGAGATTACGTCAGTAACTGTACTAGAGGAGAGGGACAAGTGGTGAGTTAGTTATCTGTCCGTCTCTATCCCAACTTCGTTTGAGTCTTCGCCGTCCGTTCTCGAGGAAGCGAGGTGGGCGGTAAGGAAGGAGTTGGGAGAAACGGAAAACGACAACAAATAAAAAAAATCAAAATCAACAAGATCCTCACAGACAGACGATAACGAAGAAAATCATCTAGCTCTCACAATCCGGGCATCCCAAAAATGGGGAGAAGAAGAAAAAATCTATTCCACTACGAACGAGCTGAGCGAGCAGCCCATCGCTCAGGCTCTCAATAAACACCGCCCCCCCACCGATCAAAATCCAAACAGTACCAAGACGCAAACCCAAAACTTTAAAAGGAAAGGAAGACCAAATTAAAACGGAGGTGAGTAGGTGGAGATTCTTATTCATTCATTTCTTTCTCGGATAAATTGTCTCTCAAATTCGAAATCGAGTAGAGTCTCAACTCGCAAAAGACTACCAGACCAATTAACGCCCGCCCGCTATGCGCCGGTAACTCTTCATCTCATCTCATTCTCGCACTCGCGCTCAATGCCACCCCCCTCACCAGCATCGCTGCATCCTTCCTATATATACATCGTACAAGTCTCTCCCCAAAATTCAAAACTCAAAGTCCAAGTCCCAAATTCGCTCCAAGAACGCCCGTCCCGCAAGTGTGCCCGTCAAGGTGACGGGTATGCCCAAACCGCACAAACAAAAAAACGAGGATATCTGCCCATCTACTTTTGCCTTTCCCTTCTCTCCCCATCCCATCTTTTGCTTTTCCTTTCTTTCAAGTTGAACTTTTGATCTTCCGTTTCCATCTCTTGCTTGTTTCACTTTCCCAGTCAAGTCTCTACTTCTTCGGGTTCGCCCATCTAGATCGTACAATTTTCTTCAAAGCTCAACCCCCAACATATCCTCCCATCTCATCTAAGGAGGTTGAAAGAATAGCAAGGCAAAGGGCCGTAAAATGGAGCAAGGGTTGCGTGGCGTAAAGGCGCGCAAAATGTAGAGGTAAAAAGCAAATACAACGAATCGAAAACGCTCGCAAAAATCACATCTCATCTCATCTCGTCGAACGAAATTAGAAATCATCAAACATGCCGTCTAACTCGTCTAACTCGACATTCTCGGGACTCCGCATATCCCACTCAGTCGAAGCTTCCGTCCACATCTCGTGCGAATCCTCAAAGGGGCGCTTCATCATACTGAACGACATGGTATTCACAGTCGGTTTCATGGCGGGACTGCTGGTGAAGACCGAAGAATTGAGGACGTTCAAATTCCGAGCTTCGCCGAACAGGGAGTCGGCTTCCAGGCTCTTAGTTGGGTGGTCCGTCATTTCCGATGGAACTCCACTCATCTGGATGTCCGCGCTCAACTTGCGCTTCTGCATCCCTCTAGCCGTTTGTGTGAATTCCTTTTCGTCCTTTTCGAGAGGTGGCGACGTCGCACGGTGATTCCGCGGTGCTTCAGTCGGTCGACCTGAAAAGGACCCTGTAGGAGTTGGTGGCGTTGCCATGTCATCGTCTTCGAATTCAGGGGAGGAGAGGTCGACTTCGGGTGATGGAGAAAGCTCTCTTCTTCGTTCTGCGTCGGCTTCGTCGGATCGGGAGGCTGCGCTTGATATTGATGGCGAGATGATGGCTCTTGACTGGAAATGCACTGTTGAAGGATCGGGTATAGGTTGATGAGGATATGTCGTCAGGTAGAAATAGGTTCTTCGGGGATGTACAGTTTCTAACTCCTTTGCCACCGGGCAAGGCGCAAGTGCTGTCCATGATCGCTTCAAGTATGAGGAAAGTCGAGAAGAAATAATCGCAGAAGGATTCGCAGATCTGCGACAAGTTAGCTGTGGTCTTGAAAAGGACATAAAGGACGCAAAGTACTTACTGTTCGACGATTTTGACACTCTGAGAAAGTATCGCAGCCAGTTCTTTCACCAGATGAGGCCTATTACCGGTCTTCTGTAACAAAACAATAACTCCTTCTACAATCTCGTCATTTATTCCCTCCAGATCAATTTCTCTTGGCTTGACCTCATCCTCCAAATCATCCGTCTCGGCCTCTGGCGACGGTGGCGGGGTATTTTCGTACTTCAAAGGGGTTCGTTTTGGTGGAGGGGACATCGACGGCGACTCCTCATGCGACCTCTTTAATTTTTTGGAGGGAGGATTCTCAGAATTTGGGCCGGCAGAAGGCGGTGAGAGTCGGGCGGCCGCTCTGGAAGCATGAGTTACTGGTAAATGTATGCCTAGAGATGGCAACGACAACGACTTTCGTCGAGTGTTGTATGGCATAGCGGTTTTCTGATCTGAAGTCATGATGGGTATATGTGTTTTCGATGGTGTTGCGACAGGAGAATTATCGAAATCGTGTGTTGCTCGGGAGGATGCGTGTGTTTGCGACAGAAGTATAGGTAGGTAGGTAGGTAGAGGGAGGCAGACTCAGGATGGTGCAGGTGGATGGACAACGGTTTGTTGTGTTCCTGCACGGTGATCGTCGTAGCGTAAGGGAGCGACGGGGTAAATTATGGAGGCTGCTTCGGTTGGGTCGCAGGGAGATGCTTCGGAATGGGTTGGGATGGGATAGGATGCTTCTGGGATGGGATGCAGGATGGCGTGGTAGTGATACAGGGCTGGGGGGCAAGGGCAATTAATGTCCAGGATATGCATGCACTGAATGGGGTTCAGTCGGCTGGTCGGTCGGTCGAGTCGAATAAAAGGCCGCAGATTCCTTTTTTTTCTCTCCTGTAAATGATGAATACGGAGAAGAACTGAGCGCTGTGGATGTGGATGTGGATATGGACTGTGGATGGTCGAGGGGTCGAGGGTCGAGTTGACTGACTTGCTTGTTTGCCTGTATTGACTTGACTTGCCTACCAAGACTGAGGCCGAGACCTGGCTTGGAAGAGCAAACGGGGGCGGGAGTTTGGAGGCGGTAAGGGATGCAAGGTTGATGCAATGCAATGCACCACAACACCGCTATTTCAGGAGCTGGTAGTGTGTGTGTATGCGGTGCTGTGGTATGATTTGTGTGAAAGGGTATGTATGGTATGGTCGAACAGGCAGGCAGACAGGAATGCCGTGGTATGCGATTTGTGATACACGGCGAATAGGCGGAGAGCAGTTGTTGGTGACTGTGATACGGAATCCTGTTTATCTGCTACAGGATGGATGGCTGGCTGGCTGGCCGGACGATTGATGGTGGTTGGCTGGACAGGATAGGATGGGATGGGATGGGAAAGTCGTTGCCTGCACGACTGGGTATTTCGTACAGTATAGTCGAGTAGGATTTCGAGGATGATGCTGAAGTTGATGGCAATGTTGCTTATGGACAGAGGATATCGCGGAAGTAAGTGTTGGTGATGGACGGAATTCAGTTCAAGCTGATTGACGACGGAGGGATGTGTAGGAGGTCTGAGGGCGAGTTTCAAGGCGTCGAAGGTTGGATGGCGGCGAATTGGGTGCAGGGCCAGCGAGTCAAGGGCTTCAACAGCCAACCAGGGGGGCGCAAAGAGCAGGCGATAGCGTGCAAAATCATTGATTTAGTGGCCAACGGCCTGACCAGAGAAGGAATATTAGCTGGGCTTTTGAGGGCTCTAGGGGAGCCGGACCCAGTGTCTGGCGGGGCCTCTGAGCGTAGTGGCACTGTGGCAGAGAGTGAAGAACTGGTTGATGCAGGGGTTAAAGCAGCTGGATGAGCTGGATTTTTGGAACCGAGGGCATTCTGCCGTTAGGAGAGACAGGGAGGGAGGGGGCCGTAGTCCAGGTTAGTGAGGTGGAGCGACCAAGCTCTCCTTTAGTGAGCTACCCTAAACTTTGGACTTCGGATCTTGAGGGAGAAAATGTGGATGTCATGTCATGAAATTTGCCCCGTTTTCTATTGGGGCGATATTTGGATGAAGATTGTGTTTGTTTTGATAAGGTTGACGTTCCCCAGGCGATGAACAGACAGTCAATACGACATACGAAGAATGCGAGTGAGTCTTATGGATACACAACTGCGCTTTATTCAAGTCCTCCGTGAACACAGATTTATGAAATGTATGGCTGTGTGCATCTCAAGGATCACGATGATCAGGAAACGTCAGGTCCAAGCGATCGAGATCCATTTGTTTGATTGGTCGATAACCAAGGGAGGGGATGCACGCGTAAGGGGGGTGTGAAGGAGCTATTTTGGAGAAGGGATGGGATGGGATGGGGATGTGACGACAGACTTTTGAGGGGTCTGGAAAGGTACTGACCGAGTGAGAAGGAGAATAAGAATGAGAACGAGTAATGAAAAGTTTGATAAGACGTTAAGCTCTTATTATAGTTTGATGTTCTAAAGTATAACGATGACGTCTGCACAAGAGGATAAGAGAGCCAGTGGTCTGAGAGTTAAACATCTTGAAAAAAACAGCTGGAAGCGAGGACTGGTGAGAGTGAGGGTAAGGGAGGGGTCAAATCAAACGAGAAACAATACATGCGAGTAATGTTCCCCCATCACCCCATACTTTCCTCAAAGCGAGAGTTCAGAGGAAGCGAGCAGTTCGCTCTGTAGGTTTTCTAGAAACTGGATCATCCAACTGCATAAGATTTAGGTTCAAAGAGTCTTGAGTTCGCTCGGTTATAAACTCTGTTTGCATCACCAAAGACAAAGCCACAGCCAAAGCTCGAATGTTCAAATGCGAGGGAGCCGAGCAGTAAGCACCGTTTGTTGGTTGGCTCATCTTCGATTACCTCCGTCATCTTTCGGGAAGGCTGTCATATCAGAAAAGAGATATCCAAAAGCGTATCTGAAAAGGAAATCTTCTCCACTCTTCTGAAGTCATAGATGAGATCAACCATACGCCCTCATGATCATCCTATGTTGCATCATTCTTTCATCTATCCCAAGCAACGACAGTTGTCTCCTTCCCTTACAGTCCAAGTACTGTTCAAGTAACTTATCCGTAAACACCATACCAGCTGCCCTCGTGTCGCCTCTCCCTTCTCAGCAAATCAACAACGTCAAGCCCCATCACTAACCTCTAGGCCACCTCCTAAAAGCCGGCCTAACAAAAATCCATCACTTCATCATCCATCATATCACCCATCTCTCCCGAAACTAGACCCACATCTCTCGTCACATTTCCTCTCACTATCCCCCATTAGATCCTAGCCCTGACTTTCCCATGTGCTCCTTCTCCACCCACAAGACCAAGACAGGGATATATACAGGCTCAGCCCCTGTTCAACCCCTGCACACCGATTATTTATCTGGAGCTGGAGCCAGATTTTTTTTTTTCATGATTTTTCTTTTTCACAGCCTTGCCGTAAATGCTCCAAGTGCCGTGCTATTACGAAAGGGGTAATGCGGATCCACTATCAACGCTTCCCCGCTGGTATTTACCGACTTCGTATCGAAGCAAGCCTTCCGGTGGTGGTGTTCATCATGGACTGAACTGAACAGCTGCTTGATAGCGATGCGCCTCAAGTCTCTCACTCAAACCCTATTCGTAACCACCACACGAGTAATGCAGAAGTCCAAGAACAGAACCGTATGCAAAGAATGCGATGCATTGAAGCAAGAAACATACCAAGATGCTTTATCTCGCAGCTTTTGCATCAGCATCTGCATCTGCACACCCCGTCTGCTTACATCGCTAAGCCTTTGCACACCTCCATCAGGGCCTCACCTCGTAACTAAAAAAGACTCGGCATCCTCATCATCAAAAAGTCAATTTAGACGCTCAGACAGAAAATCACTGAACTTTTTTTTTATCGTAAGTTGAGCCTCCCTGACTCGTGCTTCACCTTCGCCAGAGCCAAACCAAGTTGTCACCCCGGAGTATTCTTCTGTAAGTATTTTCCATGGTACTGTGCGGCAATATTCCGTAAGGTACCTAGCAAACGGCTTTTGCTGCATAGAAGCACGAGACATGAAATTTTTAGATTTGATAATGTACTGTACTTCGATACGAGTACCACATCAGTACCTACCACCCAGGAAGGTAATCTTACCACTACTCCGAGATCTCGCAGCCTTCACTCCGTATTTCCTGCAAGAGAACAGTCAGTCATAATCACAAGTCACATCGAATCACCACACCATCACTTTCCCCAGAACTGGTAAATCAAGGGGTGGGTTACTCACTTGTCAGCCATCAGCAAGCCTCCCATCCATCCCATCCAGTCTAATCCAACGGCAAGAGAACCTTCCCTCCCATCGCTCGTTCGTTTCGTTCCAAGCAAGGTAAGGTCAAGATGCGTCATGCATAAAAGGCATCTAGCATCCAGCATGTAGCGACGACGCCACCATTTCAAATTACTCCAAGCTCAAAAAAGACTTGCCCCGCGCCGAGATGAACATTTTCTCCCATCTCACCTCACCGCCTCGAAAAAGGCAGAATACCGGCCTCCCTCCCCGCATTCGACTGTCAAATGTCAACACCACCACAAATTCAAGTGCCAATTTCGGGATACAGTCACTTGCAAAATTGGCTTCGCCCATATCGTCCCCAAAGAATTCTGAGCACAGACCACCTGAGCATTTCTGGCGCTGACACGTTTTGTCATCTCTCCCGCTCTGTCGCCATTTTTGGCTCTACCCTTCTTACTGCGTGGCAACACGGACAGAGCTGTTCTGTAACCGGTTTCTGCAATATCGCAAGGCCCTGGCTCTCTCGTCAAATTATTCAAAGATGTTCTATCTTCCATCGGACATAGTCGCACAAGGAGGCGATGGGGTAACAACGATCACCTGACCAAGTCCTGCTTCCATGATCCAACCTATTACACAGCTCCAAAGATATTTTAGAACATACTAGAAGTCGATTCGCAACTGTGGATAATTATAAAAACACACGTTCCCTTTGACTCTCTATAGAATAGAGATTTCAAGACATTATATATCAGATACAAAGAGGTTTTCATAACCTATCCAATTCTGTGTAAATTAGAACCGCTCCTTAAATTCAAAACAAGAAATTGTCCCCGATGAGTGTCCTAATACGACATTTCTGTTCCATATAGCCTTACAAGTCCATCGATAATCATGAGGAAGCCAGAGAATTTTCTCCTCCCCTTCCAATATCCAATCAGTTACCACAAATAAACCGTGCCTCGAGTTACGACCGGGCAAGGCCCACTTAGAGAGGCCTTCGCACGTCTGTAGCGCTGCTCCTGTTGCAGCATCCCAGAGCCGGGTCTTACTATCGCGCGATGTAGTCATAATAAGCTTGCTGTCTGCTGAGAAGGCAACTGACCTGATCGAGCCCGAGAGACCCTCGAGCTGTAGTACTGCTCGTGTCATCGTGTCCCAGAGCCGCACCGTCTTGTCGTGTGAGACAAACACTATATGCTTGCCGTCAGGCGAGAGACTAACTGATATGCCTGGAACGTCCGCGAGGCCCTCGAACCGCAGTGCCGCTCCTTTGGCCGCGTCCCAGAGCCGCAATGTCTTGTCGTCTGAGACAGATATGACCTGCTTGCCGTCAGGCGAGAAGGCTACTAATATAACCGAGCTTGTGTGGCCATCGAGTGTTTGTAGCACTGCTCCTGTAGCTGCATCCCAGAGCCGTACCGTGCCATCGCCCGATCCCGACACGACCCGCCTGCTGTCGGGCGAGAAGGCCACGGACCTAATTTCGCTCGTATAACCCTTTGGCGTTTGTAATACCGTATCTGTAGCGGCGTCCCAGAGCCGCACCGTCCCATCTCCAGAGCCCGAGACGATCTGCTTGCCGTCGGGTGAGAAGGCGATTGAGTCCGAGTGGCCCTCGAGCGTTTGTAGCACCGCACCTGTAGTGGTGTCCCAGAGCCGTATTATTCGATTATTAGAGCTCGAGGCGACCTGCTTGCTATCGGGCGAAAAGGCGACTGATGTTACCCAGCCCGAGTGGCCCTCGAGCGTCTGTAGCACCGCACCTGTGATAGCGTCCCAGAGCCGCACTGTCCCATCGCTCGATCCCGAGACGACCTGCTTGCCGTCAGGTGAGAAGGCGACTGAGTAAACCCAGTTCGAGTGGCCCTTGAGTGTCTGTAGCACCGCACCTGTGGTGGCATCCCAGAGCCGCATTATCCGATAGCTAGAGCCCAAGATGACTTGCTTACCGTCGGGTGAGAAGGCAACTGACTTTACTTCGCCCAAGTGGCTCTCGAGAGTTTGTAAAGCTGCACCTGTGGTAGCATCCCAGAGCCGCATCGTCCCATCTTTAGAGCCCGAGACGACTTGCTTGCCGTCAGGTGAGAAGGCGACTGAGTTAACCCAGTCCGAGTGGCCCTTGAGCGTCTGTAGCACCGCACCTGTGGTGGCGTCCCAAAGCCGTATTATCCGATCAGTAGAGCCCGAGACGACCTGCTTGCTATCGGGTGAGAAGGCGACTGATGTTACCCAGCCCGAGTGGCCCTCGAGCGTTTGTAAAGCTGCACCTGTAGTAGCGTCCCAAAGCCGCACCATCTGATCATCAGAGCTCGAGACGAGCTTCTTGCCATCGGGTGAGAAGGCGACTGAGTTAACCCAGTCCGAGTGGCCCTCAAGCGTCTGTAGCGCGGCACTCCAATGCGCTTGCACTCTAGGCTTTCTTTGGATCCAAGTGGGAATACACTTCTCAAATGCTGCTCTAACAATACTCTGCTCCGGGCTGAAGATAAGTGCTGAACAATATAATTGAAGGGGCGCCTGTTCAAGGACTGATCGGCTGTATACGACAAACCGCCTCGCATCATGTATCAAAGCATATAAATTGGGACTTTCATTGGCATTGTCATTAGCCTTGTTAGATTAGTAAGTTTCTCTGAGAAAGCGATGAAATAACATAGAGAAACGTACTTGAAGATTCTCGAGCTTCTTAATCATAACTATACCATCTGACAAACTTCTCATCAGGCTCAGCGCCTCAAGCCAATACAGAAAGCTCTGGAATAAAAAGCTATAGGTTGAGCCGCCGTCTTTAAGGTCATCATTAGCGCTCCCTCTAGTGTTACAGTCCAGCAGATGGTCAACCCAATAGAGGCAAGAGTATCGTACTGCGGCGAGTGGATCTGGATCGGGCTGCTTGACTTGGTCGATAGAGATTCCGGGAGCGCTTAAGTTATAGACATCACGTCGTAGTATCTTAGACATAACTTGTAGCGATCGCGAAAGGATGATAGAGTGTATATCTCTTACCCCAGAAGGAAAGATGTCGTCAGATGCCTTTTTGAGTAGAAAGTCCTTAGCCGATTGATGCACAAAGTAAATGGTGCTTCCTCGAAGGGTTAAAAGTGAGCCACAAAGTCCTATGATTGCAGCTAACGACTCATGGTCATCGGCCATATCTTCGAGCGTCTTGACGAAAGAGGAAAGTTCCGTTAAAGTGATCGGTTGATACACTGTTGATGTGATAGCAAGAATCTGCTTACAGAGATCTGCATCGTCTGAGTTACAGATTTGACTTAACATTCGCTGATAAAGCGAATCAAGCCCAAGTGGAAATTCGTTCAACTTCGCAAAAGTCTTCCATCGTGGTATATTCTTCAGATTTTCACAAACCAAAGCGACCCAGAGGAAGGTATCATCCGCATTTGAGACTAGGTGCTGCAGCACGGCTTCACGGGTTTTATCGTCGTAGTGCTTTTGGTCCGCCAGCTGAAGTGTCTTGTGCCTGATATAAGTACCAACAGCCGCGGAAACGGACTTAGGGTTCAGCTCGAGGCATAGTCTCATCTTGTCCCCGGCTCTCTCTAGGCGTTCTTCGATGTCCGGCCAGTTGCGGCTAGAAATGACCCATTTGATGCGAGGAGATATGAACGAATTTTGAACAATGAAATCTAATAGTTTAGGTAAGCCTGCTACGCATTCGTCAAGCGCATCGATGGCCAAGCAAGTGCTGTTCAAGCCCGGGTCCTGCAGAATACTTGCGAAGATCTCAGACAACGCAACCCATGCATTTATATCCTCAAAGAGGGCTTTGCCAGCATGATCATACTTTTTCCGCACGTGCGAGAGAAGCGATGGCTGCTGGTCGATGAGCATGTAAATAAGACCGCGGAGCACAGCTACCGCATTGTTAATGCGAGAGTCAGTGGCCTGGCAGAAGAAAAAGGATAGTAGCATAGCTGCGCTCTTGTCTCTGGCCCTCGTCAAGGCGCTCATCTCATCGATAATACCGCAAAGCAGCATCGTCTTGCCTTTGCCGGGATCGCCTTTGATCCACAGCAGTCGACCCTGTTCGTTGTTACGCCATTTGTGAAAGTCGGCATGGTCGAAGATCCACTGGTACGAGCCTCGCAGCAGGCCGCCCTTCGTCTCCTCGATCCGCTTCTTGTCCTCGCGGGGATCTGTTGTCCGCAGGTCTTGTATGCAGCTTCGACTCTGTGGATCGAGCAGATGCAGCTCGTTTTCTTGCAAAAAAAGTCATTAGCGAATGATCGAAGATGAAATAACTAATCGTGTATTCACCTGTTCGAGAGTTCTGGATCTCCTGCCTTAGCCGTTTGAACGCGTGCTCTCTCCCTTCGCCATAGATGAGCGGCAAATAAATGCCGAACATGCCCAAGAGCGAGTACGCCTTGTCTTCTTCGCGCGTCGTCTGTCGATTTTTTGCCCACGACAATCGCTCATCGACTCCGAATTGAGACAGAGGAATTCCTTCAAGTGCTGAAATTGGAATCCCCGTTATCTCATGGATGTGTCGCTTTAGATTTTCCTTGTCTCCCAGTCGCTCGTCATATCGGGAGAAGAATTCAACTGAAGTTGGAGCGAGGAGTTCTTGAAGGGTCCACCCCCGCGTGAACCACTTGCTTTCCCGAAAAGCTGGTTCCCAGGGCACCAGGTGAGATTTGTTGTCAGTGTTGGAGGTAGATCCCGGAACATCTGATAAATAGACGTAGCATTTAGCAGCATCGCGGTACCAGCAAAACATTGAGTTGATGGCCTCTGCAAGCTCAGTATTGTTCGTTTTGTCGATGCAACATGTATCAACCCAGAAGTATTGTATACCATCCCGGCCAGCCTGTTCTCCGCAGAACCGGATCTTCTTGTAACCAGCTTTGTTCTTGCCCGTACCATCTATCAAGTCTTTGAAGGTAACCTCCTCGGCTTCCCATCTGTGCGAAAGTATAGCATATCGGGGGATTTTCTCGCCCAAATCCTCGGTCAGGCTGAACCCGCCATCATTGTTTGCTTCCAGAAACCGCATTATTCGATTAGATTTGAAAGGCCTGAAGGGAAGGAATTCTCGGCGAATATTAAGCCACCAAGTCGGTATGTATATAAACTTGCTTATTGAGTTGGGAGAGGAGGTGGGATCTCACATCGACTGAGCTGGATGGCAGCCTCATTGGCAACAGCATCGCCGTCCATCACTGCGAACGCGCGAAACCAGCCAATCGCCAACCGGTTTACTGCAGGACATCATGAGCTGGCTGTCTAGACCATGCCACACTCATACGCAATGGAACCTTGATTTGTTGATATCGTTGATGGCGTACCCTCACAGAATAGCAAAAGGAGAAAAGGAAAGAATAATAAGCCCAACTTAAAAGTGAACTAACACACCAGACAGGGGCGATTAGGTAGCGCTTTTGGATGTCGGTATTCTCGGCCAAGAATGGCTGATGGTCTGTGCTCAGAATCTTTTTGGGGTGCGGAATGGCGAAACCGATTTTGCATGCGACTGTACAAACCACTATCAAGTCCAATAAATTATTACCTATCTGGCCGCATAATCTTTCATCTGCATATATGCATGCAACCACGCATGCATACCTACAGTACATGCATACATGCATTTGACGGCGCAAGCCCGCTTCTGCACTGCAAGTCAGTCAAGTATGCGATGCGAAAAGGAAATAGCGGTAAGAGGAAATATCTATTGGTCGATTTTCTCGTTTGTCCGAAGGCAGCTATGTACCACCAGTACACTATTTGTCCTTCCCTTCCTATCCAAGCTCAGGACCTCGAGGTATGACTGGTTTCAACGAGCAGGAGCACATGCGAATTGGTTTTGAGGGTCCATGAGGCTACTTTCCGTACTTTCTCTACATCCCCTTCTCATCCAGTGACAAGTGACTAGATTCACCAGTGTTTATTTCCTGCCATGGAGGAACGACCACCACTTTCGCATTTCACACCCCTTCAATATCAAACAAATTTCAAACAGTAATATAAAAAGACTTTCCGACCAAATCCCCATTTTTCTCTCCTTTTTTTTCACGCTCACGAGATAGATACCCACTTATACCCACTTCAGCACTTTAGCATCCCCCCACTTTCTCAAACTCTAAAAAAATCTCACGATGCCTGCCCTACCTAAATATCCACCTTCCATACTCTACCTACTCTACTCCACCACACAGTACATTAGGTACATTAATTACCATTACCGAGATCCCGAGAGTGGAGAACCCACCTCACCCAAAGCGTCGGGCAAGCCGGGTAAGGTTGCTTCTGGAACTTCTGGAACTTCTACGGAGTACAGCACCCGTCCAGTAGGTAGAGTACGGAGGTACGAAAGGCGGTTTTCCAGTGGGTCTCGTCACCCCTTGTACGGCAGTAAGGTAATTCTTCCAATCTACAATCTGAAATTCTAGAATTTTCTCCACAAGTTTCCTTATGTTAAGTCAGAAACTGGGGGGGGGGGGGGGGGGGGGGGGGGGGGGTGACGAGACCCATTGGAAACCCCCTTTCGTACGAAAGGTACTTAAATTCTTAATATGCAGTGTGTTATTGGCTAAGTAGACGGTTCCGAGGTGGAGAAAGGAGATGGAGATGGAGATGGAGATGGAGATGTTTTCTTCCTTCCTTCCTTTAAGAGTAACGGTAATGCGGTTGAGGTGATATGCCGGGATGGGATGGGATGGAGGCAGGGGATGGAGACCCTCATCTATGGACTTCTCTTGTGGAGGGACGATTTATGGGACAGTGAGCTCTACTCTACGCTGCGGTATCTAGCAATGTCGTTGCCGAAACAACCGTCTGGAACGGACGGGGATGTTAATGTAAACAGTAGGGGAAGGGAAAGGGGTCTGATCCCAAAGATACCTTTCAACTTCCACTTCCATTACACATTACAGGGGGATTACGATGTAGATCGATACCATCATATTCCATCTCATCTCATCTCATACTACTATTTCCCTCAAAACTAAACTATACCCAGATCTTCCAACGAGACAAGACGGACGATGAAATAGGTGGTACGACAAGATCTGTATGTATAATCAAGTACGATGAACCAATCACCAAACGAGCTCGAAACTCGAAGCCATACAATGCAAGTTCCCTTACTAGATGAATCAATCAGCACACCATGCAGGTAGGTAGGTAGCTTCCTTACTTTCTTCCAATCGGTTTGAAAAACGAATCCGATACGGTTTCCAGATTGTAAGTAGTAAGCGATAGGTACTGTAGGTTTTTACTTCGCCTTATCATAGATATCTACCCAGCTACCTACCAATGGTACTCCAACGCCAGTATCGAAATACAGTCCATTGGCTGCATTTCCCCCTGACGCATGGAAAGCAGCTCAGGTGTTAAAATTCCCCATCGGTTATGAACGAACGGTTTGTTTTGTTCGCCTCGTCTCTCACGTGTAGATACATGCACCACCAACTTGAAGCCTGACCATTCTTCCTCCCTCTTTTCTTGTTTCCTGCTATATATCAACGAAATATCAATCTCTTCTTCTTCTCTTGTCCTACACCATTCTATTCTTGACTTTCTTTCTTTTACTACATTTCTACTGTACCAATTTCCTTGAAGAATCGCTGAATCAGATGTTCGAATCTCAATTTCATCGGTTGCAAGCGCACCCATATGACTCATCTTGCTTCCAAGCATCTCACATGGCAAGTTGTCAACTGTGACTTGACTACAGTACCACTTCAGTATTTCAATATCCCATATTCTTTGAAAATCCCCCGACTTCCCCTTAGTTCATTCTAATAATTGGCCACCAGTCCCAGGTTATCGATACCCCCAAGCTCATTTACAACTCGTCCAAGGGGTAGAAAGCAACTAATGGCAAGTTTTGTTTCTGGACGAGAGATTTTCTACTCTTTATGTCTTTTTCTTCTTGACTAGCTGTCCAGTTAGGCCAATTTTTGTGCCAGGAACATCACCTTCAATTTCCATACAACCTTCCTCTGTCATCCAGTGCAGTATAGATACAGGTATACTGATACATCCCTAGCAAGGCAGGTTGCCACATGCCACACCAAAGTCATTATAATATTCATTACAGTACCATTTTGGCCAACCAGCCAATTTTCCGCAACTCCAGCTCACTCGTTGAAACCTGATCACTACCCATCATCATCACCATCATCATAATCACCATCCTCACCACCCATCAAAACATCAACACAATTCTGATGCTGCTTTCTGAGCGCCAAATCCAACGGACTTCCCAACCACCCCGTCTTCACATTCGGATCCGCGCCCATATCCAACAAGATCCTCAGCACATAAACATGGTCCTTCTCCACCGCAGCATGCAAAGCCGTGCCTCCCAAATCAGCATAAACACTATCTTCACTAGACAGCGCATCAATATCCAGACTCTCGATCTGAAGAAGTCGCGTCACGATCTCCGCATGGCCGTTCTTAGCCGCCAGCCAGAGCGTGCCTTTCGGACGGTTTGGATTAGCCCCAGCTTCGAGGAGTAAGTCGACGAGTTCGAGAGAACCGTTTGACACCGCGACTTGGAGAGGGCATTGTCCTTTAAACGTGACGCCTGCGTCGGCGCCAGCTTCCTCCAGCAAGTAGCGAACGACGTCTATCTTACCCAAGCCGCACGCAACAGATAGGGGTGTCTGGTCGTTGATGGCGTGGGCTCCGCTGACGTTGAAAGCGTTGATATCGATTTTGTGGTTGAAGTCTCCGTATCTCGCCAGGCATAACTTGAGCATCTCAAGGCTGTGGTTGCTGCGTGCCAGAGGACACCGAGTTTCCCTGGATCAGCACCGGCTTCGAGGAGTATTTTCACTAAACTTGGCCGGCCATGCTTGATGGCTGACATCAGAGGCGAAATCTCAAATCCACCGCCAGCATCGGGATCCGCTCCGAAGAAGAGGAAGGTCAGGACAATCTCTTCGTGGTTCAGATTTACGGCGTGTTGTAGAGGCGTGGTTCCGTCTGCAGCTTTGGATGTGACTTGGACTCCTTGCTGGAGGACTTGGAGAACCATCTTCTTGTTCCCCGATTTGGTTGCTGCGAATAGAGTGTCGATGGATATGTTGATGGGGATTCTCTTACGGCCGGGACTTGGACTTCTGGGTGGTTTTGGATGCTCACTTGCGAGACTTTTACCTTGGTTGGGAGTTGGTGGAGTCTGGATGGTTTGTGTTGATGGGGATTGCGCCGGCTCTTGCGTTTTCCTTGTGATTGAGCCGGATTTAGAACCCTCGGAGGGTAAGTCACCACCATCCTTTGTCAGTGGCTCATGCAGTGTCCCAGTGGTTGAAGGGGACTTGGAGCCTTCAATGGGCACGTTAATGCCACTTTCTGTCGAGCCGACATCTCTTGCTTGAATTCTATGTCCAGTAGGAAGAATAGACTCTTGGGAAGTCATCTCCGGCTCTGAAGTGGGCTGAGTCGGCGAAAGAACAATTTCAGGGACCGCCGCCGGCGGATTTGATCTTGGGTTGTCCGCTTCATCGATCCTAGACACAGGCGCGGGGCTGATCTGGATGCTGTTTGTTGTATTCAACTCAGGTATTTCCGCCGCGAGTTCATCACTTGTAGGAGTTGGGATATCAGATACAGCAGCCGCCGTATTAATGCTGATTTTTTCCAGACCTTGCTCCAAACACTTCATGAGATGATCCCTCTGGCCTCTACCTCAAAATCAGCAAGGCTGGCTCACATTACCTCAATCTACGTAAAACAGAAGGAGAAAGAAACAAGGAAAGAAAGACTTACACCAAGATAACCAAAAGCTCTAAGCTAAGCGCATTCTTCTGCCTCTCCAAACTCCTCTGAATCTTAACAATATTCTTCTCCTCCCTCACCCACCTAAACTTTCGCCTAATACCCCTAATACCCACCGCCTTACCCCTACCCTCCAAATCCGAGAAGCTCTCAAACTTAAGCAAGACCTTCTGGAGATTGGCGATAGGCGTAGAGCAGCTCGTGATGGTAGTTTTCAAATTTGCCTTCGCGTGCGAGGAGTACTGTATTCCCTTCGCCACGCTCTGGTTCAGTCTACTGGATGTCTGGAGGAGGACGGAAGAGAAGGCTTCGACGTCCGCATTGAGTGCTGTGACGGCGCCTTCGGCGTCCACGAAGCTCTCGCGAAGTTTGTTGAGGGATTTGCAGAGCTTGAGACAGAGGTCTGAGAGCCCGGCTAGGGCGGACACTGCTGCTACGACTTCCATTTGAGTGACGATGTTGAATGTTGACGTTGACTTTAGATATGGATATGGATATGGAAGTGGCAACACAAGGCCCGGAGCTAGTAAATAACTAGGTTACATGGTTAAAGCTTGGACTACGAACAGTAAGTGCTTCTCCGCCGTGGCTTGAATGCCCCGATGGCTTGCAGCGAGATGAGTTGGGCGGTCGTCTAAGTCACGACACCTCATGGGAAACGCCTTACCCCACACAGCTTCATGGGGAAGTGTATGCTAGCTGTACTTAATGAGGATAAAACTCTGGGATTCGACTTGAGATATATAGGCTTTCTCACGTTCCTATCAGCTGGCAGTGTACTGCTCAAACTCTTTAGAGCTAAGTGGTCAGGCTGGTTTATCTTCCAGTGTATTCAACGTCAAGTGGGATTCATAGTATGAAAGGCGAGGTAGAACAAACACGGAGGATATATCAGAGTTTGTATTCTTATTCTGCGTGACTGCCGACAAGATCCCCATAAACGAGCAAGGTATGAAACGCGCATCAGAGAAGAATCCGTGAGCAAATCACCGTCAGTTCTCTCTGCTGAGCAAGAAAGAACATCGAAACCAACCCGTACATTTTACGGAAGCTTTCTTTTTTGCAATAATCAATGAGGCGCAGCTTAAACCCTACACTTCCACTTGACTTGTTTAGCCATCATCCGTCTTGTCTTCCTCGACATTGCACGTCAGAGCAACTGATGCATGACCAAGTACCTCCTCAATTTCTTGCCTTAGGTGGTGTAGCAGATGCAACTCCAAGGGCTCGTCGATTCAGGTATTCGAAGTCCGCCGAAGTACTGTACGTTGTTCCACCGTCGTGAAGTCATCGCCAATGTAGAAGTGAAGAATGCTATCAATTCGAGGGCCACCTGTGTCTTTTGAGAAGTAGTATCTGACTTCGTGCTCGTATGACTTGATGAATATGCCACATGCGGTGACACTAGCATCCACATGTCCGCCTCTCTGCCATGGTTCAGCCCAAAGTTTTAAGGAATCTCGGCCTGAGTACCCCGAATCTTGCACCTGAACTTCGTCTCCACTGGCGCGATATATTCTTGCTTGCCCAATGGAAGGAGGATGAAGGAGATGATGTCTTTCGAGAAAATGGCACCGTGGAGGGGTTGGTCGTCATTTAATGTCGGGGATATCGAGCTCTGAGTCGTAGCTGTGGATGGGGCGGGTCTTGTCGTATTCCATCCTGGAGGTGAATTTATCGGTGAGCCCCATCCTCCTGGTATGGATTGGCCACTCATAACACTCACGACTCCGCCTCGGCCTCCTCGGTTGACATGTAATAGAGGGTGGACAAATGTAACATAGCTCACTCGACCATCTTCGTCATAGCCCCAAGCACTGCCAGTGCGGTTCATGACGGTCTGCAACTCGGCCTTCACTTCTTCCCGGAGATATGGCCACCAGAATGGTAGCTTTGGCTCCTTCTTGGGGTAATTGAGGTTGTTGGGTCCTGCATACAATGGTCAGTGTCAACTCCGCAAGTTCGATCTTGTTCATCTACCAACCGCTGTCCAGACTTGGCACTCGGCCTCGTACTCAACCCAGGATCTATCCTTGCCGACCCAGTTGGGGTCTAGTTCAAGACAAACGTCGATGTCGAAAGTTCTTCTGATATGTTGATCGATTGCGAGTTCAGCAATGTCAACCAGTGCGTCTACGTCCTGCCAGGTGTACTCAAAACCAGTCGCTATGGCATAGCCGTTGAGCCGCTTTCGCCTCCACAGTTCGTCCCTCATCTTGCCTGGTGACTCTGGAGTCTGGTCGAATGTTAGGTGCTTTGTGGTGTCAATGGTGAAGGTAGAATGACGGCGATAAAAAGGTGGGGGATAATTTGTTGACGCGAACCTGGAAGTCAATATTGGGGAATAGCGCTAACAGAATTAAGCGAAATAGTGACAACAAAAACAAGGTGAGCTTCACGGCGCACCACTATCATTGAGAAGCCCAAAGTGATTCCCCGTGACCTCTGGCAATCATTTTCATATCTGAGGTCGATGCACAGGCGGGGAGCAGGTGGGTAACCCAAAGGATGACGCGCAAGTCTCATCATCACACTAGGATCAACGATTGTTCCGTGAGCGGTTCAAGACTCGAAAACTCAATAATCCTTACGTTAAGCACTAGTCAACATCAGATTCCTCCAATGCCAGCATGGTTGGCAAGTAATGCTATTTGGATCGCTAGAAGGAAATTTTGACCCGGTAGACGGAAATGGGTCTTGAGGATTTGGGTGTTGAGTTCAGTGGCCATCCTGTTGTTGGTTTGGCCTGGGGATGGAAGAGTGACGGATTGTTTTAAAAGTAAAGAATATAAAATAAAAGAGATTTTGATGCAAACTCAATGTCATATCACTTAGAGGGACATGAGATTCATGCTTCCCAATTGAGACAACTTCGCTTCGGTGAGGAAGTACGGCTCGCACTCTGGCACAGTCGCAATACTACAACACCAACTGGTTTCTTTCCTTCTGGGGGACCAAGGAGTCTAAAAAAAATCCAACTACCCTATACAGGGTTACATCTGAGTGGTCCTTCCAAAGGACGGGAAATGTTTTCCGGACCACCTAATAGCAGGAGCTATTGAAGCTGCTGCAGCTCTTGGCAAAATCTCTACATCCTCAAGTCTCAACTACCCTACCATCCAGAACATTCAGAAGAACCAATTATACATATTGAATCACAACCAGAACAGTAAAATTTGTTCCTGTAGATCTGATTACAAAAGGTACCAAAAATCTTTAACATCCCAGATGCAGATCTCCCGTCGGCATTTCACACCACTCTTTATTCCCGAAATCCTTATTGTAGTGTACGTGTACAATTCGCAGGGTATGTAGGAACTCTGGTATTAGTGGGGGAGCCGGGCTGACATCATCACTCCGAGCGAGCACTCTACCCCCGCCCAAGCACAGGTCAGCTTTGAAATAAACTCCTACTGCCTGGTGACCGAATCCTGTTGATTATAAAGCAATGCAATTAGCCAATCTTTCAATCCACATAAAGTCCGATCTCTCTCTAGTCAGAAAACAAGCCAGTAGGCGCAAGAAAGAAAAAAGTATAAATAACGGCTCATGCGCTTCCTCTTCCGCTTCATTCTCCTCTCCTTCACACTCTTCATGTTCAACTCACCCCTCCGGAGAATCTACCAAACCTCCAAACAACTCGTCCAAATACCAATCCCTGCAACATCTATAAGCACCATGTCGTCGTCCGAAAGACCAACCGGCCTAATCGCCAAGTCCGGCATCGAGCTCCTCACATTCGGCACGCCCAATGGCCACAAAGCGTCCATCATTCTCGAGGAACTGAAAGCCGCGTACGGAAAAGAGTATGTCTACCAGAGCATCAACATCATGCAGAACATCCAAAAGGAGCCGTGGTACACGAAATATTCTCCCAACGGCCGCATCCCAGCCATTGTCGATCACGACCGTAACGACTTTTCTGTTTTTGAAGGCGCGGCCATCTTGTCGTATCTGACTAGACATTATGACCCTGAGCATAAATTCAGTTTCGAGGATGCGGATGATCTGAGTCGTTGTGAGCAGTGGGTTGCTTGGCAGACTGGTGGCTTGGTATGTTCCCCCCCCCCCCCCCCTCTTCTTTCCAGACAGGGTTATATATTATAAGTAGAAATAGAATTAGAATGTTTACCAACGCAATCAGGGCCCAATGCAAGGACAAGCCAACCACTTCTACCGCCTAGCCAAGGAGCGCATCCCGTACCCCACGCAGCGCTACGTCGGTGAGAGCGAGCGTCTCTATGGCGTCCTGGACATCCAGCTCGCAGACCGTGATTACCTCGTCGGTCCCGGCAGAGGCAAGTACAGTATCGCCGATATTGCCAGTTTTGGCTGGGTCAACGTTGCGTATTTCGCAGGCGTGGATCTCGCTAAGTTCCCGAATGTGGAGAGGTGGTGGAAGAGTATTGTTGTCAGACCGGCGGTTAAGAAGGGTTTGGCTGTGCCGGGTGAGAGTAGGATTGTCAATGAGGCTTATCAGAAGAGGTTGAAGGAGGAGGACGGGTTCAAGGAAGCGGAGGATAAATTGAAGGATCTGGGTGACAAGGCCAAGGAGCAGTATAACTATAAGTTTGCTTCGCCTTAAAGTGGAGGATGGATGGGATGGGAATGTAAGATGTACGAATATCGAAATACTGAATGCTGCAATTCGGAGTTAAACTAATGGTATGGAGTTTCTAAAAATGAAAAATCTCGTGATATGGTAAAGCTGTCCTCTGGAGAACAAAATCCTCGAAAGAGAATCCAAGAACTACTCAGCTAGCTAGCTATGGATTGGGGGGAAATGTAGAAAACAGGTTCCCGCGCAGTAAATGACAGAATCCTGACCTCAGCAGTCAATTTGTAAAACGTTTACGTTGTATCCATCCGTGTCCCAGGCCTGGCCCCCAACCTGGTTTGTACTATGTCGTCCGTCGCTAACAAGATTTCCGGTGCATCTATTACGGAGGTCTTGAGCATAATACGCCATGTACTCACATGATAAACCCTTCTTGTTAGGTGTCTAGAAGAAATAATCAGCTCCATCCCATTCGATATTCGCCAAAGAAAAGCAAAACGACGACTAAGTAGGAAAACAGAGGGAGAGGTTTCTTCTGATAGGGAAACTTACGACGCTACACAGTGTAATAGCACTATCCCACGAGCAAGAAATCCGAGAACAGGCATGTCCGTCAACCCAACACAAAGCTTTCACTTTCTTGAGATACGCAATGCCGATATCGATCTCGGCGTCTCTAGCACGTATCCAGTTCTGCCCTGGAACTGGGATACATTTCCAGTCTGACTTGCTTCTCTGATAATCATTCATTAACTTGCATACATTGAATACGAAATATTCTCATCCTCATCCTTTTAGTCATGCTTATTTTAGATGTAGAAGAATGAATACCTTATCACGAGCCTCAACAGCAAACTCAGAAACTTCGTCTAATTCCATAAGGCTGAAATCAGGGTGTTCGGTAGCTAGTTGAGCGTAGATCTCCTGGATTGTTCCGGTGTGGTTGAGGATGCTGTCGCCAATAGTTCCGGTCATGTGGAGAGGAGTGAACTTGTAGCCTTTGTGTTCGTCTTGGGCCAGTTGGAGGTCTGCGGTAGATGAAGCGTTGGTTGGGGTGAGGGCTAGGAGGAAGATGGTTGCTACGAAGAGCAGGTATTGGGTTATGAAGAGCATGTTTGTTGGGATTTGAAGAAGTATGAGTACGCTGTAGGTGTTGTGTTTTGTTGTGTCTAGTTTTTTTTTTCAGGGAGGAAGGTGTACAGCTGAGAGGGGGGTGGGGGTAGAAGTGTTTATTTGTAGGAATAAACGTTTGGATGCGAATAATGGAGGTTATGG
The DNA here is from genome assembly GCA_020726505.1 of Leptodontidium sp. MPI-SDFR-AT-0119. NCBI lineage: Eukaryota > Fungi > Ascomycota > Leotiomycetes > Helotiales > Leptodontidiaceae > Leptodontidium > Leptodontidium sp. MPI-SDFR-AT-0119. The sequence goes on from JAHLEZ010000017.1 coordinate 445,392, forward strand.
ATTATATGCCAGGAGTGAGTGAATGATTGAACTTGTCCCACTACTCTCTACTTGCCTTGACCATCCACTTGATATCGGCTCTGCTTCATTATACTAGAGCTGTCAGTCATCCATGAGACCACCGACTTTGTGTGATATGACTGCAGGTTCAGAAGAAAGGCTAATGTAGGTATAAATGAAGCTTAGGGAGAAACCTAAACAAAAATGCTTATGTCTACGCGCTGTTCGGCTATTCGCTTGTCCACGGAAGTCCAACACCGGAGTAGATGTGAAATCATATAGAATCGAGGGGAAGCTCCAGCAATCACAGTTCCACCTAGGGGCATTTGCAGTGATGGAAAGGGAATGCATGGTATCTAAACGGCAAAGAAGAAAATCCAAGGGAAATTATTACCAAAGTGATTGCGACTAATGTGCACGAACGATCACAAGTCAACGCATGTTCCATTCCCAGCCCAAGTTACCAAGCTGGCAGAAGTCGCAGATCTCTAAATCGCCAAATCCCAAACTCCCCAATCTCCTCCACGCAATGACTCATGAGAACCGAAATGATGGTGAACCAGACCTTAGCAACTCGTGTCTCTCATGACATTGACATTGTATCCATCCGTATCCCAAGCCTGCCCTCCAACCAATCTCATAAGACCAACGGAGTAAGCACATCTGTTCAGGATATCCTGGACGTAAGAGGCCACTATTAAAGTAAAGATAAGTGAGTAATCTTGAAAATAAAAACGACCGCTATCAATGACGAGTGAGTAGAGTCTATAAGATAACTTACTGTAGGTACACGAAAGACCCATCGTGTTAGGTGTCTAGATATGGAGTGAGTTAGTGACATCTTCCTTGCCTACTAGACATACTGATCAAGCTAGTCTTCTGAGAATGAAGGCAGACTCACAACGTTACACAGAGTAATGGCAGATTTGTACGAGCAGCTGATTCTCGAGCAGGCATGTCCGTTCACCCAGCAGAGCGCAGTGACTTTCTTCAGATACGCAATACCGTCGTCGATGTAGCGAACCTCAGCTGCTCTCCAGTCTGGCTGGCCCGGGAAGGGATAGCATGCGAGATCTGATTTGGTTTGCTGCGAAGGGTTGTGGTTAGCTCCTCTCTCCTCATGGGTACTTGTTCTCTTTTGATGATGGGATTGGGTACTCACCTTGTCGCGACTTGCAATGCTCTGTCCACCAGCAGCACCGGTAGAAGTGGAATCTAATTCCTCGAGTTTGAAACTAGGGTTCTCATCCGCGACCTTGGCCAGGATCTCCTCGATGGTACCGGTGTGATTAAGAGTGATATCGCCAATCGTGCCAGTCATGCGGAGAGGTTCATATTTGTATCTAGGAGAGAGGGTCTGTCCATGAACGACTTGGAGGTCCTCAGCAAGAGCAGGGGTAGCGAGGACTGCGTAACTGGCAAGGGAGAGGATGGTGAGGGTGAGGAACAAAATGTGCGAGGAGAGAGTTGTAAGATGCATTTTTGTAGAGATAGTTTGGAGTGGGATTCTGGTGGTCGGCGTTATTCTTGTTGGATTATGAGGATCTTGTGGTGTTGATGGAATAGCAGCGGAGCTGTGAGAAGGAGCGAATAGAACTGGCTATTTTTATGGGAACGAATAAGTTCAAGATGAGTGATGGAATGTCTACGAGGCTGTAGCGTTTCGCTCCACGGTGAATGATTACGCAAGGTCATCATTGTCGTTACGTTCATAATCTCAGAAGTGAAAAAAGGCAAGGCTAAAAGGGTCATCTTTGAAGAAGAGAGAAGCTAAGCCGTAGGCTGTTCATTCTAGAGTGATAGCACCTCAAATTGTCACTGGTCTGCTATTGACAGAGCTGAATAGGAAAAGAGAACTATCCTGGATCCCCTCGGCGGGTCTATTTGAGCTACTCGATGCATGTACAAATCGTATGTTTCCTCATGCAGAGTCCTATGCAAATTGCGCCAAGGAAAGCGAGTAACCAAGTCACACCACATAAACTTCTAATTCTCCGATACGTGAAAGGAGAGAAGGACAGCATGTAGAAGTAAATACCAAGTTCCTGAGAAGTAACCCCGAATGGCAGCTGGTAATGCCAATCACTCAACTCAAACATCTTAATATCTAGATCAGAAACCAAAATTGACATCTCAGGCTCATGATTCCCCAAAACAAAGCGCTTTTAGATATTCTTTCCACACCAATGCCCACGAGCAGGTATCTAGGTAAGGAAGTTTAGCAGGAGGAAGCCTAGCTTGCACGGTCCCATATCTGCCCTTCCTCATTTATCAGATGATGTAAATAAAGGAGTGGATACAGTGAGTGTGTTCTCCTAGCTGATGTTTGGAATTGGTGTTTTCATAATGCCAATGCTTGTCTGTTCAAGAGAGCCGATGAGGAAACCAACAAAAGGGCTTGGGAAAGGGGGGGAGGAGATGTAGGATGTACGGAGTATGTACGGAGTAATCAAAGCATAATAACGACGTGGCTGGTTTTGAAAAGATTCAGATGCCTAGAAGGATGAGTGAGTAACACATTTCGGTTGAAATTGAACCTCGGCTTCCTGAGAGACTTGTGCAGTGGGAATCCCCAAAAGTCAAGGAGAAAGCTGAGTGACGAACACACGAGCGAAAACAGCGTTTACAAAACACCAAGCCAGTAACGGAAGCATGTATAGTTTTAAGAAAACCGTTTGCCACTCAGCTCCTAGTAGAATGATTGGTTCTATGACCAAACTGAACATCCAGCACGACTCGCAATGCACAGACTTTGATAATGACACTTTACATACCGGAGATACATCTTATGGAGGGGTAAACAAACCTAGCTAACCACCGTTTATATCCGTGTAAAGTTGAACCAAAATTCATTCATTCATTCTGCATATCAGGGCCAGACGGGGGAGTGTATTTTCTAATGTGGGATCAATTCCGGGCTAGACTACCATGGATCCTCCATCTACCGCAAAGCTTTTATACCATGCTGAAACACACAAGATTGCACCGGTAGAGGTAGGAAAGTCGAGAGGCCGGGAGAAAAAAAATGGGACACCGCGCGCGCAGAAAAATCAAAAGGGAAGAACGACGAGCCCTGCAATTTCCTCCGGGCTAGATGTGATGCAAAAGCCAGGGAAAACACAGTAGCTCGATTCATCGTACAATGACCACCCTTGCGCCTCTTATGGAAGTGGAAGTGAAGAGACCGGAAAGATTCGTGATGGAGAGCACCAATGACCGAGAGATGGGAAGGTGTATGGACGTTTCGTTTCGATTGCTTTTGGGAGCTCGTGAAGACAATCGACGGATGGAAGAGATGACGCCAAATTTACTGATGACCAGCCTTTCGGAGGGACTGCGCGAGCCACTCCAAACCCTCGTAAAGACCATCTCCGGAGGTAGCACAGGTGGATTGGATGTACTGTTGAAATTAGCAGGCGACAAAACTCCAGGAAAGGATATCAAGCTTACCCAGGCACGTTGTCTCAAGCTGTGGAGGCCCAACTTATCTGTGATCTCGGCGGCGTTCATGGCATTCTGTTATTTGATTAGTCAGGTTCTTGCTGATTTTGGGTATTGAGACATACTGGCAGATCTTGCTTGTTGGCGAAGACCAAAAGAATGGCATCCCTAAGCTCATCCTCGTTCAACATACGTTGCAATTCCTCCCGAGCCTCAACAACACGGTCACGATCGTTGGAATCAACGACGAAGATGATACCCTGGGTATTCTGGAAGTAATGTCTCCACAGAGGTCGGATCTTGTCTTGTCCACCAACATCCCATACGGTGAATTGAATGTTCTTGTATTCGACAGTCTCGACGTTGAAACCTGGATGTTGTCAGCGGGGGTTCGAGCATGATGGCGTATTGATGGCCTATGGGTTCCGTGGAGATGACATACCGATCGTGGGAATAGTTGTGACAATTTCACCAAGCTTGAGCTTGTACAGAATTGTGGTCTTTCCGGCAGCATCCAAACCAACCATCAAGATTCTCATCTCCTTCTTTCCCCAGAGCTTGTCGAACAACTTCGAGAATGTAAGACCCATGATTGCGGTGTGTGAGGGGGGTTAGGCGGTCGTGTTTGGTTTGCTCTTGTGTAGACTCGATTCTGTTGAGGGAAGAAGGATATTAGCAACTTGCGATAAAGAAGGCGGTCGTAGATAAGGCGAAGACTAAATAGTGAATCGGATAAAGGACAGATGCCACGGCACAGGAGGTTGTTGCGGTGAATCCTTGGGGGTAGGATAGGCTGCCATGGATGGGACTGGGAGAGGAGCGGTCTCTATCCTGACCTCCCTGACCGTTGACCGGGCACATGGGCAGGCAGCGCATTCGAAGATCCACCGGCATCGCAGGAAGGCAGCAGAGACACCGAAGAGGACAGAGAGAGCAGCTTACAATTCCGTGAGGTCGACAATGACCAGGTGGAGATAGATGTGAGGGTATTAGCGAGGTGTTGATTGTCGGTAAGGTAAGGTAAGATGGGGTGGGAGCAGGTTGCGAGAGAGAGACAGAGGACACGGAAAACAGTGTGAGAGGCGCTTCTTGAGAATTACGCGCTAACCGCCTTGGGCGTCAACGCGAAATAAAGTTGGACTCCTGGATTGGCTTGAATCTGCATCTGGATATCTGGCAGCTGTTCGGACTTCACTCTCTCTTTCTTGTATCTGCACTCACTTCACGCCTCACATCCACCCAATTGTCGCAGCTTGGATTCAACCAGTTTGACGAATTCATTCACACATCATACTCGGAGGCTGCATTTGCTTGCCCCTTTCGAAGTCTGTCCTGTGAGCACGACTAGCCGTACGGGAGTTACCACGGTTTCTATAGCGCGACCTCCTCGATAGATCTCCTGCGAATCCACCCTCTTTTCTCTATTACGAACCCGACACATTCATTATGCGATTCTCAACCTCTTCGATACTTCTGGCGGCGACCAGTCTGCTTGGAACTGCTGTTGCGCATAACATCCAGCTGGCGGCCCACGGCAGAGAATGTTTCCACGAGATGCTGCACAAGGATGATAAGATGACGGTCACATTCCAAGTTGGCGATAGAGAGTTTGGCAGCGCAGGAAACTTGCATGTGGACTTCTGGGTATGGCGGATCCTCTTGTCTATTAGGACAATTACTGATTTGGCAGATCCAAAATCCTCAAGGAGGTTACGAGACACATCAGCGATCCGTTTCCAATGGAGATCACTCCTTTACGGCTCAGCATGATGGCAAGTTCCTCTACTGCTTCAGCAACGAGCACTGGTCTGCATCAAGCAAGGATGTTTCTTTCAATGTCCATGGCATAGTCTACGTTCCAGAAGCAGAGGCCCCATCAGATCCATTGGAGGCTGAAGGTAAGCATAGCATCTCCCTGCCATTGTGGCTCATTCTGATAGCACCATAGTCCGCCAACTCTCCGAACTCCTTGCCCAAGTCAAGGACGAACAATCCTACATTGTCCTCCGCGAAAGAACCCACCGAAACACCGCAGAAAGCACAAACTCCCGAGTCAAGTGGTGGAGTATGTTCCAGATGGGTGTCTTGGTCGGCGAAGGCATCTTTCAAGTCTGGTGGTTGAAGCGCTTCTTCGAGGTAGGCAAGAACAGTTCCGAACGCTATGGCGTGTTGAGTCGGTGACTGAATGCCTTCACAGGTCAAACGGGTTGTATAGAGTAAAGTGACTGGACTGGACTGGACCGGACTGGGTTTCACAACATATTGGGCGGCGCAACAGCGTATTTGGTGCAATGGGATGGAACAGCATGATGTACGACCAGTTGAGGTAGCTGGGGACTTTGTCTGTAATTTACCTCGACAAAAGCAATATACCATTCTGAGAGAACTCGACAGGACACGAATCAGTCAAAGGTGTGAAGTGATTGGCAAGCCATTGCGAGGTTATTCAGAGACCTCCATTGGAATTGATGGCATGCCGTGAGGTCGAATATCACTGCTTTTACGATCTCGTGGCTTCCAGGTTCATGCAGTGCTCCCGCTCTTCTTGGTGGAACTTTGAGTTTATGATATGGATACTTTGACCCCAGTCGATCCCCACAGAATGCTAGTTCTATGTCTGTCAATGGTCAGCACTTTGTCAAGTAAAGTCAGAAAGGTACAACCTCTTGAAAATTCAGTGTTCCTCTTCCGCTGCAAGTGAGCCAGGAGCAGCTTGATGTTGCAAGTCCCAAGTCTACCGGTATCTTTCCATGTCTATACATCTCTCGTGCAATTGTAGTATTCCACAACTTTGCAGATATTCGGCTGGTCTCAAGTTATATCTCTTGTCGAGTGGCAAGTATTACTCCTAAAGGGATGTCATTGATTCAGCTATTTTCACAAGCTAAGTCGATGGCAAACAAATATGGATACCAAGGAAGTATTGCAAAGCGCAACGACGAGTGAGTAGTTTCCCTGCCAAACTGGAGCCACAGCTATGGCATGGTCGCGTGCAGCCAAGTAAGTATCCACTGTTTGAAGATGCGACTTGCGCTCAAAATGCACCAGAAACCTGCCAAGTGGCTCTCTTTTTCCTGGCTATTTCCAAATCCAACTTCATGGAGTCGGAGCATACCTATGTGGGCAGGTAGTCCCTTCGTGCCAAGACTGCAATTTATGCGCTGAATGACGAAAATACAAGGTGTTTAACAAGGGCGCTCCTCGAGGGTATTTCGTGCCAAGATTTGGATTTTGTGTGTTAACATGAACTGCTCCAAGGATATAATTCGGAAGATCCTTGTTCAGATTTAACTTTAGAGCCTAAACATCCTATCAAACGGATTCGATACGTTGCAATATATACTGTGAGGGACTGTAGGTAGGTACAGCGTTTCTTGACTTTGAACTTCAGGCTATTTAACGTCAAGTACGGACAACCCTGGCCTCGTCTACTTCTTCTTTTTCTTCTTTCGCAACGCCAATCACCAGACGAAACAACCAACCCTTCCCTTCTCCCATCCCTGCCAAATTAGCAATTGCAGCCGAGATCATTGGATAGGATAGGCCAAACACGCTTTTGCGATGCATCCATTACCGTCTTTCAGCGTATTCGGTTTTATATCCGCTACTTTCATTGGTCGGGCGATTCAACAACGCTCAAAGATCTGCCCGGAAGAACGCCATTCCGTTTCGTACTCGTAAAGTCAGTCAAGGGAAAGGAGGGGGAGGAAGCACGTCGTTCGCTCGTCACTACTTCCCTCTGCCATGTAGACTTTCTTCTCTTCTTCATCCCATCTACATCTACATCTCCATCTCATATACACATGTAATCCAGATACCGGTACACAAAATCAAACGCCTCCAGATAATTTCATACAAGCCAAATTCCCCGCAATCTCGCGAAAAGGCTTCTTCCACCTGCACAGCTGGGGTTTAGAGGGGTCTCAAGCCTGGATCAGCGCAGTGAGATCCAATCACAGCGCACGCTGCCCCCGACACTCCCGCCCATATCATGGCAAGTTCCGACGCTGCACTGCCTGGTACCAGCGGCACGACGAACCAGAGCGAGAACGAGAAGCATAATCCAACGACATTGCATGGACACAGACATGTCTCTTCCTCTTCGCCTGTTCCTATACCTGAGGGTGCCCCCGTGTTAGGGGCTGGTGGGTTGGTGGGTGAGAAGTCTGAGAAGGCGGAGGTGGATGCGCATTCGTTAAAACAAGATCCGACGGGAGAACCTCCGGTTTACGATAAGGATCGGGAGGATGCTGGGAAGGAACATAATACCGGTAGTGAGAAGGGCACACATATTATCGAAGATGGGGCTGTTGTCGGGGAGGGAGATACGAGTAAGGAGAATACAGATGGAGAGGACGATGATGTTGTTGTGTATCCTGGGAAGCTCCAATTGGGACTTTTGACTTTGGGGCTTTGTTTGGCTACATTTACGGTTGCTTTGGGTGAGTTATATTTCTTTCGTGGTTTCTGAGTCGCGGAGTACGATTCTGGGTGGCATTGTGGGATTGTTGGAAAGTCTTGTGATTAAGTGTGGACTTTCGTTTTGGTTCGACTTGTTGAGTTCGGAGATGTTGAATGTGACAATCAGTAAGTGAATTTTACTAACTCAAAACAGACAACACTATTATCGCAACGGCAATACCAAAGATCACTTCGGTGTTCGATTCGTTAAACGATGTTGGGTGGTAAGTTTGTTTTATTTTCCAATGACCTGGACCTCGGAAGTTTCACCCGTGCATGATTTGTATTCCATCTCCACAGGATGGGGCAGCCAAATTCCAACATTGAATCCCGATTCCACATTCAATCCAACTTCATACTAACTGCCACCACCCAGGTATGGCTCATCATACCTCCTCACAACCACGGCATTACAGCCTTCCTTTGGCCGAGTCTACACCTACTTCAACGTCAAATACACCTACATCGCAGCTCTCGTCGTCTTCGAACTCGGCTCTATCCTCTGCGCCGCAGCAAAAGATTCCGTCATGCTCATCGTGGGTCGAGCCGTAGCTGGTGCTGGAGCAAGTGCGCTATTCTCAGGAGGTATGACGATTGTCGGATTCAGTGTCCCATTGAATAAACGCCCGATTTTCATTGCGGCGCTGTCGAGCATGTTTGGTATTTCCTCGGTTGTGGGACCGCTTTTGGGAGGTGCTTTGACCGATAAAGTGTCTTGGAGGTGGTGTTTCTGGGTGGGTACTTTCTGAAACTCCTTATGGATCTGGCTAATTGAGTGCTTTAGATCAATCTACCCTTTGGTGCAGTGTCGATAGTAGCTGTTTGGTTTTTCTTCAAACCTCCAGTACGGAAGGACTCCGGATTGACATTCAAGCAAAAGATCCTAGAGATCGACCTCCTCGGTGCTCTCTTTCTCATCTGCGCCATTGTATGTTTACTACTCGCTCTTCAGTGGGGAGGTACAGAGTATCCATGGAAGAACTCGAACGTGTGGGGATGTCTACTTGGCTTTGGACTATTGATTATCATCTTCATTGCTCAGCAATTCCGACGTGGGGATAGAGCCACTATCCCGCCTAGAATATTTGGTCAGAGAACAGTCCTTTTCGCGAGTTTGTATTCCTGCTTCTTGTCAATGGGTCTATATGTAAGTCGTCTTGGGACATCTCTTGCCTACATGCAGCTAATTGGCTCAAGGCACATATCTACTACCTGCCTTTCTACTTTCAAGCCGTGAAAGGAACGACGGCCGAGGAGTCTGGGATTCGCACTATTCCTTATCTGGGATCGGTCATTGTATCTTCTATCGTTGTTGGAGGCGCCATCACTGCCCTGGGATGGTATAAACCATTTATGATATTTGGGAGTGCCATCTTTGTTGTTGGCGCTGGGATGATATACACCCTTGCTGTGAACTCTCCAACCGGGAAATGGGTTGGTTATCGTAAGCTTCTTTCAATCTCCTCAATTCAATCAATCAACTAACATGATTTAGAACTCCTCTCGGGTTTTGGTGCCGGTTCTGGTGTCCAGAGTAAGTCTCCAGCTTCACACCCTTGATACCCGTTCTGACACAACACAGTCCCATTCATAGCCGTCCAGGTAGTCCTCGATTCCAAAGACATGCCAACTGGCAACGCGATCGCAATATTCTTCAATTCCCTCGGCGGGGCAATATCCATCTCTATCGCACAAAACATCTTCTCCAACGGCCTGAAAGCCAACCTCCCGAAATACGCTCCCGGCGTCAACGCAACCACAGTCATCAGGGCCGGAGCCACGTATCTAAAGAATGTCGTCGAGCCCGATCAGTTACCGGGTGTGCTTCATGCGTATATGATTGCGCTTCAGCAGGCGTACGTTATTCCTATTGTGGTGGGTGGTATTGCGACGGGTTGTGCTTGTTTTGTAGAGTGGAAGAATGTTAAGGGGAAGAAGATCGTGGCTGCTGCTGCGTAAGGTGGCTTGGAATTATAGATGAGCGTTTTGGGCGTGGTATATATTTGGGAGATTTCTTGTATATTGTTATCTAGAAAGAATAAATATAACGTTCTTCTCTCTTAGCTGTTTAAGATAAGATAGGTATTTCTCCTCTCTCGCTTTTTTTCCATTCGTCCTACTCTTCCACCTCTCTTCCATTTCTCTTCAGATTTACCCGCTCCACACGAAAGAGTATCACGTATTTTCGGCTCTAAAAAGTTTTGTTGCATGACCGGAATCTCGACACCTCCTAACCCTCTGGCCCATGTGACCCCGCGCTCCTTTTGCTTAGGCGGCTTAGGTCTGGTTTAAATTCGGCTCAAGTCTGCTTAAGTCTGCTTACTTATCTTATTAGAAATCGTCAACTTTTAATAAGAAGCCTAAAAAGGTCCCCTCTCTTAGCTAAGGGTCTCAAATTTATTCTTATTATACGCTTATTCTTAAATAATTATCTTAGTTAGCTTCTTTTTATACGTGAGACCTTTTTTTATCTTTAAGTTGTTTTAAGCCGTCTTTTGCGTTTTGCCTCGGGTTATGTATTTTATAAATGACCAGTTCCCTCTTATATTTACCTTTCTTTTTGCCCATCTTCTTGCCCATCTTCTCACCTATCTTCTTATCTATCTTCTTATAATCTTACCTATCTTCTTACATATCATTTCGCTTATCTTCTCATATACCTTTTCACACAGCTCCTTATATATCTTCTTACTTATATTCCCTCCCCCTTCTCTTATATTCCCTCCCCCTTCTCTTTTTTCTCTAATCCCTCTTTCATTTCTTTAGGAAGATCTTAATGAGATGCCCTTTGCAAGTTTCATTCAGCCTTATTTCTCTTCTCTCACCTTACGCCAAAATCCGGCATTCTGGATTCACTACAAATGCACCACCCCGTTCAAGTGAACAGGCTGGTGCCGAGACAATGCTTATCTTCTAGATTCAAAATTGTTGAATATGGAGGGGTACAACTCTCTAACCTATTGCTCGGAATAATTCCACCAACTGGCAATACCATTTTAGATATGGTGTTGGCACAGAGCATTGGTCAAACACATTTCCATTGAGTAGTTGGGACTTGGCTTCGATAGCAGGCCACTGGCATGGGACTTAAGGGAGAAGCGATCACCAATCTTAGCATATCGTGTGGAACTCAGGCTTCCTCGCACAGTGTCTACAGGCTATGACCACCTCTTGTTGTCTACTGCGATCCCAAGACTTTGGCCGAAATCCCTGTAAATTGGCACCTAGGTCTCAGCACTAGTAGTTGAACAAACTCCTATACCCCTCCTCCTCCTCCTTCTCCTCCTCCTCCTCCCGCTTCTTCTGTTCACATAACTTGGCAATATAGCCTGCAGGATTGTCCTGCAACTTCCTCAGGCGACGAACCCTCAGTTCGCCCTCAAATCGTGCCTTAATCGTCGAAAGCAGCACTTCCCATTCCGCCCCTGGCGGATCTACCTTCGCCCCCTGCGAGAAAAGTATCTCCGCAGTTTTGGGCTTGTCTCCGGCAATAGCAGCCTGCAATGCACTACCAAACCCTCCACCTTTGGCATTAACATCAGCACCTCTGTCGATTAATAGTTGCACAATGCTTTCGTGGCCTTCAAAAGCCGCTTCTTGCAATGCAGTGCCATATCCTCTACTTTTAGCGTTTATATCGGCACCTCTATCGAGCAAAAGTTGTACGATGTTTTCCTGGTCGTGGAAAGCAGCTACTTGTAATGCAGTACTATATCGTTCACCTTGGGAGTTTACATCAGTACCTCTGTCGAGTAAGAGTTGCACGATGTTTTTATTACCGCCGTAAGCTGCTACTTGCAAAGCCGCTCCATACACTCCTCCCTGGGCGTTTACATCGGCACCTTTATCAAGTAAGAGCTGCACGATATTTTCATCGCCGTTAAAAGCTGCTGCTTGCAAAGCCGCTCCATACTCTCCTCCTTGGGCGTTTACATCGGCACCTTTGTCGAGTAAGAGCTGCACGATGTTTTCATTGCCGTGGTAAGCTGCTGCTTGCAAAGCCGTTCCATTCTTTCCTCCTTGGGCGTTTACATCAGCACCTCTGTCGAGTAAGAGCTGCACGATATTTTCATTGCCGTAGTAAGCTGCTGCTTGCAAAGCCGCTCCATACACTCCTCCCTGGGCGTTTACATCGGCACCTCTGTCGAGTAAGAGCTGCACGATGTTTTCATTGCCGCGGTAAACTGCTGCTTGCAAAGCCGCTCCATGCTCTCCTCCTTGGGCGTTTACATCGGCACCTCTGTCGAGTAAGAGCTGCATAATATTTTCATCGCCGTTGAAAGCTGCTGCTTGCAAAGCCGTTCTATTCTTTCCTCCTTGGGCGTTTACATCGGCACCTTTGTCGAGTAAGAGCTGCACGATGTTTTCATTGCCGTGGTAAGCTGCTGCTTGCAAAGCCGTTCCATTCTTTCCTCCTTGGGCGTTTACATCAGCACCTCTGTCGAGTAAGAGCTGCATAATATTTTCATCGCCGTTGAAAGCTGCCACTTGCAAAGCCGTTCCATTCTTTCCTCCTTGGGCGTTTACATCAGCACCTCTGTCGAGTAAAAGCTGCACGATGCTTCCGTATCTAAAATATGCTGCTGCTTGTAACGCATTATCATCTTCTCCACCTTTAGCATTTACATCAGCACCTCTATCGAGTAAGAGCTGCACGATGTTTTCATGGCCGCGGAAAGCTGCTTCTTGTAACGCATTGCCGTAACGTCCCTTATCTGCAACTTCCTGAACGTTATGACCGTTTTTAATGAGCAGTTCAACAAGCTGCAATTGGCCCATCGAAGCAGCATAATAAAGAGGCAAAGCCAGTTTCCAAACTGGTAGAGAAATTTGTGAAAAGATAGAGTTATGAAGATTTCCGATTCGTACCATGTTAAGCAAAGCTTGCGCACCAGGTTTGAATATTTGCAAGATGCGATTGGTGGTATGGGCGGCAATATCTGTCTGAGAGAGATGATCGAGATGTCTCGCCCAGTAAGAAGCAGCATATTTCCAAAGTTGGAAGAGTTTCATTTCCTTCTCAGTGGCCAATATGGTTTTACTTCGATCCAAATGATAAGCGAGACAAGAATCCGTGATGTGGGCGTGCGCATCAATCTCGTGTATCGAGAATGTCGAGGCTGGGCTTTGTGATATGCGGCTCGAGATTAGATATTCCTTGATGGAGAAGTGGGCCAGCCGAATCTCGACTGCCTCTGTTCCCCTTCTGGCATTATGACCCATACCATATCTATCTATGTATCTTGGAACTGCTGTAACAAGTCCAGACAAGAATCCCTGTACCTCATCTGCCTTGAATAGCCGATTTTCTTCGTCGAACGGCACCTCGGCGTTAGGATCTAGGATAAAGATCTCAGCAACTTCTTCTAGAAGGAGGGGCCGGAGCGAGAATGTAAGCCATTTGAGCACGCTTGCTACTTGCTGCTGATCTTCATGCTTGACGGATGTCAGCATCCGGTCGTAGGTAGCATCGAGTCCTTGGGGTAGATCTTGGAGAGCCTTTCTAATTTTTGCTGCCGCCTTCAGGGGACGAAGAGCGTCAAATTGGCATGAGATGTATTGGAACCTAAATGAAGACATGGTTAGCCAGTAATCACATCCAGGTGCTGTGAGAATGGCAAGTTGCTTCAACTTACATCCCGTCCGCTTTCTCAATCAAAGAATTTCTCGCCTCGTTCTTGAGATCCATTGGCCAGCTTTGGTAGTCGTCTGAATTGAATCTCTCATCAATGTAAAGCCCAATGTCGTAGTCTACGTCCTTTTTCTGCAGGCCAAGATCAATATGAAAGAGTCCTGCTGTGGGCCGGAGCGCTTTTGCAATATCATTTTCTGGACGACTGGTGCATAGTAGATGCAAGTTCTCTGATGCTGCATTGTGAATTCGGCGGATACTACCCAAGAGCTTTATTCGTTGCTCACCATCAAAGGGGCACTCATCCAGAGCGTCGAGAACCAGGTAAACGCTCGTGAATCCATGAAGGGTAGAGATGAGTGTCGTCTCGAGTACGTCCAAGCCGGGCGTCTGACCGTTGTCCATATACTTTCGGAGCTGTTTGACCCGTTCCGGGGTATCTGGACGATGACAGCACATCTGTTTGATAAGGGACGATAACATCTCCCGAGTGCTCTGCTTCCTTGTATCGTTGAAGCTGAAGTAGAAAAACGAAATCACAACTTCCGGGTCATGGCTAAATAGATCTCGGAGATGTTTTATTACAGAGAAGCTATTAGTTAATCAGCGATGTGCATACTTCTACGCAATGAATTAGACCAATGACTTACCTTAGAACGGATTTTCCTGACCCGGCTTGACGGATTGGTAATTAGCAAAGATTCAAATAACTCATATTGGAAGCTTATCCCACCTTTACCATGAAGCCAGAAGAGCGAGTTTGGAGCAGTCTTCCATCTTTTGAACTCAGCGTTTCTTTCCAGGAGCCATTTACCTGTAAAAGCTGCATGTTTCTCCTGGGCATTGTTGAAGTTCTCTGAGGGGTCAACAGCTGATAGCCAACCGAGTAACTTCGCACGATTTGCATCATTTTGAGCTTCGGCCACTGCGTTTCGTAAACCGCTGAAGTCTCGACTCATAGTTCCCATGGCCAGCATATGCTCTCTGTGGCGCTTATCAAGGGCTTCACTCTCCTCTTGGTCCCTCGTATCTTTCCATATGTCGTAAATGGAGCAGAAAGATGTCTCTTTGTTCTGTACATCTAAAAGCAACGACTTCCAGTCGTCCCACTTGATACTGTCCAATGCGATCCTTGTAGCTCCATTTCTGTACAGATAGCAGACACTCGTAGCCTGAAACTTCAGCACTTGAGTGTACAGTCCATGCAGGGCTTTTCGATACTCCGCATGAGAAAAGAGAGGATCATGTCGCTCGTTAGCCGGCTTCATCTCATATCGGCGAGTGTATAGAGCTTCCCGCATCGAGCTTTGATCGATCAAGTCAGAAATGTAATCGAGACCCTTGACTAGAGCAGTTGCTTGCTTCGAAGGGTTCAAGAATAGCTGAAGTTGTTAGTATCGCTTCTCGCACATGAAACGAATCCGTTGTCGTACATACCGGAAGCAATAGCCCAACTCCCGCCCAGGCTATCGAGGCGTATGGATTGGCGCTGAGAGCGCTGTTGATATATCTATTCGCTTTCTCTATTATGCCGACTACTGGCTCCATCAAGTCTTTGACCGGCACTTCCTTGCCACCAAACTTCAGCTTCCAAGTATTTTGTTGAACTTCTTTCAGTTTTCCTTCAAGAATGACGGCCATCTGCTCCTTTCGTCCAAACTGTGCATGATCTAGTGATGCAGGGACTTCATTTTCTGACGCACTTCGGGACAGAGCAAGTTCATAGTTGATTACGAGACTTTTGTCCAACTCTCGTAAGGTTTCATATGCTTCATTCCAGAGCTGGGAAATCGGGATCGTCTCTTCATGTACCGCTCCTCGTTCTTCTCCAGACTTTTCGAAAAGTTCACATCTAGTGTCAACTGCTGCAAGTAGCTGCTGTGGTGGTGATACAGTCCTACTATCTACTATGTCGCTGGCTGAGGCAGCATTCGCGTCGGACTGCTCATCAGCTCTAGGAGAAAGTATAAGGGAAACATCTCGCGCGGCGGCAGGCACCAGTGCTTCGCTTGTGATATTGGGCCCACTCGAAGCCGAGCCTGTTGCCTGGGCCTCGGGAGAGAGTTTCACGACGTCTTTGGCTTTCGAACGGGAGGATATTTTGTTTCTCAGCCTCGAAAACCCGAATTTCGATCCAGCCCTGCTGCCTTGATCATTCTGCCCCGCCATCTCAACGAGCAAAGGCCACTTGGGAGGTGGTTCAACTCAGAGGCGCAATCGGTAACTCGTAATTCGGGTTGGGTTAATGGAATTATGATGCGTTCGTGGCCGACTATTGTTCACGGGTCCCTCTGTTCGAGCGGTCGAGCCGAAGGACAACACTGGGCGGCGCCAACGGGGACAAATCATTACCCTGGTATCATCTGCAGCCATTCCGCCACAAATTCGTGATGTCTGCCACAGTGCCACTTTTGTAATGCAGTTCCTTCATGTTTTGTGCCTACGAAGCTTGATAAATAAAACCAAGTCTCTAAATTGAATTGCCTTTATCTCCAGTCAACCTATCCACAACTATTTCTCGTCTTGAAAATGTTGCTGCCAGAATTGAATGACAGATATCGTCCGGGTTCAAAGTTCTTTGCAAGCGTGGTAAGAACTACACGATAGTAATAGTCCTCTTCTTCACTTTCACTTGATCGACTTCATCATAATTAAGCCAGATTTTCCAATGCCATGAACAAATACGAATCCGCTGTCGCATCCTCCTCGTATGGCAGTTGATTCTTCCTTACGCTGGATTCTCCAATACGACGAAACTCATCGCCCTTCTCTCCAGTCGATTCCAACAACAGGAAGTCCATTCCCGGAAGACCACTGCCAGAGGCCCCTTTCACCGGATGATTTCAAAGGCCCCATATATTTGTCCGGGATGCGATTTGTGTTGTTGATATCTTTCGTAAATGATTACATCGACTACCCGCGCGCTGTTGTAGACGATTTGTTGAAACGGAGACAACTTTAGGAAGTATGAGGGCTCATCGGGGAATTAGTTGTCGGTTGACCACACCGGGGGTAGATGTTCAATAGGGAAGAATCGGCCACGCATTTTAAGCTCCCCGCCAATGACTTGACCATACGGATCATAATTCTTCGTTACCGTGTGCAGGTCGAGAATCTGTGCAACTTTGAGCGCAGATATTGCCAGAGCGTCCCGAGTTTTCGAGATATTCGACATAGCCGATAAATTTCCCAGAATACTAGCCCAACTCCATGACGGCGCAAGGTACTCTGACGGACGTGTTGGATCAAATCGTGTTGACTCATCGGCAGGATATTTTGGGTCCTGACTCCACATCAGACTCGCCATGATGTCTTTCTTCCAATGTCCAGCAAGATATTCATCCTTGAGGACGGGCTGGAAAGCCCGAGCAAGTCCTGATAGCGCTGGCAGAGCATCAAGTCTTTGGTGAGGGAACGAGTCATGAATTGCTCTGCAATCTACCACCATTTGTCGTAAGGACTTTCGATCGCAAGTGCCTTCCACCATTCGTCCGGCTTTGGGGACCTTATATGGAGCTTCTGAAGAAGTGAAGGTTCTGGTTTCGGTGCCTCCTGTCTCCCCGCACGGAGGACTTGCTGAATAAAACCCTTGGATCTGTATTCCTGAGTGGGTTGAGTAATTCTGCCCCCTTCGTCCGCTTGATATTCTGGACACTCCCACATCATCTGCTGTGCCCCGTAAGATAGCGTTCGTGGCGCAAGTCGGCCTTCTTGCAAAGTCCAGCCCCGCTGCTCGACACAATCTATGTTTTGTGTAATGCGGAGTGGAAGTCGGTGTTCGTGGGCCAGGGTGGCCATAGTCTTGTGGAGTGGTGTAGGCTGACACGAGTCTGACTTGGTGTGGGCAAACATGCTACACACCGTGGAATGGAACTGGGTCGCCTCGACTGGCGAAGAACAAAAAGTTGCTAGTCCTTATTACCGCATCAGGACAGAAAGGACAGGCTACTTTTTCCCTCCTCGTTTCAGCTAATACAACACTCAATGGCGCAATGACACCAGAATGTTGGTAGATTAGATAAGATCTTCGTCTATCTCAGTATCTGCGTGTCGATATCATGTAACTTCAAACATAGGAAAGCATTTGGGGTAATAGACTTGAATGGGATGAATGATCAGATCCCCCCTACTCAATAGTTAGTTCGCTGTGCAGAATTCAATACTGTAGCTCTATTTCTATAAGTTTGCTAGATAGAGTCTATATAGTCTTCAAGCTGGAGTAAGGCATTGGGGCGAGATTAAGGATGATGCTACATTTTCATCGTTATATTTTTTTTTTAGCGAGGTGTGTAGCAATGCTGACTCTGACGAAGTCCTGTGGATCGCAATTGGCGAGAGTGGCGAGGATGAACGGGATTAAATCTCGAGTGACCAGTTCGGGATGTTTTGGATGGGGGATGCTGAGAGGAAGGGGTGTGCGAGTGGATGATGGAGCTATTGAGAGGCTGAGAGGAGATTGGCTAGCTAGATGGTGTGGAATTGAAGAACGAAATGTCGATGTCTGTGATAGGTTTGTAGACTTGGCGACTGGATGGATGGATGGCTGATCAATGTTTTGGTGGAAAACCTTGGGGATGTTTAATTTCTGAAGCCGTCCGTCCTAGTCGACATCTACCAAGCTATGATAGAGTTCATATTCGCCGTCGAATATTGTTGAGATGAATTCCCCAGAACCGCACACTAAACGTAGTAGCATAGGATGATATCTCAAAATCTAGAAACTAGGAAGCGAACACATACAGCCAGCCCATTTATAAATACCGGCAGCCTCGTTTCGCATGCGGCCTGCCCGAACCCAGATTCCAGTGGCACCCAACACCATCTTATACATCTGCAGTGACTCATTCCCAACTAGTATTGGATTAGGTCGACCTAATTAGGAAGCTGTCGTATCCAGTCCCGCGACTCTTCCAATAACAATTCTTTATTTTGATTACACATTCATCCTTTTGCTAAGCGAGAACTCGGGTACGACATTCCATGCAATGTTCGCTTGACTGTTTTGGAACTCAGGTCACATCACTCAGATCAGGAATCATTTTGTATCTATCTCGATCGATTTAAAGTCTCGGTTTAGTTATCTCATTATCACCCAAAAGTGTAGGAGAAAGAAGAAAAAAAGTCAATCTTTATCTCAAAAGGGTTTTCCTCCTATTTTTTTCAATTTTTTTCTTCTTCACGGTTGTCCTCATTTCTCATTCTAGCATACCTACCTACTCACCTCAACTTTGGAAAAATTGCAGTTCCCAGAATACGGGGCTTACCAGATTCCGCCGCAAATGAGAAGCGATCTTCCAAGCAAAAAGGAACCACGCCCCCAAAAACACCAACAATCATACTCATCAACGGTTTCTTTCTAGATGAGCCCCTCCTCCTCCTCTTCCTGCTGCTGGGGAAATTGGATTCTCATCTTCCAATCCAATCCAATCAGAAGGCTACACTGTTCTCGCGCCAGGCTGGTAATATTAAGAATAAGATGTAAGAGCCACGCGTGGTTCTCCGTTATCGTAAACAACAACACTTCACCATGAAAGTCTCTCACCTCGCGAAAATTCCACAGAAGCAGTACGGTATAAAACTATTTTATACTGTACTATTTTATACTATAATACCAACGCCCTCTCACCAAAGCCAGACCTAGAAGATCGCACCGCCTCCCCCCTCTATCTTACGCCTCACCCTCACCCTCACCCTCACTCACGCGAGAGGTGTAGAAAGTAGATTTCTTTGATATTGATATGGATATGCAATGCAAGTTTTGTGTGTTGACACTGATGTTGAGCGCGAGGTTGGAACTATTATTACCCCTGAGTAAACGAGGTTAGCCAAGAAAACATTACATACCTAAGTATCTCAACTTTCACATGCAAACGTTACTGTAATTGAAAATTTCAGATAGATGTAATTCATGATTCGCTAAATACATAACAATTACCATGTCACCAGATCAGGCCATCCTGTCCGTTCATCCATTCACATGTCCTCGATGACTTCATCCGAATGAGAGCACGCCTGTGCTTTTGAAATCTCCATCGCTCTCGCCGCTTGTCCAATGCCCTCCAGATAACCCCAAGATCGATCAACATAACAGAGACTGTTTATCCCAAAGCTGCCCAAAACGCCTATGCAAAGCCGAACAAAGCTGTACATTATCCCATCCAAACTCCAAGCAGAATATCACGACGAACAATCGGTTTTCACGTCCATAACCATACACAGCCACATGCTACTGAATCCAGATCCCGTGTGCTCAGCGCAGTTTCACTCCCATCGTACGAGCGTTTTGAGTTCATGTCGACAATGGTTGATGAGAATGTCTCGTTGAGGTAGACGATCACGGGTTGGCCGGTACTGTTAGTTGCAACGTTTGCTGCACCGTAGTCATCGATGACATGTTGAACGCCTGTCGATATATTAGCTTGATCCAGAGTATTTCAAGGACGTGAAATTGACGAGTGAAGACAACGCTCTAGTAATAGGGTGTGACTTACAGTATGGTGGGATCGCCTGTGGACCTGGGACTCGGCGCTCTTCAATCTTCAAAACATTCGGATACGCAGGAGGAAACTTGAACTGTTGACTGGGACCAGAAGGCGAGCCGGATGACTGTACTCCTGTAGCAGATGGTATCGAGCTGCCATACGTGCTGGTGGCAGCAGCTGTGGTGGAAGCTGGAGAAGTAGAGGCCGAACGGCCTGCACTGCTAGTAAGGTTGACCTGAATAGATGTTAGCAGCTGATGGAGATAAAATTTGTTAAATGTAACAGCAGGACAGAGATGATCAAGGCTGTTGTCTATGCGAAAACAAAGAGCTTACATAAATAAATGCCTCCAGGAGAGTTCCATTCCAATAGCAGAACCACGGCCGGTCACCTGGTTGGGCAACATTCTTTCGCATAAAACCACCTGGCGGACGATCATCGTCTTTCTCTCCACTGCCCCGCTTTACGTTAGCACCAGGCGCCGTGATCGCCCCCTCTGGTAGGATCACAATTTTGTTGTATGGCATTTCGAAGAACCAGGCAGGACCTTTTCCAGGCTCTTGAGAGTCCATTACCAGATTCAAAACTTGGTCCTGGCTTAAAAGGGGCGGCTGTGTACCAAAAGCGTAATAGTCCCCGAACGTATTATTGCCGAGGCTCAAACTGACTTCGTTATTCGCAAGCTCACTACCCGCACCAACCAATGGAGTTACTACTATGGTGTAGGATGTCATTGGTATTGAGCAACTCCATGCAGCGCTCTGTTGAGTGTTGGAAAGGCAGCTGTTCTGGATAGCCGAAGGGGCTGAAATGGGCAGTGCGAAGGTACCGGTTGGAAGATCTGGTAAGCCAGTTGGAGATGCAGTAAGTGGAGTGGCATCAAATGTAGTTGTCATGGTTGTTACGACAATACTTTGTCTATTGGGTTTAGCATGTATTGATTGCTCGGAAGGGGGTACTTACGGATTCTTGCCAGGTGGGTGCTTGTTGTTTGGATGTTTGGGCTTCAGGACCGCGAGCACAGTCCCCAGGATAATTCCGAACATTATGAAGACCAGAACAACGAGGATCATGACCCATAGTGGAACGATGCCACAAATCTTCTTCCGTGCAGTCTTTTGCCATTTCTTCAACTCTGGCTTCTCTGACATTTGAATGGCGGCCATGTTAACTTGGTGCTCACTGGTCGCAGAGTTTAGGGTGCGTGTAGATTGTCGAGAGGGAGAATTAAGGTCTTCTCTTGAAGCGAATTCAGGGTTTCGGGTGGCCAAACCCATACCCCCAGCACCAGCAACAGGTATCGCGACAGTGGGACGAGTCTTCCTGGCAAAAGCTTCATCTGGGTATTGGGTATATGGAGGAAGTTGCTCAGTGTGCCCATCTGGTCCAATGATATCTGCTATCTCTTCGCCATCTGGACCCAGTCGACGTTGATAATTGTTGTTCAATCCAGGGAACCCGACTGGAACAGGTGCCAATGGCGTTGGTTCATCCGCAACTTCTGCTTCGGGTACAGTATTTTGAGGGTACATTCCGTACGGGTGTGTTGGGCCACCAGGGCCGTTGTATGGCCTATCCGGAACTGGCATGGTTGAAGTGGTTGCTACACTTGCTGTTCTGGCCAATCGTGACTCCTGCGGGTACATTTGGTATGGATGTGAAGGACCAGAAGGTCCTCGATAGGGACTTTCCGCCCTCACATACGGCATGTCTGTTGAAACACTTGATGCTCTGGTTGGGGCTGCTGCATTGAAGTTCGATGCAGCCGTTGAACTCCTCCTTAGGCTCGCACCCATTCCCCCATCATGACGCAGAGCAAATGTATCGAGTGCCTGGGGTTTTGTCGTACTCGAGGGTCGTGGCGGGGGAGTTCTTCGTCCGTTCATGAGATGTTGTGAAGCCTGAGACGACATCCGATTGTGACCAGTCATTGCACCAGATGGACGGAAGCCATCCGCTATTCCCATCGCCTGTAAATCATAATCATCATCATCCTCGTCATCGTCATCGAGATACATTGGTGTCTGTTGAGGAGGGATTGACGAGCGTGCCGATAGCCTCCTGTCGACTCCCATCGACGACCGATGTTCAGGACCAGCCATTTTCCACTCTGCTCTTCACTTCACCCGCAATGCCGAGACTTCACACACTCTCTCTCTCCTTTTGTCGTGACACCCAATCCACCTAGCTGAGGACCTGCGACTTCAAGTGCTACTCATCAATGTCGTGGAGGATGCGAGAGACAGACGATGCGGTCGTGATGGGGGGCGTGGAAGGTTGTGGTTGTAGTTGTGGTGGTCGTGCTGGTGGTGGTGAGAGAGGTTGTGGCTTGATGTTTGAAGTTGTTCGTTCACTTCACTGGAGAAGAGGAGAGGAGAGCGGAGTAGCACAGGGCAGCCAGCCAGCCAAAGAGAGAGCGAGCGAGCGACTGGAAGAGGGAAGGCACTCAGGGCAAGGGAAGCAAGGGAAGGGAAGGAGGGAGGGAGGGAAGGGGAGTCGAGGCAGGGCACGGCACTCCTGGCTTGGCGCTACTTCCCAGACTGAGACGCTCGCTTACTGGCTGGCTGTATCGAAACCTTAGTCGAGGGGGGGCTAGGGGGGCAGGGGCAGTGGAGAGTGTGCTGAGTGGAGATTATTTTGGGATGGCACGCACCGAGACGAGATGGCTGAGACAGCTCGCTGGCTGGCCAGAAGAGGGCAAGTGTGTGTTTTGGTAATTGGAAGAGAAGTGAAGAGGCTTTTGAAGGAAGAGAAAGTGCTGACTGTTGTCTTGTGCATAGTACAATACATACTTCGTATTGCGACTACTAACTACTCCTGAGCTGACTACTTCTACTGCTGCTACTTCACGCATATACGGCGTCTCTTTCAACTTCATCTGGATTCCTGCGATGCTCATGCTCGGTGGCTGACTCTGGCTGCACTTGCACCAATTTCTCCATCCATCAATCACATCTGGCTAGCACTTGCTTGCACTTTGGATTGGATTGGCTGCCCCCATTTTAAGCCCCGGTCCATGTTTCGGGCACATCTCGCTGCTCTACCCTGCCCTGTTGTGTTGTCCCAGATAATCCAAGATACAGTACATACAGTACTGTACGCCGTATCTTTATCGCCCCTCTACCTTATTTCCCCTGCCAGCTCCCCCTTCAAGCTTCTCAAACTGGCTTCCAGGCGTGTCCACAGTGCCACAGGATGTGCAGGCCCTCTTCCCAATCCAGCCCTTTCCGCGATGGATGTGGAGTTGACTCTGCACAGTGGGTGCCCACCCACCACCAGACAAATCCAAACTTCAAACTTCAGAAACGGCAGTGGTCTCCCGTGCTGCTGTTTGCTTCGCTGCTTCACATCTCTCGCTCCGTGTGAGGTTCGTCCTGAGCTTCTGCTTCCATGGGTCGAGCTGGTCAGATGCACTGCACGGTACTGTTTTGTTATCTTCTCATCAGTCGATTTGAGAACATGAGGAACGTTTTAAACTTTTCCCGCATCTCAGATTCGAGGATATTGATATCTTGGCAATACTCGGCATATTCCAGTGCTTATGCCCTTCCTTGTCCATAAATCCACCCTCCTAATTTCATCATCCAAATCATTCACTCACTCACCAACTTTTTCACCACCCATCCATCGTCCTTCAGCCAGATTTAACCACTCATCTGCCTACCAACTTTGGCAAAGCCTGTTTCGGTATCGATATCGATATCGATCTCATCCACTCCAAATTTCTCCGAGCACATGATTGGTTTATCTGCAATTAATCTACCTCCTGCCAGCCCTCGTTCCATCTCTGGTACAGCAGATCCTTGACAAGCTTTCTGCCCTAGAGTCTGGAATTTTTCGATCGATCGCTCGATCGGATCAAAAGTGGCCAGGTGGTTGTAAAACTTATTACTTCACTGGTAAATTTATCTGACTACTTTTCCGCAACGATTCTTTCGTCTGGAATTTTGAGGGGGAAAATGTGATTTTCCGTCCATGGCGGCTGTTATCCTCCCTTTGCCTTGATATTAGGCTCTTATCTTGATCTCCTCTCCCTAGAACCGAACGGAATAATGCAGACTGACTCCCAGTAGAAATTGAAATTGAAATTGAATTGTCCGGAGTCAGAGGGCCCTGAGAGCAGAGAGCAGACAAACAGTCAGATGTTTTCGAAATCGTCCAATGGTGCTTCAGCTTGAGGTTTTGGTGTCTCATGTGTTCGATGCTGATACTTTAGATGTGTCTTGGCTGGGCATCGACCGATCTTTTCGGTACCGTACTGACAAGGTACGGAGAGTGGGTGGTGCATGAAAAGGAAGTAAAAGACGAGTACCTAGATATTTGATTGGGTTTGGAGGAAGTTATTACCGTGATTCCCTGGGAGGCCGGCTCAGTGATCAATGCCAGTTACCTAAGTCACATGAAAATCATGTGACGTGGACATGTGACTTGAAAGCCTGCTGGCCATCAACTCGCTCCAGCAGGTTCTACTCAAGCATTCATATGCCTGAGGAAAGAGGTGTTTAGCGCCATCTCACTTTGGCCGAAAGGCTTGTTAGTCCTTGAACCCTGTGCAGATAAGTTAGAACAAGTTGACTGGTCCAGACTGCACAATTCTACTGAGATACTTCGAGTATTTGAAAGTAACTTTCGATATCAATCAATCATGTACCTGCGCAAGAGAACAGAACAAACGGCTGTTCCCCCCCCCATGAGAGCTGCCAAAGCTACCTATACTTTCGACATTGAGTTCATCCAGTAACTTTTTGACTTCCCGTCCGGGCCGTACTTGAATCATGACCAGCAGATTCCCATGTAGATAAAAGAAAAGAAATACATCCGATCAAGGCGATATCTCGTAACAGAATGAAAAATCACACCCACCATCTCCATCGAAAGATATCCGCCACCTCCATCATGGCTCCATAGCAAGACAGGATGATTTATACTTTGGCACTTGTCATGCTTGATCTAATCTAATCAGATCGCTCGCTGATGAAGAATCTGACTGGATCCTGCTACTGTACTGTAGGCGGTGGGGGGAAAAGCGGTTGGTTCTGGATGATGCATGCGGCCCGAAATGGATAGGTACTCTTCTTGTTCGGATTCTTGAGGTTTTTGATCAAGCTTTTCTTGAAAGGTCTTTTGGAACAGAATAGGCATGATACCGAGGGCTTCGTAATAGCATAGTGGCTCAGCACAGCTATCATTCCGTCTGACAGGCACCACTACTTCTCAATCAGGCAGCTCTGCACTGGCTGATTCTCTGAATGCGGTCGATGCGGTTCGTTCCTGTTCCTGCATCCGCATCACCAGTTCGTCACTTTGCCTACCTACCTTGGGGACATTGCTTGGTGGTGCGTGGTTGGTTGCCCGAGGTCGGCGGTAACTTGCAGAGAAAGTGGCGTGGCAGTGCAGATTTCTTTCCTCGCTATCTTTCCGCGCAGACAATAGGTTTGTATGCAGGTGAGTTCATAGGGGTCCTGGTCTTTTGCTGGTATTGCGTGGAGTGACTGGGACACGACTCTGCTGGCTGGTACGATACTTCATAGATACATGCTGCCTGTGTGCTGTCCCAGTCCAGATAAGGCAAAGCACGCACGTAGCGGCCAAGATTGTGCTGCATCCCATGCCAGATCCCTGAAGCTCTTTGTTGCGCCGTCAACAGATAAAAACCCTCCACTCCCCATACCTTCCCCTCTACTCCTCCCCCTTTTTCCTCTTCCTCGCCCTGTCCTTTTTTTATTGAAGATATATACCAAAAAATCAAAATACTCTCTCCCTAGTAAGTGAAGAAATCTTCCTCATTGGGCGGCCGTCAGCCATTTGTTGGGGTTTGCGTTAGTGGCGGAAGCTACTGAAACCCAAAATTAATTGATTATCTTTTTTTGTTGACGCGGAGCGATAAAGCCCCTTTCCTGCCCACTCTCTCCAGACATCTGGCAACCTTCCGAGACTGACACACGACACAGTTCAAGGTTCCTTTTTGAATATATCCTCGATCTGGTACGATAAATTCCTGCGGATTTCCAATTTGCAAGCCCTAATTGTGCAAAGTACACCCCCCGCTTCACCGCCTCAAGATGTCTGCCCGCCCCCAGAACATTGGCATCAAGGCCATTGAGATTTATTTCCCAAGCCAGGTATGCCAGAATGTCCAGACGATGCATATTTAGTATGCTAAATACTTGCGCACATATGCTAATTGTATTTCCCGAGTAGTGTGTTGCTCAAGTTGAGCTCGAGAAGTTCGATGGCGTGAGCACCGGGAAGTACACAATTGGACTCGGCCAGACCAAGATGAGCTTCTGCGATGACAGAGAAGGTATGACTCGGTTCAGATCTTGCTCTGGGAACATGGACTGACCTGTGGAAGATATCTACTCCTTCGCCTTGACCGCAGTCTCCAACCTCCTCAGCAAATACAACATTGATACCGACTCTATTGGTCGCCTGGAAGTTGGCACTGAGACACTCTTGGACAAGTCGAAGTCCGTCAAGTCAGTTCTCATGCAATTGTTTGGAAGCAACACGAATATTGAGGGAGTGGACACGGTTAATGCGTGCTACGGTGGTACCAACGCTGTATTCAATGCAGTCAACTGGGTCGAGTCTTCAGGTTGGGATGGAAGAGATGCCATTGTGGTAGCAGGTGATATTGCGTTGTACGCCAAGGGTGCTGCTCGTCCAACTGGAGGTGCTGGAGCAGTTGCCATGTTGATTGGTCCCAATGCGCCAGTTGTTGTCGAGCCAGGACTTCGCGGAAGTTACATGCAACACGCCTACGATTTCTACAAGCCAGATCTGACCAGCGAGTACCCAATCGTCGACGGGCACTTCTCTAACAGATGTTACACCGAGGCCGTTGATGAGTGCTACAAGGCATACAACAAGAGAGAAGCAACTCTCAAGTCCCTCGTCAATGGTCACACGAACGGCCACACCAACGGCGAAGCCACTGACTCCAAAACTCCCCTGGATAGATTCGACTACATGTCTTTCCACGCACCAAACTGCAAACTGGTTGCAAAGTCCTATGCCCGCCTCCTCTATAATGATTTCCTCACCAACCCCACTTCCCCCACTTTCGCCGATGTCCCAGCCGAGCTCCGTGATTTGGACTACACCAAGTCTCTGGCCGACAAAGTCCTCGAGAAGACCTTCATGGGTTTGACCAAGAAGCGCTTCAACGAGCGAGTTGCACCCAGCACCATTGCCCCAACAATGTGCGGAAACATGTACACTGCCAGTGTTTACTCTGGCCTTGTCAGTCTGTTGAGCACAGTCGACAGCGCCGCTCTCCAAGGCAAGAGAATTGGAGTCTTCAGTTACGGAAGTGGATTGGCCTCGAGTTTGTTCTCCCTCAAGGTCGTTGGATCAACAGAGACTATCGCCAAGACATTGAATCTCAAAGAGAGACTCGATGCCAGAGTTGTCGTTGCACCAGAAGTCTACGACTCGGTAAGCACTAACCCACCTACCCCCTTTTCATAAAGTCACATGTCACTAACGAACCCACTTCAGATGTGCGAGTTGCGAAAGAAGGCCCACTTGCAAAAGAGCTACACACCCACCGGCAGCGCAGAGACCATCGCCTCAGGCGTCTACTACCTTGAGAAAGTAGATGACCTGTTCCGCCGCGAATACAAGATCAAGGCATGAACCTGAAACCGGACAGCCAGCCATCTTCTTTCCTGCTTGACAGCATAGACGGTGTTAGGGGTTGCATTTCTTACTACGTGCTTGCTCCATCTTCTGCTGCTGCATTCTAGAAGTTTCATCCACCTGCATTTCTTCTCTTGATAGACCATTTGGCGACAGACATTACATTACCTACCTTTAAAGTCGGCCAGCAATATGGGTTTTTAATAGGTTTCGGTTTTCATTGCTTTGATTGGTGGTTCGTCTGAGATGGCGTTCTGCATTAGCATGATACAAAACTGCATTGCACATTGCATCGAGAACAATAAAAGCTTCTCAGTTATGATTTGAAAACGACTATAACTTCTTTATAACTTCTTCACTTCCTCTAAAGTATATTGTCGTTTTAATATAAGTAATTTGTTGTTCGGCAGAGAGTAATAAGCGAGCTTGTGGTAATCTTAAACTTCAACTTCTCATGTTTTGTATTATCTACTACAAAATCAACCGTTTATGCAAAACACATCTATATATCCATCTATGATGCAAATCCCAATTCCTCCCCCCTTTAACCATCCCATCTACAACTTCGCCACCGGATCCAGATCCATCACCTCCCCACTCAAAACCCTAACCCTCTCCCTCATCCTCCCCAACACCTCCTCATCACTCCTCCCACTCAACATCTCCAAATCCACCCTCCTCTCCTCCAAACTCTTCGGCCTCACAATCCTCCCACCGCCCACAATCTCCCCCGGCTCCATCGTCGCCTGGTTGATAAACCGCGCCCAGCCATCGAAAAACATCCTACTCGCCGGCAACGTCTCAAGCACCATCGCGAAACAATGCGGCATCGTCTCGAACTCCTCATACACGACCTTCACGCCCTGTCTCGCAGCTTTACACGCAACATGTCTCGCCTCGTCGGTGAGCAATTCCTGCCCCGTCTCGATATACAGCGGACAGGACCCCGCCCAGCTTTTTGCTGCTAAAGGAGATACGAGAGGATGGCAGAGTACGGCGTCTTCTGCGTAGAGGTTCTTGCGGGGTGGGGTCGATGGCCAGATGCTATCTGGTGGGTACCGCTCTGAGGTGTTGGCTTCGGCTAGGGAGGGGAGGTAGTCGAATTTCTTGTTTGTGGAGTAGGATGGTGAGGAGTGTGTTATATCCGTCCAGGGCGAGCAAGTCGCTACGCCTGCTGGGAGGGGGATGTCGCGCTCTTCTCCATTCCAAGTTATCTTGAGATCTTGCCGACGAAGCTCGAGGATTGTTTGGAGGAGGACGAGGGAGAGGTTTCCCCCGGCTGAGTCGCCTGCAAATACGATGTGTGAGGGTGACACGGGCGTGTGGAGGGATCGGGGGGGTGGGTAGAGGAGGGTTAGGTAGGAGACTAGGGCGTCGAGGAGGGCTGCTGGGAAGGGGTTTTGTGGCGCGAGTCTGTATCTGATGGAGAGGCAGCGGCCTTTTGTGAGTTTGGCGAGTTTCTTGGTGGTTGGACGGTGGGTTGCTGGATCCACTGGGTTTGGATATGTTAATATCATTTTCTCTTTCCCCTTCTAAGTGCAAGAGAGGTACCCTCTTTAAACAGTTTTCTATGGAGGATAAGGTTGATGAGGGTGGAATTCTTGACTTACTCAGATAATAAGCACCACCATGGAAATACAGAACCGTAGTGGGAGATTCCACCTCCTTCATCATCTCCTGATATTTCTGCTCCTCGGATATCCTCAACTCCGTACTCCCCTTCGTAGCACCAGCTCTATACCCAACCCACTCCGCCTCAACAGGCCCCAACTCCGGCTCTACGAACCCGCCTTTCTCATCCCCATCCTCTCTCAAGCCCACGATAGCTTTAAACAGCGCCTGTCTAACATCATCCTCATCCGGCCTCGGCATCGTGACCCTGCTAACCCATATCCGGCCCTTGATCTCGGGCACTTTAATGGACATGCGCTGGAGCTGTGCGAGAGGCCGGGGAGGCGAGTCGTTGATGAAAGAACGTAGTACATTGATCGTTAACTCGGTGCGGAGATCCCAGTATTTCGAGTGCTCAGAGAAGCCCAGCGTGTGGAAGACGGCAGTCTTGCCTATCAGAGGGACCTTGGGCAACATGGCCTTGATGATGGGGATTGGTGACGTATCCATCTTGTCCGTCCTCGAGCTCCTCTGGAATGAGAATGGATGAGATGTTTGAGGATAGCGAATTGGATTCTTGAAGAGGAATCCGGATATGAAGCAAGGATAAGATTAAGATTGAGAGATTGAGCACACGAGAATTTGTAAGGAAATAGAGAAAGAAGAACTGTACATACAGAACCTGCAGAGACAAACCTACCTGTTCCTAGTTGGGGTATCAGCGCGGTGTCTCGAGATGCCGAGGCATTCTTCCTAGCCTTGTGGATGGCAGAACACTTGACCGATCGCGTGGCCTCTTCCAAATAATGTAATGTTTCATATGCCATAAAGAGACGCCGGGCTTTCACTTGGTGTTGGATGCGATATTCTGGTTGAGGTGCGAAGGACGGGTTGTTTGGAGATTGGTTTAAGATGTCGTGGGATGGCTCCCCGGATTTCGAGTTGTTTTGAGTTACAAGCATCTTGCGAAGGGGCATGTACTCCGTACGGCATGGTGGAACCTCGCCATGCAAGGCTGACCTTCTTCGGGAGCGCACGGTTTTTGGCCCCGTTTTTGGTATCATACTGTAGTCTTACTGTGGAGCATTTGCTTTTTTGTGTCACTTGCGACTGGCTCATCTCATACTGGTGGCTTCATCTGTTCTTAACACATAATACATTTGAATATTTGATTATCGAAAATTCAAGCACCCATTGACGCCTTCACATGCAATCCTCCTAGCCCAACCTTCCCGTTTTCATCCCACTACACTATGCAGATCCGCTAGCCTCTTGAGACCCGCTACCAGTACTGGCTGCATTGTTGCTTTTGTTGGCAGCAGCCATTTGCCAGGCTGGGATAGCTGCCTTTCCAGATGGTGCACCAGTATTGAAGGGACTGCTTCGACCTTGAACAGAACTTTGAACAGAGGCCACAGATTCGGTGCCAGTTCCATTGCTCACGGAAGCTGGCTTCGGAGTGACTACTTCAGTTGTTGATGGTCCATTGGTAGAGGAAGTTGCTGGTGTCGGTACGCTCGACGTTCCCATTCCTGAAGGTCGGCCATAAGAGTTGCTGGTGGTTGTCGACGATACAGGGTTCATTCTTTGACCCATCAAGGTCTTGAGACTCTTCAACTCTGTGTTGAGCTCTCTTAATCTGGTGTCGGTGGTTTCCTTTTGTCCTTCCATTGCTCTAGGTATCAAATCCTTCAGTCCTCGGACCTCATCGCCTATCCTCCGTGACTCTTCCTCACGTCGTTTGCTTGCGGTCTTCAGCTCGCTGATAACAGTTTCAACCTCCGTCAAAGCTGCATCTAGTCGTTCTGTTCGTGCTTGCTCAGAAGCCTTGAGGGTCTCGGTATCCTTTGCCAGTTGGTCCAGAAGAGAGAATGCCTTCTCGAAAGACTCATCGATAGCCTGCTTGTCTTGTTCTAGCTGTGGTGCGGTTGGGGGCGCAATCATCGGATAGACATAACGCTAGAACAAAAGTCAGTAATCAGTAACGCTTAGTATTTCCTGACTAGGCAATTTACCTTCGCAACGAAATACAGCCCGTAACCAACCCCTCCCATGACTGTCGCCATTATAAACCAGTCCCTCCAATCTCTCTTTGGTATCTCCGGGGGTGGCTGCTGCCATGGATGTTGCTGGTACCCGCCATATCCAGGTTGTGGTTGGCGTATTACTTGCTGCTGTTGAGGAGCATAGCTGGAATAGTTTGCTGGTGCCGTCTCGCCTCCTGCTCTTGCGAGGGCGGTATCAATCTCCTCCTGGGTCAGGTTCTTCGATTGTAGAAATGCGATCCGGTTTTCGATCGGAGATCCTGCGACACTTGGGTCTTGCAGAACTGGAAGGGTCAGTACGATGGGAGGAAGGTCATGATCATGGTCTCTCACATGTAACCTTTGGGTTGATCAGCAATCAATTAAAGTTGAGGGGGTTTTATCATGGTACTCACTGCAGATGCAACGATATCTTCACGAATCGCCATAGTGATATCACCGACTTCTGCGCCCGTTAGCCTTACGACTGAGAATTCGACGATGCGGTGCGATGTTGTCAATGAAATAAATCCGGGGAAGCATCAAGTCGACCGCGGGTCTGGTAAAGGCAGTGGCCGGAGCCGAGGCTTCGAGCTTGTCAACCAAATGCTTGGCGGAAAAAAGACGCTAAGCCTATTTTAGTGCTTTGTTTACAACTTTTGTTGTTGTCGCATCCACCAACTCTTCATAACATACAACTACAGCGCTATCGCGTGCATCCTCACCACAACTTGCGCACCAGAACTCTAATACCCTTTTGACCTACGAATTCAATCATAACACTCTCATCTGGCAAATATCGCGCATCGAAATGTCGCAAGACACGGGTCTCTTCTCCGTGCGGCGGCCCCGAGAGGTATGTTGCGCCCCAGCAATACTTGCCCAAATTCCTTTTCTGCCTCCCCCAGCCATCATTCCACCTTCATATGCTGATATTTATCTCTCTAGACCCTCGGCGGTATCAACTATAACTCCAGTATTCCACAACCTGCTTCCGCCATGAAACGTTCGAACTCGATGTCGGGATCCAACATGAACGCACCTTTCACCGTCAGCCATGTGCGATCAATCTCTGGATCCCGCGCTTCTCTAGCACCACCTCGCCCGAATCAGCCCCAATTTCAGCGATCGTCCTCCGGTACAAATCTAGCAGAAATGGGAATGTCATCAGTAAAGCGCACATCGTTCCAGAACAATAGTGGAAGGAAGAGTTTTGCGCCGGGCACAACTGGAAGGGCTTCTGCAGAGAGCGCGGAGCGGAGAAGTAGTGTTTACAGATCGAGGACCTCGACCAATGGACCAATGGGACATCAGAGTTTCTTTCAACAAGCACCACAACCAGCAGGCGTACCAAAGGACCCCCGTCCGCTCAGGGACCGTTCGTACCAGGCCAAAATCGGACAGGAACTCTTGGATTATATGGCTGCAAATAATTTCGAGATGGAGATGAAGCACCCTCTCTCTCAGAACATCATAAAGTCGCCAACCCAGAAAGATTTCAATTTCATGTTCCAGTGGCTCTATCATCGCATCGACCCCAGCTATCGCTTTCAGAAGAGCATGGACCAGGAAGTCCTTCCTATCCTCATACAGCTAAGATACCCATTCCATAAGATGATCACTAAGAGTTCGCTCACGGCATGCGGATCGGCGAATTCATGGCACATTTTCCTCGGACTTCTACACTGGATGATGCAACTATCTCAGATGCTGGATGGTTACGCGGCAAACCAGTACGATGATGCATGTGCCGAGACAGGCGTAGATGTTAGCGGCGATAGAATCATCTTTGGCTTCTTGAGCGGTGCATACCGAGATTGGCTTTCCATGGACGAAGATGCTGGAGACGAGGATCAAGACAGGGTTCTTGCACCGCATGTGGAGGCAATGGCCCAGGAGTTCGACCGGTCGAATTCGAAATACCTTGATGAATTGCACATTCTAGAAGGTGAGAACAAACGCCTCCAAAAAGAGATTGAGCTGCTCGAGAAATCTGGATCCGATGTTGCGATGTTAGACAGGAACTTCAAGATCATGGAAGAAGACAAGGTCAAATTCGAGGAATTCGATAACCGTATGAACCAAAAGTCGGAGAAGTACGAGTCTCGAATCGAATTTCTTCAAGGAGAACTAGACAAGGTCATGGTGGAGCTGAAAGAGGCTGATGATGAGCGAGCAAGCCTTCAGAAGGCGGTTGATGATCAGGGAATCAGCACGGCTGATATTGATCGCATGACCGTGGAGAGAGAGCGTCTTCAAAAAGGCATTGAGTCCACCTCACAGAGACTGGAGGAGGCAAAGAAGAAGGTTTCGGAGAAGGAAGGCGAGGCGAGTCGGAAGCTTGAAGATCTAGAACACATGGTCGACAAGTACAACAGCCTTGGCTATCAAATTGGTCTCATCCCAGCAACCGCAGCAAATGCCAAGGGCAAGAACTACGAACTTCAAGTCACTGCCAACGACGGGCCAAACTTTTCTTCTTCGCAAATGGGTGGGTCTGGAACTGGCAATGCCGATAGCGACAGACTTCTAGCAGATCCCGTCACTGGATATCAGCCAGCACACATTCTCAATCTTGATCTCCGTGGTCAGGTCAAAGCTAGCTTCCTCAGCTTACGCAAAGAGATCTCAGAGAGACGAACAGTTGCAATGGATGAGATGATGAAACATCATGATCTGTTGGATGGAATCAAGGAAGCCATCGAAGACAAGCGAGGCGAAGTCGAGGCTCTTGAGCATCGTGTCAGAGCGGCAGAAGAGGAGTATGAAAAGACGAAAGAGGTAAGACGTTGAACAGTATCGGCCCAGGTTGTTTATACTAACCCTCGCCTAGGTCACCACCACTCAAAAGATTGCTTCCGACACCCAAATTGAGAAGATGGAGAAGGAGCTGGCAAAGATGCGAGCTGGTCTTACTGAATCTGTACAGCTCATGGAACAGCGAGAGATGAACACCAACATTGAGTAAGTCGCAACGACCTTCGGGGAAAAACCATCATACTAATAGGCGCTAGGTACGAACAACTCACTCTTAAGGCAAATGCTCTTCGTGAAGAGCTGCACACGGAGATTGAGAAGATGCTCAATGACATCATCAAATTCAAGGTTCACATTCAAAAGAACTTGGAAGACTATGAGGGCTTCGTAGTTGACGAGGTGGAACATGAGCTTGGAGGCGATGATGAAGGAAGAGAAGATACCCAGGATGTCGAGATGAGATGAGATGAGATGATGTAAAGGTTGAGGTCTGTTTGATCGTTTGATTGTTTGCCTGCTTTGGAGGAGCTTCTAGGGTTTGGGTTGGATTGTGCACATGAAAGCTGATCGCCGTGATTATATGGGTACGTGCAGACGGGCGTTTGTTATCAGTTACTGTGGATGAGGCTGGGCTGGAGGGAGTTTGGTTGTAGCCAGGCTTGGGGAGTTGGGTAATGACCATGAATTGAATGCCACAATGTAATCAATCTGTAATGGCTTTGAGCCGTGCCAATGCAGTCTGTGAGATTTGATATTCACATTCAGTATGCATATTATATGTATGTATACGCGAGATCCAACAGAGACAGGTAATAATCCAAGGTAGATTCAGCCCTGCCTCAAGTCCAAGATGAGACGAAAGCAGACTAACTCAAATATCATGTGACAGATGGCTTGAGCGTGGCTTGCTTGGCCCAAAGCGCACTGCTCCAACGCCCAATGGATCTCCGCCTCTGGTCGCCTGGTCGCCTTGCTTTCTATTCCCTCTCTTCTCCTCACGCCCGACTTCTGTGTTGCGCATCGCACCGCATCATCTCCCATCACCTCCCCTCCCATCCCATCCCATCGCAGCATTTCACTTTACCGCCCTGCCTCATTGTGCGCAACGTCGACATTATCAACGGCATCTGCTAGCGCCAACCAGTGATAGATATCTTGCGTTGTCCCGTCGCTTTCGCCATTCCTTCTCGCCACTCCTCAAGCTTTCGCTGAACCCCACAGCCAGCGCGACAACAGCCTCACTTCACCATGACTGAGGTATCGTCGACCAGGCTCTACCTGGGCAATCTACCTCGCAGTGGTCAGTACCGTCGACGCGACAAGTTCTCGATCAGTCCCAGCGTATGCGCCGCTCCGGATCTTTGCTAATGCTATCGTAGCTACCAAGGCCGATGTCGAGGCGCACTTCAACACTCATGGCACTGGAGAGATCACCGAGATCAAGCTCATGAATGGCTTCGGATTCATCGAATATAAGGATGCGATGGATGCCCGCGATGTGGTTCCCGGTATGGCCGCATCAACAACTCCCAAGGTCCATCTCATAACTTACTCCTCGTGTAGCCTTCCATGGCTCGGACTTCATGGGTGAGCGCTTGACTGTTCAGTTTGCTCGTGGTACGCGCAACCGTGATACCTTCGCCAACACTGAGCGCACTGCTCCGCGTCCGAGACGTACCCCTCATCGCATGCAAATCTCTGGACTTCCAGGTGAGACCAGCTGGCAGGTCTGTTTCCCCCGTTCCTTCATCCGGACTCTTGGATCTCAAAGAATAATGCTATTTGGACTCTGCGCAACATGACATGATATTTGGACGCCTTCATTGTACAGACAAACCTTCCTTCGGCAGCAGAGTTAGTAGTCAGTCAGTCAGTCCTGGCCAGCATCACGCCCTGCGTTGGTGATCAGAACCATGCAGCGTGCTAGTGCATTTGCCTGAGCAGCTTTGGACTTGGTGGACTTCTCTCCCCCTCTTCTGGCCTTTCTTATCCTGTTTCGACTTCTTTCTGCTATTGTACCTTACTGCCCATTGCATGTCTGGATAGCGATCACTGTGCGCAGGACGAAGCTCAAACCGTTGGACCATGTACCTATCTCGGGAACTGTTTGGATGGCAACAACTACTACCTCCTTGGCGTTTGTACACCAACCTGCCTGGATATCGACTTACATGGATTCTGGATATAGGACCTGAAAGACTTCGCTCGCCAATCAAGCCTCGATGTCGTCTACTCCGAGACTGGTCGTGACCGGGATGGCAAAGGGTAAGTCATTTGGTCTCTTCCCAGTGGATTTTAACTAACACCCATCATAGAAGCTTTGTTGAGTTTGAGACTGCTGCGGACCTCAAGACTGCAGTAGAGAAGCTTGACGGCCGCGAGTTCAAAGGAGTTCGTGTCACTTGTGTCGCTGATGTACGTCTACGTGTCTTCCTCTGCGGCTTGATCTAATGGTATCTAGACTCAACCGGATGTTCCCCGCGACTCCCGAGCTCGTTCCCGATCCCCAGTTCCCCGCCGAGCCCACCCTGGTGATGAGTACGACCGTCGTGGCCCATCCCGTGGATACAGCCCTCGACGTGATGGTTACCGTGATAGAAGCCCTCCCCGCCGTGGTTACTACGATGATGATCGTCGTGGATACCGCTCTCCTCCAAGAGCTCGCGGTCCAGTTGATGACTACCCACCCCCGCGTGGTCGATTTGAGGATCCTTACCGTCGTGATTACCCGCCTGACCCATACGTCAACGGCAGAGCTCCTTATGATCGTCCTCCACCAAGAGATTATCCTCCAAGAGATGCTCCTTATGATTATGAGCGACCGCCCCGCCGTTACTAAGTCGGTATGTATTCACCCCACGAATGGTTCGCAGCTATTGACCTTCTACAGATTTCAACTTCAGGAGCGGATGATACGTTCTTCAAATAAGGAATGATGGCTCTTCACCTGATTTCTAAACGTTTTGAATCGTATCAGGAACGACTGCGATGTGGATAAACGAATTTTCTCGCACTAACGTCTCGTCTATTTCCTTCTCTAAAAGTAAACAATTCTCTTGTGGAAATT
This sequence comes from Leptodontidium sp. MPI-SDFR-AT-0119, assembly GCA_020726505.1. Classification (NCBI taxonomy): domain Eukaryota; kingdom Fungi; phylum Ascomycota; class Leotiomycetes; order Helotiales; family Leptodontidiaceae; genus Leptodontidium; species Leptodontidium sp. MPI-SDFR-AT-0119. Next base: position 482,511 of record JAHLEZ010000017.1, read on the forward strand.
CTAGGGCGGGCTGGAGAGTGTACAATACGGTGATGAGGTCAAAGTTATGATCGATTCGCCAGCGTGTACTCCATAGGAATAGGGAAAATTGCGATAGCTCTTGCGAAATGCATATTCATGACTTGTGATTAATGTTTGTACAATGCCTGGTGATCAAGCTCTAAGTGATAAAATCCCCCGCCATTACGATCCTTCAAAAGTCCCTGCTCTCTCCAATATCGCAGACATCAAAAACTCCGGTCTCTGGCAACCCCTTCCACTTCATCGCCTTCTTCAAAAGCTGTGGCGGTTCCAGCACGTCCTCCGTAGTCAAAACCCAAGTGCCCCAGTGAATACCCATTGCCTTCTTACATTTCGTATCGATGAAGATATTCACACTATCAAACGGATTCGCATGCATAGAGCTCATAATAAACCTCGGATCATAAGCCCCGATAGGAATAAGACCCAAATCGAACGGGCCTCTCAAATCACCGATCTGCTTAAACGCCGGACAGTGAGGGAGGTCCTTGTACTCTTCTCCGTAATCATCGACCCCCTTGGGCAGTTCGGGCACATGGCGATATCCTGTGTCGCCTCCGAACCACACGCTCTTCCCGCCGGACTCGACAGCCCATGAACACCATAGCGTAGCGCCCTTATCGAACGCCGTTCGCGCCGAGGTATGCTGGCAGGGTAGACACGATATCCTCGCTTTGATATCCTCTGATTTCTTCGCGTCCGTGGAGTTAGGTTCCGAAGAGGCGGAGGAGATACGTTTCTCGCCCGTGCTTGGGGAGAGAGTGACATCGACATCAGTCCACCAATCCATCTCCTCTACATTCGTGATCCCGCACTCATGGAACCATTTCTTCAATCCCAACCCGACGAGGAAATGCGCGTTCGGGTGCGCTTCGTGGATCTTCACGACTGAGGGGTGGGAGAGGTGGTCGTAGTGGCTGTGGCTTATGACGACGAGGTCTACGACGGGGAGGTCTTTGATGTGGCATGGTGGCTCAGTGTACCGCTTGGGTCCCATGAATGAGAAGGGGCTGCAGCGGTCTTCGAAGACGGGGTCGAAGAGCACGCGCAAACCACTGGGGAATTCGACATAGTAGCATGCGTGTCCGAGCCAGGTTGCGCGGAGGGAGGGGGAGGATGTGCGTGTTGGGAGGAAGGTAGGTTCGATTACGGTTACGGTGGGAGGGGTTGTGTCGGGGAAGCTCAGTTTTCCTGTTATTCTGCGCCTGGTGATCTAATTAGCTGAGGTTGTCTTTTATTCAATTCTGGACTCGAAGAGATGTGTGTAAAATGTTGTTTGTAAAGGAGAGGAGGGCAAGTGAGTTGAAGGTGGATTTGACAGAAGTGACAAGAAGTAAAGTAAACAAAAGTAAGCGTACCATATCATAGCCCCTCCAATAGCCATAGGATTGAAATCCACCCAGCTGGGCCATGGATTCACGAATCCCTTCCCATTCTTCGCATGATGCGCCTTCGTCGCCGATTCCTCAGGTACAGCTCCTAGAGCTTTCGGACTGCTCACCGAGCAGGCGTACAGAACCGCTGCGGCCATTCCTCCAGACATCGCTCTCGTCACTATCTGCTTCTGCGGGGCGGGAGTGGTAGCTGTTTTCAGTGGACGACGCCGTGTGAATGATCGGAAGAAGGAGCGCATTGGCATAAGAAAAGACAGAGAGAGAAAGATATGGAGGCGAAATTGGAGATCTTATACTGTACTGTACAAAAGACAAAGACAAGACAAGAGCAGGCTGCAAGGTTGTATGTAGGTTGACGCTGAACACGTTATGCTATGGTCTGGAGACCGACCGCGTCGGAGTTAGGAATTTGGCTTTCCCAGCGGACACGCCTAGCGGAGGACCGGCTTTCGGGCCAATGTCAAGAACCGCTCTCCGTTACAGGCCTACTTACAGCACTCTGGCTTGCGTATATCTTTAACTTTTGGAAGATGTCTGACTCTTTATTGGATGTGTTTTGGGAGGCTTTTCATGCTTTCCTGTCAGCAGCGTGCAGGGCCAAGTCTACTCGTCATTTGAAGATGCCTAGTTTGGCGAGAGCGAATCCGAAGCTTGATACCCCGGCCTCTAGAAGGAAGCTCGTGAGAAGCGAAGATAATGAGCTTCGATTCAAATAAGTTTAGTTTGAGACTCAGTAGAGTAACATAACAAGAAATATTGCTCATTAGATAGGAGACAAGCACTAGAAGTGATACCGAATACCCCATAACTGCGAGTTCTCCCATCAGACTCCACTGATACCCGTACCTTGCATATATTTGGACGCACTGACCTCTGCTCTCCGCTATTAACAACTCAACGACTGAAGCTCATATATTTTGAAATAAGCAGAGATTGCGTCACCGTCTTTGCAATGAGCAAGCAAACTTGTTCCGGTCGGTTCATTGGGTAATTTTGACTTTTTCCCGGCCGATGCACAACAGACAGACTAACGCAAAACAGTGTAATGGTTAGCAGTATGTGAACTATTTGTTTCAACATAATTTGAAATGTTTCCTAATGTTGCCTCTAGCGTCGGATTCTGATTCCGGAGATATTGGTTCGATTCCTATATGTAAGCTTCCATCGTCCTTCAAGGTGATAGGCAACTAAGTACAATTAATAGGAACCTTATAAAGGTTGTGCGTTTTTTTTTTTCCCTCCCTAGCCAGCTTTTGTGCATCTCGCTTATTTTGCTCTCAAGCGAGTGCCTATCGGGTGACAAAAAAGGTGGCCGATTTTGGCGAGATACCCAATGCAACTTTATGGTGTTTTGAGCCACAACTTTCTAATAGATTACCTACTGGGGTATAGGCGAAGTTGTGCAACCAGGTTAACCCGGCTACAACCTCAGTTTAATTCGATTCCGACCCCGACATATATATTTTGGCCTATATTTTGACCCGAGACTAAACTAGTATTGACTTATATTCACGTGATGGTTTAAATCGGATTAACCTTAAACCCGGTATTGACTTGGTATTCAATTAATAGAACATAATCCCTAACTCAGACTTCATAAGTACTAGTAGCCTCCCCAGGTAAGGTGAGGCTTTTCCAAAGGGGTACCTTATCATACTACCTACTAGGTTATGTTGGCCGTCTTACAGCAGCGAGCATCGTTTATATTTAACTCTGGTACTTCTAGGTAGTGCTAGTAGCTGCAGAGGTTTGGCGCCAAAGAATTGTAACGTTACATCATGACAGCTTGATGTAGGTTAGCGTTGTGAGCAATGTTGTACTTATTACCGATATCGCGTGAACTCGTCGGTCAATTACGACTGGTGTGGTAGCATTGTGTTGGTGGTGTGTATTAGTTGTATTGGTGTTGTAGAGCACATTACACGATGCGGAATTTAATAAATGGCATGTATTGATAAACCCACGCCAAAAACACCTGGAAAAGCCTTTTCCTCCTTACCCTGGGTATCATACGTTGCGCAAAATCCTTTACTGCTACACAATAAGCAAATAAAAACGAAAGATAAAGCCTGTCCCAGCGTCTAAAATTACCTGGTGCCGAAGTAAAGAAAAAACACATCTCTTTACTCTTCATCTTCGACCTCGTCATCTTCCTCGCTACCAAAAAAATCCTCCTCCTCATCAAAGTCGGTATCCTCATCCAAATTGATGCTTGGTAACTGTATGCGCTTGTTTGAGGTTGGGACATCACGGAAAGGGAAGTCATCGATAGTTATGCTCTTGAATCGTTTCTTGGAATGAAAGCTGTCGTAAACGGTTGAAAGATGGCTGCGAGTGTATTTGGACAAATCATCGTTTTGGGTTTCTTTGAAGCGGAGGGTGAGATGTTGTTGAACCATCATATGAACCAAAACATCTATCTTGGGTAAGCCTTTTCCAGGACACTCCCGAAAGCAGAACTCACATCGAATAAAATCAAACCCAGCTTGCGAGACCTTCACCCAATCAATCACAGTACTGAATAATGCAAAGATGTCGGTTATCTAGTGATCTTCGAACTCTTCGTTGACACATTTGACAAGGTACTTGTAATCAATTGATGTTGCAATCGCGACATCCTTGCGGTGATCATGAAACCAGGTGCGTGAGAATGGTAGGAGCGTTTTCAAGATTTGGGTCTTCCAATTCTTGTAATCGTTCGTTGTTTTTTTGATGCAGTTTTTAAAGATTGCATTAGCTGAAGAAAGGCCATGGAAAACCTTACTCGCAGGTAATGTAAAATTGCGACGATTAAGCCCTGCAACACAGGTACGGCGATTCCAGATTTCCAGCTCAGTGAGGGCTTGCTCCTCCGTCTTTGTGTATTCGATGTAGACATTCGCCGCTGCTTTCGGATGCAAGTTCTCGAGAGTCCGCCGCACGCAAGAACTGAGGGACAGCATTTTTCGGAGCACGTCCCGGGGCAGCCTCATTCGATGATTCCGCTTCATCCTCATCGTGGTCTGCTTCGGGGGTAGGTAGTTGGGGGGGGGGGGGGCGGTTGTGGCTGCGAGCAGCGGGAGTCTTCGCAGATAGTGGAGCTGGAGTCTTTGCTATGGATATGGATCGATTGGTTTGGTGGACTTGCGCTTGGCGCCACCACAGCCCCCTTGCGAGGTCATGGTGGATTGACTAGACCAGGAATTCCGTAAGTAAGATGCCATGAATACGATGGTGGATGTGATATGTTGAAGTGATAGTGTTGTTGGGAACATTGGTTAGTGAAGAGAGTGCTGGAGAAGGCTTTTTTTTCAAGAACATACTGGAGGAGGTTTTTAAAACGCTTTCCCAGATGTTATACTACTGTTTATTGATAGGCTTGATGGTCGAGTACAGCTTCGATGAAGCTTGGATTTATGCCTGGCGTCGTAAAGGTGGACGGTTTCGGCGTGGTTCAAGTCACGGGCAACTGTAACCAGTTAGCATCCAGTTCATGCGCCAAGGGGGTAAGGGTTGGAAAGCCTATTCCCAGGTATCTTATCACTGTGATAAAACCGGAAACCTACAGTACCAGAATGAGAGGCTGGTGGTTCCAGGGTGGTTTGGATGAAGGTTGTGAGGGTATTGAAGATGTTGAGAAGGTAGACCTGGATTACGGACTGTCCTGCCAAGATGCGCTAGTACAAAAGAGAAGGCACACAGCCTTGCGAACCCGCTAAACAGCCTCGCCATTGTTTACTTTCAACTTCAACCTCCCTCGTCTTCAACTCTACAATCTCTTCAACAACACAAAACACTCTCTAAACAATTGCCTCTACTTAACGCGCTCGTAGCGCATACCCATTCTCGATCCCCTACGCAGACTGAAGCCTACTACATAAACCCCCGTCGCCTCGCAAGGCTCAAAATCGGTGAGTTCACTTCAAAAAAGGCTTTTCCAAGACTCTTTAGCTAATTGACATTAGCAATTATGGCTCCCACTACCCGAAAGAACAAGTCGAAAGCATCCAAGATGACCTTTGCTCAACAATTGTTATCTTCTCAACCTGCCGACCAGCGATCGAAGTTAGTGGGTACCGATATACCTGCGAACGCGCACACCAACTTGAAGGTGATGGCTCAATATTTAGGACTCGGTGAAGGAAGATCAGTGAAGCGGTGGCTTGAATCCCCAGAGTTCAAGAAGCATTTCGATAAGCTTTACACCAAGGTTATCTTACCTCGAGACCTGGCCAACGGCGGTCAAGGTCCTCAATTAGCACGCGTACAAGAAGCACTGGCAGCCGGGGAGGATTTCGGTGACATGAAGTATTCTGATGAAGACAAGGATCGAGATGATTGGGATGATACGGATCATTATGCCTTATGTCTATACAAATTACGCAACATCAACCGTACATCAAAGAATGGGGTATTCCGCGGCCGATTTTCGACAGACGAAGAGATCGATGCGCGGTTGTGGATGGCCATTAAGCGCGAAACCATGGCCCGTCATAATGAGCGTATAAAGGCACTAAAAGTCAACCAGGCTGCAAAAGCCAAGGAGCCAATCGTTAACCCCTTGGGTGATTCGCCAGCAAAGGCGCAGCAGCTGTCCACATTTGAAAAGCTCAAGAAGGCCTTGCTCCCCTCAACCCCGAAGCAGAAGGTCTTTACGCCAAGCGCATCTCGACCTACCAAGAGACCCAGCGATATACCACCACAACCAGATGGGTCTGTCTCAAAAAAGACTTTTACAGGAGGCCGGTACAAACCCCCCACCGTCGAGGATGCACCTGAGGTGGATGAGGCTTTATTCAAGAGTGGTGATGAGATGGAGATCGAGATGGACGATGCTCTTGACAACGAGGACGATCTTCTGAGAGGAAACCAAGATGCCGCTGGGCCCATAGCTGACGACAAAGAACCTGACGCATCACTGGATATTTGGCAACGTTTAATTGCATCCAAGAGTCCCGATAATCCTTGGGATTTGTCTACACCATATGGCATCTACGGCACTATCCACGCTGTACTTGCTAACTACGATGACCGCGAAGCTTTACAACGCCTCTCCAGAGGTCCAATCATTGATGTGGATGCAGACGCTGCAGAGATGAACGCCTCCAGGGAAGAGTGGGAACGCGAGATTGAGGCCACTATCTCTGCCAAAAAAGCCTTTGATCTGAAACCTCTTACCGAGGCCGAGATGCTTTCCTTAAAGCAAGCAGAGTCACTACGAGATAACCCCGCCTACCAACCTATGAACTACGAAGATGCATGCAAGCGTATGTACAATATGCGTAAGGAGCGCCCACAACTCCCAACTATGATTCTGGGAAAGGTTTTTTCTGGTTGGCAAGTTACCGGCATGCGCCGCATTCTGGATCTGTACGAGACAAAGAAGACCCGTGCTGCAATTCTCGCCGATGGAACTGGCTTAGGTAAAACCATTACTATCCTTGGAGTTTTACTCCACGTAAGTACCTCCTGGGAAAGGCTTTTCCAGATCATTGCTAACTTTCGCAGATGTTTTTAAAGCACAGAGACTCTATCACAAAGTACAATACCCTTTACGCAGCCTACGAGGATTCATTGCGCCAGCTATATCAACATTCTCAGGAAAACCCCGATGGTATTCCGTACAATGGCGAGGTCCTCGATGAGCCAGAAAAGCCTGCTTTATTGAAGCCAGTCTTAATGGTTATGTTAACCGACTTGATTGACCAATGGGTAGGGGAAGTAAAAGGCTTCTCCGACGTGTTTGACCCGATTATTTATTACGGCGATGATAGAGAATGCAAGTCTGGCGGTACGGTTAAAGTCAAAGGTCATCTGGAAAAGAATCACGACATTTTCAAGCCTCATCCTAAGGATAAGCAGTTCTTGGTGTTTACTTCTCTCTCAACGTTTATGAAACGTCACGGCCCCAGCGAAGTCCAAAAGTACAGATTATCTGAAAAAGGCTTTACCAAGAAGCAGTCGGAGACCACCTACTTCATCAACGAACCCGAATTCCCTGGAAATCTCGATGGTTGCTTCGATGTCATTGTTATTGACGAGGCTCATTCGATCAAGAATGACGAAACCTCGGGACATGCAACCATCCGCTGGCTCAACGCTCAATTTCTTATCCTTGCTACTGCATCTGTGGCTCCGAATAGAGTCAACGACTTTCAAGGTTACATGGAATTTGTCGACACTGGGATTGATTTATGGACAGACGAAAACCTTCGGAAATGGGAGGTGACTGACAAAATCAACCCTTATGAACTAGCAGATAATCATCCCGCGGCTTGTCTTCGATATACCACTAAAGCTGTCAAGAAGTTTATTACCAACGTTGATAAGGCTAAAAAGCCTTCTCCAGCACCTCCAGACAAGTCCGGTTTTTACATGTCGATGGTTTGGCAGCGATGTATGATCAGACGTACTTACGCATCCAAGAATCCAGCCAAACCCAACCATCTCATCGGCGAAGACATATGCAGATTCTTCACTCGTCGCATTGTCTGTCGTTTCACTAATGCTGAGTTTCAAAAGTACGAAGCTATCTCTATGGAAGCCGAGATGAAGCTCATCAAGTTCATTGATGATAAGGTAGTTTGGAATCGGAAGTGGTCACGCAAGCTTCTCTTGAACTCAACATGGCTCGGCTTCCACTACATATCCGACCTTCTACATGCCAATAGCGTTCAGTATTGGAAGCAAGAACCACGAAAGATGCTACACCAATGGCTTCGCCTGCTTATCGATGCAATGAAGACATCCGATGAACAGAATATTCCAATCCTCCCAGATGAGGACGATGTCTTTGGCATCCTTGCTTTGTTTTGCCGCGGATCTCCCAAATTGCGAGCTACTCTTCGAATCATCGCCGATCTAATAGTCTTACAAGGACGCAAGTTAGTCATTTGGTGTGCTGTTCCCGCAAACCAATTACTCCTCCAAGGATGCCTTTCCTTACTTGGGATCGGCAATGTATGTTATAGTTCCGAACTCGACCGAAAGGCCAGAACGTCCTCAGTAAAAGCCTTTACCGAAGACATCAAGTGCAAGGTATTCCTAGGATCATGGTACGTAGGCTCTACGGGTTTGAATCTTCAAGCTCAAGCCAATCATGCACTAGAATTCGACCATCCATGGTCTATGGGTGTCCAAGTGCAGGGTCGTGGTCGACTTCGTCGGATGGCACAACTTTACGACGTGGAGAACTTCGAGCTGTATTGCGCTAATTCTTTTCAATCCCGGGTTATTGCCAACGCTATATCAAAATACATCCCTAATGCTATGGCGGAGTTGTCGTTGAAGCTGAATCAAGACGATGGCATGATTGACCAGGTGACCGAAGAAAAGGAACTTGTGGTTGCGGGCGACAAATGGTACTTGCATGGTGATGAGTTGTTCCAGGGCCCCGATCATCGTATCGCAATCCACAAGCTACAGCCTCTCTCCCCTACTGAACTCTGCTTCGCCATTCTTGACACCGCCCGTGGCTCTCGTATTGAAGCCGAGGAGGACAAGTCAGACTGGGAAGAGGCTGAGGCAGAATTCGAACCCCCAATCCATCTTCCAATTCGAGAGTTCAACACCGCTATCTAGGCTTGCCTAGTCTCACACCAACATCATCACATGTGCCTACAAGAAAAGGCTTTTTATGAGTCTGTATAATTCATACGATATTCATCGTCAATATTGCAAAAAAAAGGCATTTCCAGGACATCGGGACCCCCTTCACAACCACAAACATCACTTGTGCGTTACACCCGTCTCGGCCTTAGGGTCATTGCGGCTTGTACACCTCTTCTGACCCGACTGGTAAACCGCCATAGACCAGTCAACAGCGGTCTCCCGACGTCGTCATATTGCATACCGGACACGTCGTCCTCTTCTCTTCGATGTCCACCTGCAAGAACACAACTTAACGTTGTAGATCCCAGCAGCTTCATTCGCACCAAAAGTTTCTCTTCACATAAAGCATTCCATGTAAGCTCTACACTAGCGCCTCATCACTTACATATACTAACGATATCTAGATTTTGCACGTTTTCCTTGCCTTCAACGGCTAATCCAGTGGAGCATTGTTGTTGGTGGAAATTGGAAAAGGCAAATCCAAGATCTTCAGATCTTCCAATCGCATCCATGTACTTAAGCTTCATTATCAATTCATCATTGATAAAACCTTTTTGATTTGATCATTTTGATACTGCAATTAAGGTAAGGGGTATGTTATTAACTGTGAGCCTAGCGGACGCGTCAAGCGCGGCTTCCTTTCCCGTGTTTACGCGCCGAGCTCTCTAAAGTCTTCACGTCTCAACAAACTCGCAACAACAGCGGTAGGTATGGAAAAGGTTAATCCCAGGACGTATGAATCTTCTTCCAATCGAGCTCTTATTGATAAGCGCGGCTATTAAGCAGCACGTAATTGTAACTTGACTTGTGCAAGATGTTTGTTGATTTTCGCGTTAAGCGTGACATTTTTATTGGTGATGCTTGGTACGGGACTTTGTCTTAACCGCGTCCCAAGGGGCATGAGGCCATTTCCAGCCCTCACTCATCACATTAATAGCATTGCGTGAGTTCAAAACTTTTAGGTGACACTCAGAGGGTACCTTAGAGACATGTCCCGTCCTCGTGGGTTTTGTGTCGCAGAATCTGGCGAGGGTAGACGGGTAGGTACCAGCTTCGCTTCTTAACACAGAAGGAACGAGGACGGTGGGTGCCTTCCCAATCGAGAGGCAAGCTTGTTCTCGGCACACAGCACATTTTTGAAGTAAATGACATGGCTTCTTTCTTATGCCGTCCCGTAAACCTTCCTCTCTATCCAAACCTCAACCAAGTGATTTCTAACGGCGACGTGTGTTTCCCCCTGAGTCTCCCTTTGATCTAGTATTTTCTTCCTTCCATTGCCTTTCAAATCTCTCTGGAAAAGCCTTTTTTTAAACCCTGCATCTCTTACTCTACAACTCTACAATTCTTCTAAGACTCAAAGAAGCAAGGCTTTCTCAGAATGAACAAGGGAACGTTCCGCCTCTACGGCGATTTATGGCTGGAAGATCCGGCGCTGCACCTGAGCTCAGCAGCTCTGAGCGAAGTTCTTTCAATACAGGCTGTAAGTGAAATGCCGTTTACTTTCAAGTTGAATGGCGTATCCTGATGAACTCTTCTAATAGAAATTGCATGCATTGGAGAAGAAGGTTGTCGGCGATCCAAGCTTCAATCTCGAACACAGCTGGGCGGAATTCGGTAAAGAGGAGACTCAACATCATAATCGTCCTATCTCCCAGCTTGTCAAGCCCTCCGGCAATATCCAAAAGGCACCGCTCGCCATCCGCTGGAACTGGCCCTCGTTCGCCACGCAGAATATCAATAACTGCACGGTGTGCGATCCGACCAACCCTTGCATCAACTTATTGATACAAAAAGGCTTTTCCAATGTCAACTCATTCATGTTCGAAGACTACTACCGTCGAGAGCGAAGAGGTGGCCGTGATCTCAATCCTCCCAAGCTCAGAGCACTCCACAAAAATTTCTCACTCTCACTTCTTCAAGCCATGTCTGCCAAAGTTGAGCTTGTCTTAGGAAAGGAAAACCTCCAGTACTATCAGAAGTTATATGGTACTTCCCTGCAACAATTTCCTCTCTGGTCTTCATCATCTTCTGTCTCAATCCACCTTCTATATGATGAGAGCAATGATATTTCTCGAATTATTGTCTTTGTCCCACATGCCGAACACTTTTTCCACAATTGGGGATCTGACGCTGTCCGACTCATGGATGCCAAGTGCAATGTTGTCGCCAAGTTGGCGAGAGTGCCAGAAGACCAGATCAATGCTGCTTACTTCGAACAACGAGCAAGACAATATAGTACCATACAATTCCTCTTAGAAGGCAGTGCTTTGGCAGAGAACGGGTTTGGAAGCAATGCCCTGGAAAAGCCTCAACCAAATCCCACCGGTCGCAAAGCCAACATGCAGACGACAGCAGCCGCTTTACCAATATCCCAAGCCGAAGTACCCCTGGAAAAGCCTCTCCCAGAACAAAGCCACGCTACTGCTGTGAATGATGTGCCTACGGTTGTAGCTAAATCCAACCAGATGCCGGAAAGCCTCATCGCCGATGATAAGGAGCCAGAAGCAAGCAGTTACGTGGGAGAGCATGCTGTGCCAGGCAAACTTGTGCGTGCTAGAGACAGAACAGCACTTGGTGGTCTCGAGCACCATGCTTCTGAAAATGACGAAGACAACGACGACGACGACGACGCAGAAGACAAGGCGTCTAGGAACTCCCAAAAGGAAAGCGAACGTGGAGTGTTCAGCGGGCTGCTGAAAACCATGATGCTACTAGAGGAGGATGGCGTTGAATTCTCCTGGGACGAGCTTCCTTCCGGTGTCAAGGACTGGCTGAAAAAGTCTTTTCCAGGTGTCATGTCTGAGGCTACTCTGAAGGCAACTGCTCTGGCTGAATGGAAGAAACCCAGGCATAAGAATAGAAAACCCCAATCGCCATCTCCTGTTGGGATATGGGGCAGTATCCGATACCTATATTATAGGCGTCTGGTGATGAGGAACTTGACCTCGCGTTGGAAGGGGCACGTACCATTCAAAAATGGCAATTACAACCCCGAAGGCTACAATGACAATGCAACGAGGAGAGATCTCATTGTTAAGGCAGAGAAAGGAGTCACTATAGCTGTCAAATGCAATGGGTGTGGCGCCAAGGGCGTTGATGACACGGATGTTAGGTGGTGGACAACAGACACCTCCGTGTACGTTCAGAGAACCCGGAAATGCACGTCTTGCGGAAAGAGTCGATGGATGATACCAGTTGACACCGCCATGAAGAGCATCCGAGGAGATACGAGAGAAATGAAGAGACCTGCTCTCGCAGCTGATGATGCACCGACAGGAAAGAAAGGGGTTAAGCGACCAGCCGAGATAACCACGAGGACTGAACAGACACCAATCAAAGGAGCAGTAAAGAAGGCAAGGATGGGATATGTTTGAAACGAGACTTTGACGATCTGACCAAGATTTAACGACATCTGGCGTTGTGGGTGCTCTGAGCCGAATGTACGATTGCAACTGGAGGGCTGGGAAAGACTTATTTTGTTCATTTCAACGCATGAGTTACGACTCGATGCCATGGAGGCTGGAGAAGCCCTTTTTTCTGCTTCTTAAATTTGACACATGTTCGCTATGCTTAGCTGTCAGATATCTAGCTTCAATACATATGAATGACAATAACTGATGGAAAGGATGCTACTTACTTGATGTCTCCAAAGTGACACGAAGATCAGACGACGACAAGGAAAGTGAATTAATGAAAGAATGTTATGCGTCCGTATTTACCAACCTGACATACTATCTAGATTCCTATAGCGACCTACATTGGTCTTGTGCATCTTTTTGCTCTGGAAGCATTTTGTAGTTCTGGTGGGAATTTTTGCGTCGTAAGCGGGGAACCCCTTTTTGACAGTGTTAGCCGAGACCAAACAACCTTGAACCGAGATCAAACAACGTTAAACGAATACCCAAATCCTATCCGAAGCAAGACTATATGGCAAAGCCGTTACAATAGATTCTGTAATAATGTATCGCCGATTTGACTCTTTCGATTTTTGTCGGTTTGCTTGCATATGTTTCTTTGGTTTGCAACTTGTGGTGCACCTGTTTGCTAGCAGGGCAATAGCGATGAAGCTCTACCTAGGTAGGTAGGTAGGTGTGCTTCAAGAATCTAAATATCTATAAGAGGACCTGGAAGAGGGATTTATTAATCTTGAAAAGCGATTAATTTTTCAATATCTACTTTCCACGGGCTTTGATATGCCCGTCTTCTTTTTTTACTTTGTCAAGCGATCATGTCCTCACAATCAAAGGTTGAACTTAGGGGTTTGGCTAGGGTGAACTCACGCTCAAATCCGTAGCTAGGTTTTCTGTTCAGAGTTGTGGTTTATTGGCATTTGGTATATCTTGAAGGTAGGTGCTGAAACTACTTGAATATGGGGACTATTAAAAAACTGACAAAACCATCGTCAAACTCCGGTTTTATTTGTCATTTGTCCCCTTTCTCTTTTAATGAGTTATGGAAGAAGAGAAAAGATCAATGGACGTGATTAGATGTACCACAACCCGCTATCTACAGCTTCACTTAACACAACCAACATGAGAACGCCATGAAATGCATACATGCCTTCAAAGCACAATCCTATCCCAAACGCCAGTGCCTACGCCAATGCTAATACGCAATGCATACCTACTCACTCACTCAAGTTCTCACATCACCAAATAGTACATCAACAATCTCGTCTAGCATCGTAAAAGCGAGATGTGCACTAGATATTATCAGCATTAACTCAAACCACAAGATCCGCTTGAGAACAGGGGGAGGGGATGAACATACTTCAACCGTGGGTTATTAAACGTAGCAAAGATCCTCCTACTAGCAGCTTGAGCATTCACCCTTCCAACCACACTTGCTGCAAGATCTGGAACGAGTGTAGCGAGCATGAGACTTGCTTCCGTTCTACTCTTCGACTTCTCGAGTGGCGTCCGAGGTTTACCGTCTTTCTTTTGCTGGCCACCGGGCCACATGGAGTCTTTGAGCAGAGTGACGTATTTGATGATCGCTTCTTCCGAAACGAAACTTTTGACGTTCTCGCGGACTTTACGTTCGATGGTTCCACCGAGGAGCTGGTGCAGTACTACGACGACAGCGCGGCCTCGCAGCCAGTTGTTACCGCGGTTCAACTCGAAGACTTCGAGGAAGATGTCGCAGATGGGTTTGACGAACGGTTCGAGCTCGCGGTCTTCAAAGGCGTTGAGCTCGGCTTCGGCTTCGGCGACTGTTATTGGGTCTTCGCTGATGGTATTCGGCATTGTGATCAGTTGACTCGTGGCGGCTGAGAGCAGGTTTTGACCTGCAACAGAGATTTGGTCGAGGACGGGAATGTTGCCTAGGATGTCTTCCATGCCATCTGTGACAGAGTTGTAGAAGCGAGTCATGATATCTTTCTTGTCTTCACCGTCGTATGCCCCATCGACACTTGGTGCTATCACGCTTTGAGACAAGAAAGCACGGAGATCTCGACTGCGACACACATCCGGTAGGAGGAGGATCTCATGAAGGTATTTCTCAAGAGCAACCCGTCGTTTATGTAGGAAGTCGCTCTGTAGTTTCATGACCATCCGCCTGCGAGGGAAGTCAAGATTCCGAACGGATGGGTACTTCATCCTGAGTCGTTGATGGAGATCATGAAATTCGCTGTAGCGGCGTGTGATGGTCCATGTAGCTGCTGGCATCTGCTCTCCTGCTTTGCGCTGAACTTCCACGACATACAGAGCGTACTCTCTCCCATCATCTTCTTTGCCCACCATGATCGATTTGATCTTGATAGTAGATCGGCCATAAAGACTATTGTCGCTTTCTTGAATGACGTATTGTTGTCGTTGAAGCTCTTTGCGCCGAATCTCTCGTTGTAGACTGGCTTTGGATTTCTTCAAGATTCGTAGCTCGGCAGTATTGTTTGTCAATTCTGCCTTTCGTGTCAGAGAGTCAACTACTCCATCTTGAGCAACAAGTCGGTCAATATCTGTGGTAAGGGCAGTGATAGCTTCAGCGAGACCCAAGTCCCCTGGTGCAGCTTCGTGGACCTCATCGTCATCATCTTTATCTCTTTCGTCTTCCGGGTCCTCATGTTCATCAGAGATAAACTTCTCCTCGTCTGGGAACAGATCATCATCCGTAAACACGCCGATCCGAGAAGAGGTATTCACGAGACCGAGAGAGGCAATACTTGGTTTCTCGGCTCTCTCTGACTTGCTAAACTTCTCACCGAATAAATCTGCCTTGTCGGCCCTATCTATCTTGTCCCCGAACAAATCCACTCTCTTGTGGTCGATGGAGCTTCTTGTTGATGCATTTCCTGGTGACATCAAACTTGGATTTGGCGATTCCAAAGGGTAATCATCTCCAAAGAGCGACTTTCGTAAATCATCAACATCAGGCTTGTCTTCCATAATATCGTTCAGTGCTGCCTCCATAGCTTGGACGACATTGTTGTCAGGCACATTATTATCAGCATCTTGATCAAGACTGTGAACGGAATTGACCATAGCCTCGCTATCAAAATCCTCATCGTCAAAAAGTGGCGACGAACCTTCGTCCATTGATCCTCGAGACGAAGTCATTGGGTCGTTCCCATCTCTTGCAGCATGTAGATCAACCGAAGAAGCCGCTTGGCGACGTAAATCAGCTCGTTTTGGAACCAACTTGGCAGAAATTCTATGGAGGGGTGCCGGCTTGGTTTGCAAAGCTTGCGCTGAGGCTGATCGTGTTGGTAAATTTGGCTTCTGCATCGAGTCGAGCTTCGAAGGAGCAACTGGTGAAGCAGGGGGTGCGAGGTTCTTCATCGCCTCTTGGGATGTAAGGCACTTGTAGAATAAATCGGACTTCTTGAAATTGCGAAAGTGCTTGTCCTGCATCAGTTCAAGAGCAGAAGTCTGAGCACGTAATATTGCTCGGCGAGCCAAAAAGTATTGTTGGGGAGATGCGTCTTTTCCTGCCTTGAGAAAATCTTGCACAAATCGTTTCGAAGCCTCGGGCACTTTTAATTCCGGCTTCGACAAATACGCCTCGTTGATTTGAGCAAGATCGTTCCTATCAGCCTCTGTCCAAGGGGCAATTGTTGTCGGTATCTCATCATCTTCAGCAACGTCATCTTCCAAAGGGTTGCGGAATCCATCTACAACGATCCAGAACTGGACCATAGGCATAAGCTTCTGACGGTCCATATACTCCATGAAGTAAGATAACCCAGACGGGTCATGAAGGAGGTCCACTAGAGAAGCATTCTCAAGTTTTGAAACTTGTGTCCCATTGATAGCGGAGCTCAATGGCATGTGTTGCCGCTCTCCGCCTGCAGCAAGTTGATGGACTCGCTGATCCAGGATCTTTTTCCCGATATCCAAACGCCGAAGATACACGGGATCCATGCCTTCTTGCAAAGCATCTCTTTTGAGCTGACTCGAAACTTCGCTTCGAAATCGACGAGCATCCGAAAGATTGTTTACTTTCCGTATAGCACGTATGAATTTCTCAAATCTTCGTTCATGGTCTCCTGGCGATAAGCGTGGAAAAGGAGTTGCACGCTTCGACCTCGGAGCTGGAGAAGCATGTTCGTCGAGAGCAGCTCGAAGCTTTCGAACCGTGGATCTATCTTGCAACATGGACCGTCCCTGTCACATATTAGATTGCAATCAACCCCAAAAACGATAGTACCTACATAACCTTCCATAACCTGATTCCAAGTGTCCGGGTCAGATAGCATTTGCATAACTGGGCTCAGCACCGCACATGCAACCAGCTCGTTGATAAGAACCCCCACAGCTCGACTTCCAATAACTGGTTCCGGTAGCAATCTTGGGAGCAAGACCTTTGTCAACTTTCGCAAGTAATCCTGCTGCACGAGCTTCGTATCCGAATACGCCAAAGATGCCGCAGGGTGTAGTTTTCCATCTTTATATTTCGCCGCAATAGCCAGATCCAACTCCTCTGATTCCGTCACACTCCGGTTTAAATGCTTCCCTCTAATAGCCCTCTCTGCGTCGTAGAAATCCTTGAAATGCGCTGTCATTATTGGCACAAATCGTGTTGTCACCACCTCCGTAATATCAACAGCGAGAAGCTCATCTCGCAGACAGACAAGAGCCAGTCTGATCGTCTTGTCGACCTCGTTCGTAAAAGCTGGGTTATTGCTTATGTTCGAATACCAGGACTTCACAAAGTCTCTTATTATCAGCTCCAAGAGCCCATCCAGAGCGCCACACACCGTCGCAGATTCGGGGTAGAGGGGTTGCTTCTCGTAGGCTTGTCGGGCTCGCAGGGCGGCGGTCTCGTTCCTCCATCTTGTCGTCGCCAGGAAAGCTGCCCCGGGCGGGCGTCGTATAGAGTTCCTTTCCCCATACCTGCTCCCTCTCGATGTGAGCACCAGCAATGCGATCAAGCCCAGCACCGGGAGCACGAGGCCTACAACAAAGGCGTATCCGGCCCAGCGTAACGTTGGAACCCAGTTAACAGCATAACCCCATGCGACGAAGCTTGCGACACCGGCTAGTATCACATCTCGTCGTCTGAGGGCCATATCAATCTGTGACGAGGAAATGCGCCGGGCAGCATGGTTGAGTTGTGGTAAATTTGAAGCTCCGCAAGTTGTCGAGCATCCATGCAGCTGCCCCTCGCGTAATCCTGCCTTTTGAATCACATGGGCTTGTGTAGAATCTTCAAGACATTTATACGGCAGGAATCCGTTGTATAGCTTTTGATGGTATTGCAAATATCATTGGGTATCTTATCTACCATGGAGGATCCTCCAAACGCCGGAACAAAGCTACAAATTTCTGCCCTTGATTCCGCTCTACCTTCTTTCCCTCCTCCGTCTCAACTCTCATAATCTTCACACATGGGTCCGCTTCTTGTTCCTCTTCTAGCACACGCTCAAATGAAAGATGTGCTTCAAAGTGTTGTACCATCCAGTTGTGTAGATCCTCAACGTCGGTGATCGTATAAATAATTCCTCCTGGTCGTACAACATATGCGTATTCCGAGTTCAACGTCGTCGAGACGATCCGTGCTTTGTGTTTCCGAGCCTTGAAGTGAGGATCTGGAAAGCAAAGGAATATTTTGGAGAGCTGGTGCTTCTCGAAGAAGTTTGGGAGGAATTTCATCGTATTGGCCCTGACACATGCCGCATTTTGGTAGAGACCTCCTTCGGGATGTTGGGCTCTCAGTGCTTTGATTCTTTCTTGGACATATTCTGTGACTTGTGTTCGAATTTCCATACCTGTGCGAACGAAGTATTAGACCGGATATTCAAGCAAATCTGGGTTTCACTAACCCAGTATCAGAGTCTCTGGCATGATGGGAGCTAATGCGACTGTCAATCCCCCAAATCCACATCCAATATCTGCGACCTCGATATCTTTTCTCAGCGGCTTGACAGTAGATTTCGCTTCATCCTCGATATGAACTTCAGCCATACTCTGAACGGGCACTGTGTCTGCGACGAAGGCGGGGTAGTACGTCGACCAGTCCATGTGTGCAGGACTTATAGGGCTATATCTTGTTAAAATATTTCCAGGAGTCACGACAGTATCAAGGGACATACTAGGTCAATTGGTGGTCGGAGAAGGGATTCGCATGAGCTCTTTGCCTATAGAATTTCTTCTTGGGAGCTTCCGTCGAGGGCCTCTCATTCTGGGACTTTTTGTAATCCTCCCTCTTCTGTCGTTTGTTCGCAGCTCCTGCCATTATGAAAGTAGCCCCTGTGGCCGTTTCCTTGGAGTTCTGCGAGCTGATCGTGTCGAGAATTGACTGCTGTCTAGTAGTCGGAGGGGTCGAAGAAGGCTGAACATTTTTATCGCATTGCAGCCGAGTGGGCCTGAATTTAGCGTCCATTTCCCCTGTCAATCCACAACTACTTCAGCCTTACGAAGCTCCAACTTCCACCATAATACAATAACCTGGAACTACTTACTTCAACCAACATCATGGCTTCAGAAACCGGAAATCTCTACGGTATTCGCCCACCTAAAAAGCAACCCAAGGAGCTCTCTTCTTCCAGCAGTCTAGCCTTCACATCCAGCATCTCCAGCATTCTCTCGTCTACAACATCATCCTCCTCATCTCGAACTGCAGGTCGCCCGCGACCCTCCAAGACCAAATCCGACATCTTCACATCACATAACAAGAATGCTAAGAAGCGGGCGGCTAAGGATCTGGAGGACGGTGACTTCGGAAGGCGAACTGGACGACAAGATATCGGGGGCGTGGATGACAATGTGCTGCATCGCTCGAAGAGGAAAATGGAGGAGAAAGCTAAGATATATGCCAGGATGAAGAGGGGGGAGTATGAAGGAAAGGACGGAGAGGATGGATTGATCGATTTCGACAGAAAGTGGGCGGATCGGGAGAGGGAAGGGAAGCTAGAGGACTCGTCGGACGAGATTGAGAGCGATGACGGACAGGGCGAGATGGTGGATTACGAGGACGAATACGGACGTCAGAGAAGGGGAACTCGAGCAGAAGCAGAAAGGATGGAGCGCAAGAAGCGGAATCAGATTCTGGGCGCTGAGGAACTGGATAGGATGAGTGCCCGTCCTGCGATGCCTGGGAAGATTATCTACGGAGATACGGTGCAGACTATGGCGTTCAATCCTGATGAGGAGAGTGTCGAGAAGATGGAGGAGATTGCTAGGAAGAGAGATAGGAGTTTGACGCCGCCAGATGCACAACATTATGAGGCAGACAAGGAGATCCGGAGCAAGGGTGTGGGCTTCTACAGTTTCTCGAAAGACGAAGGAACTCGGATGAAGGAGATGGAGGCTTTAGAGAAAGAAAGAGAGCAGACTGAGAAACTCCGGAAGGAGAGGGAAGAAAAGAAAGAGAAGAGGAAAAGAGAGATCGAAGAGCGGAGGAAGGCCATTGGGGATAAGAGGGCAAAGAAGCAAGCAGACTCGTTCTTGGATGGACTGATGGCCGATATGGAGTCTTCCAAAAAGGAAGCATAATAAAGCCTGGACTTATTGAAATTTAGCGTGGCGTTGGTGGTTTATTTGGGGACATCTTGGGAAGTTAAGCAAACCCGAAGTACAATGTGATGCAAGATCCCTCACTCCTGAAGGATTAAGAAATGCCTCCATTACTCTGGTGCGTAAAAGTCGTATACATAAGAGTCTCATCATTTCCTGGATATTTTTGGGACGATGGGCATTTTACAAAGTCAGGAAACACTTCAAATAGCCAAGTGAAGTTAAGTTGGTCTTCAGTATACTCACAGGACATCGACCAAATAGAAGCACATTACTTACATATTCCCATTGGTGTAATACACGGAAAGAAGTCCATCATTGCTATTCGCTGTCAGATCGACTTCCCTCGCCCCAATCCCCAGAATTCAAGCCTCGCGCGGCCGCACGCAAGGCTGATGTCCATCTTACCCCACCAAGATACCTACGCAACACCATCCTCCATGCGACTTTCAGAATAGTCCTCTAACTCCCAGACCTCCAAACACTCAAACAATGACATCGAACTACGCCCCCTCCCACACACCATCAACAACATCAACACCACCCTATTCATACTCCTCCACCCTCTCCCAAGTCCAAGCACCCTTCTCCTCAACCACTACCCTAACAAACACCACAACCTTCCACTTCCCACCCTACTACACCTTCCCACCTTTCTTCACAGCGCAAAAGAACCTCACCACACACCACGCCCAACTAACGAAATGGTCCTCCCTTATCCTCTCTTACTGCCGACATCACAAGATCTTCAAGCTGTCGCTCTCGGAAGCGCTCGAGACGGAGCTGTTCTACAATAGGGCTATAGGGAAGAGGTTGAGCCGCGAGGATGCGAGGGAGGTCGTGGAGTTTATGCGGAAGGAGGGGAGGGCGGAGTGGGTTATGAGTGGTGATGGGAGGGGGAAGGGAGGAGGGGGGGAGGGAAGTGTGTTTTGGGTTTGGTGGAGGGATGTGGAGGAGTGGGCGGGTTTGATTGCTGAGTGGGTGAGTGGTAGAGATTTGGATGTTTAAATAGAGAGGAAGAGTACTAATCAGGTTGTGTAGGTTGATGAGACGGCGCAGAAGAATACGGTATTAACGCTATATGAATTGACTGAGAGTGAGGCGACAATATCTCAAGGTATATCTGCCTCCCTAGTTTGCCAATTGTACTCTGCTAATCTAGCTTTAGATTTCCACGGTATGGATCCAGATTTATTACAGAAAGCATTGAGTGTCCTTGTCAAGCGAGGAAAGGCACAAGTGTTCGGACAAGAAGATCAACAAGGTGTCAAGTTTTTCTAGGGTTTGGTCGGCGAAATGGTTTCAAATGTACAAATGCATTGGGAAGGAGTTTTACAAACGAGGAAGTCGTTGCTCCATTGCTACTAGAATACCTGATGTCTCTAAAGACGCTCCCAACCCATCCCAAACACAGGGTATTACCTCTAACAAAGGGCCGTCAATCGTAGGCTCCAAAAACAAGTACATAAAACGTCCAGAACTACATCACTTTCTCGTGGCCAAGAACTTGTCGCTCCATTTGTGCTGCTGGGCCATGGCAACGTCCAAGAGCCATTCAACAGGAACAATTCTCGGAATCATATTCCCATCTCTCGCCATCTCCTCGAATTTTGGCCAAAGCTTTCGCTCCTCTGGATGCTCTCCCGTAAGCAAGTAGACTGGCTCTGCAGGGCCATCGTCTTCCTCGGCGGTCGTCTTCTTGATTGTAGGTCGTCCACGATAAGAAGCGAATGTGCCTCCATTTGCTTCAACGATTGACTGGTAGATCCCAGGGTTTTCAATCTTTGGAGTGCAGTAGATAGGAACACGCCGTAAAAGGCTGCGCTTGTTTGCCTTTGCTCTGGCAATTACATCCTTCAGCTTCACTCCAAATTTCTTCTCACTCTCCACATCTTTCAGTAAGAAGTCTTCCACTTTCGGAACCTTATGAGTCTTCACACACTGGTCGATGTAATTTGAATTGACAATCGTAGGTCCGGTAGCAAGAGCGCAAAGGAACTTCTGCGTTCTGACAATATGTGGAGCGGCAAGATGTGTGCACTTGAGAGGGTCTGTGACCACCAAGATACCAAGCTCTCTCATTTTTTTCTACACATGTGTTAGCATGATCAACTTGAGATTGTCTAGATAATCTTACCTTGTCAGTGTCCTCTTTGGCAATATTACCAATCCAGCCTTTGTATCCCGTAATGAGGAGGCGAATATCAGCTGGTGGAAGTCCTGTTCGTTGGCGTTTGGGATTGCGAGTCTCCTCTTCTGCTTCTTCATCCTCAGAGAATTCCTCCTCAGCATTCTTCTGCAAGGGACTGGAACTTCTTTCAGCCGACCTCTGCTTCTCATAGTTATTGGCAGCTCGCTCTCCTCCCCAAACTGAGCCTTTCCGCTTCTTCTCTTTTTCGTACAAGGCAATATCAGGAGCGATTTGGTTCAACCTTGACATTGCCTTCTCTTTTGCGCTTCGGCTGCCAGTGGAGATCGGAGTATCATTTTCCTTGCCTGCGCTGGCTCTTCGCTTTGCCGCTGGAGTTGTAGGTGGCGCGGCTCCCAATGACTTGGCTTTCCTTGGGGCTGGAGCCTTTCGTACAGGCTTAACAGGGCTTTCATCCTCACTTTGACCTTCCATATGTGTGTCTCCATTGGTCTTCCTTGAGCTTGCATTTCGATCCTTTTCGTGCATGACTTGACGTCTCAGAGGCTGGGGATCGCCTGGACTTGGTGTAGGATCTCTGGGGAAGTAGTTCTCCTCCAGAATGGAAGCTTCGTGTCGTGTTTCACCAATGATCTCGCCCAGATTTGTTCTCGGGGGAAAGTGTGTGTATTTCGGGGTGGTCAGCTTCTGGATGACACATTTGGCATAGCTTTCCTCGATCCACAAATGGTTGATCATCTCAATACCCCATTCCTTCGCGGCGTCACACTTTTCGCTTCCATTTCGGGCAGTGATAAGATGTGTGTTGTCCTGTTTCATGCTCTTGGTGAACTCTGCACCGCAAGCTGTGACGAGATTCTCCAAATAGGTTCTTGCCTCGCCACCATAGTTTGACAGAGTAATTCGGAGGCCTTTGAAACCGGGAATTCCCTCCTTGGGAATAGGATAATGAAGCAATCTCCGGAGTGGCGAAGTCCACTCGTTGTTGGCAATCAGATAATACAACCAGGAAAGGTTACCGACATCAATGCCTGAGCGAGACGCAAAAATATACTCTCTTCCCTCACGGTAGTGGCAAACATAAATGTCGGCATTGTGTACAGATGCTGTAATGCTTCCGCCGCCCTTTTCAATAAGATCTTCGATAACCTTGAGTACCCGACTACTGAGATCTAAATCTCGCGATATCATCACTTTCTTGTCCTTGAAAACAGTGAGCGGCCGGACTGGTGAGTTGGTGGAAAATGCGAGAGACTCGGGGCGTGCGGAAACAGCCCCATGGATGCTTGCAGACGACTGCATGGGAAGATCTGCCTCTGGCTTCAATGTGAATATTTCGGGATTGGGGAGTAGATATGGCTTCTCGTCGATCCGCTTGCCAAGTTTGAGGCAGTCATCAAACCTGGAGACAGTTAGCTTTGTAGAGACCTTCTAGAACGTATACATACCAGTGAGGCAGTACAATCATACACTTCAAGTTCTTCTCCTTGGCAGACTGGCACTTTGGGTGGTCAATAGACAATGCGCAGATGTGGGTGGTCGTCTTGGTAAGGTTGTTGGTCTCCATCCCACCCATGGCCAGAACCGCGCCAATGATGGCATCTTTGTCACCGGGAGGTATGTCTGCGCATGAGATCGTGATACCGGCGAAAATATGGTTAGGATCTGGCGTATGCGACCGTATAGGTGCCTCTTTACCCTTCAAAAGAGACTGAGTGACCCACGCAGGCATAACAACAGGAATCATGTAGAGTCGTGAGTTGGCATATTGAGGAAAGTCGCTCGTCGCCGAGATGATATGGGTAACTTCCTCGATTTTGAAAGGCTCGTCGAGATCTGCAACCTCTCCGCCTTTGTTTTCGATGACTTCCTTGAGCTGTATTATCTGTCAGCACCATTCATCCTCTTCGTGGGGTGGTGGGTGTGTTGGGAGCCTTACCTCTAATGCCTGCGAGCGCGAAAGTTCTTTATTGACTACGATTCCGAATGTACAGTTGTCGAACAACTCACCGAATTTGCCTTCAGCCATTGTGTATGTCGTTCAGGATTGCTGGCATGTGTTGTGGCGAAACGATGCGGCGTTGTTGAAGTTGATTTTGCTGCCTTGCGCGACGCGAGCGATAAACACGGTCGGAACTTGGAAGTCGCGTTCAAGGCCAAATTGATCCGAGTACGTTATCACGTGATGTGCTTGGTAAAACACAACTTTCTGCGATTTCGAAAATTCATTGGTGTGAATACGCATTTCGGAAATTGGGTCATGTCCAATTACATTATGATCAGATGGTAACTGTCGTGGTGGCATACATCTCATTGCCTCTTCCCGAAAGTCCTCCCCGATACTCATTTGCTTGGGCCTCGGCTTGCCGAGAACAATAGCCGTCGAGCGAGACGGGTGAACTTAAATCCAACAACAAAACTATAAGAAAAACTCTCCATCTTCTGTTTAAATTCCTCATCATATTGCATATAAACTAGATTGTTTGTTTAGGGTGACCTCGTCGGCTTTCCCCCTGGTACAGTGGTTTATTCCAAACTCCTGTCAACCAGCATCGCCCCTCCAGCTAGTCATGACCTCCTCCGTCTTCCAGATAAAAGAGCATGTTCTAGAATGCCAGCACATTCGAGAATACGCCCGCGCTACAGCAAACTCTCAAGAAGATGTGTTACATCTATCGATTAAACAATATACACCCTTAGATAACCTCCAGCCTCAAGAGGGTGATGTTACAATCATTGGAGCCCATGCCAATGGATTCCCGAAGGTATGTTTTGTACACACAAATACAAGACCCTAGCTAATATAAACCAGGAATTGTATGAGCCTCTCTGGGAAGATATACATGCTCGTTCGAAAGCCAGTGGTTTCCGGATACGAAGTATCTGGATAGCAGACGTCGCGCAGCAAGGTCAAAGTAGCGTACTAAACGAAGGACTCCTAGGAAACGATCGTGAGTTTCCCTACCACAAACCCGGCTCTTTCAAAATATACATCTCTAAATAACATACATCCAGCTGCATGGAGTGACCACCCCCGCGACCTCCTCCACATGATCAACCACTTCCGCGCCTCAATGCCCCTCCCCATCGTCGGAATCGGGCACTCCTTCGGCGCCAACACGCTCTGCAACCTCTCCTTCATGCACCCACGGCTCTTCTCAACACTCATCTTCCTCGATCCCGTCATCCAGCGCGAAGCCTCGTCACCGAACGGCCCCGGTCCAGCCCAAGCATCGACCTTCCGACGGGATCTCTGGCCCTCCCGCGCTGAAGCCGAAGCCGCCTTCCGCAAGCAGAAGTTCTACCAGACCTGGGATCCGAGAGCTTTGGATCTGTGGTGTAAGTACGGCATTAGAGAGACGCCCACAGCATTGTACCCCGATGAGAAAAGGGCGGTGACGCTCCTCACGACGAAACATCAAGAATGTTTTACGTTCCTGAGACCAAGTTGGGAGGCGATGAGTGAAGATGGGAAGAAAGTCGTGACTCGCGATTTGGTTCCTGATATGCGTGATGACAGTCCTGTCAAATTCCCTTTCTACAGGGCGGAACCGCCAAATACGTTTGCTAGGTTGGGCGAGTTGCGGCCCAGTGTGCTCTATATCTTCGGGGCTGAAAGCGACTCATCCTCTTCCGAAGCTCGAAAAGCTAAGATGGACTTGACGGGTGCAGGACCGGGAGGTAGTGGCGGCGCGAAGGATGGGAGAGTAGAAGAAGTATTGTTGGAGGGAATTGGCCATCTAGTCGCTATGGAGGCGAGTGAGAAATGTGCCGATTCTTCTGCTGCTTGGTTAGGAAAGGAGTTAAAGCTATTTGAAGAAGAGAAGAAGAAATACGTGGAATGGACTAAGCAGAGCCTCAAAGCAAAGACCACACTCTCGGAGGAATGGCAGAAGAGAATTGGCGGGCCGTTGAAACGACCAAAGAGCAAGATATAGACGACACAGTGATGCTGTTTTGTATACTCTAGAATTTGTCTTTGTCTAGAATTTCATCCTCCGGAGACTCTATCTATCTTATCATCAAGACTTCTGTAACTTATCCTTCGCACAGCTTATGCAGATCATCAGAACTCGTCTTCTGCAGGAACCCAGACCAGAATCCCCTCTTTCTCGACTTTCATGCCCTCAGTAGGAGCTATCTTGAGTACTTTCTGGAAGTACCTGTCTCGAATGACGCAATGGATAGGTCCTATCCATTCTCCACGAACGGTCGGCAGCAGTCGGAATCTCATTGTTCTTCTTGATAAAGGTACCAGTTGTAGAGTTGAGGACTTGACACCCGAGAAGGCGAATTTCTCGCTAGGCTCCATGGTTAATCCGAAGGTCAGGAAGTGGTTGGAAGGATTCTCAATCGTCACGTCGAAATGTATCATGGATGGTAGCTTCGTCGAATAGGATACCGAAGCAAGGACTCGCGGCTCACTACTGGATACGAGTAGCCGCGGAACCGCAAGGATGGTGGTATTCACTGCGGAGCCTTCTCCATCACGGCGCCATTTGATGGCTAGCGAGACATCAAGTGTTGCTGTGCCGCGATCGTCGAGCGAGACCTTTTGGGTGAAAGTATCAAAAAGTGCCTCTTCCAGGCTCTTAGGAGCGACTCGTAGACCCTTCTCGGGAATCCTCGTCAACTTCTCCGTATAGCATGTAATTCCACCATTAGATCCGATTACTTCCACGTCGACATCTTCGACGATCAATTCATCTGCAGCAAAGGACGCATATCGTGCAGTTAAGCACCACTTCTGTGCCAATCCCTGGGCCTTGACCTCCTGATCTGGGCTTAGATCTTCTCCTTCCTCGTGGGTGAAGAGGCTGGGCCACGGGTCGGGATGAATTCTCGGAGAGAAATCGTAATTGGCCTCAAAGGGGTTGACAATTTCGAGTTGCATAGATATCGACTGGTATACCGGTGTTTCCATATCAGACACCAGATTGTATGCTGCCTTCATGGCCAGCTCGTAAACAGCCGGCAGGTTGAGTGGAGGAATGATTATCTCCACAATGGTCGATGCTGAGCTTGCAATTCGGCCAATTGGGGATCCTACGAGCAGATTATTCTCACTGTCTTCTCCCTCATGCACTTCTATACCGCCTAGCTTCATAATTATGGGTGGTGCTTCTTCTCCGAGTAGGCGTACTCCTAGGTTGACCACAGAGTCCACTTCTTCCCCGTTTGTTACTTCGACCTTCAGAACAATTTGCTCGTTCATGTAGTACTGCTCCTGAACGCCAACGAGACGAAGCTGTATTTTTGGTGGCTTTGGGAGAATAACGATTGATGCAGCATTGGCACGAACAATCCTCTTCTTGATAGACTTTTCACCCCACCAGACATCTGGTGTGATTGTCTGCGAGAAGCTGTTGACGTATTCGAGATCAAAGAGATCGGTAGCCATGGAGAAGGTCGCAGATACGGCTCTTGCGTCTCCGGCTTCTCTCAAAATGCTGCTGAACTCGAAAATCTTCGTCTGTCCAGGTCTGAAAACGAGGCTGGCGTCTCCAATCAGAGTTGGCTGACTCTCTTGGGTTGATTCTGTCAACGATACTGTTCGAAGTGATATCTGGTTAGGCTTTGTCGCTTGGCCATCGCCATCTTGATGCGATATCACTACCTGTTTCATGGATCCCTCAAAAGTGATTCTGATTCCAGAGATAGTAACAGGAGCAGCTGATGGGACAGCATGTGAGCTTACTGCAAGTTGGGAGAAGCATGGTTCCCCAACTTTGCCCTCCGAATGTTCAAAGGTGTAAGTCGCAGACAGAAAAGAATGAATCTCGTGGTCATGTAAAACCACAGCAGGTTTGGACTTGACGGTTTCCAGACCCTCTAAGGCCTTTGATAAATCATACGGCCAACTGGAATGATGTGTAAAACCTGCTTTGCGTTAGCTTTGAAAACTGGTTCAGAAACATGATGTACATACTTCTGTTCATCAATTCCCAATCTACCGCGATGACAGATCCACCGTCACCAGCACAGACAGCGGCTTTTCTTAAAGCCCAGCCAACCTCTTCTACTGCGTTCCACCATCCCTCACCTCTAAATGACATCTTCTGCCATAGAGGACGAAGGATGTGTACAGCATCTTCCCATGCTTCCTTTCGCATGCTCTCCTTGGCTGATAGAAGTTGCAATTCTTGGACCAGACGGGACTGGCCCCTTTTCTGAAACTCGTAAATGGCTTTGGACAATGCATCGATGATAAGTGCAGGATGATCAACGCCTGGATGACCAGGAAGTGGAAATTCTTCGTGGGGTTCTGGACAGAGGTACGTGTCATATGTATAAGCCTTGCTAGCGATATGGGATGCTGGAGAGGACCCTGGAGGGGATCGATCTTCTTGTGGTATTGCTTGAGCGAGAGTACGCCGAGCCATAAGATGTGTTGCAGCCGCGCGGAACCAGTATCCGGGATGGTGGAGGTACTCCCAAGGCTGTATTCGCTCACCGATTGCAATAGTCTTCTCTGCTTGCAAGAATGTTGCTTGTCCCGCAAGATCAACAAGCGAAGTTTTCTTGATCATTTCAGCCATCACCGTAGCCCATCGAGCTTCCCATGCTTCCCATCCATAAGTTGATGACCCTTTACCTCTACGATCGACGAAATCCCGAATCCTGTCGCGATGCGACTGCCATCTCCGAACAGCCGCTGTTGTGTTCCCGTTCCACAGCAGACAGCGGATAATACGAAAGGCAAATATATCAGCCAAGAGTCGAGCCTCATTCCATCTTGGACTCCAGCTCGCTATTGCTTCAAGAACATCGGGTCCAAGTAGACCTTCATAGCCGCTCTCAAACGAACGAACAGCCGAGTCCATCTCCTGTCGAAACTCGGCAAAAATACCCAACTTGAAATCATACCTTACATTCCAACCATGGCTGGACAGCGTCTGAGATGTGCCGGAAGTTGGAGGAGCTGTCGGCGGAGGAACTACTCCTCTATTTCGCTTCCTTCTGGAATGCTTGCTGAGATCCCGGTAGTATTCAATACATATGGGATATATGGTAGTGACAATAGTTTCCACAAATGCTTGAAGCTCAACAGCAGAACTTTGAGGTGGTAGGAAAAAGAAAGAAGTCTTGGAGTCTAGTCCAGTTGCTTTGCGAATATTGGCAAGACGTTCTTCGACATCTGGGGATTGCACGATAGATTTCTCGCTGAGCAAGGCAACTATCAAACGAGTTTTGAACCCTGACTGGCTCAGCGTACTCTTGGTACTATTTATATCCGTCTTTAATTGATTGTCATGCAAGGTAGACAAGTTCGGATCCGAAGTAAATGTGTAGAACGAGATGAAGGCGCTGGGTACTAGGTCTTGATGTTTCTGAATCCATGAAGGGTCTAGCAAGCCATCAGGGAACAGTCTTGAACCTGGGCTCAGCGGTGACAACACAGAATGTAAAACGGGTTTCGATATTGGGCTGGTGGGTGTTTCAGCAGGTAATTGAGCGCTGCGCGGTGGTAACATGTATTCCTATCAAAGTTCAGTGACTGTACAATAGATACGCTGACTCGGTCTGACTACCCTTCCCACAGTCTTCACTCTAAATTTATTTCTGCCGCTATGCTCTCGAGCATTCCATGCCAGATCAGAGGCATCTCCATCCTTGAAAATCCTCAGCAAGGCCAGCGCGTCGTCGGATTCCACCGTCGGTACTTCAGAAGCTATCCTTGTCCCATCTTTCAGCTCGATTTCCTCCTCACTGCCAGGGCCGAGGCCGGAAACAACCAGAAGAGGGACATTATGAGCCACGTAGGCTGAGGCATACCCATCCATGGCGTCCCCGTTGTATACTCTCCATAAGCAAAGGTCGAAGCGCTTGACGTTGGTTTCGCTGGATCGTGGATGTCCCCCCTTCTGTCGAAGTCCCCCTGCGCTTGTTCGATTAATTGAGCGCAATAACCATATTCCACTCTGTGTAGTCGAAGAGGAGACAAAGATTCGGCAGTCGGCAATCCCAAGAATGGTGGTGGCTCAGTAATTCGCTGTGTTGAGGCTCAGACGTGGAATTGTTGATGTTCAAGAGCCTGTACCTGACTGAAGTAGTCGGACTCGGGCCTGGTCTGGTCCCTTGACTCCACCAAAATACTAGCGTGCCAGCAGCCTTGCCCAAGTCCATTCGGCTACCTCTGTTTACTCACCTCCAAATACCCCACTCAAACGCAACTTGGTGTTATGTCTTTACGTCTGACTTAGACATTGAGTATTACTATTTTCGGGTTGTCATATACGTCTAGGAGCTTCTCAAGTTCTTCAAAGAGGGTTCACGTTATTTTGTTGGGCAGGTAAATTCCCATGACAATATCCAGTTTCTTTTGGCGCATACGAGTAAATCAGCATCTATCCTCCATCATCTGTCTTGTTTTTGAACTCAGATTGGAAATATTATACATCTACTGAGTGTCTGTTTATTTAAAGTTCAAACGAAGCCTCTCGTCTCGCCCTTGGCCATCCCAGAGTCTCGCTTCGACGTCATTTGTAAATTTGCTCGTGATCGGCACTCCACTTCACTTACTCTGCCTGGCGAACACTTGACTCCCGTCAACAACCATCCACCAAAGCCACAAATTCTCTTTACAAACACTCATTTCCCGCCCGTGCAACAAACTTCTGCCACCCATCATGACGAGTTTCTTAGGTCAGAATAAAGGTCTGGTTGACTTCGACCAAAAGAGTCTAGCAGGTACGCATGCTTGTTCGCCAAACAGATTCAACAGTAGAAGCTCACAAGATGCCACAGTTGCAGCAGCAGCAATTGCATTCAACCCCATCTTCTGGAAGTAAGCTCACAACCCCCCTCTCAATCTGCCAAAGTAAAGCTACTAACACTCAGATGTAGCACTGTAGCCCGTCAAGGTAGCTCCTCCATCCACCCCTCACCTCTCCCAACCTCTTAACCAAAACCCTCCCCCAGAATACCACAACAAGATCCTGACCAAGCTCGCCGGCGGAAACTCTCGCATGGCATGCTACGGACTCGCCGTGACCATCTTCTCCCTAGGCATCTTCCGCGACTTCCTCTACGAACGAGCCCTGCGCGCCCAACCAAGCCATCCCCTCCTCCAGACCGCCCTTGCAACCTACGTCGCGTACGGCCTCCTCGCCGCCGGGAATGTCCTCGTCCTGTCTTCTATGTGGGCGCTTGGCGTCACAGGCACATACCTTGGTGATTACTTTGGCATTCTGATGGATGATATCGTGACTGGGTTCCCGTTCAATGTTACGGTCTCCCCAATGTATTACGGGTCCACAATGAGCTTCTTGGGAACGGCCATTTTGTTTGGCAAACCTGCGGGTATCCTCTTGACTGTTGAGGTTTTGATTGTATATTTGATTGCTTTGAGATTCGAGGATCCGTTCACGGCGGCCATCTATGCGAAGAGGGAGAAGGCGCGGAGCAAAGGTGGTTTGAAGGCCGCAAAGAAAGAGTTGTAGGTAGGACAACTACTGGTGGAGTTGGCGGTGGGATGAGGCCGATTGGAGAGAAGATGGGTAATATGAGATCGGATGTCAACATCTGAGGTGAGTTGAGTTGAGCTGAGTTGAGCATGGTTGCGAATTGCATTCATTGGGAACGGATATCAAAAGTGATTCAACATTAGCGGGGCGTTGCATAGATATCAACTACTTTGCATCGTGGGCGTTTGGGAAAGAAAAGGGCATTCTATAGACTTCTCTAGTAATTATCAAGAGCTTTATTAGTCATTCTATTTGCACGATA
Organism: Leptodontidium sp. MPI-SDFR-AT-0119; assembly: GCA_020726505.1. NCBI lineage: Eukaryota > Fungi > Ascomycota > Leotiomycetes > Helotiales > Leptodontidiaceae > Leptodontidium > Leptodontidium sp. MPI-SDFR-AT-0119. Next base: position 514,349 of record JAHLEZ010000017.1, read on the forward strand.
CATGTGATGTCAACCTTCAAAATCAACTCCCCTTTGTTTAAACGAAAGGCCTATATCTCAGAATAGACATCGCTATCGAAGTTAGCAACGACATCCACACACCGCAGGAATGGGATACTCACGTCCTCCTCAACAACGGCATCTCCTGTTTAATCTTCTCCCAATACGCCAAATCCACATCCACAACCCCAATCTCAGCTTCACTTCCCTCCCCCGTCATATCCAACAACACCTTCCCCCAAGGATCCACAACCATCGAATGCCCATAACTCGTACGCTTCTCATTATGCGCTCCGATCTGCGCTGCTGCAATAACATACGCTTGAGTCTCGATAGCTCGAGCTTTGAGCAGTGTTTCCCAGTGAGCCTTGCCCGTTGGCACTGTGAATGCCGAGGGGTAGGTTAGGATTTGTGCGTTTTGGCGTTTATGTGCTAAGCTGATCTCTGGGAACCGGAGATATTTAAAAATCAGTCCCAACACCCTTTGTTTACATCCTAAATCGAACCGTAAAGTTAAGTACTGGGATAGACTCCAAACAAGGGAAACCAGGCTAACTCACATCAAAACAAATCATCAGCCCAACCCTCCCCACCACCGTCTCAACCGGCATCCCAATACTCTTCCCACCCTCCACACTATTACTCTCCCTCAAAGCACCATAGTCAAATAAATGCAACTTGTCATAATACGCTTCTATCTCCCCCTTCTCGTTAATCCAACAACTACGATTGTACATCTTACCGCTGGGTGCAGGGACATGGATCCCTACGTTGATGGCTAGGTTTGATTCTTTGGCTGAGTTGCGGAGGCCGAGGACGAAGGGGCTGCTTTCCATGGGGTGGGCGAGGGAGAGAGATTCTGAGGGGGTGGATGCTATGTAGTCCTTGAGGGTTCTCAGTTCAAGGAGATACTTTGTGTGGAAAGCTGGCTGGGAGCTTGAAGTAGAGTACGTACTGTTGCTTCGGGGAGGAAGAGTGCCTATTGGTAGTGAGAAAGGTTGCGTTGGCTTGGAAAGGGTTGTTTACCTTTGCTCCAGCTTCTACGGCTTTCTTGACGAGGACTTGACAGAGAGCCAGGTTATGGCTCATAGATGCCGTGGAACATAATTGTCCAATTGCCTGCTGTTCATTAGCACCAATTGCATTAGACACGAGTAGGGATCTTACTGCAATAGCCATGTTTTTGGACGGTACTGAAATGTACGAGAGTGAATCTTGATAATGTGGAAAGGTCCAACTGGCAGGAAGTGATAGACGGAGAATGATACCGATTCAGAGAGGGAGATATTATCTGTCTCTTATCTCTACTCTAACAAGGAAGTTCTATTTATAGGAACACACAGTGAGAGTGGAATATAAAGATTAACGATATTTGGCTGTTGGTGCAGAGTGGGAGTCTGGAGCGACTTCAATTGGAGGTTTCGCTTCGTCAGCTTGAAGGTATTCGCAAATCGCATTGCACTAGACTTATAACAAAAAGTTTGTTATAATTCCTCAATTAAAATAGAGAAGAATGACGTTCAGAAATATTAAGTCGATTACCCAAAACATCCTACCTTACTTACAGTTCTTCCCTCTTCAACAACCACCCTTTCATCTGTTTACTCATCCCCTGCACGTGGATGTGGGTCATGACGTCTCCAAACCCTCGAGCTCAAAAAGCTTACTCCGAGTCCGAATACAACAATTCTCAGCCTCTCCTCTCCCTGAAAGTTCTCGTCTCATCCGCGACTCACCAACCCAACATCTCTACAACTATATCTAGGGCTCACAGTCCACAGCTTGATTGATTTGTAGAAAGCTGCGCTTGCATCTCTTTCAAACAATGTCCTTGTAACATCAGTACGAAATGTCCAATGGCGGCCAAGCCGGGAAATCGTCAACTTGTAAGTCAACTCTCCTCTTGAATTTAATGCAGACCATACTAACCCCGAGGAGCATTCCAGTATGTATCCAATATCTGCGATTTTGCATTCCACAGCATATGCCAAGTAGATGTTCAATTCATTCGGGCTCGTTCACTTGTCTCTTGCGCCTCAACCCGAAATACAATCCACTGACTTCCCAAAAGCTTCGCAGCTGGTCTGGGGTCTGGCATCCTCTCCGCAGTTCTCCTCCAACCCGCCGACCTCCTCAAAACCCGAGTCCAGCAGTCAGGGCACAGCTCACTCCTAGCCACGATCCGCGAGATCTCCCAGTCCCCGAACTCGATCCGTTCATTCTGGCGAGGTACACTCCCCTCCGCTCTTCGAACTGGCTTCGGATCAGCCATCTACTTCACCAGTCTGAACGCCCTGCGTCAGAATGTCGCTCGTTCGAACCTCCTCCGTTCCATAGGAGCCATAGACAAGAAGAATGCGCTCCCAAGCCACTCCTCCGCCCTCCCGAAACTGTCGAACCTTGCGAATCTCACGACGGGGGCGATTGCGCGGGCTGGAGCGGGGTTCATATTGATGCCCATGACGGTCATCAAGGTGCGATACGAGTCGAGTTACTATGCATATAAATCGATCGCCGGAGCCGGTCGGGATATTCTGAAAACAGAGGGCCTGAAAGGCTTCTTCGCGGGCTTTGGAGCAACGGCCATACGAGACGCGCCATACGCAGGACTATACGTAGTATTCTACGAACAATCGAAAAAGCGACTTAGTCTCCTCGTGCACAAAGTGCCTATCGCAGGAGAGCTCTCAAAGGGCATGAAAGGGTCGACTTCAGCATCGATAAATTTCGGGTCTGGCATACTGGCTGCAGGTCTAGCTACGGCTCTCACGAACCCTTTCGATGCCATCAAGACGAGGATCCAGCTCCAACCGAAAGAGTACCATAATATCGTCCATGCGGGACGGAAGATGATACGGGAAGATGGATTGAAATCCTTGTTTGATGGCTTGGGTATTAGGATGGGGAGGAAAGCTGTGAGTTCTGCTCTGGCGTGGACGCTGTACGAGGAGCTTATTAGAAGAGCTGAGCATGTCTGGACGCATACCGAAGCTCGCGCGTTATAAAATCACCACTATTTTGTATAACAACCAAAAGTACTGCTCACACAAAAGTTGAAGAGCAGTATGGCCTCTAGTGAGGACGATGCTCAAAATCTCAAATGTATATCAAAACATCACAATTTTGCTTTTTGGAGGGGTCACCCTTTTTTTTTTAACCGAGTTTCCATTTCATATTGAGTGGGTATTTCAAAAGCCAGGAAGAAGAATCATCAAGGCAACAAGAGGAGCTCTCGAAGCAGAAAAAAAAACCAGAACAAAACTCCAAATCCAACCCAAACTCCCTCAGTATTCCAAAATCAAGAATCCAAGCACGTATTTTCTCTCATTCCAACCAGTTGTCTATCGCTTGCCACCCGCCAAGAACGTCAGCAAAGGAGAAGGCGAAGGCTTTCTCTCGTGCTTCTTCTTCCGCACCAATTCGAACTCAGTCTCGTGGTGGTGGTGTTTCTTGCCCTCGATAGACAACATCACAGGCTGTCTGCGCTCCCTGATCTCCCTGGTATGAGACCACAAGAAATCCTGTTCGTATTCGGGGACCCAGCGCTTAATCAGGACATAATCAGGATCCTGGATTCGGATGTTAGTACTCGTCAGCGTGCCGCGAGGGGCAAATCTTACCTGATCAAATTCATAGTCGATTCTGTACCGGTTGAGCGTCTCGATGGAGAGATGTCGGCGGGACATTCTGGTGTAAGTGGGTCTGTTTGGATCGACGCCCGTGTCCTTCTTGAGAACTACGGCAATCTGCCTCTCGTCCATGCCAGACTTGCGCAGATCCTCCTGGAGTCGCTTCTGGTACTCTTCTTCCCTCTCAGCCTTCTCCTTCTTGGCCTTAGCAGCCTTCTCAGCCTCCTCGATCTTGTACTTCTCAATCGCGGCATCCGCCTCCTTCTTAAGCCGTTTCCTCTCCTCGTCGGCCTTCTTCTCGTCGCGGAGACGCTGCAGCTCCAGCTCCTTCTTGACTCGCTTCTCCTCAGCTTCCTTCTCCTTCGCCGCCTTGTACTCCTGGAGTTCCTTGCGTGTTTTCTCCAACTCAATGTCCTCCTTCGTGGCGGCGATCTGCTTCTTGATGCGATCCTCCTCCTTCTGACGATCCTTGTCAATCTTATACATTTCCAACTCCCGACGGGTTTTCTCCATCTCGTACTCATCACGAGTATGAACCGCTCTATATGCCTCCAGCTCTCGACGAACCTTGTCCTTCTCCTGCTGATCCTTAGCTAGTCGGTAAGCCTCGAGCTCCCGACGAGACCGATCCATCTCATACTCATCCCTAGTGTGCACCGCTCTGTATGACTCCAGCTCCCTCCGAGTTCTCTCCAACTCATACTGATCCCTGGGATCCTGCACGAAGGAACTCGGTCTCGATCTCGAGCGAGACCGCTGCCTTTGCGGCGGAGCAAGACCCATGTAGTCATCGTCCTCGTATTCGTTGTAGATGCGGTTATTGATGACTATCGGCGCCTGAGGAGCTGGCGACGGTGGGCTAATAGGTCGTCGATGGCCAGTCGATCGCGATCTATGAACTCCACCTACGCTGACCGCAGGCACGAGGTAGGAACTCCCAGACTCGTAGTATGGGCGAGGAGCAGGTCTGTAGCGATGCTCGGGATAGACGACTGGTTGGGGCGAAGCTCTCCCGCGACGGACGCGGATGTCGAGCTCATCCTCTTCGTCGTAATAGGCACTCATATTTTGTTCTTGGCTTGGCAAGGCTTTGAGTGAGAAATAATGTTCGGGGATTTTGGCGCAAGGCTACTGATCTCGAGAATTTTTTGGTGTGCTTTTCTTGTCTCTGGTCGGGCGTCGTGGGAGCAAGGCTGTCCTGATCTGTCAAAAACCACCCCGCACTCGCAAGCAATGTGGGCTTGGGCCGACCGATGATCTCAATACGATAGGCGAAAGGGGGGTCGTGAACTTTATTCCGAAGTGTGATATGGGCACAACGAGTGTTGGAGTTGAGGGTTTGAGGTTGCGCACTGAGATGTGAGATGGATGATTGACTGACTGAATGACTGAGAGTGAGAGAGTGAGAAATGAGAAAGGAAGAGAGAGAAAGTCGGTGTCAGCAGGAGTGGGCATGGGCTGATTTAAGGTGAGACTTCCACTACCACTACCACTCCCTACTACTGGAGGGGTAGGGAATTGCTAACACAAGAGTATGTAACCTTTACTGTCCCTCCTCCTTACATGACCTTGCCGGACGCAGGAGCTGATCTGGCGCATATCTCCCCCGATCCATGCCTGTGGACACTTTATTGTTCCGTGTTTAGACGCAGTGCAGTGTGTGTAGTGAGTGAGTGAGTGAGTGAGCACTTGACCTTCGACCACACCAAGACCCAGACCTGAGCAGCCACCAGCAGGGGGCCATGAACCAGGCCTCATGCCGCTGTATGGAGATAAGTGGTTATTAGCACCATGCCACCACCATCAGGGCAAGGAAAGGAGAGAGGGCAAGAAAAGATGGTGGAAAGGCGAAGGCAAAGTCAAATACAGAGGCAAAAACAAGCCCGGGAAGGGAAAAGGCACCACCTCTCTCTCTATTTTTTTCCACCACGACCAAGCTGACTGAAGAGGAAATCAGTGCGATGGTCAAAAGCGATGCCGGGCTTTGGATGTGGCACAGCTGCAGTCCACTACCCTCCCAACTACTGCAGCACAATACACTACAGTACACTCTGCATATCAAGCAAAGAGATACATTGCTACTATAGGACAGCCCTAAGAGAGATTAATACCTGGTATCCACTCTTGGGAGTTAGTTTTATTCGGATATTCCAGGTTTCCCAGCCTCTCAGCTTGGCGGGCAGCGATGGGGTTACTTTCCTTACTTTTTACTTTACCCATTCTAAGGGACTACTGCAGAGGAGCATGCAGCTAAACTTCGACTCTCGTAAAGCGAACCTCACATATTGCGTTCTCTTCCCCAGGGAGATCAGAATTACCTTCCTAGGCAAGGTAAGGTATAAGGTACCTAGTGAGGCATTGACAACCTTTCCTGCATTCATACCAAGTTGCATTTTGCATTTAAACCCATTCGGCTGCCCCGCTCTGCAGTCAAATTGTCGCGGGGCACCCGAATCGAAGCGATCGATATTAACATCTTCCCTCTCCTTTGAAGGGGAAACGAGAGAGAGAGAGGGACAAAGGTTAAGACGCCGATCTGATATTCATTTGCCCGCGATACGCTCACGGGGATCGGGCCGCATAAGTGTTGGCTGTTTTAGAAAAGAAACCAAGAGGCGGGCGGACGAAAAGAATGGCACCAGATTTCGGTTATCACCCCTCCCCTCCATCTTTCAGTGGAGATAATCGGGTTCGGGTGTCGTAAAGAAGAAGAAAAAAACGGCCCCCAAACTTCACACCCGCACTCACCAGGAATCTCTCTAACAAAAACAATGATTTTAAAAGTCCTATGTGATTTTAAGCTAAGGAAATACCTTTTTAGACTCGTTTACGCCGTCTTTTTTCGTGGGGTTTTGGTCGACTTGTGGATTTTTTGGGTCTTCTGAGTGTTGGATTTGGCTGTTGGGTTGGGCATACCAGTATGCGGAAAAGAAACGCGCGCCTGTACAACTGTAACAGGTCGGGGTTTGGGCTACCTGGCTGGCCAGCTGGCTGGCTGCAGTCATTTACCTTACTGTTTGCTTGCGTGCTTGCCGTCACCGAGTAGGTAAACGGTCGCTCCCGGGTTCGATGCTGATGAATAGGTCGTAATAACACCACGTACGTACGGTATCACGAAGACGAACAATTTTTTTCCTGCTTTAGCTTTCTGGCATTTTCCATCGATATTTTGATTTGATTTGATTTGAGTTCCGCCGCAATAGCCAGTAGATTTCAACAACCAGCAGCTGAACAACCCTTGCCTTCCCAACTTTCAGCCCCCAAACTCAACGATGGCGAATCTGGATGCGAATACACATGATTGAAGGAGCAGGACGAAACAGTTGGGAGTATGCTTATGTATTCTATTTTAGGGATGTCCGTTTTCTGGCGCTGCTTTTGGGTTTCTGAATTTCCCTTCGTTCGTCGTTGGGGATGGGCTATGCAGCCTGTGTGTGTGGCTGTTGACAGGTAGATGAGCGCTAAAAATCCCAAATACACTCCTCCGTCCCCACTTTGCGGTTGTGCCAGTGCCAGTCCCAGTTCCAGTACCAGTTCTATGGCCCTGAATTGACCCAGATCCCAGATATACCTAGAAATAACCCTCTTTGACAGCCATGACAAGGCGCAGGGAGGCAAAGTGATGCACACCCGCAACGGCTCCTCCCTTCCCTTCCCTTCCCATCCCATCCATCTGTCACTCATGCACGCCCTCCGCTCTTAAAGATTTGATCCATGTGCTCCCGGCTATTCTTGAAAGTCGTCTCAAGATACTGGAGTCGCTTGCCCAGATTCTCGACTTCCGACGAGAGCGTGCGTGTCTCGGTCGTCAGGCGGGAGTTCACGTCGCTCGTAGGGCTGAAAACGAACCTATTTGGCCAATCAGGATTAGTTGGAATGAAACTGTGCATGTGTGCATGAGGTGTAAGTTGCTTTTTCTGAGTTTGGGGAGGGTCTCGTGATCATGAGTGTGGGTGTGATCGTGAGTGACTCTGATTTCCAGGTTGGGCTTGTGGTGTGTGCCTAGTGTGGAGAGTGACGGAACGGTGAGGAGATAGAGACGAGGAAATGGATGACGGGTGGGTGGAAGTGAAGACATGTGTGTGGACTTACATCTTGCCTACGCCTTCATACATGTTGGTATCGGATGGTAGTTCCGATACCTCTTTTGCAGTCAACTCGAGCTTGCGGATCTCGCGCTGCTTGATGGCGATTTGAGATCTGACTATGCCGATTTGTTGCTGTGACTGGATGGCTTGGTTCTCAATCTCTTGCACCAGCTGGATAGGAATATAGTGTCAGCAAGATTTCATGGAGAAAGGAGATAGTGGAGTGGCAAGCTGGCCATGGCCCATGGGACTGGCCTCAGGGGATGGGGGCTGAGTCCTTCTCATACGGTGTGTGAGAGCGATATACCTTTTGGAGAGCTTCATTTGAGATAGACATCTTGAAAGACTTGATGCTCTGTCTGAGTTCAGAGCCGGAAGTATCTCAAAGCACTGTGCTGTTGCCTCGACTGTCCCTCTCCCTCTCGCTTGACGATTTCTCGCGATAGTGTCGGTTTCGGTACTCGGTCATGTGGTGATAAGAGGAATCAAAAGAAAATAAGATTTGCACGTGGAGATTGGGAATTGGTCAGCTCAGGCTTTGGATGCTCCTCGGCTGGCTGGCTGTCTGTCTCGTGGAGGCTCGTGGATGGATGGTTGTTGGTTTCTGCAATTGCTCAAAGGGGACTGGCCAATCGGTGACCGGAGATGCCCCACCCGCCACTTGATTGGTCATGATGCATCGGGGATTTGCTCCGGACCTGGACCTTGAGTTCCTTCAATTGAGTGAGCTTGAGCTTGAGGACGATGAAGCTTTTTGGCTTGTGAAAGTTTCAAAGAGTCAAGATCGAATATTCCAAGAAACTTAATACTGAACTTGACTCTGGGGGACAAGAAGTTACGCTGCCAAGCCCCGATAAGGCTCTTTGGATATCCATTCATTCCATCCTCTCCACAGATCTCACACCGTCACCGTCCGTCCTTTCAGTCAGCACACATATGGGTATCCGCCATCGCCAAGTCGTGGACATCCTTGTCGGGGATTTGAGGCACATCTTGATAACCAGCCCGTGGTGTCCGAAGCTTCCGTGTGTACCTACCGAGGATGGCATCCCCCCCGGTGGGTTCGAGAAGGCGATTTGAGGAAGCGGTTCTTCCAAATTCCGTTGCTTCAAAGTCAATTCCAACATCTGACAGAAGCAAAACGTACGCAAAAGTACCACAGTTCGATGGGCATTCAACCAAAGTCCCAGACACCTGAACGCAAGTATATTCGGACACAGCTGGCTGATGCAAGACTGCCGGCAATGGAGGGGTCGAAATCGACTCGACTCGTCTCGTCTGGATGGCTCCATCTGCAAGTGTCGACGGATGCATGACGTTGCAGGACCTGGCTTGCTCTAGTGCAGGGGTCTTCACTCTTTTTCCATGTCGGGCAGGCCAGTCACAGTGGAGTGGTGTGGTCCAGCGCATTCGAGGCAGGGTCGTAGTTCAGTTCAAGTTTAAGTACGACGGACTTCCCTTCCATTGTTTTCTTTCCCTTTCCCTTTCTTCTCCTCTCCTCTTCTCTCCTTCTCCTTGTCCTGTCCCCGAACCATGTGGTGGCGCCTTCCTGACCGACCCACTCCTCTTCAAACGTTAGGCTCAAGAAACATCAGTGTGTAACTTTGCTGCACACCCAGCAAATTATACAGCCTACGTTTTGAAGGGACATCCTTAGCATTTTCTAGCTCAACCGGATAGAAGAACCGTCGACAGTTCATTGAAGCGGTGTTATTTAGCCTTTTAGAAATTGTTCCCACCTCACCTTTACAAAGAGTTTCGTCGCAATGGGTTTCTCTCTACCGTCGATCAAGTATCCGCCAGCTCGACCAGATGAGGGATATTGGAACCCTGTCACTTCGACAATCAACTGGTGTGAAGGTCAAAAATCCCTTCCCTCTTTGCGATCTCATCCTGACGTTGATTTGTTAGAGGACTATTACGCTACTATCTACTCGGCCGAAATCGTCAACACACTCACCAACTTGCTATTCATTGCTCTAGGAATTAAAGGCATCCGAAACTGTCTGAAGTATGGCCATGATAGTATTTTTATCATCTCTTTCTGCGGGTGTAAGCAAGCATCTGCGATCCTGTAAGTGTTAGATAGTTACTGATTTTTCAGATCTCTTGGTTGGAAGCGGCTCCTTTGCTTTTCACAGCACATTGAAATGTAAGTCACCAACTCCCTCGGGATATTTGGCTGCCCAGTACTAACTCGAAATTTAGACCCAATGCAACTGTTGGATGAGCTCTCCATGATTTACACTGCAACCATCATGTGCTATGCGACTTTCTCGTATTCGCAATCCCGACTTGTTCGCCAATTTCTGGGCGCTGGGCTGCTTTCATTGGCAATATTCATTACGGTTGGTCTTCTGCTCTAATTTAAATATTTTGAAACCGTTGCTAATTCTTGGCTACCAGCTTTATTACCACTATCTCCAAGATCCAGAATTCCACCAGAATGCATTTGCGCTCCTACTCATCGTCATAATGGCCCGAAGTACTTATGTGATGGAAGTCAACATCCGACCATCTCTGAAGGAAAAGTACGGCACAAAGTCCCGAACAGGAGTCGATTCCGGATCCGTCAGCGCAGCTGAGTGCTTGGAGAACGGTAACAGAGACAGAGCTATTCTCAAGAACATGTGGATGATGGTCACTCTTGGGTTGGCCATTTTCTTGGGTGGTTTTGGGATTTGGAACTTGGACAATCATTACTGCTCGAAGATCCGCAGTTGGAGACATCAGGTTGGATTGCCTTGGGGAATCATCCTTGAGGGACATGGTTGGTGGTAAGTTTATTTATAGATTTTTGTTTCTTTGAACTCCGTTCACTAATTGGACCAGGCACTTAATGACAGGAGTTGGTGCGTACTACTACATTGTCTGGGCTGTCTGGCTACGACATTGTCTTAATGAGCGACAAGACGAATTTGTACTGAACTGGCCGTCCGTTTTCTCTCTCCCGGAAGTCATATCTTTGGAGGATTCAAAGAAAAAGGGCCATAAATGGACCAACGGCTACTCCAATGGAAATGCTCGAGCCAATGGCAAGACCCATGCCAATGGAAATGGAAATGGCAACGGGAACGGGAACGGGAACGGCTATGGCCATGGAACTCGAGAAGACCGAAAGTCTGTTTAAAAATGTTAAGGAAGGACGATTGACAGACCTTCTGTCTGGATGAACATAGACCGAAGACTTGTGCATAGAATTATACCCCTTCTGTCTGGACCCCTGGATGGTCCGTTGAGATAATAGAAAGTATTCATTTGGAGCAAAAGTTATTCGTCATCGTACTCGGGGACCAGTTCCAAAATTAATTTAATACAATGTCAAATCCTTACTATAAAGTCTTCAAAATCAACCTCTTTCATACACTCCGCCTCATAAAGTTACGAGGCCGAACTTCCGCCTTGTCCTGCCGTAGCCTCGTGGGGGTGGAACGAACCCTTGATCTGCGCCTGGGCAAGCCAGCCTGCAGCCCAGATTAGCGCATTCGTGGCATCTCCAAATATGCATGCTCACTCACGCTTCACCACGCAATAGGAAACATACCACCTCGTATCGCCCAACGTCTGCTGCGCCGCCCCAAGCAAAGCTCCAGGCTATCCTCCACGTCCCCAGAAGCCTAGAATGATAACCCTCGAGTGAATCCCGATTGTGCGAAAGAGAGGAATTAGTCAAATACTCCAGCTCTAGCTCTCTCCAAATGTCCGCGCGATAACGAAATACCCCCGATTGAACAGACAGGCATTCTTCCACGCGACTGGACGCGATCCCTCCCTCCCTTGACCACCAACGACTGCGAAGAGTGGAGCGGGGTAGAGAGAGAGAATCATGGCAGCACCTGCGAAACAAACATCCAGATGGGGGAACTTCCTTCAACAAGCTGTCGCTGGGGTGGAATCGAGGCTGGATAATATCCTAGCGGATGGTGTCGAGGAACAAGCACAAGCACAACAAGCCGGGCAGAAGAAACCAGGGACTCCCACAATCCCTGCGTCTCCTTCGAAGACTGATGGAGGTGCGTATTTGCATATTTCTTGGGGGAGTAGAGTTGTAAATGGAGAGAAAGAAAGGGCCTTTACTGATCCTATTGGTGTTATAGGTATTTCCAGGACGGCTTCTACGAGTAATAGAGCGAACGACAGGTTGCAGGAACGTCTGGCACGAGCTATAGCTGCGAAGAATTCGGCGCAGAAACCTGAAAGACCTGATTCCCTGGCCCTTTCATCAGGCGTCCCGTCTCGAACTGGCAGTCCAATTACTGTGAGCAGTAGTCCCAGACAAAGCATCGATGCGCCTGCGCCTTCACCGAAAGTAGCAGACAAGGATGTTGGACAAGAGACAGCCTCACGGCCGTCGGTGGATGGAAGAGGTGAGCAGAAGCAGGTGCAGACTGAAGCCCCGTCTATTGCTGTGCAACCTGGAAGTCCAGTCATTGAACCCACGCCGGAAGCACAGCACGAACCCAATGGACTTGTACTTAAGTCTGAAGGGGAGGTCTCTCCACGACCTTCAGCCGAATCAACGAGATCGAGTATACCTCGAGACTCGATGGATTCAGCTAGACAGCCCAGCCTACGCCCTTCTATGGAGATACCATCTGGAGAACGGCCGGATTTGGGACTTTCGAGTGCCAAAACACCAACAGAGTATGAAGCTCTTCTCAAGCAATTACAGTCAGACCACGAGGCTTCCGAGCTACAACGGCAGGAGGAAGTGCATGGGTACATCGAAAGAATAGATGCTCTGCAGTCCAAGCTGCAATATCTAGCCAAGGAGGGTGCTGAGGCAGCACGGAAAGCAAGTGGTTCTGCCCCGAGCGGTAGTTTGGAGAAGAAACTCGCAGACAAGGAAGAACAAGTTGCTCTCTTGATGGAGGAGGGCCAAAAGCTTTCCAAGAAGGAACTCAACCAACTCACCACGATCAAGAAACTACGAGCGAAGATCCAAGAGGATACTAAACTGATTGAAGAGGCCAAGAGGAAACAGGAGATAGCTGAGCGAGATGTCACGATTGTCACTGAACGATGGAAGAGAGCCGAAACGTTTGAGAAACGATTGAATGAGAAGCAAAAAGAGGTCCAGCAGCTGCAGAAAGATATCGAGACTCTAAAAGCGTCGAACGAACTGAAAAACTCGGCTATTACGGAGTTGGAAGCTGAGCTAGATGAAGCTATTGCTCAGGGGAAGCAAGCCGAGATCAAAGTTGCCAATGAAGCTTTGGAAGCAGAGAAGAAGAGAGCTGCAGGGCTCGAAGACGATATTGCGAATCTGAAGATCGAGAAGAACTTAGTGGCTGATCGAGCACAAGCTCAAATCAAGGAATTGAGAGAGAAGATGGACAAGGATCTTGAGAAGGCTCGTATGGCGGAGCTAGAGATGAAGTCTGAGCAGCAGATGTTGGAGAGCAAGTTGGAAGTTATGAGGGCGAGAGCCGAGGAAGTCTCGTCTGGAGCTACGGGGGATGCTCAAGCGAAATTGCTGAGACAGATAGAGACTTTACAGACGCAATATGCGGTTGCGAGTGAGAATTGGCAGGGCATTGAAGCTTCACTTATTGCACGAGCTACGAATCTTGAAAAGGAGAGGGATGAGGCTACTCGGAGAGAAGCTGATATTAGGAAGAAAGCTCGAGAAGTGGTGAGTTTGATCGAATCGTGTATATGCAATTTATGCTGACCCTTGACAGACACTGAAGGCGAAACGCAATGAAGATGAACTTGAAGAGTCAAGATCGAAAATGCCTAGCTTTCAACAAGAGTTAGCAGAACACAAAGCCAAACTAGACACCTTACAACAGAGAGCTGAAGCTGCGGAGACAGCTTTGCTCGAAGCGAAAGCATCATTCGAGCAAGAGAAGCTAGCCTGGAAATCAGAAATGCAGAATCGCATTGATGAAGAGAGGCAAAAGCTGCAAGAAGAGTCAAACACCCCTGGCTCATTCGGCTACAACAGAGCGGATTCACCTGTAGCATCAACACGAAGAGGCCTGACATCCGAATATCTTGGACTCCAGAACCTCCAAATTAGGCGAGCATCAGCCCGCTCAGTAAACAACGACGTTCCTCCAACAGCCGGCTTCCTAGCCCGCCGACCATCCACCCAACCCCTGGGCAAGACCTCAGGAAACGGTACCCCAACCCGACAAGACTCCATGCAATCCCTCAAAGAGAATCACAACGGCGAGAATGGAAACACCGACTCCCGATCCATCCACACCGACCACGATGATTTCTTCGAGCAGACCGGCTCCCCGTCCTCCCCGCACCAAACCATCAACGACCTCGTTTCCGTCTCCACCGCCGGCGCAGGCCCCTCCGTCCAACTTGTAGAGCGCATGTCCTCCGCAGTCCGACGTCTCGAGAGCGAGAAAGTCGCTACTAAAGAAGACCTCGCGCGTCTCTCTGCCCAGCGCGACGAGGCGCGCGCGGAGATCGTCGCCCTCATGCGTGAGGTCGAGCAGAAGCGCGCGGTGGATGCAAAGGTTGCGGTGCTAGAGAAGGAGGTCGAGGAGCTGAATGAGAGGTATCAAACTACGCTTGAGATGTTGGGCGAGAAGAGCGAGATGGTCGATGAGTTGAGGAGCGATATCGAGGATATCAAGGCGATGTATCGGGAGTTGGTTGAGAGGACTGTGAAATAGAGTGATGATTGAAACTGTCATGGAAACGAAGGCGAGAAAAAGGGCAAATCAAAGTATTTGCTTGGACATGCTTGAAGATTCTCATGAAGTGAGATGGGAGATGGCAGTACCAATGAATGGTACGTATTCGGGTTTGAGGGCAATGGATTGGAGGACTTTTTATAGAGGCATGCATCCTTTGCTTTAGACATTACTTACGCTTGACACGATATGAAAAAGGGATGGACGATGTATCGGCGTTTTTATCTACAGAAAACCAAAATTCGCGGAGTCTTTTGCATTTCGTCGTTTTTCGTATTCTTTAGCACTTTTGCGGCGCTTTTTGCTTCTGCTCTTGCCTTTGCTTTGGCTTTTGATTTTGATGTTTGCAATTGTCAGTTGCATTTAACGATGTACTTGTAGTAGCTATCATTCACGCATAACATGTAGGATTAGAATCTAGGCCAGGCCTATTCGGAGAAGATAGGTGTTTGGGCCATGATGGTGGTGTTTTGGATAGTAAGGTACAATAGATTGATACAACGCTTCATGCTATTCCATTCCCTTTCCATCTTACCATGCTCTTCTCAAGTGAAGTAATACCTCTGGAGCGAGCAAGCCGGTGTGAAGTGGAGCAGAGCACTGAGAGCAGGCAGAAGAGGAAGGAGGAAGATGAGGGGGGATAGAACAACTAAATCTCAATACCCTCCATCTCAGCCGTCTTCAAAATGTACTTTTTCACCTGCGAGTCGGGCGCTAGATCTAGTGCTAGGAAGCCGTCGTTGTCTTTCTTCTCTGTGTCGGCGCCGGCTTTGAGGAGGGCTACTGCTGTGTCGCCTGTATGTTCTGATTAGTAACTATATGCAAAAATATGACCCATCCGTCCATCCAGTACATAACCTAGGGAAAGCTAAACCGTTCTTGAAGGGGGATTACGAGAAAAATGGGATTGGAGTGAAGTAGAAGGGAGAGACAAGATATGTAGAAGAGAGAAGTAGAACATAGCAAGACATACCATGACCCTCAGCAACAGCGTGATGCAATGGCGTCTGGCCCGCAACATCACTCGCGTTCAACGGGCTCTTATTCTTGATCAGCAGCTCCACGATAGGGACTGATCCGACGGCTGCGGCGCGGTGGATGGCGTATTGTCCGCGCTTGTCCTTGACTCGTGCTGAGGCTGGAGGTTTGTGGTCTAGGAGGCGACGGGCGAGGTCGATGTTTTTCTTGGAGGAGACGAAGTGGAGCGCTGTCTGTTGGTGGGGGATTAGCACTGGGAACGACTGAACGAGTTGAGATGGGATTGGGTGTTGCTTTGGGATGGGAGAGGGGGGTCTTACTTGGCCGGTGAAATCTGGGTGTTTGTTAGTGAGTGCTGCTGCTTTGCTTTTCGGGTGAGATGGATGGATGGATGGGAGACGTGGAACTCACTCTTTGCGTTGACATCTGCATCTTTCCTCAATAAGAGATCGACGAGCTCTTCGCCATCTTTTAAGCTGACGGCTATCATCAATGGTGTCCATCCTGAACCATCCTATTCAAAACACAACAAATTATCAGCCTCTAGTAGCCTCAATAAAACTTCCACTCCAGTTCCAACTCATAGTCTAAGAAAGCGACCTCACCATCGTTCTCTTCTGGACTTAGAACACAGAATGAAACAACAGATATCCATACCTGAACATCAGCATCAAAGTCCTTGGTCGCAGCCAACAACTTCGCAATATCGAGGTGGTTATACGAAACAGCCCAATGCAGCGGCAAACGGCCATCATCATCAACTCGTTGCGCTAGCTTGGGGTTGGCCTATCATAAAGATGCAGATTCAGCACAGCTCTCCATCTTATCTCATCACATCTTCAAACTCCCAAGGTATCTGAAATCAAGAGGCCAAGCTTACAGCTAACAGCGATTCCACGACTTGAGCTGTGAGGAAGTTAGTCTGGGTGTTTGGTGTTTGGCACCTGGCGGGGTAATGAGGAGGGGTAATCCAGTGAAGGATGTGAAGAAGAGCTTACTTCTTCCATCTCGAGCTGCTTCGTGGATGGCGAATTTGGAGGGTTCTGCTTGTTCAACCATTTTGTTCTGTGAGGGGGAATGAAAAGGTGTTTTGGAGGAGGGTAGAAGTGAGTTTAGGGTGAGATGTTTGTGTTGATTTGGAAGTCGTCGTCTTCGGCTAGGTAGCCTGATTTTCGGGCCTGAGGCTAGGGAGGGGTGCTGAAGAAAATGGAAATGAAGTGAAGTGAGATGTTAATGAATATTTTGAAATGGTTCTTATTGCAAACGTCAAGTATCATAAGTCGATAGAGCAAAGATGAAATCCTAGTCGGATTTGAGGAGAGTTTGGGGTGCGAATTTGAAATAATGTGTACAGCGGGGGCATCGAATATCAAAACCCAAAAGCAACTTACGGACTTGCTTAAAACAGAGATTAGGCCATTAAGATTGAAACAGGGCAACTTTTAAACGGCAGTCCGATTATGTTCAATAGGAATCTTGACCGTTCATACAACTCAAGTCCTTCCGCTTGTTGACTTTTGAGCTGGGGTAATGTAGATAGATAACAGGGGCTGTACACTAGCTTCACGAGGCGCGAACCAAAAAATCGCGAACCAGCCTCGCAGGACAACTTCAACAAACAATCGCCATCCACCTCAAATTCTTAAACATGGCAACCACCGCAGTCAAACCTGCCATCTCGGCCCCATCTCTCGATGAAAGCTATGATCCGCCATCCCTCGAAACTCTCCTCATCGAGAATAGGAAGCGATCACGAGCCCAATTCGAGGCCGGCGCATTGAACGACGATTTCGACGGTGGAGCAAGCAAGAATGCCCTCGCAGCTCGAGTCTTCTCCGAATACGCCTCCATAGTACCGGCGCCCATCCCAGAACCGAAATCAAAATCAAAAGCGCCCCAGAATGGTTCCTCGACAGCTCTTGTACGGACTGGAAAGACCAAACCTCCAATTACCACTCCACAAAATGGCTCTTCAACGAGCTTGATCCATAGACCACTACCGCAGAAGAACCTTCCTGGATCGAGCATGGTTCGCAAGCAGAATATCGTTCAGCAAAAGCCGGAATGGCATGCGCCGTGGAAGTTGATGCGGGTTATCTCTGGACATCTGGGCTGGGTTCGCGCGCTGGCTGTCGAGCCGGAGAACAAGTGGTTTGCGAGTGGAGCTGGGGATAGGACTATCAAGATCTGGGATTTGGCGACGGGCAACCTGAAGCTTACGTTGACGGGACATATTTCGACTGTAAGGGGTTTGGCGGTATCGCCTCGACATCCATACCTTTTCTCCTGTGGTGAGGATAAGATGGTTAAGTGCTGGGATTTGGAGACGAATAAGGTGATCAGACATTACCATGGTCATTTGAGTGGAGTTTATACTTTGGCGCTTCACCCTACGCTGGATGTGTTGGTTACTGGTGGTCGGGATGGTGTGGCTCGAGTTTGGGATATGCGGACGAGAAGCAACATCCACGTTCTCGCAGGACACAAGGGTACGGTTTCTGATCTTAAGTGTCAAGAAGCAGACCCGCAAGTCATCACAGCATCTCTCGATTCTACTGTACGACTATGGGATCTTGCGGCAGGAAAGACGATGGGAGTTTTGACACATCACAAGAAGGGCGTTCGAGCATTAGCTGTGCATCCCAAGGAGTTTACGTTCGCGACTGGAAGTACGGGAAGCATCAAGCAATGGAAGTGTCCCGAGGGTGCATTCATGCAGAATTTTGACGGGCAGAATTCCATCATCAATACTATGTCCGTCAACGAGGACAATGTTCTGTTTTCAGGTGGTGAGTGAAATCGTCGGCCCCTCTCTGGAAATGAGCTAACGAAAAGTAGGTGATAATGGATCAATGTCTTTCTGGGACTGGAAGACTGGTCACAGATTCCAGGCCCTGGATACTACTGCTCAGCCTGGTTCACTCGACGCTGAAGCAGGTCTCATGAGTTCTACATTCGACAAGACTGGTCTCAGACTGATTTGTGGAGAAGCAGACAAGACCAGTAAGTCTCCTTCCAAACAGCCAAAAATTTCCGGTTTACTAACAACTGTACAGTCAAAGTATGGAAGCAAGACGAGGCAGCAACACCAGAGACTCACCCTCTAGAGTGGAAGCCAACATTGGGCAGACAAAAGTTTTAGTGTACTGATTTCAGGAGTGGATTTGGGACGCATTGCATGGCGAATGGAGTATGAAGGGCCTGGGGTCAGTCATTCATTCAAAAGGAATGACAAATTTGTATGGTATCTATCTATTTCTCGTCCAGAGCCTTAAAATCCAAGATTCTTGACTTCTGGATCATCCTTGAAAGCCTGCTTGACATCTTCCTCACCAATACTCAATCGTATCTTGCCCGTGCGATCTGCCCGTCTAGCTTCCAAGCCGATAATCCCAGCTTCCATGAGATCTACGGCCGAAGTGCCCATAGCCAGTAACCGCGGCGTCTTCTGAGGTTGTTTGGATACTTGCATACCCATCCCTTTATTCAAGACGTGATTATCCCGCAACAGAAACTCAATCATCTGACTCCCCGTATCCATCTTCGCCATCCTCTTCGCCTCATCCATAACCTCTCCGAGAATACTCTCCGCAATTCCCGTTCTCCTCGTCTTCGCTAGTAAAGCAGCAAGCAGGACCTTCGCCGCCAACGGCAAGCCCCTCAGATACTGCTGCAGCGGACTCGTAGTCGCCTCGTTGATCGCTCTCTTCACAGTTGCTATCGTGACTTTACCGAACCCTTTGGAGATCTTCTCGTTCCTGCCGCTCTTGCTGGGCGTGTTTGGCGCAGGTTGGGATAGAACGTCTGACTCTGCGAGCTCGACTGCTCGGCGACAGATGTCGAGGGCTCGACGGGCGTCACCGCTCACGGCTGCTACTTTCCGGCTGGCGAATTGCACGGCGTCAGACTCGACTATGTCGCCTGGGACGCCTTCGAGACGGGATTGGATGATTTTCATGAGTTGTTCGTGAGTGTAGCCGGGGAAGGTGATTCTCGTTAGACCTAGTACTGTTAGTTCTTGATATCTGACCAGAGGGATAGCTGTACTTACCAAGTCGACTGCTGATCTTGTTACTTAGTGTACGCTCTGGCAAATCCATAGTGTTTGCAACTGCAAGCACAATTAATCTGCTATGCCGTAGACCTGGCCAGTTGAAGAAATTGTACATGACGCTTTGGTTCTTGGTGACGAGTTGATCCAGCTCATCCATCAAGACAACACAAGGTACTCGCCGAGGACTCGGATGGTTGAACTCTCTTTCCAAGAGATCCAGAGCATGAGTAGGACTCACACGGTCTCCTTTTAATGCCTCCCAGAGTAGCGAGTACGACTGATGAGGATCCGTGACTTTCATACCATTAATCTCAACAAATATAAAGTCGTCCAGTTCGTCAGCCATAACCGATGCGTTGAGCTGAGCAACGACTTCTCGAACGGTTGCTGTCTTTCCAGTTCCTGGGGTTCCTGAGATATAGATACATGCTCCTGTCCCCTCGACAATGGCGGCTTCGAGATGCGAATACACCGAGGCAAACTCATCTTCTCTGCAGGGTAAGCTGGTGGGAACTGATGATACATGTAACCTGGACCGCGCTGTTTGGAATGGAGAAGATTCAACATGCTCTGGGTCCAGCATTCGAGTACCAAGAGGTGTGAACTCGAGCGGTTTCTTGATGACAACCCTGCGATTCGTTAGCAAGATCCATAGAAGTTTACATATGGAGGCATACCTTTTGTGGCTTGGCGTCAGCAGCTTAGAGGGAGTACGAGGCTTCTTCGGCGTAGAAACCATAGAAAATTTCTGCTTCTTCCTCGGCGTATGCGTCTCCAATTCATCCTCATCCACAAAACCTCCCTTGAAATCATCATCTCCCTTCGTACGCTTCTGGTACTTCCTCTTCTTCGTCGGCTTGGTCTCTGATTCTATTCGTACCAATAAGTCGTTCACCTGGTCTTCGCTGCCGTGCTGAATATCCTCCCATATAAACTCGTCCGTGTATTTGGCTGTCCGAGTATCGCAGCCTCTCCGACAGATAAATGTCTTGCCGTGTTCTCGAGACCTTTTGGGGATTTTGCCAGTTGGGTATTTCTTGTTGAAGGCTTTCTCGGACATTATATATGCGGTGCCATTGATCGATTCCAGGGGGTTGATATCGGTATCTGACGTAAGATACAACTCATTCTTGTTCCATTAGTCCAAACCCTTCAATACAACAGGGCCATCTTACAGCCAGAAAATCAGATCTCTTCTTCTCCTTCAGCTGCGGCCGAATTTCTTTCTCATTAGCAAACCCTGAGTCAATTAGCTAGTTCCCAGAGCCTTGGACAGAGGCTTGGGGCCTACATGAGAAATTCGCAGATTTGTCTCCATCTTCGTCTTCCAGGAATTGATGTATAATCCCCACCCAAGACTGATTCTGTCCCTCCGCCTTCAACAAAACCGTATCTCCAACCTTGCATTTGAATGTCCCCATCTTAGCCCCTATAATCGCACCCTGGGACCGCACAGCATTGCGAGCCTTCCTCTTCCTCGGCGTCATCGCAGCTTTCTCCTCATCCGCAGATTCATCCTCATCATCATCTTGCGTCTTCTTCTCATTCGTCTCATAGATCCATTCCCAAGGGTGCTCGTCGGTGCCCAGCTCATCGTCCGAGTCCTCTCTCCTAAGCGTCGCGCCCGCGAGGAGTTTCCGCGCTCGCTCTGCCTTATCCGCGCGTTTCTGGCGTGGAGTCAAGGTATCCGATTTAGGTGCCATTTCGTACCAATGCCGTGGCGCTGATGCGCTGACTTTGCGTTGATGTTGAACAATCTTGAGGTTGCTAAAGTGCTTGCATTAGTGACTTTCCTGGCGACGCGCCTCGCGAATTTTCGTGTTGGGCGGCAACTGAGTTTCAGGGGTTCGCCTGAGAATTCCATCAACATTAGGTATTGAATTGGTGGCCACCTACTTAATACTCATTAAGTAACAACTAGTACACTTTCAGTAGGCCCCTTTTGTAGAATCTACATCAAGAAAACACATGGGCTTAGGTTCTGGCGTTCCCCTGGATAACAGGAAGTTGGGAGAAGTAGCATGTTTATCCATGTGCAGTCACTGGGGTGGAAGTGATTGTTTGCCAATTAAACCTATTCAATATAGCGTCCACAGTTTCTTATATCACTTGTTAATTGATGTCCTATTCCATGATACAGCAAAGAATCATCTGACGACAAAATCGTGAATGTAAACAAACATTACTCCCACCCCTGCGTATCTCCTCGTGATCTCGGCAAAGCCCACCAGCCGATTAGATTCGAAGGCAACCTCCTCGAGCAACCAAGCTCCTCGAATCTTCACCACCAAACACAAGACGAACACAAGACAGCAACAGCACAGCGCAAAGATGTCTTCTCCAAAGGGACAGCAAGGTCACTAAATCCCATCCAATCTGCAAAGCTTAGAAAGAGAAAAAAGGAATGAATTGGATGTTTGCAATAAATAGCTAACCAGCACACCAAACAGTTGACCTCGCAAGCCTTTCAACTCAACAGCTCAGCTCAGTCAAGAAGCAACTCGACGACGAGATCGAGCACCTTACCAACTCCCACTCGCAGCTACGCGCTGCCCAGGCCAAGTTCCGGGAATGCATTCGCTCTATTGCTGGTGGAGTGAATCCAAAACTTGATGGTAGGCGCCTCCTCAATACTATATACCCGCAAAATATTGGAAGGAGATGTGGCTGACGGTATGATGGAATAGGCAAGCCGATCTTGGTACCTTTGACGACTTCGCTCTACGTTCCAGGAACTTTAGCAGACCCGGATAATGTGATTGTGGACGTTGGCACTGGGTTCTACGTTGAGAAGGTTTGTTGCATCCTCTCGTGTGGAAGGGTTTCTTATTGACGAATTTCAGACCACGAAGGATGCTACGAAGTTCTACGAGGCCAAGGTTGAGGAGTTGGGTAGCAATCTGAAGGGCTTGGAAGCTATAGTGCAAGGGAAGTCGAAGAACCTGTCAGTTGTGGAAGATGGTAAGTCACATTTCAGAAAGGAAAAGGATTTTGCTGATTAGGTCATTCTAGTTCTAAGAGAGAAGGTGCTGAGTAGCCCTGCTCCTTCTGCATCTGCATCTGCGGCTTGATCATCCCAAGCATCTACAAAGAACGCAAAGAATGAACGCATCAAATATCAAATACCCTTCCGATGCAAAGTATCAGAAATACCAAACGATCTCAGCATTCTCCAAATGCACCAAACATTAAGCAACAAAGCATGAGCTTTCAAGAACGTGTAATATGAGCTGAGGTCTGGAATCGGGAAATTTTGGGCAGGAAAGGAAATGTGCGTAGGCGAAGAATGCCATGGACGGCGCCGATATCTAGCCCTTTCTGCTTTTAGTGCATCCTAGGGGTTAGCGAACTCAAATGTGTTCATCGACGGTTTCGCAAAAGCTATGTCACTATCAGAAACTGCAGCTTCAATCGAATGAAGAATGCTGTTGACATACCTTTGATTTTGTGGGATCCGTCACTAAGCCTTGGGACCATATTGAGCCATCACATCCTTAGCAGCCTGAACAGCAGCAGCGACAGCTCGATCACCAGCAACTTGGGCTTTCAGGGCTGCCTCGGCCTTGATAGCTCTAGCTACGTCAACCAAGAGACCTTGTGTAAAGGCGACCTCGTCGAGGAATGGTATAAGCCAATCTGTTTGATAGTTGAACAAGTTGGTTAGACCTGTACCAAAGTCGCGAATCCGGGTGGTGTGCTCAATGGACTCCATATGTGTGTCCCATTCAGGATGGAACATAGATACACTGGCTTTCATCGTTGGGTCTCCCATGGTGTTTGCTCCAAGCCATTCTCGAAAGATGGCGAGCTCAACGAAGAAGCCGGAATCAAGGAACTTGTACTGGATGACGCTTCGGACCACAATACTCTGAATGCTGAATTCGGACTGGCTGTTTCTTGATGGTGTTATTTCCGGATACTCCAAGCCGTGGCAGTCTTTGCGAACTTTGGATTTGACCGAGATTGACTCCTTGATAAGGGCGTATAACGGAGATGGCACTTCAAATTGTTCACTGTCTGTAATGACCTCCAGTTGCCAATCCAATTTTCTAGGAAGGATTTGCGTCAGTCAAACTTCCGGAATCCAGGTGTTTCTACCACATACCTCTCGACGTCAACAACGGTGATGTTCAGGCTCTTGTGTGTCTTCTCCTTGATGAAAAGCCGGACCGAGCCAGCCTGGAACTCGCTCTGCTCCTGTTCATACAGGCGATCAATCTCTGCCTCGAGACGAAGTCCTTGACCTGTGTTTGTCTCGATGAAGAGAATGGCTGTATCCTTGAACTTGACGTCGTTCAGTGATTTGGTACGACCATTGGCTGGTACGAACTTGGTGGGCCAACCGACTATCTTCTCAGACAGTTTGATAGCAGTTTCTGAACCTCCAATCCTGCAATGCTATTAGCACCCGACATTTTCGCAACGACTTCTGGGGTTCGGGAACGAACTCACTTCTTCTCAAAGACACTATCCTGGCGTGGGCTCCTTACCATAGCAGCAAATTGCTCGAATGAGTACTGACCATCGGCGAATGGGGTTTGGAAATTCCTCATTTCGACATGGCCGAATGTAACTCGCATTCTCATCCAACCCTTGAGTGGCTCGAGATCTTTTAGTCCTGCGATCAATGTGGTCTGGAATAGTTGCTGGTTCTTTGCTACCATTCCGGGGCGATCCGATTGCCAAATCAGTCTCTCTTCTGGTGACAGAAAATCACCAGACAGCACAAAATCCTTTGCTCTCATAGGAACCACGGTTTGATACACTTCAGGACGGACAATCTTTCTCATGGCTTGCGCAGTCGGCGGTACGAAGATGAAGGTGGGACTTGCCGAAATCTCTCTCGCCTTCGCATCTTGCACAGCTCGGCGAATGCCATCGAAGACCGGCGCAAGATCTGCCTTGCAGTCTCTTGAGCTTATACGCAAGTACTGAATGTTGTTGATGGTGGCGACACACTGGATGAACACCTTGTGCTCTGTTCTAACCGTGGCTAAGGGAGCAAGCTTTGAGCCAAGCAAGTCGAGAGGGCTTTGTCTGCGATAAGGCCAGAGGTAGGTTCCCTACGAGCGTCGAAATGTTAGCTTCCTCTCTTTGGTGGCTTAGGCTGCGAGACTCACAGTTGATGGGAAACTCTCATCTGTAGGAGGCGGGCGCAAGTACTGTTCACGCTCTTGTGTGGTTCTTGCCGTGTACTCGTTATAGGCAGCACGCTTGGTGGTTACCAGACCTACGGGATCAGCCCATATCTCCTTCGCAAGAGGCCGAGTCGACAAGGACCGAGCCTGACCACTTTCCCGTGCGGTGCCACCTTGCGTCGAAGCGCGGTAACGTCCTAGGGCGCGTCAGTATCTTATATTATGGGTTGTCAGGGGGCTACGAACTCTTGTTCGTATCGCCCTGTGGCTGCCAACGGCTGCTTCGAGCAACACCCTCGCCCGAGTCCGCCGAGCTTTCACCACTACCTGCACCGTTATTGATCCGACTACGTAGGTTGCCCATCTGAGGGTGGCTCGTCGATCTACGAAAGGAATTGGACTGGCCAGCAGGAGGAAGAGATGGACGGCCAGCAGTGCCCGCGTTAGGAAGCGCTCTATTGATGGATTGTCCTTGCCGAGAGACAGCAGCTTGAGAGGCAGGGTTTCGGGCTGCGTGGGTTGGATTGGGGACCTGCGAGGTGGTTGGGCGAGGACGAGGTTGAGCTGGTCCTGATGCTTCCAACGCAGACAGTGTCGCGACCAATGGACTCTCATCTAGACCTTCGTGTGAGGGCGCTCCACCCTCAGTTGGGTCAGACACGACCGAATCTGTGTCGTTGAGCCAGCCTAGGTTTTGTTAGCAAGAATCGAGTGTCCTCTGTAGGGCACACGTACTCCGCGCATTTCTGCTTTCCCAGCTGTGCGGTGTTAGCAATTGACCTGTCAAACGCGCTCGGAGATGAGCACTCACTCCTTCATTGTGTTCTTGCGGATCCGTCCGGTCGTGCAAGAGATGTTTGTGGTTGTGGTGTTGGAATGACCAGAGTCGAAGGAAGAGGCAGAGGCGAGCTCGTTGTTGTGGAACGATGGGAACCGTGCGGAGAAGCGAGCAACCTTTGTTTATTGACCCCCCGATAACGATATCAGGCCAATACAAACAAGCTTACCGCGCTAGTGTACTCCACGCTCTCGGGTTTGGAATGAAGATGAAGCTGAAGATGAGAATAAAATCAGGTTCCCTTCACAATTCCTGGCCTAGCGCTTGAGTTGGAAAGAACGAGGCAGCACATTGACCTGGGAAGGAGCGTGTTAGAACTGTTACTGCTTTAACTTGCGTATAGGACAGAAGTTAGGTTCTTCACCTTGAGTATGAAATAATACTCCTGAATCGCTCAGTTGACAAATTCCTTGTGTTAGGCATGGTGGAATTGGAGTTCGTGGACCGGCGGATTGGAACTCAATCACCTCGTCTTTAACTGAGGTCCCCCAGACTTGCTCCTGCAACTGAATGTCGAGGAGCTTTGTGAGTTTAGAGCCTTCTGTCTCGTATATATGCAACCATATTACGTGGTTGCAATTTGTAGGTTCATGGCATCCTTTGCCCTGTCTACTCATTTTCTGTGGCATTGCAGAAATTGTACGGGAATCTTAAGCACATTGTTGCACCTGCGAGCCGTGGAATAGAAGAATTCACCAAAATACAACAACCCTATTATCTTGTGGAAATCGATTGATACTAAATCTGGCCCTGGTTTGCTCGAATTAAGATAATTTCAAGATCGAACCCAAGTGCAACACCCCTTGTTTATCTGTATGAACTTGTGCTGCTCCCAGTCTTAAGTGAGACTCTCTCTACCAGTGATTGTTCCCTTATTACCTTCAAACATTGGACTGTTGAACTCTGTAGATTGTTGTGCAGTATCGTACATGGGGGTCTCTCCTAAAATGTCATGTTCATGAAGATCGCAGATAATACAACGAGACTGACTGTCTCATAACGACATTACAGGCAAGACACACGGCAATTACTTCTTATTCCTATTCAGGGGAGTTATTTTCTTTAAAACAAGCTGCGATCCTTTACTTAAACAGTCAAAAACTCAATGTTGAAAGTTCCGGGTTCTGAGTCTGTCTGTTTTTTTTTATTTCTATGTTTCGCTGCTGTTCAAATCTGTCATTTGATGATCTCCACAGATACCTCTTTTGCAAATCCCCTTTGCCAAAATGCTGTCTTGTCTATTTATATTTCTTTCAAAGGTCAACCATGAAGCAGCATATCTCGTTTTCATTGTCATTTAACGTTTTTACTACAAGGCATATTCTGCACATAGGAGACCATGAATGTTATAAGCCGAAGGAAAGTCAAGAACTTCTCTACCTAGCTCTGGATAACATCTAGGCAAATTTGTTGACAAAACCTGGTGAATCATCAGACCTGGTTTCTAAATTCGCCAGGCATGATCAATATGACGAGCATCCGGGGTAAATAATATACTTTGGCCATATTTCACAAATGGGACCACAGTGGGCTGTGTGTCACTTTTACTAGCAGCCGAAACGGTCGGATTTCACTCACTTCTAGGAAGAATAGAACAGCAGGCAAAGCAAATCTTCAGGTCTAATTTGCAATATCTAAGGTATTGTCATCTAATACAATCAATCATTCCAGATGCCGAACCTGCAGTACACCTTTCTTGCGCCCGTCCCAAATAGTGTCGTACAAAGAGCATTCCATCCATACACGCATCCAGCAATCATAATACAATCCAATTGACCCGCAAACTTTTTATCAAATCACAGAATGCCCTTGCGGGCCCCCTCTACGCCAATCCTTTTCTGCTGCATGATCACTCGCACTATCCGAAGGAACCCTCGACACAGTCTTTTGTTCCCCAGGCTTGAAGTGCTCATATGTCTCCTGTATATCCCATTCCGTCGTCTGCCTAATAATCATGCTATCACTCTCAATCGAGCTCCTCGCCTGGTTCTCCGGCGTCGAACGGCCAATCCGAATGAAATTCGTACCTTTGTCCGGTCTCAGCGGGCCAATATCATCTCTCCTCTGATCCTGGAGGCCGAAGTGGAAGTCGTCATCTGGTGAGCCGCCACGTGGAGGTTCGGTGTCCTTGGTATTATGGGAGCGAGTTGAGTGGTTTGGATTCGTGGTTCGAGATCCGTTGAGACTTTCGAGTTTGATGCTGCCTTTTGGGTTCGCTGTCTTGCGGCTTGTGTCCCCCGAGTGTGAGGTTAGCTTACTGCCGGCGCCGTACGTTGAGTCCATTTTTGCTGCAGAGGCGATGTAGGAGCCTGAGTTCATGCTTTCCATGAAAGGCTTCAGGAAAGGTATGCAAGCTGCGACGATGGCAAAGTTGAGTTGGACTGTGGTGGCTAAGTATGCGCGGTATAAAGCGAGAGTTTGGTCCGCGATTGAGGGTCTGGCCTCGTTGTTGAGGATCTCGAGTCGCCAAATTGTTAGAGGGAGGATGCTGCTGCAGTTAGACTTGCTGAGAGAAGTATGTTTCTAGGGCAGTTGCTTACAATATTCTAAATCCGAAGATAATAACTACCAGGGCTTTCTTTGATGCTGGCATCCGCACATGCCATACCAGATATCCTGGTAGAATTATGATGGCTGTATCTGTGAGAATGTCAAGGACGCCTGTGACATTCCACAGAGTGACCTTGAACCGAAGTTAGCATCGGTCCAAATTTGGAGATTATGTTGGTTTTACCGTATCGAAACATTTGGATGTGATTATCGCCCAAGGTGTGGGAAGGGCGCATTGGAAGGCAATGGCGAACTCGGTTGCAAAAGCCCAGACCACCACGAACCCCTCGAGTATCTGGTTGACGATGGCAAAGCTTGCCACAGGCGACAGAGCTCTGAGGTATACTACGGTAGAAAGCTTTCCTAGAGCGAGAGCTGGTATGTAGAGTAACTGGGAGGTGTAGCCGAACTAGTAATCGCAATATCAACATCGGCGGCCCCAATTTGGGAAATAGAAGGGAGGTCAATACTTACTTTCTCAACATTGACTATATCTTTGTCAGAAAGTTTCGACTGTGGCGTTCCGAGTCCGTTTGATACCATAGAAGACAACATGACGGTATGCAGGCTAGCAAATACCTGGTTCACGAATTAGTTTCTGTGCAAGTTGGAAACCACGGCTTCTCTACAGTACCATTGTTGCTAGAATCAAACCATCATCAACAGTCGCTCGCCGAACAATTGCATACTTAGAGATGACACGAGTGAGTACACACAGTACCATGATAGTCATTCCAATCCATGCTGCGATATTGACGATGGGTCCTCGATTTTCATCTGAAATGATGACTTGTCGAGTCAGAACAGTGCTCCATGACTGAACCATCTTGAAGTTGAACTTTTGACACAGGCCAACTCCTTCAAACGAAGCTTAGATGTATTGATCTTCACTTCACGCAGTCCATCGGGGAAACTGTGGAGTATAAATTGTTTGGTCACAGCATCTCTCACTGCCGGTGGGCGTTTGGGATGGCAACCAGCCTCCTCCAAGATTGGGCGATAGTTGGTAAACCCAGAGAATGCCCCTGATATCAAGTGCGATAACCTCCAGCCCATCGCCCTGTCCCGAAAGCAAAATCAACAGTGCAGGGGCAGCAGTGTTTGAACGTAAATCCCACACAGCTCGGGATATAAAACCACGAGGTTTCTTTTTTCAGTCCTAGTGCTAGGACTGATGGCGAAAGGATCAGGGCTAGAACTTGGGAAGGTTGATTCTAAGATTCTCGAAGGAGTTGGAGGCCCGGCTATGAGCAGAATTCAGTATCACAATCGATGCTATTGCATTTCGGGCCTAAGTCACAACGAGCTGACGCGTTGCAAGCGTGAGCCCATTCTTAAACCTCATCCCTGAACACTAACTCTGGGCCTGCTTCACACGGCTTCACCGGCAATCATTGCCATGCCTGGGCTGGGGTATCCCCATGAGCCCACGTTTCGACGAGAGTTTATGGGGACGTTAGCGAACCTCCAGTGAATGAAATGTTCTTTGTTGCTTCTGCCACGGACGCCCATTTCACCATTGAATCTCAAGACATAACAGTCAAGAACCGGGCAAGCTGTCTGAATCAATCAGCAGATAAGCTTTGAGTAACATATTCAGGGCGTAAACAGAGAAACAACTCGCCCAGCTTGATAGATTCTCCGGGCGACTTGCCCGTGCCGTGCAAGATGTTTCGGAGACCAATGATTCGTCAAATGATGTTATTATCCATCCAGGTCCAATTCGGTAATAGAGTTTCCGTATCGGATTATTCCCAGTATCCCGAACATTCGTGTGGCTTGCAGGCTCTGGGAAAAGTAAAAGTGACTTCCCGGTGCAGAGGAATCGCTTGATACTCCAAGTCTCTCGAATCAAAAGTCACTTTCCAAGTCGTCGGATTTTAGGACATGGGTACATGGCACCATGCCACCCCGATCCTGGTCCAGCTCTTCCGCAGATTACCAAGAAAATAATGATTGGACCGGATGCAAGCCTGATGAGTGCCAAACACGGGCGGCGCATGGGGGCGGGGCTTTCGCCACTTGACGGCACGGTAGTCCCATATCGCTCAATTCGATCAGCTTCAAATGATCCTGCAGCTCCAGTGCAGCTGCAAGTGCAGAGAGAGAGAGAGAGAGAGAGAGTAGTATTCAACTCCAAAAGCACAACACAAAAGAAACAAAATGGTATGTCGTCTAAAAAAAAAAGGGGCGACCTCGCCTCGACTACTTCCTCCTGCCCGAAAAAGATAGATATGGCTTTCGAATTCGTCTACTGCCAAACTAGATGAGGTCAATGAAGTCATTCGGACTATTCTGTTAGGATTTCGCTTTCGTCGTACACTATTACAAAGCCGTACTTTTATACTTTTATTACGGAGTCAACTGTGAGAAGGGTCCGGGCTGGCATTTATTTGCACGGGCACCCGGCGGTTGCGGGACGACCCTTCACCCCGTTCTTCCGTCCTCCTCATCCTCGTCCTCCTCCTCCCCACGCCCCATCCTCGACTCTCCCCGTGCCGGTAGCACAAAGGGGGTCTCGACTCCAGACTTGATGCTTGCCAATAACGCCACTAGAACACGGCATATCTTCTTGATCTTCCTCCTGCTGCTAGCCCCCTTATTGATATTCTCCTTTTATTCGTCCTGTCTTCGCAAGCCAAACGGTACGAGTGTAGGTGCAAGTCGAGTGCAAGCTTCAATATCTTTCGGTCTTCTCGCACCTTCACTCTCCGTTCACGGTAGTGGCATGCAAGTAGCAGCAGGGGATATACATAATACCTATCATGGATCACCCTAGCCACCTGGCAACGTTCGTTGCCCAGGCTTGGAAGGATTGGATGCTGGCAACTGCATCAATGCAGCATGCAGAACACGGCAGGTGAAATGATGTCCAAGGTTTACTCGGCCATTGCTTGATTGGGACGAAGTTCCCTAGCTTCTTCAGACGATGCTGGTTCTAGCCAAGCTCTCATCTGATAACAATAGGTAACGGGAAGGCCTGCAGCAGAGCATTACCAATGAAATGCTATCTAAGTTACTTCTGCAGATCTGAGTCTCTCCATCTTTCCTTCTGCTCCATTTCCATCGTTATTTTTGGGTTTTCCTTATACAGTCCATCTGGCACAAGATCGGCAAACTTCACAAGATGGACGACAAGAATGTTGAGATGAAGTCTTATGGTGTCGGTGTCCCAGATGATTCGGATCAGAGCCATCAGCATGTCAGCGACGAGACTCCGACTGCCAGAGGACGCCGAGGAGGAACTGCCCGAGATGAGCAGGAGATGGCATACTTTGGCAAAGAACAACAGTTGAAGGTACGCCATTTATCTATTCTTTGAGTATATGTCGGCTTGAGTATGAGTTCAGAGTCAGGCAATGACTGGGTGCGGATTTTCAGCTCTTGCTTGAGAGCCTCCCTCTGCTCGTCTTGATCTTGAACTGTCTTGCTGGCGCAGACCACCAAGCGCCGTTGTTCGCTATAGGATTTGAATTGACATATATTAGCGCAACTTTGGATTCTGGTCTATTGCTGGCTTCGTTTGTAGTCTGCTCTCAACATGGGAAGGCTTGTTTGCAGCTTTCTTGTATGGATTTCAGAACGGTGGCCCAGGTGAGTAGAGTTCTTCGGAGTGGTTTGAGCGCGTATTTCTAACCTGCGTGTACCAGCTGGGCTGGTGTATGGCTTCATCTTCGCTTGGCTTGGATCACTGGCTGTCGTAGCCTCACTTGCCGAAATGGCGTCAATGTGAATCAATCGAGCGCCGCTGTAGTGACACAAGGCTAACTAAATCAACAGGATGCCATTATCAGGAGGCCAATATCATTGGGTTTCAATCTTGGCTCCAGGACGTTGGGCAAAATTCTTGAGCTATACCACAGGTAAGACGCTTTTCGTCGACAAGAGAGCTTGAACTAATCATCATGTCAAGGTTGGCTCACTGTGATCGCATGGCAGGCAGGCCAGGCCAGTGTTGCATTTCTCGCCGCGTCCATAATACAAGGAATGGTTGTCCTGAATCACGACAGCTACGTGCCAACCCGGTGGCAAGGAACCCTCATATTCTATGCGCTTATTTTCGTCATTGTCTTCATCAACACTTTCCTGGCGAGGTGGCTGCCCAAGATCGAAGCACTGATCTTGATCTTTCACGTTGTCGGATTCTTCGCTATCATGATCCCCTTGGTCTATCTTGCCCCGCACGGCTCTGCAAAAGACGTGTTTGTTACGTTCGTAAATGCTGGTGGATGGTCCTCTGATGGACTTTCTTGGTTCGTCGGAATTGTCACCAGCGTCTTTGCTTTCCTCGGTGCGGATTCTGCATGCCACATGTCTGAGGAGATTCACAACGCTTCGACCGTTGTACCAAACGTCATGATGTTCTCGTTGTTGCTGAATGGAGTTCTAGGATTTTCAATGCTGGTATGTCCCCACCTTCGAAAATGACTTTGTTGACAATTTGTCTAACCGAGCACTAGATTGCGATTCTCTTCTGCCTCGGAAGCATCGACGATGCTCTCGCCACTCCCACTGGATTCCCCTTCATCGAAATTTTCCTCCAGGCTACAAACAGTAGAGGCGGTGCTACTGTGATGACATGCATTGTCATGCTTCTCATGGCGGCAGCTTCCATTGGAGTTATGGCTACAGCTTCGCGAATGCTTTGGGCTTTCGCTCGCGACAACGGTGTCCCCTTCAGCAACCAGCTCGGCCGAGTAAGTAGCAGTACTCCACCCAAACAAATATAGCTAACAGCATGCAGGTTCATGAATCGTCCGCGCTTCCTTTATACTCCATCCTCGTCTGCACAATTACATCCCTCCTCCTTGCCCTCATCAACATCGGAAGCAGCGCCGCGTTCAATGCTATCGTATCGATCACCACAGCTTCCTTCTTCACTTCATATGCAATCCCGACTGCCATGTTGCTACACAAACGTCTCCGCAACGATCCCGTTAAAGACAATATTCATTGGGGACCATGGAAGATGGGTCCAATTCTGGGTCCCGTGGTAAATGTCTGTGCATTGATCTACTCTGTCATTGCCATGTTCTTCAGCTTCTGGCCATCAACTGCGACGGTTACTTTGCAGACCATGAACTGGAGCGCGCTGATCTGGGGCGGTGTTATTATCTTCAGTGTTGTCTTCTACGTTGTGAGAGGCAGGCACAACTACAAATGGCCAATTGTCGACCCCATTCGACGAAACCAGTAGGCATCTTGGGGAGGGACGGAAAGTATACGGACAAGAAGCATGCTTTTTGGCTTTGATTTGCCAACCATATGTGCGTTTCTCGTAGTTGAACGGGAATATATCTACTTGTACTGTAAATCCTCACCATTAACAATGATTGTGATACCTCAGTTCCATGATCCATCGTTAACATGACCACTTATAAACGCCAAATTATTCGGTCTTGTTTTCGTAGTATCGTAGATTATCAAAGATTCAAGTAGAACTCAGGAGACAAGCTCACTCTGAGATCCACTCACACCCTAATCAAGCATTTGCGGACCTTTCCTCCAAGTTCCACACCAGCACCCACACCAGCACCACAATCCCCACGAAATTCTCACGTCTCACAGCACGGTCCATGTCCATGGTCAAGGACTCCGGGATATTCTCCAATTGGCAAACTCACAAGGGCCCAGAAGCCACGCCTCTTCGGCTGGAAGGTTGCACAATTCTCCACCCGCGTCGATTCGCCAAGCAACCCCCCACGCAAGAAACAAACTGACACATCCCAAGCCCTCGCATCAACCAAAAGAAACACTCCACTCTGCCCGCACGCAATGGATCCCTCACCGACAAACGGGACGGGAAGAGGAGCCCCGCCCCTTGCTAGTTTGTAATCTCTTAGTATTGCTGCAGAATTATATTGAAGATAGGTAGGGGAAGGAGATATTCCCTCCGCAGGTCTAGATCCTCCGTTCTCAGAGTTATCCCGTACAGAAACTCAATCCACAATGTCGCAAACCTTCGCAAGGGAATAAACCATTTGACAGCTGCAGGATGCCAGGAATGATGCTTACAAGATCCGACACCTCCGCAGCTACAGTACTGTACCTTTTGCTAGGATTGAGTTTAGCCCCTCATCCACCTGCTGTCCGAACCTTGAACAAAATTTTAGGTTTGGGCACCACTTCCCCGTTTCTGCAGACGGGAACGGTCGGAGTCCAGTTCTTCCTGTGCCGTTTATCCTAGCACAACAGACTAGTGCTGTGCCGTTTGTCGAGGATATATTTGATTGATGGCAGGCTTTTGGTGCTCAAGCTCCGGAGTATAGAACCCGCGAAGGAGCGAAACGAGCTATCGTCGCCATCTTTCAAATCATTGTCGAATGAGATCCTGTAGGAGCATCAATATCAAGCCATTGACTGAAGAGGCACGAGGAGGTTTCGACAAGGAGTACGTAATTTACGCCGGACTCTAAACCCTGGTTGGCTCTTTGCAGTTGCACCATTCCTTTTATGCACTTGAGACTTGCCAGAGACACGGGAGCTGCCTGGCCTATCTACATATGAAGCTTCCAAGATTCATCACAGGCGAGTTTCTAAACAATCGTACCTGGAAACTAGCAAGTTCTATTCAATTCACAGCTGAGATCTTGTGAAAGCAAGTCAAGAAAGTCTTTACGTCACAGTGACGATTCACAGCCAAGGGCTAAGCAGAAAGTTGCAAAGATGGGGAGATTGTTGTTGCTTCCCGCCGAGGTGTCTGATCTTGCCGAGATCCTGGAAGGTCAACGACTAGCTTTCAGTGACCCCGTTGAGCCCTTCTTCTTCGCTCTATTCCCTGAGACGGAGAGGGAGGAGAGGTTTGAGGAGCAGGTCAAGAGGACGGAAGCGTGGTGGTTAGGTGACCCGAGTGCAAAATACATGAAAGTTGTTGATGAAGAGACCGGTGAGTTGTGTTCCAGGAGGACCATTTTATTGGTTCGTAGAATCATTGTTTGCTGATCATCGTACACAGGAAAAATCATCAGCGCGGCAAAATGGTGTATCTACGAAACACCCCTCACTGAGGAGCAGATGAAAGAGGAATTGACGGTCGATTGGCATCCCGATGAAGAATCCAATCAGTGGGCGCAACATATCATCCGAAGCGTCCACTCCCACCGTCTCCGACGTACCAAAGGTGGAGTCTGCTGCGGTATGCCATATCTCCTCTCCCTACACACCTTCCAGGCTGATCCGATCCAGTTCTCGACATGATGTCCACCCATCCCGACCACCACCGACGCGGGGCAGGAAAGATGCTCGTACAGTGGGGATGCGATATAGCAGATAAGATGGGCGTGGAAGCTTTCATCGAGGGGACATTCATAGCTAGACGCTTGTATGAGAGCTGTGGATTCGTTGCGACGCCTACGGATTGGATATTTGTAGATGTGCCGGAGAAGTTGAAGCATAAGCCGCAGATCAAGTACTACTTTTTCGAAAGACAGCCAAAAGCTAAGGTTGTAGAGGTTGAGAAGGATGTGGTGAAGGTTGGAGTCAGGGAAGCTGTTGTGGAGGAAGCTTGATTGAAAATTGGATCCTGTTTCAGTGATGAATACTAGAGCTACATACAATTATATCCTTTGATCAATACTGTGTTTCAATTCGGGATATCTTTGGAGCTGTGATCTGTTTGTCGGGATATGTCGCTTAAATATAGGTAGTACAATAACAGAAATTTGAATACTGGAGCTGATCCCCATCACGCGAAATCTCGCTTAAATTTCAACACCACAACAAACAAGACTTTTCGCAATCGCTGAAAATTGTGAAGTAGAAGACACCTCTGTAGGCCCCCAAATCCACCTGTTACAAATCTTCAAATAACTAATCTCCCATCACAAGACGTCTTTCAAGGAGTCGGCACTTGCAAGGTAGCGTGTGCGGCGAGAGAAACTGCGGTCCGTGGTGAAAAATGTGCTGGAGCAGAGAGACAGTACGGTCACAGACAGAAGGATGAAGGCCGAGGTTCCGGTTCTAGCAAGGGGAACATTAACTTGGTGATAGCATAGATGAGATTAACAGCTGTTTCCTGGTCAACGCGTGAACTTGCAGAAAGGCTAGCCGCAGCCTCTTATTACACCAGCAAATCTAGATGGGAGACCAAATCGACGAAAGTAACCCTATTTAGACCTACTGAAGAGTTGTAAGTTTTTAATGAATGGATGAGTGAGAAGTTCGTGCCGCACTGCTGATGAAACCATTTGGTGCCAGCAATATTTGTTCGCAACGATCCAAGTAAACGGTCGAAAGACAATATCTACTAGCAAACTGTAGTCAAAACGGTAAAACCAAAGGCCAAATATTCTTTCAATAATGTTTTGGTGTGTCCCGATATCCTGTCTCGAGCTTACTAACTGGATCAAGTGAAGCTCCCATGATTTGAGCTTTCTGGTCAGCTCCCAACAGTGAACAAGTGGAAGTGTGGACAGTTGCGACCCAGTGCCATAAGACCCTCCCCTCCCCTCCCCTCCCTCAAGTTCATTCTGTTTTGTCCTTGCTTAATATCTGCACTTTTGCTTAAAGTCCTCCACTCGGCCATTTTAAGTCTCGTCAGGTAGTTTCTATCCTTCATGACCCTCCAAAGCTACTGATCCGTCTGTACAGGATTTTCTCAGCCGCTATTTGGGCTTCAGTCGGCTGGCGTGAGGATACGGTAGAACTGGTATGTGCAATCATAGCTGCGAGGTCTGCATTACCTCCCTGTGAACTGTAAGAATTGAGACCTACTAGTTAATGAACATGGTATGACTTACACTGTATCTTTTCCCCAAGCTTTCTGTCGCCACTGGTCGACCGGAAACAAGTTGAGCAGCAAAGGCCAGACTGAGGATGAGTGCAATGAGGTGCATTTTAAACGTATGAGTACCTGTCTGGCCAGCAGAGAGCTGATCAAACTCGCAGAATTGGTCTTTAGAGAGTTTCTAATTGGGGTAATGAGGGAATGATGGATGACAGAATGGAAAGTGAGCAAGGAGGTGGGAGTTGATATGTATGTATACTTCCATTTATGTCGACGTAACCAGCAACTCGTCTCAGCCCTCGTGGATCTCCGAGAGGACGATCGACTATAAGACAACATGACAAAAACATCCATCAATTCCCAGCGAGTAAAAATGGATCACCAGGGGTGATGCTTACCAGACTGGCAAGAATAGGCTGCTGACAGGGTAGCATCTCCACTTCGGAGCTGTCATTGTGGACCTCCGCGAGACGATTAATGCTTGATTGACAATGCAGATATGGAGCTGCAGATCAATGAACGGACTGCATGCATCCTGGGCGCCTCTGATGGATCTTGATATAAGATGATACCGATTTAGATTTGAGACTCGCCCTTTGAATGTTCCATTCAGCAACGGAAATATTGTACTTTGCCTAGAAACAGTATGGGTTCCTCAGAAGAGCCAAGAATTCCTACTAGAATTGGATTGAGTTGAGGAATGCTGTTCAACTTCGAGTGATTCTATTCAAGTTGTCTTCGTCAGACACACTTCTCAGCCACCAGAGCCTGCGCATATCGTCGTTTGTGACGCGTCAGGTCCCACTTCTAGTCGTAACGCCCGATGCTTCAGTGTCTGAAATATCAAAATCCTCGGTGAGGTTGTTTCAGTGACTCGATAATCTTGGAACAAATCGTGAAGATGATAAACAGATGAATCATTATACAAATTTCTGAAAATCGTTCTTGGGTTCTGAACTTTTGATTCGGGTTAGTTGATCGTCGGCTAACGGATTCATCCAACCTGGAGTATTTAGGTCTGCGACATTCTCATCATCTCACTCATCCTGGGGCTGATGGCATTTTAGCTCTTCTGGGTTAAAATAATCAGAAAGCTACCTAACATGGTGCAGAAAACGATATGCCAAGTCATCCACCGAACACGTGCTTTGAATCACATGTATCAAGGCTTCAGCAAAGTGGTTAGATTGCTTGATAGAGTCTTTTACAAGATTTGGTCTTCCATAAGATTCACAGACGGAGTACCTATGGTCCGGTGTTGTTATTCCCCTCCAGGAAGGTCCAACCCAGACGCTGCCGTAAACCCTCGGCTCGGCTGCCTCGCTTCAATGCAAAACATCATCATCGGCCATCCTCTACACTTACATTGCCAATCAAACGCCGAAATTCAAAGCCATAGTCATCCGATAGGCTCGATAGCCTCTTTTGTACTCGGATGTAAGACCAACCTTCTTTATTTATGTGTTACAGTACTCTACGTGTGGCAATCTTTCCACTCGAGCGCGTTCTACCCCGCTTATTGTAACCCCACCTTCAACCCTCCGGTCTATTCCCGACATAATTTGACATCACTGTTTTGCCTCACTTCCATCACTTCCTTATTCTTTAAAGATATCCCTCTGTCATTTCCAACAAGCAAATAACCCGATTCAAAATACTGAAACTTTGCAACAATGGCCACCGAGCTTCCCTTTCAAGTGAGTGGATGAGACATGGATGCGAATGCAAGGCTACACAAGGCTGACAACCGCAGATCAAAAACCCTGCCATCTTCAAGGACAAGTCCCTTGTGAACGGCGAGTGGGTTGAAGCCAAATCTGGAAAGAGGTTCGATGTCGTAGGCAAGTCTTTTCGCTCCTTTGCCGTTCTGTCAGAGCACAACCTGACTGACTGTTCTCTCAGATCCTGGCAGCGGCAAAGTTTGGGCGTCAGCACCAGACAACAATGCCGACGATGTTGATGCTGCTGTTAAGGGGGCTCACGAAGCTTTCAAGACTTATAGCAAAGTCAACCCCAGAACCAGGGCACAATGGCTTCTGAAGTGGGATGCTCTCATCCGCGAGAACAGAGACGACATTGCCAACATCGTGACTTACGAGACTGGAAAGCCTCTTTTTGAATCCCAAGGTGAACTGGACTACGCTCTAGGTTTCACATGGTGGTTTGCAGGCGAGGCGGAGAGGATCACAGGAACCATCCAAACCCCAGCCGCACCAGGACGAAGAGTCTTCACTGTGAAGCAGCCGATCGGAGTTACCGCTGCCTTGGTGCCATGGAACTTCCCAATTGCTATGATTCTGCGAAAGGCCAGCGCGGCCTTTGCTGCTGGATGCACGATGATTGTTAAGCCTTCTCCGGAAACCCCACTCTCGGTCCTGGCTTTGGCAAATCTTGCTCAGCAGGCCGGATTCCCCAAGGGTGTTTTCAGCGTTCTGACCACGAGTTTGGAAAATACCCCACCTTTGAGTGAAGCCCTTTGCCGTCACCCACTTATCAAGAAAGTTACCTTCACCGGTTCTGTAAGTCCGCAAGTGGTGAATTTTAACTTCGGAGCTGACAAATTCTCAGACGAGAGTTGGAAAGCTGGTTGCAAAGCTATGCTCGGACGGATTGAAGAAGGTCACACTTGAATTGGGTGGAAACTGCCCATTCTTGATCTTCGATGATGCCGATTTGAACCAAGCAGCAGATGGTAAGCAAGCATACTCTCTGAATCCGATTTCGAACCAGTACTCACGCCCGTGTAGCGCTTATGGCTCTGAAGTGGCGTCATGCAGGTCAAGCATGTATCACTGCAAATCGTGTCTACGTTCAAGCCGGTGTCTATGACAAGTTCGCCGAAATCTTCAAGGAAAAGACTTCCAAGTTGGTTGTAGGACACGGTGCGGAGAAGGGAACGACTATGGGACCTGTCACCACAGAGAGAAGTCTCGACAAGGCTCTTAACCAAGTCAACGATGCTAAGAAGCATGGAGGTCAAGTTGTTCTTGGTGGTGGAAAGGTTTCTGGTACTACCGGATACTTCTTCGAACCAACCATCATTTTGAAGGCGACGAAGGAGATGTTGATCACCGAGGAGGAAACATTTGCTCCTGTTTTGGCTCTGTATTCATTCGAGACGGAACAAGAGGCTGTTGAAGCTGCCAACAATACCAGCGTAAGTGTTAATTTTGGAGTTTTAAAGTAACGAGGTTCACTGACGGCAATTGATGCAGATGGGTCTCGCTTCATACTTCTTCACCAAGAACGTCGACCGCACTTGGAGACTTTTGGAGAACCTGGAGGCAGGTATGATCGGCATGAACACAGGTATGTTTCCTAGCCTAAGCACTTGATATGTTAGTACTGACCACATGCAACAGGTAATTCCTCGGCAGCCGAATCACCATTCGGAGGCATTAAGGAGTCGGGATATGGGAAGGAGTCCGGAAAGGACGTTGCTATCAATGAGTATTTGATCACAAAGACAGGTACTTTGACACTCGACGGCCACTTTTAAGCAGCCAGTCAATGAGAGGAAAATGAAGTGAAGAAGGGAGGATTTGCTATTGTTACTTATGACAAGCCATGGCTTCTGTATGAATTGCTTCGCTTCGCTTCTTCCATGAATCTCTGACGACGCGTGTAACGGACGTGTTGACCAAGTCTTTCTCTCATGTGAAAGGGGGTTCTCGGTGATCTTCTCAATTCTCGGGACTCTCATCTGGAGCCTCTGGAGCCTTTGGAGCCCACGAGTGTGGAAATGCCTCGGCTTATATGATATCTTGAGATCTCATTGGTCTCTATTGCCCCCCAAAGCAGGAGCCTATGTTCGCATGGCAAGCCTCCCCTGTTCCCCCGCGTCCCCGCTAATTTCAAGCCGCGGCAGATCTGACACACTTGACTCCATTTGGCATCCTTGACGCAGCTCTCTGAGGTCAACTTCTAAATATCTATATAAACTTATGTTGGTCTCTCTCACTTCTATTGTTACGGATCATTTTTCTCGTACTATCTGTTCTGTATATTCACGATGACTTCGTCAAAGATATCACCAGTGCGAGTCCTCACTGCGCCCATTCGCTTCGCGCTCTTTGATCCCCGTGGAACAGCAGCCATACTCCTAGCTGCTATCTACTATCCCGACAAGCTTCGAAGTATACTTCCCACATACTTCCACTCATGGCTATCCTCGCCGGGCTTCATCCGGGCTCTGACGGGTCTTCTCGGGCTCGGGGTCGTGCGCGGCCTCAACCGCAAGCTCTCGCAGTACGTCGCGAACAACTGGAAGGGCGATGCAAAGTTTATCAAGAGCCAGGAAGTGGTCCTGATCACTGGCGGTTCGAGCGGAATCGGAGAGCTGATGGCACAAGACTTTGCCAAGCGGGGTGTGAAAGTCGTTGTTATGGATCTCCGCCCGCCCAAGAGCCCTTTTCGTAAGTTTTTGGTTTTGGTTTGATGCGCGCGCGGCATGACCGGACAGAGTAACCCGGCTGACCTGTCATGTTTTTTTTTTTGGGTGAAGCTTCCGGCATTCATTTCTATCAGTGCGATGTCACGTCCTCTTCCGATATTAGCGCTGCTGCAGCGGAGATCAGAAAGGCTCACGGTGATCCTACCGTCCTTATCAACAATGCGGGCATCGGCACGGGTCTGTCCATCATGGACGAGACGGAGGAGAGGATTAGATTGACTTTTGAGGTTAATACCATGGCCCACTTCTGGATGACAAAGGAGTTCCTCCCTGCGATGATCAAGAAGAACCATGGTCATGTAGTGACCATTGCGTCGATGGCCAGTAAGTGATTTCTCAGCGACTCGAAATAAAGCTGGACGATAGAGTTCTGGTTGGTACTTTGGTAACGCGGCTGCTTACCTTGACTGTTAGGTTATCTTGTCCACGCCCTGAACGTCGATTACTCTTGTTCAAAGGCAAGTGCTCTTGCTTTCCACGAAGGCCTCGCGTCGGAGTTACGATCTCGGTATAAGGCGCCAAATGTGCGCACCACGTAAGTCATCGTCACCATCTAAGCCCACCTACTCTAACAGAGTTCCCAGCGTTGTAAACCCAGCCTGGGTTAGAACGCCACTTATAGAGAAGTTGACATCGGATCCAAGATTCAACGATCCGGTGCTCGAGGCAGAAGACGTCTCGAGCGCCGTCGTCGCCCAAATCCTCAGCGGCCGCGGAGGGCAGCTGGTCTTGCCTCGAACTATGAATGGTGTGACTACCATCCGTGGGTGGCCCTCATGGCTTCAGATTTTGTTGAGAAATATTCTAGCCGATCGCTTCATGGATGAGGACTTCAAGGGTCTCCAGTCGTAGTGGCGAGAAGATGATGAGGCGAACATTAGATTGACTTGCCTAGAGTTTTTGAGTTTCTCCTTTGAGTTTTTCCTGGCGAAAGGTGCCTGTTCATGTGCTTTTATGGTTGTAGACAAGGTGTAATAATAGATGGGTGCTATCTGAGTGCGTCAAGGCCAGCCTGAGATCAAAGCTCCTAAGTAATCAACCGCCATGCAAACAAAACGGTTTAACTGGCCGTGGTACTCGAGTATGGTGTGAACAGCCCAGGTGAAGCTTGAACCGAGCCTGATGTGTGTCTCGGACACTCGGATTGTGAACAATGAATGGACGAGTCTTGAACCCGACTCTCAATCCGACTTCCTCGTTGGTCGATGGCACTTGGTCCAGACCTCGTTGTGGCACGAGTACACTTTCAACAAAAGGCTATCTCTGACGAAGGTCGGATTCCGGGATGCCCTCCTGCAGATCCGGAGGCAGGCATTCTTCCCAAGCCAGGGTCTTGATAGCGGGGTGCTCGGGAATTCATGCTTGCTGTGGTTAGAGTGGTTAGACCAGACAGACTGTTGTGAGGGGGATGCCTCCAGACTGGCTCGCATTGAATTGCCATCGAGTCCACCACAGCCAAACAAACGTTGCATCCAAAAAACGATGAGATCATGCAAGGTAGCACGGCCTCCTTTTTCTCACCGAGACAGATCTCTGGGTCAGCCAATTAGAGTGTGTATGGCGGAATTCTCCTCAGCCCTCAAGAAGTTATTGCAACCGTGCCTCCAGCCCATGCTTCGCTAAGCTGACAGCGACAGGCGAGCAGGGTTGGGACCTCAGCCTCAACTTCTCACATCGCGCGTTTGCCGCGATTTTATATTGAAACCCCAGCCGGCCTTGCCCAAAACCCCGAACTCTCGACTCCCGCTGTTCTACATCCCGTTATCAAGTCCGACAAAGTTTTGGGTCTCTTGCCAATAAGACTTGATGTGGCTAACTAACTTACTAGGAGTTCCTGTCTGGTGTTGAGTTGCCGCTGATCATGCAAAGAAAGCTGTTTCTCCTTTGCTTAGCCTCGCCACCAGGAGGAGGCAAGCTTACAAGCGTGAGCCGCGATATGCAGGAACCTCCTCGTATGGTCTCTGCCACCGACGCCCAGATCGTTCGAATGGGACTGAGTGAACCCCATCCATGCCCATCCTTGCTGATCCCATCAGCCCGTTGGGTTCGAGCTCCACATTGGCACTGTCATCGCGTCCTTTTTGTACTTTGCATCGTCGTTTCGTAGGAAGTGGGCTTCCACTCGGGATCGTTTCCTGCCTGATAGCCAGGAACTTGGTCGATGAACCTGTTCCAACGTTCTCGGAGGGGGTAGCCGGCTGTGAAATGTGACAAGCCGCCTGAAGAGAGCCCGCTCATAAGAGGGTGCACCCCGAAGCCGCCGTTCGGCAAATGATGAGAGATGCGGAATTTTCCTTTTACTCATACAAAAGAGTTTGAGAGATGGAAAGTTTGTTTTCTGTTACCTTTTTAGCATATATTGCATCTACGTTATTCACTCTTTCCCCCTACCGAGACATGATGAATAACTTCTCTGGCACGAACTTGCTTGATCCACTCCAAGTAGATAAAGACCTCAGATTTCACCTCAAAAACCTCATCATGTCAAACAAAGCTCTTTTCAACGTTCAAGGACATCACACCAATCACTTTTCTTTACATATCAACAACATGTTGCTCGTTGCCGCAATCTTCCTGCTCATCTTGGCTTTAGCCGTCATTCTTGCTACTCAACGTCTTCCCTCCCTCCATCCATGGACACGATGCTGGCAACAGACCTCCCTCCGAACAACCAAACAACCACCATGTGACGCCGAGACCAAGATCCTTCAAGACGTCAAGCCCTACCAATTCCCCGCCATGAAAGAGCGAACTCATTCCCGAGTGGCAATGGGACTTAAACGTCTGGACGAGTCAAACTGGCTCACACTCGATTCAAACTACCTCCCAGAACATGCTCTTCGTCTCAACTTCCTCGCCACATGTCGTTCAAATGTCATAGAATGCCTTCCAGGCTCTGAAGCCGCTTGCCAGGAAGTCCTCAACATCGTCACTTCCTTCCTCTCAACACGATTCCCCCAACACTTTGCCATTATCTCCTCACCATCAGGGCCGAAGATCATCAACCACCTCACAGATGAAGTCTATCCTATTGGACCCTCATGTCCCAACCCCTTAGAAGTAGCCGCCAAGCTCTCCATGGAAGACTTCAACATTCTCTTGAGAAATCCCGAGACAGGAGAATATCACCTCCAAGCTTCCGCCACCCTATTTCCCGCCGGATGGAAATTGCAGGAGAGAATCGGTACCACCATGGCGAATCTACACAAGCCCGTTCCTGGATGGAAGCAGAATCTCGGCAGCAGTGTAAACAGGTTCGTCATCTCCCTTCTTATCTGCAGAACTGTTTACTAATAGTAACA
This sequence comes from Leptodontidium sp. MPI-SDFR-AT-0119, assembly GCA_020726505.1. Classification (NCBI taxonomy): domain Eukaryota; kingdom Fungi; phylum Ascomycota; class Leotiomycetes; order Helotiales; family Leptodontidiaceae; genus Leptodontidium; species Leptodontidium sp. MPI-SDFR-AT-0119. The sequence continues at coordinate 558,763 of JAHLEZ010000017.1, forward strand.
CTAGATATTTCGATCACCTTTCCCACAAAACAGCTATGGAACGCACGAATGTCTTTATACAGACAACACCCCATCTCTTCCAAGACGCTCCTGAGAGCGCGCCAAACATCGTCCTCACCATCGACGACCTGAAGATCAGAAGAGAACGACAGACGTTCACACGCTTAGAACACAGCGGAGCCGTGTTATTCACTGTCAGGACTTTCATGGAGCCCTTGACTCAACTGGGAGATGATGAGTTGAGAGCTCTGAGGAGTCAGGTGTTGGGGTGGGAGGAGGAAGTTAGGGTTTACAAGGGTGGTGACATCTGGGGCCCGCTCTTGATGGAATTATGCGAGGAGAGATTAGGACCCGTTGAGGTCAAGACGGAGTGTTGATGTCTGTGAGTGAGTGGCTCTATACGTCAGGCGTTCCGAGAAATGGGGTTGGGAACATTAGGTAGGAGTTCAAGGGAATGCTAGGGAATGCTAGGGAATGCTAGGGAATGCCAGGCCCAACCAAGGAGGGAACTATTATACCACCATTTGATTTATGGACAAACAAACAAGGGGTTGGGCTTTTAATTTTTTCTTTCTTTTTCAAAAAGGATAAAGACAAAACGGGATACTCAAAATATAGCTAGAGCGATCGATATATGAGCTTAGATATAATCCAACGCTGGTTTTCCTCACAATTTTGCTATTCATGTCCCTCTTTCCGTACGGTCTAGATCTCTGATCTCTCATGCAGTACCTAGGCGAGACTCTCGGAGCGATATATCCCTCGAGGTCGATTCTACTGAATCGCATAATTAGTAAACAATCCTATCCTCGAGTCAATACTCAATCGTGCATGAACCCAACCAGGAGGAACCTCTCTCGTGAAACAAACCAACAGCTACCCACAAAAATCCCACCAGGATGCAGCTCCAAGCGCTGTCAGTGCTCCAGGCGCTCTTCGCGCTCCCAGCCACCGAGAGCTCCGATTGCAAAGCCCTGTCGCGGGGTCGATGGACCAGGTTCCCCGCTGGCCGCTGGGCAAGTTTGCCGAGACTTGAGCTGAGCTCCAGCTGTGCTCGCGTTCACGCTCACTTCACCGAACCCCTCGTTTACAGAGGTACGTATTGGATTGTGAAGCCGAGGGAAGCCGAGCAGCAAGCATACATATGAGATACGGACTGTTGCCAAGGTACAGTAGTAAACTCTATATCTATCATACGTATACCATCCTAGTCTTACATCCGAAACAGATCCCACTTCTTGTCTCGCACCTGACAGACAGATAATCTATTTCGGCCTTCCTTGAACGAAAGTCTACTTTGGGTGTGGCGTGGTGTTTGTGTGTATGTTTGTGTCTAGAGGAAGACAAGTCTTTGGGTTATTGTGATCCAATCGAAACCAAACGACGGGAAACGGATACGAAGGACGAAGGAGGTGAGGTGTTGGATGGTGGTGGCGTGGCTACATACCTTACCAAAGTACCTGCTGACGACGGGTCCAGTGAAAAATGAGACATCAAGATCGGAAGAGAGCTATTCGGATAGCAGGTTCGTGACCTCTCATCTTCTATCTTTCCCTTTCCCTCCCTCTATTCAGTAGTCTGCAGACGGGTCTCCTCCAGTACAGGGTTATCCGACCAACCAGTAAATAAATCCCCTTGCCCTAGGAGCGGAATGGATGGCTCCATTTACAGACCCATTGAATAAAGGCAGTAGGGAAGAGATTGATCTCTCCAAAAGTCCGAAAGTACCGTATTGACAAGCCCACTACCACAGGAGCATCGGGTAGTGCCTCAGACCGCCGCCATGCTTTCGCCTCCCTGGCTGCAAACTACCCCTCTGACCCGGTAGACGTGATAATCGGGGATGTGAGTCCTCCCCCTCCCCTGTCTCTCTACAGTATCCACCTGCAGCTAACATAGCTAACAATGGGGCAACAGTGGATGTCTGAAGCGAATATGACTTCGCTTGCAGTGAAATCGTCTGCAGCAAATCCAGGTTCAAGCTCGGATTCAGATTCAGATTCGGGTTCAAGTATAAATACGAATACAGGCGACGTGGCTTATGAGCGGACATTCCTCTCGTCCTTATCTCCAGCTCTAGAGAATATCGTGAAGTATGGGATTAAAGTCGCGGTCAATGCCGGTGGATCCGATACGGAAGGGCTGTGGAGAGAGGTGGTGCAGATGGCGAAGAGGAAGGGGATAGAAGGACGAGTGAATGTTGCGTGGATAGAGGGCGATGATGTGCTTGGTATTGTGAGGGAGAAATTGAATTGTTCTTCTTCGCGAGGGGAGGGGAGGAGTAAATGGCAGAGGATGCGGAATGCGGAGATTAAAGAGGGGAGGTTGAAGGGTTGGAAAGTATTTGATGCGTGGATGGAGGGGGCCGAGGTTGGGGATGACGTGAGGGCTTTTCTTGCAGAGGAGAAGGAGAGAGAAAAGAATGGGAGTCGGAGTGAGGATTGCGAGAATCTTTGCACGGGGGAGAAACTTCGGGATTGGGCGTTCAAGGATGAGATTATCGGCGCGCAAGCCTACCTTGGTGGGATGGGTATTGCGAAGGCGTTTAGAGAGGGTGCGGATATTGTTGTTTGTGGGAGGGTGTCGGATGCAAGTCCTGTTATTGGAGCTGCTGCTTGGTGGCATGGATGGGAGGCTGATGATTTCGAGGCGCTGGCTAAGGCATTTGTTGCTGGACATATGATTGAATGCTCGACCTACGTTTGTGGTGGGAATTTCAGCGGATTCAGAGATCTCGAAGCGAGTGGTAAAGGGGGGTGGTTGAACCCCGGATTCCCAATTGCTGAGATTGGGAAAAGTGGTGAGGTGGTAATCACGAAACAGAAAGGGACTGGTGGAACAGTGAGCGTAGACACATGCAAAGCACAGCTGTTGTATGAGATTCAAGGGCCGTGGTATTTCAACAGTGATGTTACGGCTGTGTTGGAAGACATCGCATTTGAGCAGCTAAGTACAGACCGCGTTGCCTTAACAGGCATAAAATCTCAACCTCCACCGCCAACAACAAAAATCGGCATTACTGCGAGAGGCGGCTTTCAGGCCGAGGTGCACTATTTCTTGGTCGGGCTTGATATTACAACCAAAGGTGAGATGTTGGAGAGGCAGATACGGGATGCCTTAGGAGATACAAGCAGGTTCCATGTCCTGAAGTTCACACTGAATGGTACTGCGGCGGAGAATCCAACAGACCAAAATTCGGCCACGGTCGATTTCAGAATCTTTGCCCAGGCTAGGAAGATGAAGGATATCTCGACCGACAAATTCCTCAGGCCGGTTATCGATCTGATCATGAGCACGTATCCTGGAGCGACGTTCCATCTCGATATTCGTCAAGGATTCCCAAAGCCAGTCCAAGAGTACCACGTAGCGCTCTTGCCGCAGTCTGATATCCGCCAGGTCGTACACATGCACGACGGAAAGGATTTTGGGATCGAGCCTCCGAGAACAACCAAAGTGTTTCCAACACAGCAGCCGAGTCAGGCTTCGACTGCTGTCGCTGTGAGAGATTTAGGCGAGACGGTTCGTGGACCATTGGGCTGGCTCGTACACGCGAGGTCTGGTGACAAAGGCTCCAACGCCAACGTTGGATTTTGGGTAAGACATCAAGACGAGTACGACTGGCTCCGATCGTTGTTGAGTGTCGATGCCATGAAGGAGCTTTTGGCAAAAGAGTACAACGGAAAGAAGATTGTATGTCGCTTTCGCTTGCGGTCCAGCCATGCTAATAATTCCAGGACCGATTCGAGTTACCGAATATTTGGGCCGTCCATTTCCTACTCCATGATCATCTCGATCGAGGAGTGAGTTGCTCAAGTACTTATGATTTCTTAGCGAAGAATGTTGCCGAGTTCCTACGAAGTCGATACGTCGATTTGCCAAAACGATTTCTGAATCGCGGAAAGCTGTAAATGTGTCGGATTGCGAGCAGGCTCCAAAGAAAGATTCCTGAAATACACCCGGTCAATGTTTCTCTGACACAAGTGTTGCCTCGTCACTGTCCGCCAGGCTCTCCGCGTACGGATTGTCAAGGTCGCTTTTGGCGAGGCTGATCACAAATCCTTGTACGCCCATAGCAATTCGGTATCCAGCCAGGCCAAGCAGGGCGATTATGACCAGAATGAGGTTGATTATCGCTAGGAATACCAAAGGGATCGTGTGCCATAGTTGAACCCGTCTTAGGGGGCATCCTCTTGGTTTTGTGGTGTCAGCATCCCCATCGGCTTGGAACATGCCGGTCATGATGAACCGAAGTGGACATTTCTTTGGCCCGGGTGGAGGAACAACAACGGTGTCTGTTGAAGATGATGATACTGATTCGGTGTCGGTGTCTTTGTCTTTCTTGCTCTTCTTGCTCTGCGAGCTCTGCGAGATGATGATATCCGAATGCCTCCGGGCACGGGAGTTGGCGTAGTGCTTTTCTTTCTTGGACGAAGCCATGCTTGAACTCGGAAGACTGGACATCTAATGTGCTTCCAGGCGTAGGTAAATGGGGGTGATATAGCCAGCGATGGGCTCTGGAACTCGTCATGGATTCAGCTGCGGGGTTGTCGGGTGATACGAGCAGGCGCATTATATAAGACTCGGACTATCATTAAGTCTTAGTGTCTGATGATGCCTGAAACAAAAAGAAGCCAAGTCCAGTGACCACCTAGATTCCATAAGGCTGTCACATCGTAATCTTGTGTGTGTGAGATAACCAAACTCAAACCAGGTCCTAGATGTGCGGCCCGGGCAGTCGTATGCGACGTGGCAGCAATTGACCAGCTTTCCACCCACCATCAGAACATCAACGGCTCGTGAAGAAGTTTCAGCAACAGTTCGATCAAGCTCGAGATCCTGGAAGTTGGAACCCCACGTTCCCGTGGGCTTGCAGCGACCAATGATCGGGAAGATGTTGGGGTGGTGGTGAGAGCTGCTGCAAGCCTTCGATTGGGCTCTCCAACAATAGCTGCCCAACCATATGACTCGCTATTAATTCAAGGTACATCAACATCACTATTCGACAATGGATGAAGGTGGGTACGAGCTGTGGTCCACTCGGACAGCTCCCCATAATCGTACAGGATGGAGATGGCTTGAAGAGCTGAAGCTTTGGTATCTTTGAGGGAAAGGTAGCTTGATTGCTAAGAACCCGGGCTTTCGGACTACGCCAAAGCTCACAGAATGGAAATCTCCATAGCTTTTCTTGCGACTTTGTTAAGTGAGCCTAGATGTTGCCTCGATATGGCTGCTTGGATCGTCCACTAACTTGCTGATGTAAGAGCCCGGCAATAGCATGAGCAAGAGATTTATAAGAGAGAAAGAATGAACGAATAGAGACTTTATAACATATGGAGCATCCTGACCTGAAATGACTACACATATTGAAAAGAGGAAGTGCTTGTTTTGGTTTGTTTGTTGCTTTCGCGACGTTGGAGCACATCGAAGCTTGGAGCTCAGGCCACCCAACGGTCCTTGCTTCGGCAATCAGGGACGTCACTGGTTGAGTTGAGCTTGAGCTTGAGCTTCATCTCCAACCCCTCATGAGCATTTCTACAGCACCAAAATAACGGCAACGACACCTGCACACCTCTACTAAATCTGCACTGCTCTGGCAGAGCATCCAAGTCTCGCCATGGTGCTTGAAAATGCCTCGGAATCAAGTGGACAGGATTCGTTCCAAGACAGTGCACCCTCATCAGACGACGACCCATACGCCAGCTCGAATTCCGGCGGACAGAACACAGCTAGCACTTACAAAGTCGACACCAGCAAGCTACCTAAGCCTCTACCATTCGTCGGTGCATTAGTCGGGTATACCGACGAGTTGATGTCGAAAGCTCTTACAGCGAAGATAGCGAATGGTTCACAGATTCTACACCGGCCGCTCTCACAGGAGGAAGTCGATGCATTCGCCTACTGGACTGCGAAGCAGGTATCCATACTGTCATATGGGGTGCCTATTGGAATTGGCGGAGGATTATGGAGGTGTTACACTACGGCAGATACATTTCGAATGCCATTCTACAAACCGAACCTCGAGACGTTCAATTCGCAAGCTTTCCCTCCAAAACTGGCCATTTTGAAGGGTAACAACGCCTTCTACGCATGGCATGCTGTCAGAATGGCCTTATATGGCGGGTTGGGTCATATGCTTGGACAATTGTTCTTTGGTTCATATTCCATGACTGTTGCCACTGTAGGGGAATTGGGAGATAAGAGGCTAAAGCCGTTCATAGACGCGGTTAAGGCGCAGGCTGCGAAACAGAGGGGTTCCTTACCGAATACTTCAGGGCAGCCTGGAATAGGACAACAGCAAGGGGCCGGTGTACAGAGTAGACAGCAAGATGATGCAATTCCAGGGAGTATGCCGACAGGAGAGCAAAGCCCCGACCCAAGCTGGGGAAGTATGAGCGAGAACAAACAACCAGCAGCACAGCCAAAACGATGGCCTCAGTCGAGACCTGTACCTGCACCTGCATCAACGCCAGTGGAGGAGAGCTCTGATCAGCCCTTTGGCATATTCGACGACGCTTCACCTACAGGCGGACAAGGTGTACAGGCAGATATCAGAGCGGCGCCAGTGGTATCACAAGGCGGTTCTGCTTGGGATAGGATACGAAGGGGCGAACAATCTAATACCCAGGCATCCAGTCCCAATACTGGTGCCCAACAAACCTCAAATAGGAATGCTTGGTCCAGAGTGCAAAGGGATGGATCAGCCACGAATGATGGTTACTCATACACCAAGACTGAAGATGGGGATTTGTCGAAGGGAGAGGCACAGAAGGACTTTGATGCGAGGGTAGAGCGCGAGAGGAGGGGTGGCGATTTTGTCAAAGGAAACGGAGACCAAAAGCGATGGTAGTGGTGGCATGTACAATATGATTTGTTCAAAGTAAGTAGTATGTAGCTGGAGTTCAGGGATTCAAGATGGATGCATTTGTCTCTCCCCATTTCTCGTCAAAGTGTCTCCTCTTATTCACCCTTTCGTCTTCTCCTTGTCCATCTCAATTCAAAAAATACCAACCAAAATCAGTCCACCCTAGCCTTCCAATCAGGCCAAACATAATCCGGAGATCGTCTTTTGCCAGAACACTCCGTCACCCATATAATGGCCCAGGCAAAACCAACCAGTAAGGCCTGAACAAGCACCAGCACCCAGAATTTCCCACTACGCGTTTCACCAGGCATAACAACACCCATAAACACCAACGGTATAAATGAAGCAACGAGCATACACGGCAGGAAGAAGAACACGAATCCCTGATACACCTGCAAGCGGGGAGGACCAGATGTGAAGAGGCCATACTGGTCGGAAATCATGAGGTACTTTGACTGGATCTCGTAGCCCCTTTGGCCGATTGAGAGGAGTGTCGGGTTAAGGGTGTTGGAAGCGGATACTTGGGGTTCGAATATTTCTTGGAGGGTTCGGAGCATGTTGCTGAGGAGGCTGAGAAACATTTTAAATTTGGCGACGCTGTGATATAAAGCCTTTAATTGTAGCTCGAGAATGTGGGTCTAACTGATGTTGAGTTGCAGAGGCATGTGAGACTTTTGAATAAGGATGTACCAGCTCTGAGCAAAGATCGTTTGGAGGATAAAATTGTAGAGGTCGTGGTAATTTAGGACGGATCACACTTTAGCGTCCATAGTCCAACCCAACCGGACACTTAATGAACCAGTATTGTACCATCCGTACTAGCGAGTTAGTTCCGAGAAAATGGCAGGCGAAAGTACTTTTGGGCATCCGTAATATAAACGTGGTGTTTTGAGATCCAAATTATAATAATGTGTTGTTGGCTGACCTCAACCTAACGAAGAAATGAGAGTGCTACTCAGAAAAGAGCCATTCGGTCAGTGACGCCAAGTTCCCGAGTCCTCACACTGAGTTTCAGTGGCCATGCAGATTTTTGTGCTGTCTGTTTTATTGATTGGTGAAGTGCAGCTGGGGTATTCACAGTAGGGGCAGCTGCAGCCTCATCTTGACCACAAAAAGAAGGACTCAAAGATTCAGCTCGCGCTGTGGGAGATGTGCTTTTCAAGTTGTGATTGACAAAATTGGGATGGATCCTATCACTATTGCTGCTTCTGCTACGGCACTTCAAAAGCTCTCTATAGCGGAGTGGAAATTATCAAGAATGCAAACACTACATTGTTACAGTGAGTCAACGTGCCATTTTGGTCGATGTTAGATCGAAATTTTCTGTTCTTGAAAGTGCGCTGGCCTTACGGCTAACTTGACTAGGCTTCAGAGCGAGGTGGATCCTTTGCAGCCTGGTCTTGAGAGTATCGAATCGACATTCCAGAGTAGTGAAGTCATTTAACTGTGCACAAGGCAAGTGCAGAAGCCTGTCATTCTTACTTCTTGATAAGCGAATGCCCATTTTCAAATAGAGTCCTCGATGGGAAAGCTTATTCTACGGTCTTCATGGTTTATCAATCCCTTCCTGGACCTTCATCGGTAATTCATAGCCAATACTGATCCATTATTCATCAAAATCCTGTCTGACAACGGATACGATATCAACAACAAAAAAACGTATTCCGAGGCTCTCAGTTGGGCTTCGAGAGAAAAACCGCGATCGGTCATACGATTACTACTCAAATGGGGGACAGACATCAATGCGAGGAACAAAAACGGCGAAACCACGCTCTTTTACGCGTGCATAAACGGATTCGAAGACATCGCGAGCAGATTAATGGACCAAGGAGCAAGCATCAAAGAGAGCACTGGGCCCCATACTCAAGATATTCTAATATGTAGCCTCAGACACGAGGCTGTTCTGGACCTTCTCCTTGACCGCATGGCTGAAATAGAAACCCCAGATCCTCGGCTATCAATTTGTCTCATCGCTGCCGCAAAGCACAATTGCATAGGAGCAGTCAGAATTCTACTTGCCAGAGGAGTTGAAAATCCATTGCAGAAAGCTTCTGGGGCCGGGAACCTCGAGATTGTACGCTTCTTGCTGGATGCTGGGCCCACACCGCCAGACGACCACACAACTTCAAATACACACCGCTGATGTCAGCTGCGGCTGGAGGGCACGTACAAGTTATACGGTTGCTTTTGGAACGAGGCGCTGATCCCAAGGTAACGGGCAGCGAAAAATTCCTGACTGCTGTAGACGTAGTAAGGCAGCACAATCATCCCGAAGCCGTCAAGGTATTAGAGGCAGCGGGAGCGGCGAACTGGGCTCTCAAGGCATAGTAGGTCTTTGATGTATCCCGATACTTCAGATCTCTAAACAACCGTTATGTATTAATTTATTCTTGGTTCTCCACAAGGGGTCATCCACTTCGAGTTCTTCCGGTACAGTCCTGATACCATCCATCTCATCTGATCTCAAACTTTTGCTCAAGTAAGTCTTGATTGTCCAACGCCTCGCCGTACATAATGCCATTGACGAAGCATTCCCCCACAAGTCGGTAGCAATCTCCATCCTCCCTTAGAAGAAACGGCACTATGCCACCTTTCAAAATGCACACCAAGTCTCCAGGTTGGGTTCCAAACGGCACCTGGCCAAGATCACCTCTAGTAGTCGCACAAACACTTCTCCTAGACCCAAACGAAGCCATAGAGTTCGTAATCTCCTCCATTCTTACTCCGAGCGGCTTCGTCGACTCCAACTCCCGCTGAAGAGCTTTCAACTCCTCCGGATCCTCAGGCAAAGGCTGCAGCACATAGGTCTGGAATGTTTTGATGGCCCATTGGTGAACTTGATGAGCACGATCAATGTTGGCCCTCTCGCCTGTCATGAGCAGGTCGCAGCACATTGTCCTTGCTAACTCCCTCTCTCGAGCGAGACCTTCTTCGTACTTGCAAGCGGATTTGGCAATTTCGAGACCATTCAGTAATCTCCCGGCCATCCACACAGCTCGGTCTTGGTCCTCTTCCTTCGTCAACCAGGTGAGTGGCCCTGTTTGAGATCTGATTGCTGTTGGTACGAATTGGGCGACTTCTGGAGCTATCACAGCGACGGTATCCACAATGTATCCTTCAACTGTGAGCACTTGATTGCCATCGGACACAGTTATCGGAGCTTTCGTTTCCCTTGATGCACTGAAGTGATCTTTCCCATGAAGTGCGAGGCAGGCACCACCAAAATCCTCGTAAACTGCGACCCAAGATTGCGTCTTCTTCGACAAAGATCGAATCCCTGCGTTGGACAGACACAAGAGGTTCTGGTGAATTGTCAGGTTGTACAGAGCCAGCGTCTCCCACACTTTGAATGGCTCATTCTCAAGCGAGTAATCCACTCGAATTCCCACATCTGCGGCATTCGATGCCAGATTCATAAGCGCAAAGACCTTGTCTACCTCCTTTGTCGCCTTGTAGCCACTTGTCTTAACGAGAAGCGGAATGAGGTCTATACCCTTCTCTTCCTTCAGATCTGCCATGGCGTTGACTGAAGTGATCCCAGGTGCCGATCCATCGTATTCCAAATTCCCAAGACAACCACACTTCCGCACGCTCCTTGCGAGGTTCCTCACGATTTCCCAGTCAACACTCACCGAGCCACATGCAAGGATGGCTTTTCTTGCATTCACGACCTCCTGGATTATCCAGATTCTCTCAAAGTATGGCTTTGAAAATACCCGTGACAGTCGAATCCAGTCCACTGACTGGGTGTAGGGTAATCCATACCCTGGACATGGATCGCCATCAGGCCCAGCGAGTTGGAAGTCTAAATCTACGAGGCCGTGTACGTTGAAGACTTCTTGAATCTGTTTGAGAAGGGCGAAAGCTGCGCCTTCAGTCGAGACGCCGTCGATTGTTATTTCTTCCCCCAGCCACATTATCACCAGTCCAGCATTCCGATAGATATCAGCCATCATATTAACTTGTGATGTACGTTCTTGGAAATTCTTCTGATTGATGCATATAGCGTCTATCCATATGATACGTGCTTGGCCATCATCACGCTGAAGATTTTTCAGAGCGGCATAAAGGTTCGATGTGACGGGGTAGGACTCCTTGCTGATAATCACTTCAAATTCCAGGTCTTGACTACCCCATGTATAAGACAGTGCTTCATACTTTTGCGCTTGGGAGGCTAGCGTTACGACTTCAAGGTCGCATATGATCGCCGGCCCGGTCCCAGGCTGAATGTGAAGAAGTCGGATCTGGCCTTGCTCAAGATGTTCAAACATGGTGAGGCTTAACTGCAAACTTGCAAAGTATAACTTAGTGTGATGGCCTCACTGTGTCGTATCTTGAATCGTGCACTTTGCAAGAGACGCGTCTTTGTCTTTGTGGAGTTCGGCGCTTAGGACCCAAGGGTCTCAACTAAATCTCCTAGAAGTTCACAAGGCTGAAGCTTCATGCAAGGCTACGAGGGAGTTGGGAGTCAACAGACGACCTCCACTACTCAGCAGAGGTTTGCAGGGAAAACGTACTGCTATGAAAGCAAAGAACAGAAAATTCGTGGCTACTAAAGCATGTATTTTCGATGGCCCTTCAGAGCAAAGGACATCGGTGACCAACTGAATGGAGCCGGCTTACTTGATGAGAAGGTTAAGATGCCCCCTTAGGGTTGTGAAATACTTGGTGAAATGAAGTTGAAGATGAACCTGGGACTACAACAAGATATCCCAAACCAGCCTTCCATGGAGTTCGAGGCTTAGTCAGCTATGCTAGTCGTTGATTGGTCGCAGAAGCTTGTGTGGGGCCAGAACCATGTTTGACATGTTTGCATTCTCCTCGCAGTGATGAGAGGGGGCATGTCTCTTCAGCTACAACACAACTTCAAATACAGCAGAGATGGACGACACTAACAGAACTCACCGAGGAAGCGATCGCACACGAGATGAGAGATCCCGGTCACCTCGAAGACAACACTCACATTCGCATCGGGCACGCTCCCCTCATCGACAGCATCACAAGCGCAAACACTCGCCAGATAAGGTTCCTAAAACCCTCCCATTCAACTCCAGAGAACTGAGGAAACGAGATTACGATGCCTTCAAACCTATGTTTGCGACTTACCTCGACATTCAAAAGCAGAAGATCTTGGAGGATATGGACCATACTGAAGTGAGGGGTAGATGGAAGAGCTTTATGGGCAAATGGTAAAGAGTTCTTCTTCTCCGAGTTCGAAAGGAGAGTGGCGCATAGCTAACTTGTGTGAGGAATCGAGGAGAACTATCAGAAGGATGGTATGATCCTGCTACATTTCAGAAATCTATTGAATCAGCTGGCGAGTACGAGTCGAATCGACGCGAGGAACGATCGAAGCCCAAAGCAGCGCCAGTTCAAGTTGAGAGACCAATTTCTAGACCGTCTGCAAGAGAAATTGAGGAGGACAGCGACAGTGACGATTCGATTGGGCCAGCGCTACCAGGACAAGAAATTAAATCGAGAGGGGGCAGGAAAGGGCCCAGTATACCCAACATGCAAGATTTGGAGCTCAAGAGAGGTATTATCCTAAAAGTATAGTCATGAGTTTTTGTCTAACAAAACTGGCAGAAATGGATGCCGAAGATGGCCTCGCCCGACGAGACGACATACGATTTGCTCGTAAGATAGACCGGAAAGAACAAAAAGCAGCTTTGGATGAACTTGTGCCCCGAGCGGAGGCTGGCACACGAGAGCGTCAGTTGGAGAAGAAGAAAGAAGTCAACGAAAAAATGAAGTCGTTCAGAGAAAAGTCCCCAGGTGCGGCTGAAGTTCCAGATACTGAGTTAATGGGTGGCGGGGATGGGATTGAGAGCTTCAAGCAGGAGAAGGAGAAGTTCGAGAGGAAAAAGAATGAGAGAGAGTTACGGAAGGAGGAGATGCTAAGAGCGAGAATGGCAGAGAGAGATGAAAGACTTCAAGAGTATCGGGCAAAGGAAGAGGGAACAATGGCCATGTTAAAGGCACTCGCGAAGCAGAATTTTGGATGATGTCTTTCGACGGTCAGAGACGTTTTTACAGATATCCGATAGAGTGGGCATCTCAATGCCACTGGTGCATAGTTCTAAAGATCGGGTAGCTTTTTCCCAAAATATCAAGTATGCTTGAACAGGTACCAGAAGCAAACTCGCATGCGGCATTCAGCTGTCGTGAAATCGCCTTGCCTATTTCTTACATGGCTTTCATATATCATGCATTGTAATTATTTTGTACCCCCCTCTTGCCCCCTGTCGTCAGCCTCGCTCGTAGCCTTGCATGAAACCGCACGCTAAGTTCAATGAAAGCAACCTTCATTATCATCACTCATGTCCAACACATCGAATTCAACAATTGACGGAAGGAAAACTGGGCGAAATTCCCCGGATTCCACGGCTCCGGCTCCAAGCTTGGTTCTGCAGGCCATTTCACGAAACAATTGATGCTGTAGCAAGTGGATCGGAACCTTTGCGTTGAGCGAGTGCCAGCTTGGGCTTGAATGCATTAGGATACTCAAAGCAAGCGGCACTATGGAGAAATTATGTCGAAGGGCACTTTGGGGTAGCTTGAGAGCCGATGGATTAATATTACGACATTATTTTGGAGGCTACAAGTGCCGGAAGGGTCTCAGCACGACTGTATCTTTAGGAGCTGCGAAACCAAAACCCCCGAAGAGAACACCAAAGCCCGACAATTCACAAAAGCCCTCAGCCGCTACCACGAGGGCCAAACAGCATGATTACAAGTCAGTCGGATCTTGCGCAATAGATCTATCGAATAGCTAATCCTTCAACAGACCACGCACTCCCAGAGCCAGAGCTCCAAAGCCAGGTGCGACCAGCTCAGCCTCTGAGGCTAAATCGAACCCTTTCCGACACCGAATAATACCTATCTTTTTTGGAAGCATAGCACTGGTCTGCTTTTCAGGTGGAATGTCATATATCTATATTATGTTCAATCAGGACCAAAAAGGGCATAGCAAAACAACACCAGCCGTACAAGAAGATGTCTCAAAGAGGTACGACCAAATCGCAACTACCTTCGATGATACAGTAGAATCCACCGAGTCAATGATGGGTATCTCTTCACTGCGGCGTAAATTGGCCTCCCAAGCCGTAGGGGATGTTCTCGAAGTCTCAATTGGGACAGGTCGGAATCTCGAGTTCTACTCATGGGATTTCAAAGGATATCAAGGTGTTGGAAAGGTCGATGAGCGGGGATATATCAAAAAAGGGAAAGTCAGAAGTTTTACGGCTGTGGATAAAAGTGCAGATATGTTGGAGATTGCGCATGAGAAGTTTGGGAAGATGTTCCCTGGCATTTTGGGCGTGAGGTGGATTATTGCTGATGCGGCAGAGAAAGGGGCAATTCCTGGACCGCCGAGGAGTTCGAATGAGAGGAGTGGCAACCTGGGGAAGAAGTATGATACCGTGGTGCAGACTATGGGGTTATGCTCTGTTAGTGATCCGGTTGCGTTGTTGAGGAATCTAGGGGAGTGTGTGAAAGAGGATGAGGGGAGGATATTGCTCTTGGAGCACGGGAGAGGGAAGTGGGAATGGCTGAATAAATACTTGGATAGGTCAGCAGAGGGCCATGCCAAGTTGTATGGCTGTTGGTGGAACAGAGATATGAGAAGCATTGTTGAGGAGAGTGGATTGGAGGTTGTGAAGATTGAAACGCCGAAGTGGTGGCATGGTGGAACTACTTGGTGGATCGAATTGAAGAAGCCAAAGGCTCAGGCTAACGTTTTAGTCGATCTGACGAAGGAGGGTGTTAAGCCAGCTCTGCCTGGAGTCGACGCAGAGAAGAAGGAAGAGCCACTTCCTATGACAATGACAACCGAGACGCAGAAGGGGTGGTGGTAGCTTTCTCCCAACGGACATGAAGAATATTATGGGGTTTAAGATGTGGTTACAAAAGTGCTTTGGTTATACCGCACATCTAGTTAACTACAACACGTCTCCCTGCCTAGATTATCTCCGTGTCTTTTGGTCTACTTTGTAAGGGACTTGGGAAGTTAGGATTTCTTGCCCTTGGACATAGACTCTTTTTCTGTTCACATCGGATCTGGGTCAGATCCTTGCTTGGAAATCCTTCTGTTCTTCACAGACAAGCAATTTTTAATTGGATCAGTAGAGATGGGCAGTGACCCCTCCATAGGAAACAATAACCTCTCAACCACCAGATTTCGGTCGAGGCTGTCGGCTGCATGAAACCACAGCAAAAGCAAGCATCGTCCGTCACCGACTTCACAAGCAGACAGAAGAGTCGAGAACTTGACCTTCAATTCCAGTGTAAATAAACTTCTGTTATTTATTATGATCTTATGCTTTACTATGTACGTCTGTAGGCTTTGTTTTGCTTCTCCCATAGCGAGCACCGCTCTAGGTGTTACCTTTTTTGACTGAACTTGAGGTCTGTCATGAAATAAGAATATCTAAAAAGATTGACCCTCGATTGATCGGAATCATTTCCGCTATGAGTCATGAAAGATATCACATTTCACATTATTTCTTTAGGAAGCAAACAATGTTGAGGCACAAATCCCCTCGTTTCTCATGGCATGCCGCTTTACATGCCCCCAAGCGAGGCGGAAAAGGGGTTTATGTATGATCGCTAAAAATTGGCAGGTCACCATCGCGCCCCCAAGTTCAAATTTCCCATATGATACGAGATCTTCAAGGCCTGTGACCCGGCGCTCAAGCCACTATCAGAGTCCAAGGCGGGGCCATGCAGCGTGGAATTATTTCCGTGTTCAGGGTCTTTTGCGCTGGTTTTCAGTGTTCCTTCGCTGTTTAGAGTCCAGATACACTATCCCCTTGACTGCCGGAGGCCCTGTAAAGCTCCCTGTAACGAGCCCCTAAGAAGCGAGAAATAGTGTATGGTTCGGGCTACAGTACGCTATTCAATCACCAACCACTACGCTATACCTTTTAGGGTTAGCGGCACGTGAGCTGTAGAAGGGTGCTTATGGCAGTCAAGGGATAACTTCAGGGCTTGGACGCTGAATTTTCAGCGTCGTGTCTAGGTGGCATGGTAAAAGCGTATCCGTGGGAATGACGTCCATGTTGCCTGGAGTGTCTAAATGTTTATAAATGTCACACACATCCCATCGTCCGAGCTCGAATATACGTCTCCCAGTTACGAATTCTTGCTCCCTTTCCCGTTCCCATTTGCTTCAATTCTGGCCGATTTGGGTTGTTTACAAGTTTACCGAGATCAGTACTAGGTACTCACTGGACCACGCTACAACATGCCTCCTACAACTCCTACGAAGAAGGGTAATGCCAGCCTTACTCCATACAGCAGACCGTCAGATAAAAATGCCACACCTGTCAAAAGCACTTCCATCCCATCCTCACCAGCAGAGAAGGCCACCACCCCTACTTCAAGCCTTTTTCCTGCATCCTCACGGGAAGAAAAGACCAATAGAAGCCCTTCTTTTCTACCTTCCATTGAAACCCCCGATGTCTCCCCTCGCAAGCCACCCAAGCAGTACGTCTTCGACTTCGGCAAATACAATGGGAGAGCCTTATCCCAGGTCCCTGGGAGCTACATCACATGGCTGAAGACTAAGATTCGGGGTGGGTCGTTTTCACAAGAACGCTACAACGGCCTGAGAGCTTCATTAGCAGATGATGGTGGTGATGATGATGGTGACTTGGAATCCGATCTCATCTCAGGGCCACTATTGGCAAACTGTAAGTTTCTCAATCTTCCAAAAACATGTTTTGGGACAATAGTTTTCCAACACACTGCTATTCGCGACTTCAGCCCAAAGCAATTACTAATATCTTTTGCATCAGGGACACCTCCAGCTCTGGGACTCGCGTCCTCCATATTCCACGAGGACGTAACTTGCAGCCCTCTCTGGATCTCCGAGAATGATGCTGGACACTACTTCAAGCTTAGCAGCCAGTATCTTGGGAGTCTTCCGAAAGTAGCTGGCGGCCATGGTGGACTTATCGGCAACGCCAAAGCTCGGTATTACTTGTTTCACGTCTATGAATTTGTCAAAACCCATGCTTCGAAGGCGGTGGCTGATAGAGCTCTTGAGAGGTTCTTGCAGAAGAACGAGGGTAGGGTACAGGAGATATATGGAATGTTAGGCCTTGGGGCTGGTGAATGTTGTTGGTGATACTGAGGAAAATGAATGCGTTATGATATTGGTTTAGGTTTTCGGTTTTTTTTGGCTTGGGAGTATGTTTTTGTGGCAATGGTGCTCAAGGGCTGGAACTCTACTTTGTTGAAGGTATATCATTTCCGGGACAATGGCTATTCTTGGGGCAGTGGCAAAATTTTTACGGTCCTCTTTGTATTCTGAGGGGTCATATTTATTTGATGTCTTTCGGAAAATAATCTCGTTGCAGTGAAAAGCTCCAAATCTTTAAATGATTTACATCTCGCTTCGCGGAGAGAAAAGCTTTGTCGTGCCATGGGTAGATTTGGCATTGTCTGGCTCAACACACATTACACACAAAGGAACAAGATATCCGTTTTATAATCAATACTGTACGAGAAAAGGTATGTTGTCTAAGAATATTTCGTTGATCTCACAGTGCTACTATATGCAGCCCCAGCCTAGATGATAATTTCTTTCATGCTATGCTGTATCCGATCAGTCAATTGCATCTCCGCGTTTGTTTGTGGGTCCTGCCATAATATGTGGAAGAACAAGACCTAACATTCCTGAAATCTATTTGACCATTGCTTTAGAATGGCACCTCATCTGGACTTACTATAATTTACTCCCCTTCTTTAGCTCTTCTTCCAATATCAAACCAGGCCGCCCTCCTCGGCTGCCGTCCATGGTAACAACATTCTCAACACTTTCCAATGGCCAAGCCCACTTCTTTTTGAACTCTTCCGGACACTTGCCCTCAACACAATCAACAATACGATCTCCAATAACCGGCAAAAACTTGTAACCATGCCCACTTCCTCCCGTGGCCAAAAATAGTCCCTCATACTCCGGATGGTACGTGATAATGAAGTCCCCATTGGGAGTATCCGTGTACCAGCAAATCTTGCTTTTGGTAAATGGCCGCTCAGCAAGCGACGGGATCATTTCCCTTAAGGCTATGCGGCAGTCTTTCTCGCCCTCATTTGGGACCCAGAGATTTGGGTCGTCATGAGTAGTTTTGGGAAGAGAAATGGTGATATTCTGGGATGGATCGTCGGGGGATGGTATTGTGACAGGATTCGAGAGACCGTAAGCATGTCGTGCTACTTTGAGGACTCCATTGGAGGGAGGAATGATGAACATTCCGGTGCTCATATTGAGGAGAACCGGACATTTTGAGAGCTTTTCTTGCTCCTCTGGGGTAATGTCCAGGTAACACAACACTTGCCCTGTGGCCTGAGCCCTTCCTCGAATATCCACAAGTTTTCCAGACCAGGCTCCTGTGGCTACAATAACCAAATCCGCGCTCTCGACTTTCCCGGATGTCAATTTGGCGCCTGTGACTTTCTTACCATCTTTGACAAGAGATGTAACTTCGCCTTGTTTGAACTCTACCCTTCCAGTGGCCTCAACCTTCTTCCTCAACCAGAGCATACCAGCCTCAGCATCCGCCCACCCACTTCTTCGGTTGATATAACCCCAGTCTCCACTTCCTCCCCCTGCCCCAACAGCCACTTCAATCTCAGCTCTGAGTTTGAATTCCTGGACCGCACTCTCGTCTCCAAGATCTTTTGCTATCCTAGTCACATTTTCCAAGCTGCCTCTCACGTATTCTTCACCTTGCTCGCCCTTGTTCGCCACTAGTACCAACCCACTTTCTGTGTATCTGCCCTCTCCTCCCAAATCATTCGGTCCCTGCTGGCGCCAGATCTGTTGCGCGGCCTCGGCTAGAGCTGCGTAGGCAGTATCGTGGTAGTCTGCGCGAATAATGCGAGAGGAGTCGATAGAGGAGCCGTCAGGAGAAGGGAAGGTCGAACGATCGAGGAGAGTGATGCTTGTGTCGGTAAAAGAGGGTCGGAGTGCGAGGGCGTATGCCGTTGAAAGTCCAAAGACACCATGCCCTAGAATCAGGATAGATTTGGGATGAGAAGTAGCCATCGTATAGAGAATCTGTCAATTGCAGTCAAGGTGAGAGGATTGTGCTTGCACCCAGGCCAGAAGAGAAATGGAGACGGCGGACGATATATACACAGAGAACAGAGGAGACAGTATCTGCAGAGGTTATGGAGGCAGATGGAAAGAGATTTGGGAGATATGACTCAATTGGAGATATACGAAGAAAATGGACTGATACTGATGGCGAAATTCTTACCGTGCATGGTGGATTGAAAGGTGGGGTAGAGTTGACATTCCGTTTGTGAAATAGCAGATGTCAAGCAGCGAGCCAAAAGGCGTCTTGGAAGTCTTGGCGTCGGATGTCAAGAATCTCGGCCCGGAGCCGAATCACAACAACATCCCGGCGGGTATCGCTTCCTATCCGTCACACGAGGCGATATAATTTCATGACCGGTGAACCGACTTGAGATCGTAAATTATGCACTTTGACCGTTGAAGTTAACACTTGCTTAAACTACTCGAGTGGGTTCTTCTCCTTAAAGTAATTGTGCTATAATAATTTCAAGACTTTAAACAGAACTTTACCATCTGATCCCTAACTCTATGTAAGAGTAAAGAGCCTTGATATTCAAACGACTTTTGATTCGAATTAGATTAAAGATAAGCTACTGTCAAAGATACTGACTTTATTAGAAAATCTTAAGAACTAAACTTTATCACCAAAAAGAATAACACCACTCGAGCTAAGTGTTAAAGCGAAAGGACTCCACGGGAGTAGAAGCAAATGTTACATGAGATAGTAGAAGAAGTGGGCCCAAGCTAACTTTACATACCAGATACCAATCTTTGAAGTAGAGGATGTTTAGTTGGCAACCAACGGCTAGCAGCCATTGAGCTTACATAATTCAAACCCCGAGGTAGAAATTCCCGATCTTCGTGCATCTCTGGCTACAGTACTGTACGCTGGTGTGGAGAACAACCACCAGATAAACACTTCGGCCTTATTCTTTGACTCGACAACGGCGTTTGTCGCACCCGGAACTCCTTCCTCTCACTCTCGTCAAGATTGCCGTCGTCTCAACGTTGAATTCAACGTCGGTGCTTCATACGACCAGTGGGACGTTGCGCACCTCATATACCATACTCTACTTCGCACGCACACACAAAGCTCAGGCATTCAGCTGTGTTCAATATCGTCAGCGACTAAAGACTCTGCGGGACGATCAAAGCGGTGATTTCATCGACACGCCCCTAATCGCCAAATGCCCTCAATCCTACGGGTAGCGGAACCAGACGACTCTGTCATTCCAAGCAAGGAGCAAATCCAGAAGGTCCTAAAGACAAGCCATGATCGCTGGCAGCAATATATCAAGCAGGCGATGGAGCAGCCATTAATCTTGCTTGATTACTTAGAACTTAGTAATTTGATAGATAGGATCCCAGCAATTCCTACTGGTCGCCTTCGAATGAATGGACGGACGGTGTTCGGCCAGTCAACATAGAAGTTCAAACACCAAGACGAGTACAATTTGGGAGAGTTCACGAGCAATTTGAGGCCTATGACACTAGGCATTACACGCCCTACGATATGCACGACAGAGGGCTCAAGCTTTCGTCACTGGAGAGAGAATACTAGTGGAAGTCTCGAAGCTGGCAATTGCCTTGCAATTTTGATATTTACTTGGGCATACATCTTATCTGCGCGACTAGTTGAGCTTCGAGGCGGGTCGATTCGGTACGCGGAAATGCTCGCACCAATCGTTGATGATACATCGGAGGATCAAGCCACTTCTCGAGATGTTTTCGTTAATACTGAAGACACTGATTCCGCTGCTGTTCGTTGGTGGCGTGTAATCCTAGCTCGTGGGCAAGGGTGGCAGGCTGCTGTCCACAAAGATTCAGCATGCTTGTCTCCCTGGTCTATCAGCTATCAAGGCAATTAATGTTTAAAGGTCAACCTCCGTCCAAGCGCTTTTGTCGAACATACCTCAGGGACCCTTTGCCCCTCTTCTTCTCAGGCCGTGGGCTACCTCGCCGATTTCTGCGCCCTTCACCACCTTCGCAGCCAATCGTCCGCAGCCCGTGCAGCAGCCTTAGTTTTGCCATTGCACAACTCCCTACGCCAACATGCGGTCTTACCAGAGATTATTCTTGTGAAGTCTCACGATACGCCATCTACAAAGCTAGATTTCTCTAAAGAAGAGCATGAGTTACCCTACCTTATGACTTTGAGCTGCACAGCAAGAATGCTCGATTCGGCAATTTGGGGGGTGTTTTGGGAACCAGGTATTTACTACAATCTTGTTAGCGCTTGGTTTCGCCCTATCCTAGATAGCCTAACTCCCATCATTAAAAGTGGCAACTTCGAGTTGCTTGCGAAGGTTATGGCTGTTCGCCGTCCAAAAGACTCTCCCCTATGGATTGGCAGCATTTTGACCAGCCTCACACCAAGCAGAATAATTCACTTCCTCGAACACCTAGAAGGCACTTTGTCAAGTCCTGATCCTGACGTAGCGGCTTGGACCTCCTCTCCGCAGTCTTTATGGATCTAATTGGCTCGGGCCTCTATGTACATCATTCGAAAATCCAATGAGCTAATGTCTGGCGATTGCGATATAATTGTCAAAACGAATACCCTCCACCTAGCCCATATTAGAATCCGCCATTGACAGGGTGGCCTCCATTCGGTCTCGTGCCGCATACCTCTGTCGATCTTGAGATCTGGCCTCATACTAATTGCAACAGGCACGAGAGGGAATATAGTCATTGGAATTAGATTATGGCGGATGGAAAGTGACTTATAGACCGTGGCTTTAACAAATCTAGTATGATATGTAGTTTATCTCATATCGACGTTGATGATTTTGGCTACGAGGATTTAGCGCCAAGAGAAGTCCAGAGTCTTGATATCGACTTAAACGTGTCGGAAGAGGCAACGAAAGGTGCATTCGCATGGGTTATCGACGGAGGACACAACCCTGAGATAGAAGGGGTTTTTAATCATCCGTGGCTTATGTGGGATAATGGTGATGACAGTGATTCATCGTCAACTGCAGACTCAGTTGGCGTCAAGGAGACATCCAATGACAATTTCTCTATTGGACGGTTCTTGGAAGAGTCAGATCCTCCTCAAGGAAATGGAGTCGATCCGATTGAGCGAACTCGAGGACGTTGAAGAAGCCGTTAAAGATACTTGCTTTGTTGGAAAATCTTGACAACTGAACTTAATCGCCGAAAAGAATGACAACCACTCGAGCCAAGTCTTGAAGTGGAAGGACTCCGCGGAAGTGAAAGCAAATGTTGCATAAAATATTAGAAGAAGTCTATCCGCAACTCATATTTCATGGGTTTCTCTCGAAACCCACCTAAGTAGGAATTCTATAGAGGTAGGTTGTTTCTGGCTTGGCCTTTGGCACGTCACTACTTAGCCTTGTCTGTGACATTGGACAAGTGCACAGAGTATGGAGCTGGAATACCAGTTTCATTCGAATGGATATTCTTGGCTATACAATACTAAGGTCTCCCTCTTTGAATACAAATTTAAATTTGGTTCTGATATCTCCAGGCTATTCAATGTGTCCGCTTCATCTCTTCGTCAATGTTTCTGCGAATCTGCTTTCCATAAGCTCCGATCATACATGATGTGTCGGGAGTTACTTGATTGAAGGGTCAAGCTGACTTCGATGTTCTCTCATCCTTTGATGGCGAAATCAAATTCCCATGATGAGAATTGTCGTTCACAGTGCACCTTGAGTCCAGTGATAATTGGTACATCCATGTCATTCCGCCAAGGCGATCTGCCAATCCTACTGAGGCTGATGTTGTAACTTGCATGCTGTGCCCCAATAAGCTGACCGTCTTGGCTGCAACAATACTTGTCCCTGCAAATTATGGGCTTGCCAATCAGGAGCTTCGAATCGTACTCGATGTTCGAAATTCGACCCCAGAAATGAAGCTCTTCTCCTATTTTGGAAGTACCTTGGTGAAATCGTACATCACAACGCCAGGTCCCAATCAAGGTTTGGCTGCGCCAACATGTCAAGCATATGTACATGCTAACTGATTACATTTGACAAATGGGTTTTAGACAAATGGTATTTTTAAATTGCTGAGCGGCAAAGTTCTAGGCATTGTTCAAGAAAAGTGCATATAAGGAGATGTTATCTGCAATTAAAAATGAAGGCTGCATGTTACTTTACTTCTTCAATCAGTACCATTCAAACATGCTGAAATCGCTAATCATGTCTTCTCAACGACAGTCTACTGCCCTTTTATTAGTTCTAGGCGCTATACTTCTCTGCCTTGTGGACTACACCTCAGCGGTAAAAATCAGGGGCGGAGCCGATCCAACTATTATGAAAATCGGAGACACATATTATTCCGCTGAGTCTTCAGGTGGAATATACGTTCGTGCGGCATCATCACTCGAAGGTCTCGGTGCACCCGACGTTCGACGAGTGAAGGTTTGGTCTGATACCATCGGCGATGTCTGGGCTCCAGAAATTACCACGGATCTGGGAAGGACTTTTATACATTTCTCTGCTGGCAAAGATGCTGCTCATAGAATGTATGTTATCAGTGCCGATTCGCCTTTGGACTCATACTCGGCTGAGGAGAAATTGGCTTTGCCAGATGACCAGGTATGTATATTCTCCCATATCCTCCCAACACAATGATCCGGGGATAACCAATCGAACCTCGCTAACTTTCTGTCTAGTGGGCTATCGATGGTACATTTTTCGTGTTCGAGGGACTAGGCTGGTTTGTCTGGTCTGGGTGGGCAAGCGAAAGCCAGAACTCAGAGCAGAATCTGTATATCTGCCGTATGGACAGTCCCTCCAAACCCATCGGCCAACGATACATCATCTCGCAACCCCGAGAAGGGTGGGAACAAGGCGACAGCCCCCTCATCAACGAAGGACCAGAAGCAATTGTGGATCCGAATGGACAGCTGCACATCGTGTACTCGGCAAATGGGAGCTGGAATAACAAGTACTGCCTTGCAGATCTCCGTCTTCGTAAAGGAGGCAATCCTCAGTATGTCTGGGATTGGTATAAATCAAACGGCTGTCTATTCGGATCGCATCAGGAGAGGATGATGAAAGGCTGGGATGCGACTCTGTATATCGACGGACCTGGACACCACACATTCGCTCTGACTGACGGCGCCGTGAACCAAAGCCCTGGCGGAACTTCTGCCATTCCTTTCGTGTTCCATGGCGTTGAAAAGGGGACGGAATATAATTGGGGGAACCGGGCTTGGTTCACAGGGAGTTTCGTATGGTGGAGCAAGACTACGTATAGTCGAAAGAATGTACCAGGAGACTCGAGCAACGAGGGCTACAGCTTCAAGTTTTTCGAATGATTAACGGCTTGGAGCCTTCATAAGACTGTTGAAACGGCGTTTGTACACCTTTATTTGTAAAATTAAAATAAGCCAGCATTTTTGACACCTTCATGCCTCTCTTTCGTGGTAAAAGAAACTGGGACTTGACAGAAAACATGTCAAAGTAGTCTCGGCATAATGCAACCTGCCATGCAAACAGATACCCTCAACATTATGCTAGGACTGTATAGACTGTTCGGTTGGGATACCTTCTAATCAGAATTTACCACTAACAGACGGAGTGGTTTCAGCATGAATACTCCATGGCCCAAGCCTCTTGTTAATTCTGAGTTCAACATAAGCGCTTGTTACAAGTGTCACTATAATCACACCATATATATATAACACCAGATGACGCAAAATACTGTTGTCTTTACGCTTAGTGGTCGTACCGTGAAAGATTCCTCTGGTCAGCTTGGTGGCTGGTAATACCACCTTTCCAACACTGTCTTCAGTCTGCCATCTGTATCCAAAACAACTAAATGGTCATTCAAGCAGATGTAACTTGGCTCACCCGAGTCATTGTTAGAATCGCCCTTTTCCATTACTTTAACTTATGCACAAAACGAACAAAGAAGAAACATGTAGAGTTGCAAAGCCGTACCGCCAAGCAGGAACCTTTCTGATGGTCTCAGAAGCCTCCGAACAGAGGCTCATCTTGCACTTCGGTGAGGGCCAAACTTGCGACTTGAGCGCTACAATTGGACAGTTGGAGTATTGCAATACCGTCGGTAGAGCTCTATGTGCTAGAAGCGGTTATTACTGGCGGGAAATTGCAGGAAAGCAGCGAAACCTGCACTTCCAGTGGAAGAACACTAGAGAATCTCTCTCGATTTAGCTATTGCAATTGGACGTCTCGAGAGACAGCCCTACTTTTAAGACTTGGTTTGGTGAGACCATGACGTGAATGTACTCAGGCAGCGCCGTGTTTATTATGAATCGGGCTGAAGCAATGGAAACAAGAGGGCTTTGAAGGGGAACAGATAAGTATTTAAAGCCCCCTGAAAGCACCCTTTTCTCCTATCATTCTTCATCAATACTCACAATCACATAACAGACTTCAGGCCATTAAATCCACAACGCCACAGCCCGGCAAATTCCAATCAGTACAACAATCAATCAAAATGCAATTCTTCACCACCATCCAACTTCTGGCTCTCCTCACCACCGCGCTCTCGCCATGCCCAACAACGTCAAAGCTCGTGACTCATTCCTCGAGGCACGAGCCGACTGTAGCAGAATCCGTAAGTGACTGCCACTCTTTGTTTACTCCAAGTTCGTTCACGCTTTGTACTTACATTTCTACCCAGTGCCGACCTGCGATGGCGGTCACATCGTCGACCAAACCAACTGTCGCTGTAGAGGTCAGAAGGAGACTTGTGACCTCTGGACTTGCCCTGGTGGATCTAGAGGTTCACCCGAGTCTTCGAAATGATGCGCTGTATAATGGTTGGGACGAAAAAACTACAAATACTGTACATGCTACAGCACAGATTTCACAACTTTCTATATTCGCTAGATTGCTTTATATGATTTCGAAGAATCATGGTACACATAGTCGCTCGTTACCAATGAAATCCAATTTGCCTGGGCCTGGGCATGACTCAAGTAGTTTCCTCTCCGCATCTCATACTTTGTGATTTTCATAGCTGGCCAGCTTGATTAAACTTTATCTCTGCTATGACTAAACATACTGGTGGACATAATTGATTGAACCATTCATACCCTCTGGGAATATTTTATCTCTCTACTTTATCGAAATTTTGACCTCCCTATCACTTCAAACTTTTGAGGCATGTGAAGTTCCATTTCGACCCAAAAACTCTATAGGTGTGGCAATGCTAATCAAGTTCTCATTTGATTAATTCACCTTGAACTTTCTCCTGACCTTTTCAAATAATCCACTGGAACTGTATGAACTGATTGTTTTGATCTCGCTTGTAGGTCCACTTTTGGAGCAACCAATTAGCGCCGACCTTCATGGCGGAGAGCCTCAACCTCAAGAACCAGAGACACTTCACCCTAAACATTCAAACCGCGACCAATCCCTCAACTTCTCCGCTAACAGAAACTGCCTCTTAGTCGACAACCTGCGACAATGTAATCATGTCCTCCGACAAGAAAATCGTCGAATTCCCCCACGCAGAGAACAAGCTCCAAGCCCCCTCCAAAAAGTCCCTCTTCGAGCGCCAGAAAGCAGAACAAGAAGCAAAGCGTCTGCGAGAAGAAGCCGAGACCAAGGCCGTGTACGAGGACTTCGTAAAGAGTTTTGACGACGAGGATGAACCTTCTGCTGGCGCGTCGGGATACGGTCGCGATGAGGGACAGAGATATGGAGGAGGGTTCGGCGGGGGCGCGCCGAAGAGACATTTTGCGCCGAGTGGACCTGCAGCTGGAAGGGGATATGGAGAGAGGGAGAGAGGAGGGAGAATGCCGAGTGGAGTTGGAAGTTTAGGACCGCCGCCGAACCTGGCGAAGAAGAGGACGTACGAGGGCTTTCAGCGTGGGGAGAGGAGGGATGATAGGGGATTGCTGGCTTTTGACGATTATGAGTACGAGGATAGGGCGCCGAAAAGGGCATTGAACAATGAGGATGACGATGAGGATGCGAGGGAAGCGGAGAGGGAGGAGGAGAGAGCTGTTCCAAAGCCGACTTTGAGGCTGGCTTCACTGCCTCCAGGGACATCTCCTGCAGTTATAAAGGCATTACTGCCTGCGAACTTGAAGGTTGATTCTGTTAGGATCTTGCCACCTTCTGGACCGGTGGTTTATACGGAGAGAAAGAGTATGTCTGCTATTGTCACGCTGGCAAAGGATACAGCTGCGAATGATATCGACACCGCTGTCAATGGGTTGCAGAATAGGTATCTGGGATATGGATACTATCTCAACCTTCATCGTCATCTATCTTCTGCAGCAATCTCAAGCTCCTCGGCTGTTCCAACTCTAGGAAGCTCTGGAGCTTCACAGCCCTTTGGCGCAAAGGCAGTTGATGTCGCATCAGCAGGTAGAGGCCATGCTCCACCACCACACCAAAGAGGGTTCGCTCCTCCAACTTCCTATGGCCCTCCAGCACCCCAAATGAACCGTGGACCTGTTCTCCACGTCCCTGTCCAAGCACCACGGGACATCAAAGAGCTAAAACTCATCCACAAAGTTATCGAGAATCTACTCACCCACGGCCCAGAATTCGAAGCTCTCCTAATGAGCAGACCCGATGTTCAGCGCGAAGAAAAATGGGCATGGATCTGGGATCCCAGAAGTACAGGCGGCGTATGGTACCGCTGGCGCCTCTGGGAAGTCCTCACAGGCTCAACAACCAAACGTGGTCAAGGCAAATACCTACCTCTCTTCGAAGGCTCCTCAGCATGGAAATCACCAGACCAGCCACTCGCCTACGAATACACGACGCAACTCTCGGAATTCGTCTCGGACTCCGAATACAACTCCTCAGACGACGATGAATCCGGAGATGAAGGCGGATCGCGTCGCCAGAATCAAAATCACGGTGCTGGTGGACCGCCTGATCCAAGTTCTCTTGTCGATGACGGGAAGGCTTACTTGAACCCCCTCGAGAAAGCAAAATTCACACACCTCCTCTCTCGCCTCCCTACAAGTACAGGTAAACTCCGCAAGGGCGACGTCGCGCGCGTAACCGCCTTCGCTATATCTCATGCTGGCCGTGGCGCAGACGAAGTTGTATCTATGATCCTATCTAACATCGCCAAACCATTCGCATACACATCCGCCAATCCCTCCTCACGCAAAGAGAAAGCCGAGCGTGAAGCTGAGAAAGAAGGCCCTGGTGAAGACGATGAAGAAGACACCAGCGCCGCATCCCTCATCGGTCTTTACCTCATCAGCGACATCCTCTCCTCATCATCCACCTCCGGCGTACGACACGCATGGCGCTATCGCTCCCTCTTCGAAAACGCTTTGAAAGCCCGACACACATTCGAAGAACTAGGACGCATGGAAAGGAAAATGTCATGGGGGAAACTTAAAGCCGAGAAGTGGAAACGGAGTGTGGGGATGGTGCTTAGTCTTTGGGAAGGCTGGTGCGTTTTCCCTGTTGAGAGCCAGGAGGGGTTCGTGAAGGCGTTCAATGAGCCGCCCAGGACGAAAGCGGAGGAGAGCGAGGCGAGGAGGAGGGAGGAGGAGGATAGAGAGGGGGAGAGGAGGGAGGGGAGTAGACGCTGGAAGGCTGTTGAGGTTGCGCCTGCTGCGAGGAATGAGGGAACAGAAGGTGGAGATGCTCCGGATGTGGAGGAGGAAGATGTAGATGGCGAACCTATGGATGAAGATGAGGATGTTGATGGTGAACCTATGCTAGATGATGATGGGGATCTTGATGGTGTCCCTATGGATGAAGATGAGCTCGATGGCGAACCTATGGCTGAAGACTCTGCTCCGTCACCGCCTCTTCCTGCGTCTACATCTGCTTTTGTGTCTATACCAGCAACTAGAGATCCAGACGAGAAGAATGATGCACCTGGGGACACAGCACAGTCTTTCTCGGGACAAGGAGGGCAGCAGAGGAGAGCGAGACCGAGAGCTGTGGATATGTTTGCAGATTCTGATGATGAGGAGTAAGTAAACCTCTCGCGCCATGACAGCCATAACCAGTCGGTGTGTATGTAGGAATATGTAATGAATACCTCATAAAC
This sequence comes from Leptodontidium sp. MPI-SDFR-AT-0119, assembly GCA_020726505.1. Classification (NCBI taxonomy): domain Eukaryota; kingdom Fungi; phylum Ascomycota; class Leotiomycetes; order Helotiales; family Leptodontidiaceae; genus Leptodontidium; species Leptodontidium sp. MPI-SDFR-AT-0119. The sequence continues at coordinate 587,688 of JAHLEZ010000017.1, forward strand.
AAATACCAGATGCTTCTACTTCTGCTTCTGCTTCCTAGAGTTGGGGAAAAGCTGTATTGGGTATTCTCTTGCTACTTTTATATACCTGCTTGAAGTTGCATTAACAAATTACAACCCCTTTGGCGCGACTTGACTTGACTTCTGCTCGCTTCTGTCTGGTCTGGCCATGTCAATAGCCATCGTTCCTTTACCACCCTCCGAAATCGAGTTCTAGCAGCTAGTTTGGGAATCATCTCACCTCTCTCTTACTCCTACTCCCACGCATCTCTGAAATCACACAAAGTACAAAAGAACCAAGAAACCCGAGTCAAAGAGTGAGTGAGTGACTCCCCCTCATCTCTGATCACCTCGGCTTCTGTCCTTCTCTAGCTGCGGTCGGTAGGAGTTGTATGAATGAATGAATGACTGACGGGCTGGTATGCATCCATACTCTGAATTCTGGAAGGGATTTAGTTAGAGTTGGAATTTGAAACAAGCACGGCTATGGAAGAGGGGGAGAGGGGATAGGATAGATAGAGATAAAGTCGATATATTGAGAACTTGATTACGGGTCTTCAACGAGGGAGACAGCGAGCGAGCTTTTCTGCTTTCCAACAGACAGCATCGAGGTCAAGAACAGCCAGCCAGTCTGTAACTCGGCCAGTTCTACAATTTCAGTCTACTCAAACTTCTCAGCGTTGGAAATTACAGCATCACAGTCATCAGGGATTTCGAGGCAAGTCACAAGTCACAAATCACATCACGTCAACAAGACGAGAGAGTATTATCTATCGTGTGAATTAGTCTATCTATGAAGATTCGCCAAATTCCTCATCGACAGCCCAAACCATTAGTACAAGCCAGCTACTGAAAGCCACGCAAGTACGCCTTGAACCAGAGGTCCTCGGGTCTGCCACCACGACGTGTAAAAAAAAGAAAAAGGGTCAGCTCGACATCAAAACGTCCGTCTGTGTAGCTGCCCTATCGAAGATTCCCGCCTGAGATCTCCTAATCAGCAACCGAAGCTGACTATCAAGAGAAGAAATGTCTGGACCATTGAAGGCCAGAAGCAATTATTGACGGCATCTTCGTCCGGCGCACATGCCATCGCTTATGGGTGTGCAATCTATGTTCTTTGCAAGAAACAAGTAGCATGCTAAAAAAAATCAAATATGAAGAGCCTTTCTGGACTCTTTTCCCCGAACGCCGGTGCAATGCAGTGAAGTGTGTGTGGCAACTAGTGACCGAAGCAAGACTGTGGGTTTTGGAGGACAGTCCATAATGCTCGTCAAGAGTTCGCAGCTTTTGGAGAAGGTTTCGTGGATATCGTAAATCGACAATACTTGTACAGTTGGTATTGGGAGGTGTTGGTACATCACGGTGGTTGTAGGCCGAGTGATCGTACCGCTGATGCAAATCGTGGCAAAGCCAGATCAGACTTTCTTGAAATCTGAAGATGGTTAGAGTGGGTCGAGGGACGATGGCATGGTAGAACAAACCTTGAAGCACAGGGTAGATCATCTCGAAGGCTTGATAAATCTCTTCACGGACTTTCGCACCAGTGAGGACAATCTTGCCACTAACGAAGATAAGGAGCACAATCTTTGGCTTGATCATTCGATAGATGAGACCAGGGAACAACTCAGGCTCATAAGAGCTGAAATTGTGATGGCGCGAAGCAAGACCTTCCAAACGAATGGGGAACTTGATGTCGCAGGACCCAACGATGTTCTGGATCTTGAAGTCCGTGAACTTTGCGTTGAAACCGAGCTTCTGGATGATACGAGCATACTTGCGTGATGCAAGCTTGGAATCATCCTCAGACTTGGCTCCAGTGACGACCATCTTGCCTGATGCGAAGATCAAGGCAGTTGTCTTGGGCTCACGGATACGCATGATGACGGCGGCGAAACGCTGCGAAGGTCAGTAAGAACAAGGGTATAGCAAGCCTAGAGTCAGCAAGTACCTTGGGATTGTATTCAGCGTTTCTGGCATGAAGGGCGATCGTCTTGAGGTCCAGTCGGCAATCGAGATTGACCGTGGCAACGATGTTTCTTTTCATGCAAGATAAGCCTCATGTTCAAGACGAGGCTTCAGGGGTATACATACTGTAGTGTAGGAACGATACCACTGACACCAGTCGTCGTCGCACCAGGAGTCGCAGCAGGTGTCGCAGGAGTCACCCCGTTACCGTTCTGGCCTTGAGCACCCTGCTGTGGACCACCATTCATCTGACCAGGTCTCTGCGCATTTTGCTTGTCTGCCTCGGAGGATGGAGGAGTCAGTTCACCAGCACCACCTGGGAATGACAGAGAGCCGGGAGCGATGAAGGTTTTTGCCTGGGCGGCGTTCGATGGGTGGGTTTGAATCTGATCCATCTTGAAGGTATGCGCTTCGCAGTTTGATAGATCGAGGGTGGGGAGCAGGTCTGGAGAGAGAGAGATGTCAGATCGGGGAGTGTGGGGAAGAGCGACGACGACGACGTTCGAGAGCGTTTGATGGCGGACTCGAAGTCGAAGGTGAGGAGGTTGGAGTATGAAGGGGGAAGGAAGAGGTGATTGTTTTGATTGTTTGTCGAAGGTGAAGTCGTACCGTTTGGAGGAGAAGAACAAATCAATGTCTCCCCTACAGTGCGCTGCTCGACAAGATGATCGGATCGCTATTGACGGCGACCGACAACAATATTAAGAGGAAGGATGTGTATAGTATGGCGGAGAGGAGTAGAGGAGCTGATGTAGTCCTGTCCTGTCCTGGTTGTGCGGGCGCAAAGAAGAATGCGACGGCGGGTGGATCTCCGATTTCCGAGATCGCGAACGGGGCGCAGAACTTGATTTTTGACGGGGAGTTCGGAAATTTCGAATCGCACAATCGCCTGGATCAATGAATGTATTGAGCAGGGCACGGTAGACGGTGCGCTGTTCGTTGCGATGCGATGCGATGGAGAAGGAGATGGAGATGGTTGGGGGGTTTTGGGTGGTGGTGGTTGCTTATGAAATAGACGACCTCCAGATACGCGCGAAGGCTTTCAAAATTAGTCGGGGGAAAGAAGTGTTCTTATACCTGTAGGCGAGAGCGAAAAGTGGCGGCCTGGATGCCTCGTTCTTGCCACCAGGCCTCCAGCCTTCCCTTAGCGTGGCTTCCTTTTCCACCTAGCGTGCGAATAGGCATTCACTCGGGCCAATCACAGATTGCGATCGGAGGACTGAAACCCTCTCAACCAACGGCAGGAGCGATAACGCGTCAGGGTTTACCGCATTATTATTACCAGTGCGCACGATAGGGGAGAAAAAGGGAGAAAAAGGGGGAATGAGCGACACCTTCCAGAATGATCATGACATGACTTCTAGTTCGCCTCGACTCGCTCTTCCACTCCTTTCTTTCTTCCTTTTGCGACTGTATGTATTTCGGGTGGCTATGCTTGATCCACGACGACTTCGACATTTGATGAATGAATACTGTACATAGGTATTGTATTGTATGTTGCCATACATCAAAGTCACTGTTCCGTGTTGGGACATTACCACGAACACCGAACAAAGGACGACAAGCAATCCGGATCTTCGTTACCTACCTACCTACCTACCTATTGATGGAACAAAGGGAACGAACACCTGTCATCAACCTCGTCTTGACGCCGTCGAACGTTCCATCTCTTCTTCTTCTTCTTCACACGAACATCAAGCTGAAGGGTCAGGCAAGCAAAGGCAGGCTCTTGCCTGACTCGACTCGCAACACGATACCATGATGCGACAAGTCAAGATCAAGATGCAACATCCCATACATCCATTTTCCTACCCTGCCAGCCTGCCCAGCACAACCTGCACATGGAGAGAAGGCTGAGATGTGATGGTGCAGGATGGTACAGGATGGTACAACGGTACATGATGCACGGAGTTGGTTGCATAAGTGCGTGCAGACGGTATTATGCATTGCAAGCGGCTGGGTTGGTATTGTCTGGCTGGCATGAAGGCTGGAATGACTCACTCTCTCCTTCACCCGCACAGAGCCACCCTGCCACCACCCACCCAACCAACCACACCACACCACCCAGTGCCGATGCAAGGAAGGCGACAGGGAGCAGAGAGGGAGTGGAGGCTGCGCTGCTGAGACAAAGACAGGGATTAAACAAACCCAAGCATTTCTTCCCCGGCCTGCCCAGGTAGTCCAGTCTAGCCTGTCCTGTCCAGTCCAGTCCAGTTGCCAGTTCTGCAGCCGCCCACCGCCCAGCCAGACCAGGCCACACCAACCAACCAACCAACCAACCAAGACCAAGACCAACGAAAAGGAAAGAGAGAAAGATCTATCGAAAAGGAAAAGCCTTGTCTCTACGGAGTGGGAGTCAAGGCTGCCTAAAACGCCATGAGCGCCACAACAATCCACCATTATTTACCATACTCCGTATTCCCTTGACTCAAACACTATGCATGCAATACGAGGCTCGATGCGAGGGATAAGGAAAAGGACACGAAACGAATCGAAACGAAACTTTTGAGGCCTTTCCGACCTTCATCCGGGAAGCGTATTATTGTTGTTGTTGTTATTTATTGTTCGTGGCGTCTTATTAATATCGTGGCCACAGATTGCGACGACTCTTGCGCCGGCCACCAACCGAAATAGACTCTAACCACACACCGCCAAGAGTCAGCACAACCACCACCCCATCTTCCATCCTTATCTTCGATTTCAGCGGCTCCAAATTGTTCCCACTCTTTCAGCCAGATCGCCACATTCAACCCCACCGAAAGAAAAGAAAAATTCAATTGCAAACTCTATCTCTGTCCCGAGGTCCTGCCAGATACTCCGTACCCCTCCCTCCTCACCTTATCGTCTACCTTATTCAAAGCGGGAAACAAATACATTAACTCACCACCCCGCAGTCTGGATTCCATTGGGTTTCATGTTCCAGATGGTGACGCCAATGGAATCGCGATGAAGCCGGTGTCGGGCTCGATTGGTGTATGCTTGGCCAGCTAGGCCGCACACAAGCGCTGGCTCATCGGCTTGTCGTCATCACATGCCAATCTTCGGCCGCAATCTGGTCACCGAGTACCACTTCCACGGTGTGGTGAGGCTGAACGTGGAGTATGGGACCGAGGGGAGTAAGTCGTTGGATTGATACCATGATATCGCCATGGTTACTTACTTTCATTACGCCATGCGAATGTCCTGAACCAATCTGGCGACTTCGACGATACCCTCGGCTGCTCTGACGGCAAGTGCATATGCCAAGTCATCTTTCCACAAGGCTGCGCACAATGGTGATGAAATCAGGGTTCCGGCTTCCAGCGGAGATACCGTAGCAGAGCCTGATCCTGATTATCACTTCTCCCCAGGCTGCGCCATCATGCGAGAATAACCCCTCAGCGGGGTTCGCAAGGCTGATTGAATGGTCGGAGTTGCAGCCTTTCACGCTGGAATCAGGATTTGGCTTCAAGTGGAGACAGTGATAGCCTGATTCTTGCCAACTGCTGAAATGATCTCATGAATCGCAAAGCCGAGGCCGAGTTGGACCAGAACTACTGGATTCCATTTTGGAGTATTCAGCTCTAAGTGGAGATCACAGAGCCTTGTCGCTATGAGGTGGAATCAAGCCATGATTCTACAAGATCACGCTAACATCTAGGACACGTTCAGCTGAGCTAGACACGCAGCCTGATCCCGCAAGTTGCAAATTGCTCCCTTGAAGAAGCCGGAACATCGACTCAGCTTTGCAACGCTGCACCATATTCTGCAGGTCGAACATCGGCTCCAGGTGCAGTTCACATAGCTTTGCTACTTCGACCATTCTTCATGGTGAATATATCTCTAGCGGTAAGTCGAAACTGAAATCGAACTTGAAAGACCTAGCTTGAAAGAATCAAAGGGAATGGGCATCAGACTTGACACCTCGCGGAAGTTTGTTGCTTCGAACTACTTTTCCAACGGCACTCTTTATTTTGTTCATTAGAGAAAAGCTATTGTTGGTTAAATAGTGGAATTTGAAATTTTAGGAGTGGGTTTAGGTTTTAGTAGGGTTGGTGAGTGGTGGATGGGGGATGGTGTATACAGTCGTGATGGGGGAAGGGGGGTTAGGTTTTGCAGGATTATATTAGTTCATGATCTATTTTTATGTTTCGAAATAGACATACTTGACCTCGTCTAGGGACTAGTATCTTGTTTGTGATTTAGTCTAATATTCAAATCATTACGTGGATCTGGTGCGTTGCTCTTACTAACTAGGTGGAATAGAGATACCCTATCCTATACTCTCTCGCCATTTCCTTCGTTCGGAGATTAATATTACTCACTTAACTTTGACCGCATTGGATTTGATTATAAAGCTCAAAATAAAACCTCTATTCTGGTGCTCGTTTTAATACTCAATCCCTTCGATAATTCAACGAAGTTTAACCTCTGGAAAAGAACTTCCTCGCGACATTTCACTCGCATTAAACCTCAGCCATGGATCGATCCCAAGAAAGACTTTCAATACCTGTCAAAAATTTGAAAAACGCTTCTCAGAGCAAACGTGTAAGCCATTCATTCTAATGATAGGGCGTATGAATACTAAATAAATCGTTTTTGTAACCAACCTCCCATTCATCGGCAGCGATTTAAATATGGTGAGTGAGAAAACAGTACTCAGATTTGTTTTATTTGTCCGTTATCGAACTTTAAAAAATGGTCAGTAAATTCAAGTCTCATGCTGCATCAGGCAGGGGGGTTCAGCAATAGAAAGATACATGCCCAACCAACTGGCATATATCTATCTATGATGCTGGGAATCCGGTTTTCGTCAACAGATGCGCTAAGGATATACAATTTTTGGTTTTGGAGGATCTCTCTCCGTCTCACAGAAGAAAATGTTGATCGGAAAAGTCTTCTTTGGGGAGCCAACTTGGTGAAGCCGGCTTAGTGACCTCTTACTATGCATAGAGAAACTGATCGATCGATCGATTTCGGGACATTGTGTTAGTGGGTCACGGGTTTTCATGGAGAATGTCAGGTATTACGACCCCTTAGGTTCGATCTTAATACTTCGCTCGCTGGCTATATCGACACCGACACCGCAGATATAGAACGCTCGATTGTTAGACCGCGAAGCGAAGCGGATGATAGACATTCCCGCAGCAAGTACTTCTATTTTGCGTTTAAGACTTTTTTGGCACAACTCGGGATCGTTGTCGAAGGATGCCATATCGCCCCCACCTAATTCTCGAACCAAGAAGAAATCGACGGGTAAAGATCCGGACCCTCCAATCCGTTTCGGGGGTTGTGAAAAGGGGGGGTTGGATCATCTCCTTGATATATACACATATTCTCATAAGAGGCTTGAGAGCCCCGTCTTTCGACTTTTGGCAACCGTCTTCGGTGATTCTTCAATGGTGCCCGAAATTCAAAAAGTCAATGACCAAAGTAGTCAGCGAGATCGCTTTGAGAAACGGTTGAATGGTCTGAGTTGATCGGGTTCGATACTTCTCGGAATATCCGACATAAAAGGAGGCAAGGAAATAAATGGTATTTTGTTTCTCCTCCAGAGATATCAGGAGTAGTTCAAGCAAGCAATTTCAAGATACTGTGCCCGGCATCTATAACCCCACTAACTCGCTTCGTAATTATTGTTGCATCCAACGTCAAAATGCTATCTGAAGTAGGTCTATATCTGTGTTAAAAGTAATATTTTGTTCGTGAAACCTATGTAACGTTAATTTTGAGGTCAACAATGACAGTCCTGCCAGCCAATCACAAGGCTCAGCCTTCTCAGCGGCTCAGCCGCACCTGCGGTGCACAAGCTAGACCCCCTTAGGCGTCTCCTGGCTGCTCTGACGTCTTGTCGACACCTAACTTCACTTCTTCATCGTTGATTCGTGGATATCGTGCTTCGGCACAGATCCACAACATACATATCGCAACATGAGGCTTTTGAATGTGTTTACTGGGAGACTCGAGGAATATTTCGGCTCCGCAATACCAAGTTACGCTATCCTATCGCACACGTGGGGCTTGGAAGAGATAACTTTCTCAGATATTCAGAACATCCCAGAAAACCCTCGGAATTTGAGCATTGCACTCGCTGCTTCTTATCTACAATACCCAATTTTGGAAGTTGGAACTCGAGAAGCGGAGTTGGATGCGCAGGCTTTGACCCCAAAACCGGAGCCTCCACAGGGCCCGCTCTTCAAGAATAAAAATGCAGATGATTTAGAATCGCTAAGTATGTCTATATCCTGAGGCCCGATTCAACTGATTTATAATTATTCAAAATTCAGAGCTCAAATACACAAAGGTCAAACGGTTATGTTTTGAGAAGGAACACGAATTAAATGAGCTACAAACAAAGCTTGAGAAGATCTCTCGTGGCAATGGCGAGCTTAGCAGCCATTTCGGTTCTTCTGCTGGATGGTTAGAATATATCAATAGGCCCGACGAGCATGCGGAACCTAGAGAATCCGACAAAAGTTCACAAAATGGAGACCTTACTGAGATGGAGACCCTGCGTAAGCTATTCAGTTCCCCGAGGAATCCTTTGGCTGATATATCCATTATAAAGTGCCTAGATACAAAAGAGCCAAACGTGTGTATTTTGATCTAATGGCAAAGATCAAACACCTTCAGAAAGCTGTTAATTTTCCGTTCATCCACGACCCCTCAGTCCAAGCAAAGGCGGGGTATCATAAAGTCGTCTACGCCTGTAGGCAAGCTATTGAAGATGGCTATCAATACATCTGGATCGATACTTGCTGCATCGACAAGAGTAGTAGTGCCGAGCTCTCCGAAGCAATCAATTCAATGTATGACTGGTACACTCAAGCTGGTATTTGCTACGCGTACCTCGAAGATGTGCTTCTTGACAACTTCAGCTCAAGTCGATGGTTTACCAGGGGATGGACGCTCCAGGAACTCTTGGCTCCTGCACATGTCACTTTCTTTGGAAAAGGCTGGACTCGATTGGGTGGGAAGTCCGACCTCGCAAATGAGATCTCAATAGCGACTGAAATTGATTGGGAGACCTTGATTTACCCGGGTTGGTTGAGAAAGAAGAGCATTGCTCAACGCATGTGTTGGGCCTCTAAGCGGGAAACAACAAGACTCGAGGATGAGGCATACTGTCTTTTCGGAATCTTTGGAGTCAAAATGCCTCTTCTGTACGGAGAAGGTGGAAACGCTTTCGTTCGACTGCAGGAAGAGATCTTGAAATTGTCTGCTGATCAGTCTCTATTTGCGTGGAGGATCTCTCCCTTCGTAGACACATATCAATCAGGCTGTGGGATATTTGCTCCATCGCCGAAGAATTTTGAAGGCTCATCATCAATTGTGTCGTTCCAGAGGCTCGCGGAAACTGCACCCTACTTGATGACAAACAAGGGTCTCCAGCTGGACTTGCCCATCCTCGTGTTATCCGGATATATGGTCGGATTACTTGATTGCCAGCCCCAGAACGATACTTCAACCTGTATGGCGATTTTCCTGCAACGCACACACAAAGCCGGTGTTTGCTGTCGGATCCAGGGAAAGACCGTTTCCGAGGAACATGCCGCCGGTGGAGGACTGCTAGCCATGACGCATGAAGCCGCGCAGGCCGCAATAGTGGAGAGGATATACATACCAAGGGATACCTACGAAGTTCCTGTTCTGCGCTCTACCTACCAAGTACAATACCAATCCTTGCAAGACCATGGGTTCCAGGTTGTGGGCACCCGACCTAGTTTTGGGCAAGAAAACGTCAGCTGGTATCCTACTGCTGGGTCTCTACATATCGTACGGGAGATGGGGGCGAGCGATATATCAATTTCGTTCGTCTTCCACGACGAGGATAGAAAAATGGCATTTGCTATCTATTTCGATATGTTTGCCTCCACTGACTCGGAAGGAAGGCTGGTTGAGGACAACCCGATTGAAGTCTGGATGTCGCCACTTGTGCACGAAGACAGTTTTTTGGAATATTCCAAGTCAACTGTTTACACCGTGCACAACTGGCTGTATGCTCTTTCCTACGGCCTCGATCACAATGGTGTTGCACTTGAACGGCATCCTGCGTTATGGTTCAAGCACACTGATGATACCGGCGTGAAGGCTACATACGGCGTCTCAGCCAAGCTTGCAGAGGTAGACCATTTCGATCAGAAAGTAAGGATTCTGCAAGTCGATTTGAGCCCGACTGTTGAAGGGGTGTTTGGCAAAGGGAAATTCTCCAATTTGGGTATCTGGGAGCCTGAGTCTCTCGACACCCATTGGGAGAATTATTCCTTGGTAAAGACTACTAAATTCGTCAAACCTCCAACTGAAAATACAACAGTTCCTGCGACCCTGCAGCCTTCAATACCTACTGAAGAATCATACGGTGGATTAGAAGTTGTACCGCCGTGGCCGTTTCCAATGGACCAACCCGACCCCGTTTCTGACACTCGTCCTCTGATCATCCAAATACTAACAAAACTTGTCATGTTGCCGAACCAAAGTCAGAAACCATGGCTCCTGAAGTCCATGAATTTCCACGTGCTCAAAGCTTTCGAGCTTCGGACTCTTGCTGTTGGCTTTCAAGCCCTACAGCGCCGCCTTGGGAGAACTGACCCGCCTCCTTATTTTACACCTAACTCTCGCTTCACTCGTCAACCTGGCAAGCTGCGAGAGCGACAGATTATTCCTCAGGTGTTGTCAAGATTGGTTGGGCAGCGATTTAAGAAGTAACGAATACCCGAGTCGTGGCGTTGAGGCGGATGATATTATCGGGCTGAGGAAGTCTCCAGCGATACTGAAAGGGAGGGAGAATGGCCGTACAGAATTTACAACGTGTTTGCTGTTATAATTGGCCTCTAAACAAAACCTGATACATTTGATAAGAGGAAGTAGATATAAACAAAGAAATAATTGCCGTGGTGATCGTAATGCGATGTGAAGGAAGAGTCTGCGAGACTCAAAAGGTCTTTTCCATGGGCCAGCCCTGAAGGGGAGCGAAAATCGACATTTTCCTCACATTATTTTGGGAGCTCTATCTGCAGCTCAAGGTAGGAGAGCAGTTTCTCACACCCGGAGACAGGACCCAGAACAGTGGACAGAAAAGATAATTCCTTGTAGATGGTTATTCTGTGACTATGTTTCCATCACCATTTCTGCCAGCTTGGTCCAATCTCCTCCTCCTTCAATCCCTTTCAAACCTCAGGGGGGATGTATTGTAGAAAACTCGAACGCAGGATCCTGACACAAGCCAACACCCGATAATCAGTCCATGGACGACCTCTCAAATACATTTTTTGAAAGAACCGCCCGGTATGTAGCACAAATATCTTATTTCAACTCTCTGTGCCTGTCTCACCGTGCGCCTCGGAAGTTTTGGTCGTGGACACTATGGTGAATATCATTAGCCTTCTCGAGCTCTCTTTATACCTTCGGTATTGTTTATCTCACCTGTTAATGTCCGATGTTTGGTGTGAATCCGGAGTCTAGTATTGACAAATCAAGTCACTCCCATACTTCAATATCGGAATGTAAAACTCCGAAGACTTGAATAAAATTCACCTCCTCTCAAAAACTGATGGCATGGGTTTCCTTCCCAGTACAAATACTCCTTGCATAACCGCAGAGAAGCAGATCAAGGCTCTAGCTTTATCATCGCCACAGACTTTACCCTTGTTAAGGAAGAGGCGGTTCCAAACGGTTCCCGATTTGAACTTCTTGCTCACCAGCCTGATGTTGACTCCTCGGGGAGCATTCGACTTTTCCCACTCCAACTACTGGCAAATGCCTACCGTTTTAGGGAGACATGTTGTCATCTTCTAGAGTTATTGCCGCTTCAACTGTCACTTTCAAATTTTTTTTAGCTGACAACTGTAAAAATGATGTTGCTGGAGATATTGAGCGAAATGTTCATCCATATCCCTATCCTAGTCCCCTTGAACTGGATATTTCACACTAGCTTAGAACCACCTAGAAATATATTTTTGCGACAAAAATTACAAACAGACTATTCTCGACCTGTGTTGAGCAGTAGACCATTGAGAAAGCCAGTATCAGGGTTGGGGCTTAGCTTTTATAGCACACTTTGTACTCGGGAGAAAAGCGAGGAGCCAGGGAGTCTTCGGGTGTTGTCTGTTCAGGAGATGAATTGATTAAAAGATTAACTTCGATGAGGTACGGTTGGTCTTGAAAAGCCACTATTCACCCCTCTTGCCTAGCTTGTTCCTCCTGGTCCTGCTTTATAGTCCCATATCTCATTTTAGTTACTTATATACACTTCTCACCAAGTGCGAGGAGGTAACCGATCCAAGAGTCGTAGATTCATATGTCATGTCTTTATGTGACAATATTTAAACGTTGTGGAATTCTAGATACATACGAATGTAGGAAGTCAAATAGAAGCAAAGTGAAAAACTTGAAAATATTATATTTTGCTTTCCTTTGAGATCTCTATGTATGAGACAGCACAACCTCTACAAGTGCGATGTTCACCACTTGATCCAAATTCATCCAATTGAAACTTGATTCACTTCTGATGATTTTGTTTTTCTTGCCGTTACAAAAAATCACTGTCAGCTTACTGCCTGTAAAGTGATGGAATAGCGTTAGGACTTTCGGATGGGTCTGTCCGTTTGAGATCTTATGTACAGTAAGTGAATAGTGCTAGCTCGCCTTCGTGTTTTGGGCGAATGCACAGCATTGGGATAGTGTTGGATTACAAGTTTCAAGGAAAGAGCAGTCTGATCTAGTCATGGATGTCGACGATGGATCCTCATTAATAGCAGCTCTTCCGCTTTTGACCTCGTTGGACATTACCGCCCTCGCTTACTTCGCCGACGTAGTCCCAGCATTACTTGATCACATACGCTTTTCATAGTCACAGCGACATTTTAGGACATTTGAAATTTTATTATTCCATTCATCAATTTCCCTCACCCCAGTGTACAAATCCTAACCTGAGCTCATGACTCTGACAAACTTATCGCTCCCAAATCCACCTACCATAACACGCAAATTCCCAAACCAGAGCAATCATTTATAAACAGAAACACAAATTATCCAGGTCTTCGTCCAAATCCATTGGGGGAGATGTTCAGCAGTTCTGGAGATAATTACTCGGTACCAGACCTGGCCTGCCGTTCTTTCCGGCCACTTCAGCCTCCCACCAACCGTCGTCTTGAAGTCTCAAGACAGCGAGGATGTCTCCTTTTGCGAAGCTCAACTCCTCGGGAATGGCTGCTTGATACATGTACATCGCACGAGCTGGCAGAGAGTTAGTAATGAGAGAGATCCCAAAGGAGGAAAGCAACTTACCGAAATGAAGAATTGGACGACCTTCTCTGTTGTATTGTCGGACATCTGCAACACTCTTGCTTCGCTGTCGAGAGGCTAGTTGTTGACCTCCCTGGCTACCGGCTTGGCTACCTCCGTAGTAGCTCATGGCTCTTGAACTTGCTGATCCGCCGGATCTGCTGCCTCGTTGAGACCCATAATTTTCTTCGGGCGCTGGAGCGAGTTGCATCTGCATAGACATGTCGTTGTTTACATGACTGCTGGTTGGCCTCTCCTGATCTTGGAATGGAGCTGGAGAGACAGCTCGAGCGACATCGTTTGGCGAGTTGTGGCGGTAGTAGCCCTGGTCAGAACCACGCTTTTGAGGCGTAGAAGATTGAGCACGAGCCCGCTGACTGCCAGCGTATGGATTTGGAGAAGCAGATCGGTATGATTGTGTTGTATCTGCTTGCACCACAGGACGAGGAGAAACAGATCGGTATGATTGTCTTGTATCTGCTTGCACCACAGGACGAGGAGAAACAGATCGGTACGATTGTCTTGTATTTGTTTGTACTACAGGACGAGGAGAAACACTGCGAGGTGGTGCTGGTGAGGTAGCTCTTGGCATGTCGCTCCCTCGAGTTCCTGGACGCGATTGTGATTGAGATCCTCCGTAACCACTCTGAGAGTCAGGTCTAGATTGTGCACTGAACATGGTTTGAGTTTGGTCAACATACTTCTGGCGAGTTTGCTGCATGGCTTTTGAAGTAAATGCCGGTTGTGGTAGACCAAGTCTCTGCACCGGTTGGTCGTAGGATGGAGGTGGAGTTCCTCGCATCCCGGCCATCAAGGCACCGTTTGTCATCTGAGATCCTATCGGTCGAGAGCCAGGTGTTGCTCCCGGTGCCGGTGTAGGTATACCATGATAATTATCTGCAGACACTCGAGTCGAAGAAGCCTTTGTTACACCCTTCAATTCTGCTAGTGCTTGAGCAATCGGATCCAGGTCCTCCTCTTCTTGTGGGGCTTTGTTCTGAGCGACTTTACTTTTTCTGTCAGGTGTTGCAACGTCAAAGACATTGTTGCCAACATTGAGCTGGAAACTGGCGCGAGGATCGATTGGCTCTGGACTGCGGCTGGGTCTGTCACTAATCATGTTTTGTGAATCCTGGCCGTAGGTCTGAGATCGTTTAGTTGGGCTACTTTGCCCACTTGTAGTCGTCCTTGCAGACCAGGTGTTGCGATTCGAGGGAGTTATGGCCGTGTGATCTTTATCCTTGTTGCTCTTGCGTCTGAATGGACTGTGACTTTGGAAGAATCCGCTTTTCTTCTTCATCACCTGCTTCTCGACTGGAGCACTGACTTGCTTGACTGGAGATGTCTTGCCACTGACTGGATCGCGGCTTGAGAATGATGTTGGGTTGGAATATTCACTGTTGGAGTCGCGGCTGGAGGGTCTAGCACCGCTATGAGCGGAGCTCAGCTCAGAAGGTGGACCTGTCCGGCAAAGCATGGTCATTCCATCCATCGGATAAGGATCGTGAGGCACCGCAGCCAGAGGTCCATGTTGAGATTGCTCGTATGTGAGTCTGTTCTGCTGGGGTTCCTGTGTTTGACGTGATTGAGGTTGATAGTCGAGTTGTTGTCTAGATGCCTGCCTTGCTTGTGGCTGCTGCTCAAGCTGTCGGGGCTGCTTTGGTTGATATTCGGGCTGTGGTTGTCTGGCTGGTGGCGGCTGCTCAAGCTGTCGGGGCTGCTTTGGTTGATATTCAGGCTGTGGTTGTCTGACTGGTGGAGGCTGGTAATCCTCGACATGTGCTTGTCTGGACCTGTCTGCCAAAACCTTCTGTGGAGTGAGAGTAGCCTCACGGCTGTGCGTCTCGGGCTCATGAGCAAGATCCTTGGCGAGAGCAGACTGAGGGTCGTGATGAGATTCGAATACAGAGGGTTGGGGGGAGGAGCTTCGATAAGCGGGATTGATAGTTCGTGGAAATTGTGCAACCGAGTAGTTGTCGTCCTCAGAAGCTTCGGACTGTGTGTCGCTAACATCTCCGCGACAAAAATTGATGTACTTAGGTGGATCTGGGATCTCCTGTCCTGTACCACGCTCCTTGATGAACGAAGCAATATCCTTCTCAACCTCGCAATTCTCGAGTGACAGCCGGACCTTCTCACATGAAGCATCGTCACTGACACAAACCGTTGAGGCGATGTTGGCGAAGCTCCAAAGACTACTCTTCATGAAGTCCAAACGCTCCTCCTCCAAGTCTTGGAATTTATCTGCGGCAGCCTTCCAGTCTCTGTTCCATCTCCCTGTCGTCTCTTCGAGTGCCTTCACAGCATTTTCGTACTCGGTATTCGATGTGGCGAGGTTGATCTGAGTCTTCTCGAGCTTGGCCTTGTTCTTCCTTTCTTCTTGACCCATCACCATATGACCTTGTGCCAAGTAGCCCTTGATCTTTAGACACTCTTGCTCATATTTGTCTCTGGTCTGCGAGAGTCAGTTGAGACGCTGCGCGGCCAGGGGAGCACTTACCTTATTAACAAGCTGTGTTTGCTGAATCTTAACTTTCAGTACTTTCTCAATTCCACCCTGCACGATCTTTCTTCGCTCCTTCATAGCACCTGCAAATGCCGCCAGCGGCTCCTCCAACTCGGTCTTCATCTGACTGGCAATATTCTGGTGTGATTTCCCCATCTGCTCAACCTCTCCTCGAAGCACATCCAGGGATGCTCGGAGAGTTCCTGCTTCTTGAGACCCAAGAGGCTTTCGTGATAGTGAGAGTAATTTGCGTGCATATTCATCTTCGAGAGCTGCCCGGGCTTGGGAGAGTCAGTACCAAGCAAGTAAACAGAGTATGGAATATTGCATACCTGTATAAAAGGACTTTAATTCGTCGCATGTCTGCTTTGCATTATGCATCCGCTGCATCAAAGGGTCGACTCCAGCATCATCTTTGCCCCAGAAGTTATTCGCAAAGCTCATGGACACCGATGGCCCTTCAGACACGACTGAAGGCATCTTGCCCAGCCTGTTTTGCTTTGTTGACTTGAAAAGGAAGCGCCGTTGCTGAGCTCGAATACCAGAATTACAGTCGCTCCTGTGTGCTCTCCGGAAAGGGAATGGATAATTAGGAGGATGAACGACGAAGTGGTTCGAGTGAAGATGGAATGGCTGGAATGAGCTGCCCTGATAATGGCCAGGGTATCATATCTGAAAAGTGGAGGCGCATATAAACACCCGAGCCGCTGGACGTTGGCATGGCAGCATCCCCCGCCACAGCCTTTCCCCGATCCAGCCCAGCCTCGTCTCAGCACAACTCAGACCAACCTCCAGGAAGCACCAAGTCCATGACTTGTTGAATGATTTTCTGGTAAGCAATGTTGCGACAGTGCCTCCATAGAGATTCATTTTTTCGCATTTCAAAAGCCAGCCATGTAAGAGTTATCGGCTAAATACTGATTATCGTTCCCGGCTACTGTACATCAGCTGGCTCAACCCACCATCCTTTCTGATCTTACCCACCCTGCAACATTATGAGGCTCGACAAGATTAAGAGCAATAGAACCGGATGACGATGATTTGAATATTCTAATCGTTAGGTATGAGTAGACCTTGCTGGAGTTTGTGCTGGAGAAATGCGTAGCTGACAGTGCAGTACTTCATGTAGTTATTTATGTTTAGTCCAATGCCCATGGCATCAGCACCACTTCCGGTGTTCGAAATTTGAGAGAATCAACAGGAAAGCGGATGGTTGTAAGTTGTTATCCTCCTAATCTCACTGCCCTCTGCCTCTGGATGATTCTGACAGTCCTTACGATCGTCGACAGCCTGTCATATCAATCCTATGCCATGCATTCATTGTTATAGGCGAGATTCAGGTTGGTGCAGGTAGAAAGTACCTATGAGCAATAGGACATAGGTAGGTAGGGAACGAATCCAAGCTGCAATGTGTCAAGCAAGTCTTGTGTCCCGTCATAAAGTCATAGAACACAGAGTAAATGAAGTAAATTAAAGCAGTTCTGAGAACCATCTATTGCTGCAGGTCCATAGTTCCCAGGTAAGCTGGTAATGTAAGCACCTAGGTAAGTAGAAACCCCTTTGCCACTTCACCAGATCTCGTGTCAGCCACTATCAAGGAGCTTGTTGATCCCTGGCTCCTGTACAGTACAGTACCTGCAGTGAAAGACAGCTTTGCTTGAGAATGTCTGTCCCACAATGGGATGCAAAGAGCCGAAGCCAACAGAATGCCAAATCAAAGAGATGTCGGACAATCATGTCCATAGCTAAGGCAAAATACTGTAAACTCAACTCGACTCACCTCTGAAGTGTGCAGTGCAGGCTTCCTGCGTCGTTGTGTCCTCCCAGCTCCCCTCCCATCCCACATAAGGTAGAGCCTGCCTAACCATATTGGGCTTAGCGCCTTGGCCCTACGAGCTGTCGACCGCGACCTCATCTTTCGCTCGACCTGCTTCCATCACACACAATCACCACCACCCCCCGAACTCCATCACCACATCTCTCCCCTTGCAAACTCTGCACTCAACCCAGCCAATGCTCATACCACCCCGATAGATCTTCTTTCGTCCTCCGAGATCGAGAGATAGCTCTGCGGAGTGGGTCTGCGCAAGAACATCAACATCTTCGATGGTCAACTCAAGAGGGGGGACTTTCACACCTTCGCAACAAACCATCGTCACAGGTGTTAGCCATTCACCACACGGCTCCCATCACAGCACCTTCAGTGCTGGCGCCAGCCCAAGCACAAATAGCCCCACGGGATCAAACTCCCTCACGAAGATCGTCGTCGCCCAAGTCTACCTCCTTCTCAGCACGATCAAGGAGGATAATAAGGACCGCACAAAGTGGGAACAACAAGCTGAGCAGCTCAGAAAGGTAGGCTGGAAACACGCCCAACTTGGCGGCTAACGTCTGCTAACAACGCTGCGCAGCTGATCGATGATCACGGCATGGAAGTATTCCAGAAATACTTCAGCCGTCTTGTGGTTGGCAATGCTTCTACAATCTTCCCAGGTCCCAATCGTCCGATAGCAAACCCTGCGACCTATCCCATCCTCCATGACGAGATCGGCAAGATATCGCATGATGTGGACCAAGCACGTAGGATTGCAGAGTCAATAGAGACGGCGAACGAGGACATATTCCGGGACTTCGATCTCTCAACATTCATGGATCATTTCAAGCTAGACGCGCTCGAGAAGACAATTCTAGCTCTCGCCTTCAAGACAGGCTCAAGATCGGATCTGAAAACCAAGGGTTAGTAGCTAGGTGTCATGATCGCAGGACTCAACTAATGCAAAGTAGCCGATGCCATTATATCTGCGAACTTCTCGCAATTCCTCCAGTTTCTCGTCCACCCGAGCCCTGCACATGAAGACATGTCAACCGACTTTCTAGCCCTTATAATCGACCGATTCATCCAAGAACGCCCCCCAAACTTTGAAGAGCCTGAACAACGAGATCTCATAATGGCACTTCAATATCGATATCAGAATCAGAGTCAAGAGAAGGACACAGTCCCAACAACGGTTCTTGCAGCAGTGTATTTGATGCGTGCGTTGAACAGCAGAAATCCGCTGACGGCATTCCTACAACGAGTCGGCTCGGCCTTCACAGCTGATGAAGATTCGTGCCGGGGATATTTGAGGAGTGCAAATATTAGTCTCAACGAGGAGGTAGTTGCTGGTGCGATAATTTACACTGCTCTCAGCCGGAGTATACCATTCTCCACCGTCAACTTGGTCAACAGCTTGCGGATGGAGGTATCGCCCAACTTCAATTGGCAGAGAGTAATCGGATATTTCGACCAGGACCATCTGCGGATTTCGAAAGATCAATTCTTGGCCTTGTACAAAGCATTCCGACCCTTGGCAGTTGAAGGCTTAATTGATATACAACAACTATGGGGCGGAACTTGGCAGTACTCGGAGACGCAGTTATCATTCATCAGCGCATACGCATCCTTGTATGATGATGAACTTGATGCGACATCTATCCCGGGTCTCGAACCCGCTTTCACACTCGAGGACTTTGAAGGCGCGGATGATGAAATTCGTCAACGTGCTGCACAGGCTATCAAACACCCTCTGGTATCGGTGGTTGCGTTATCTTCCATGTTCCACGTAGCTCTGCACACCACAGCAGCGTCGGATACTGTCGAAGCCAAGAGACTATTCCAGGAGGTTGTTGTACCGAACTTGGACGTTTTCTTGGTATCCGCATTTGGCGTGCCAAAGCCGTGGCCGGAATTGGCAACGGATACGATCAATAACCTGTTCGACCGTTTCCTGTTCAAGTACGACCCCAACTACGACTTTGTTCTGGAAGGCTTGTGGCGCAAGGACAAACAATGGGTAGCTCAGAGACTTGTTGAAGCTCATGCTAAAGTTCCCATGGAACTACCTACTATCCTGGACCATGCCTTGAGACAT
Source organism: Leptodontidium sp. MPI-SDFR-AT-0119 (assembly GCA_020726505.1). NCBI lineage: Eukaryota > Fungi > Ascomycota > Leotiomycetes > Helotiales > Leptodontidiaceae > Leptodontidium > Leptodontidium sp. MPI-SDFR-AT-0119. The sequence continues at coordinate 607,329 of JAHLEZ010000017.1, forward strand.
CACTGGCTGGATGATCTTGCCTCCATTCCTAACGGTTTTGGCCTTGATCTTGTAGCAGTTGCTAGTGCTCGAGGTTTCTTAGACCTTGACCGATGGGCAGCAAACAACTTGGCAAGAATCCCAGACCTTCCACATTCGCTTCTCACGTTTCTCAACATCAAAGCAGAGCATGAGCTCGCATACCAACGGCAAAAGCACTTGCACAGCGTGATGCTTCCAGTTAAGACAATTGCCAAATTGCTGCAGGCCCTAGAGGACGCAATGCCTAGGGTTCCATCCAACGAACTGATACTCGTACAGCGAGCGTGTATCACGGCATACCCTCGGTTGATCAACTATGGAGAAGGATTTGACGACATCATTGATGCCAATGGTGCGGAGAGCAATTCTCTACCCAAGGAAGCCAATGAGAAGATGGAAGCACACTACAAGCAGATGTACAGTGACGAGGTGCAGGTCCGTAGCATTGTCGAAGCGCTTGAGCGATACAAGCACTCCCGCGACCCTGCCGACCAGGACGTTTTCGCGTGCATGATCCATGGACTCTTCGACGAATACGCCCTTTACCAAACCTATCCCTTGGAAGCCCTGGCTACAACCGCTGTGCTGTTTGGAGGAATCATCTCGCAGAAGCTGATCTCTGAGCTTCCTCTCAAAATCGGATTAGGCATGATCCTAGAGGCAGTGAAAGACTACTCTCCACAGGACTCTATGTACAAGTTTGGTCTTCAGGCTCTCATGCAACTCTTCAGTCGATTGCGTGAGTGGCCTGGTTTCTGTAAGCGCTTACTCGAAGTACCCGGACTACAGAACACAGAGGCATGGGGCAAGGCCGAAGATGTCGTTCGTGCTGAACAGGATGCCCGTGTCTTCTCGCCAGTAAACGGCATTAATGGTGGAGAGTTGAAGACCCCACCTCCACCAGCCTTTAACGCTCTTCGCGTTGACCCGCCTCGTTACCAACTTCCCACGCCTGACGAGGAAGTTACAGACAAGATCCAATTTGTTCTGAACAACATCAGCATTGAGAACATTGAAAGCAAGTTCAACGAACTTCAAGAATTGGTCACCGAGGAAGGCCAGCATTGGTTTGCTACGCATTTGGTGCAAGAGCGAGCTAGAATGCAGCCGAATTACCACAATGTGTATCTCAACACGATCAAACTCTTTGAAAGGAAAACGCTGTGGGCAGACGTATTGCGGGAAACGTACGTCAGCACGTTCAGAACTCTCAATTCAGATTCAACTATGCAGAATGCGCTTGAGCGAACACATCTCAAGAACTTGGCTACCTGGCTTGGATCTCTGACTCTAGCACGCGACAAACCAATCAAACATCGGAACATTGCTTTCAAGCAACTACTGATTGAAGGCTACGAGTCTCACCGGCTTCTAGTCGTGATTCCATTCGTCTGCAAGGTTCTCGCCCAAGGCAAATACTCCACTGTTTTCAAGCCACCCAATCCTTGGGTCATGGACATCATCAAAGCTCTTATGGAACTGTACAACAAGGCCGACCTCAAACTCAATCTTCGATTTGAGATTGAGGTTCTTTGCGGAGAGCTAGATCTAGACCACAAGAGCATTGAGCCATCCGACGAAATAATGAACCGCATCTCACATATCGAAGAAGCAACGGAAGTCATGGCGCCCGAAGTCATGGATAGGTTTGATAATCTTTCCTTGAATGGAATGACTGGCGGAGTTGGAGGTGGAAGATTCTCTCCCCACGAAATTACAGCCTCCATTCCAGACCTCGGCCCGCTCTTGCAGTACCCTCCGGTAAATGACATGGTCAACCAAGGCCGTCTTCAAGATATCATGAAAGCTGCAATTACCCGAGCTGTTCACGAAATCATCTCTCCAGTTGTGGAACGTTCGGTTACCATTGCTGCCATATCAACTGCTCAGATGATACACAAGGATTTCGCGACCGAGCCAAACGAGGCACGAGTCCGGGCTGCCGCGATCAACATGGTCAAGAAGACTGCTGGATCCCTCGCTCTGGTCACGTCCAAAGAGCCATTGCGAGCTAGCATGACAAATTACATCCGAGCTTTGTCAGGTGAACTTCCCCAAGGTCTCCCAGAAGGAACCATCATTATGTGCGTTACGTCCAACCTTGACTTGGCTTGCAGTCAGGTTGAGAAAAAAGCAGAAGAGCGCGCAGTTCCTGAGATTGAGGAGATGATTGAGCACGAGCTTGAAGCTCGCCGTCATCACAAGATGACTAGACCAGACGAACCGTACGTCGATTCTGGATTGAGCCGCTGGTCTTGGACGATTCCAGATCCATTCAAGCTATCGCCAGCTCTAGGTGGTCTCAATCCGTCGCAGATGGCCATTTACGACGAATTTGCCCGACAGCCACGCGCGCAGGCAGCTCTTCCTGGACCAACCCACATTCCATCCTCATCAGACGCTACCAGAACGATGGCGAACGAAATCTTGCAGGATTCTTATCCCCCAGTTCCGAATCTCCCAACACCTGCAGAGCCACCAGCAATGCCACATCTTTCTGCCCAACAACCAGCTTATGCTCAGCAAAATAACGCAGCGGCTAATGGGAGAGTAGCTAACATGCAGATGGATCCAAGAATGTTGGCAGATAGAGTCGAGAAGGCATTGTTGGAGCTTGAGCGGGTAGCTGCTGATACCCCTGAGCAGCACGTCGCTGATCTCCCCCGACCTCATGCAGTGCTTGACACATTGGACGCTCTGTATGGCTTGATATTCCGAAGCTCGCAAGGACCTGACCATTACGACTACTACATCGTTGATCACATATGCAACATGTTGTTCAGTGGTCCCGAGCAAGACCTTGTCATGGAGTGTCTGGTTCAAGTGTTGGAGAATATCTGCAGAATGGCAGGCAGAACAGCCAATCGTGTGTTTGATGTGATTTCGCAACGACCAGGCGAATCCTTCTTTCGTGTTCCTCTTATTGTCTGCCTGACAAAAGCTCATCTTCTGGAATGGAGCCGCATCGATCTGGAGATTTCTAGGGTCATCTCACAACGCAAGGATGGCTCGCTTCAGTTCTTCTTGTCACTTTTGGAGACTGTTCTTCTGAACGATCGTCCTGTGGCACTGTACGCCGATTTCGCCAAGAGCTTGGAGGTTGCTTGGTTATGGATCACAGAAGAGCCCGAGTTGGAAATTGGTCAGCAGCTTAAACAAAAATTGACGAGCTCCGGCCTCCCCGAACCACGCCCTCAAATAACCAACGATCGCAAGCAGGACCAATTGTTGTACCTCTTCGAAGAGTGGGTCCGTCTTTGCAGCAATCCAAACACTTCCGAGATCGCTCCTTCCCAGTTCATTGCCCAAATGTACAACAGGCAGCAAATCAATAACAGGGAAGATCTTCACATGTTCCTTCGATTGGCCATTGACAGCTCGGTCGATCGATTCGAGCAACACCTCCAGAATGACAGCCCTATCAACGAGGCATACGCCGCAACAGATTCCCTGGCCAAGCTCATTGCCATGCTAGTCACGGGCCACGAACAAGACGGCGCGGTCAAGACTGACAAAGCTGCATACCTCAACTCCATCTTGTCTTTGACCATCCTAGTTTTGAATCACCACCATGTTCTCCGTGGCGATAATTTCAACCAGAAGCCATTCTACAGATTGTACTCTACGATTCTTTGCGAGTTTGATGCATTCGAGGAAGGTCTGTCTGAGGAGGAGCGCCAGGAAATTGTCCTCGTCTTTGCTCGGATCTTCCTTAAGATCCCTCCAACCCATTTCCCTGGCTTCATGACTAGCTGGATGAGCTTGATCTCACACCGGAAGTTTATGCCTGTTGTATTGGGATTTCCAAAGCAGGTTGGATGGGGCCTATTCGCTGACATTATGGAGAAATTGTTGTTCTACCTCGGAGAGCTGCTCAAACCAGTTGTACACCTCGACTCGACCACAAGCCAACTATATCGGGCAGTTGTTAAGCTGGTCATCATACTTCACCATGATTTCCCTGAGTTCCTGTCAGCGAACCATTCCAAGCTTTGTGTCCATGTCCCCAGCTACTCGACTCAGCTGAATAACTTGATCTTGAGCGCAACTCCGCCTCAAAATTCGGAATTGCCAAATCCTATGCAGCCAGGGTTGAAAATTGACCGCGTGGGAGAAATTCGGCAATCGCCAGAGAGCATGAATGATGTGGAGGGACCCTTACGAGACTCTGGGTTGTTTGACCTTGTTGAAGAAGCCTTGGAACATGGCCCTTCAGAAGATGCAGTCGCTCACATTTCCCACGAAATTCAACGAAAGAAAAACCGCCAAACTGGATCGGGGCTATTGCCAGTGGATGCTGACCGAAAGCTGATCGATTCTCTGGTTCTCTATGTTGGCACGAATGCCATCGCCAGGTCCGAACACAAAGGAGCTCCACTGTTCACCCCAGGAACTCCAGACATCAAATTGCTATCCATGCTTGTCCATGAGCTCCGCCCAGCCACAAGATTCATCTTCCTTGGCAGTATCATCAATCAACTTCGCTTCCCCAACACTCAAACTCACTACTTCAATCAGGCTCTTCTTGAACTCTTTGGTAGTGATGCCAATGATCAAGAAGAGTTGGAAATCCGCGAGCAAATCACTCGGATTCTGCTTGAACGTGCGATTGGGCAATGGCCACAGCCATGGGGCCTTCTTGTTGTGATTCAAGAGTTGGTCAAGAACAAAAAGTACATGTTCTTCGATCTACCATTTATCAAATCTACGCCAGAGGTAAGCTATCATCCCTCATTCTGTTCTAGAGCTGTCGCTGACATTGCAGTAGTTTGGCGAGCGCTTCCTTGCCCTGGTCCAGGCCGGTCCAGTTCAATAACTGGATCTAATCGATTCGACGGAATCTAAATGATTACTGTCCATTACTCTTATCCTACACAAACTCCTAACCCGCTTCCAGAGCCGGAAGTGTCACCAAGGTCCGGTTTCTAATTGTTACATAATCTATCGAGTCACAAACGGCGTTCTTTACACCTCAGCATCATTGGGGATCTGTTCTCTGCATAGCGAGCGATGGTTGGGTTTTCACGGTTTTGCAACACTCGGGTGGGGCAGGGCGCGAAGAGGTTTTCCTAATTAATGCATCCTACATGATAATGTTTCGGCCCTGCCGTCAGAGGGAGGGCAAAAGATGACATTGGGAGGCTTTGGGAAAACAGACATATGGCGTGGAAATGGTTTTGCTTATGCTGTCAACCGGGAGACGGCAACTTTGTATCATAAAATGGAGTCTTGTGGTTTCTTAGGCCGTGGTTCCACTGAATAAGTTCCATGCCCTTGATTTCTGGAGTCCAAGAGACTGTCACTGGTGTCTCTGTGTTCCTTGATTCAAGATCCTTTGATTCAGCTCAGCGTCATCGTTGCCCCGCAGGCTAAGTAGTTCCAAGCCGAGGGACAAAATTGAAAAGTTCCCGACCATTTGGAATCCCGCCATCTTGATTAGCCAAAAATTGCGTTAAAGATCTGATGGCGGGGGGATCTACGGGTCTAAGAAATAAACTCTTGAAATCCACACACTAGAGACGGTAGTTGACGATCCGCTCTCCGCACTGAGGAGGAGGCCATTCGCACAAATATAGACATAGGCCAGAGAGAGATAATATGAAGTTCTTTCTGCCCTTGGTTTTATTTCCTCTTTCATTAAACCTTCTTAAAGTTATTGTTGACAATCCAATATGTTGTCTTCGTTGCTAACCGTTTTGTCCCTCCTCTCCCTCGCCTATTCCCAGAGCTTCACAACATGGACTCCCCCTGGACCAAACGACCTCCGCTCGCCTTGTCCCGGTCTTAACAGCCTCGCAAACCACGGTTTTCTCCCCCATAACGGGCAAGGCCTTACGATTCCTATCCTCATCAAAGGACTCAAAGATGGCTTGAACGTCGGTGCCGACTTCTCAACTGTCATCGGGAGCGCCGGACTCCTCTCCGTACCCAACAATCCCCTTGCCACATCCTTCACCCTCAAAGATATCCGCAAACACAATTTCCCCATCGAGCATGATGCTAGTCTGAGCCGAGCCGATTTCAATTTGGATAATGGCGACAATTGGATGTTCAACCAGAGTATTTTCGATACGGTCTTGCAGTTTTATGATGGGATGAGTGAGACGAGTATTCCCGTTGCGTCGGTTGCAAAGTATGTTTCTCCCTATTAAAATTTGAGACTGTGAGAACTTGTTGCTAATGAAGTGAAGGTACAATCGTGTCAAGACAGAACAGGCGAGGGATCCAAAGTTCACCTACACTCCGCAGCAGTACGTTCTGTCATACGGAGAGACTGCTCTATATTTGTCCACGATGGGTAATCCAACCACGGGAGTTGCACCTGTCGAATGGGTCAAGGCATTTTTCGGTATGTCCCTTCATCTCCTTATCTCCTCCTCGCTCTATGCTTGAAAACTTGCTGACTAGCTCATAGAGCAAGAAAGACTGCCTTACAATGAGGGCTGGAGACCGACAGCTCAAGAAACGAATTTGGTGACTCTTGGAGGGATGATCCTGCAGCTCGTTGCGGCGAATAAAGACACCTTACCTGAGGGCTTGTTGATTACTACCAATACGCTCAAGCTGGCTTTTGGTGGATATAATCCTATCACGGGTCTCTTGGATCATATTCTGTGAGATTAAGCGATTGTGTTGCTATGAGAACGTTAGGAAATCCACTTGTGCTGATGACTTATATATAGTAGTGATCTGAACTTTGCAAAATGTAAATATGACAATTTTCTCACAATGGCAGCAGGCTTTTTGCTTATAGTTACTTTCTTTGTCGTCGACTACTAATCTTCACTGCGGTGCTCTAAATGCGTTCCTCTTTCCCAATTTCTGCCGTCCCCTCTGTACTATAGCTTCGTTATCCTCTGACGTATCCTCCTCTTATCTATTCAAAGCGGAGTCACCCATAATTGCAATCTTATCTAACCGAATTCACGTCATAGGTCCCATCATCTAGCCCACGACATCACTCGGACTTTTACCCTCCTTCGACGTCATAAACTCCGGCTTGACTATCAAAGTTTCCTTAAAGTCCTTACGTCTCTTCCTCGTCGCAATATCCAGCATATTCTGTTCTACTTGGCCCTAGGTTAGAAGTCAGATCACTTAGAGATGGATGACTGAGCCGGTGAGCTCACCTTGAGCCCCCAGAGGTCTCCTTTAGTTACTAAGAGCCACAGGGTTCCCGATATTACTTTGAGAGGTTGGCGACTTAGGAGAGATGGACTTACCAGATACAAGCATCTGCGCTAACTAACACTCCCAATGTAGATTCTGAGTATTCGATAAGTACTTGAAGTCCTGAACAATGATTGCTTTGACTTGAGGGTTTTGATAATAAAATCTGCAGGCTTTCGGCGAGAGAGTGTGGTGATTGATGGGATGAGTACCTGAGCTCCGAATAGCTGATAAAGGGACCCACCTACGCCCCAAAGCACGCCAGAGTCTACCGTCCTTACGTGTATTCTATACGTTTTATGACAAATAAAAGCCTCTGGAGAGTGCAGTTTCTTTTGATACGATGTCTTCGGTCCCTAAGGTGGACGGACTCAAGCCACAGTGACTTCGCAATTGATTTTTGATAGTCTGTTGTGCCGTGCTTTGACTCTGACAGCTTCATTTCCGCGGGGGCGGGTGGGAGAAATCACCGTACATTTTCTTTCATGGAAACTTTAAAGAGAGCCCTGAAAGATTAAGCTTTACGGAGATTCTGGTAACCGCATCTGAACCGTTCAGAAACCCGGGGAGGCCGAAAGGATTTCTCTTATAAACTACGAACATTTGCAGAGACGCTTGGAAGGGCTGCTTTACTGCCTGGAATAAGAAGGTCTCAAGCAAATCTCCCCACAATGAAAAACTTTTATTCACTGTTAGCTGGGTCCATGCTATCGACCACTTCGCCAAGGGCCAACAGCTTGGCTGGTATCTCATCATCCTGACCAATCCCATCCCGGCGATTAGCGAATGTCAACATAAACCCCTGACTTTGCGACAGCCGTCCAAGCCTTGGTCGTGCTCGATACAGCAGGTGACGCAATCACTGGTAGTACATTCGCATGGACATTTCCCAATGCTACATTGTTCTTGAAGATCAAAATATCATATCACTTTTCGTCGCAATGTCTCAAATATCTTGCGTGCCATAGTATTCGCTATGCATGGCGGAGATAGCACCATAGCAGATAAGGGGCAAGTTGAGCCGGTCTTACTCATTTATATACTGCCACACGCCCTTCCATGGGCATGTAGTTCAACTAGTTTGACATCTTTCGCGCTATCCTTACTTTTAAGCGGTTACAGCAACCATGGGGTTTCAATCCTTCCTGGCTAATCTGAAGGGGCCGGCTACTGTTGCGACTATCCATGCCCCTGAGAGTGCGTCGACCGAGGATGTCATTCACGAAGGGAACCTCGACTATACACAAGAGAAGGGCGGAAATGATTCCCAGCCATCCTATCAAGGTATGTACCCCGCAGATCCAAAGTTATGAGAGAACTTTCTGACTTTAATTTGAACAGAGGCCTCTGGCGCTCCTGTCGAGAGGGAGTCCCCCCTCGGATACGAAGTATCATGGATTACAGTGATCCTTTTGAATGTCGGCCAGATGGTTGGTACTGGAGTCTTCTCCACGCGTATGATCAATCCCAACCGTTACTTTGACTTCCATACTGATGCAAAATAGCTGGTTCCATTCTTACCAATCTCGGATCCGTTGGCCTGAGTCTTCTCTACTGGGTTCTCGGACTAGTCATCGCCATATCAGGCCTCTCAGTCTACCTCGAACTGGCATCATATTTCCCAAATCGATCTGGCGCCGAAGTTGTCTACCTGGAACAAGGATGGCCAAGACCGAAATACTTTCTTCCAACTGCCTTCGCTGCTTTCAAAGTACTCTTCTCTTTCAGCAGCAGCAATGCCATTGGTATAATTAGTTCCACAATTGCACCCACGTGATAGAGCTAAAAGGATTGCAGTTCTTTCTACCTATCTCTACCGCACAGCTGGAGTGACTCCCACAGAATGGCAGGCTAAAGGCGTCGCGATCGCTGGATACACGGTTGCCACCGCAAGTAAGTTAGAAGCCCCAATTGAGTCTCGGTATCTAACCTATATAGTTGTGATTATCTCCAACAAATGGTCATTATGGTTCGCCAACGGAATATCAGCCGTCAAGCTCCTCACATTGGTCTTCATCAGCATTACAGGTTTTGTCGTTCTGGGTGGCGGAATTTCCGCCGTCCCAGACCCAGGATTCAACTTTCGTGATTCTTTCTCCGGAACAACGAGCGATGCCTACGGAATTACCAATGCTCTTGTGAGAATCAACTTCGCATACGCCGGCTGGGAAAATTGCTTCAATGTCGTTGCTGAGATCAAGGTTAGCGAATTCACCCGGCATCATTCGTCCCAAACTGATTTTGTGGAAGAAACCAATTAGGACTGTGAGATGGGCTGGTCCAGCTTCACTTGCAATCATCGCAGTTCTTTACATGTTCGTCAACCTGGCGTATTTTGCTGCCCGTGAGTTATCCCACATATCTACTGGAACTCTTCTCTGATGCTTCTCAACTAGTTCCCAAGAATGAAATCGTGGGTGCAAACACGATTGCTGCAAGTCTCTTCTTTGCAAAGGTGTTTGGTAGTGGAAGTGCGGCTCGGAGTCTCAATATTCTCATACTTCTCAGTGCTTTCGGCAACCTTGTAAGTTCAGTTCCTTGCTCTGATCTCGTAGCCGGTTGTTTGGAGCCTCCCTTCACAAGATGAAACGAAAATAACAAGCTAACACCCATCTCCCGCGCTTTAGGTGAGTGTTCTCATCGGCCAGTCGCGTATGATTCGGGAATGTGGAAGGCAAGGCGTACTACCTTTCCCGCGTTTCTGGGCATCGACCCAGCCATTCGGCACTCCTCTAGGCCCATACGCCCTCAAGTATGTGATGACGATCATAATGATTCTTGCTCCACCGTTTGGCGACGCCTTCAACTTTGGTACGTCCCTCAAGAATGATACTCGCATTTTCCCAAACTAATTCTGGCCCCCTAGCTGTCGATCTCGCATCATATCCAACTGCTGTATTCTCTCTGTTGATGGCAGTCGGTATCTACACCATACGCCGCCAGCGAAAACGCATCAACGTTGGCCCCTCTGAGTTCCGAGCCTGGGACGTCGTTGTCGGTTTCTACATCACAGTACAGCTTTTCCTGCTCGTTATGCCATGGCTGCCACCAAAGGGCGGGATCTACGCAGGAAACGTCTCGTTTTTCTACGCAACGGCTATTCTCACCGGACTCGGCCTGTGAGTGCTCCCCCCAACCCTCTCTTCATTAATGCTTACTGACTTATGAAGGCTCGTTCTCTGCGCTTTGTACTACTATCTGTGGATCAAGGTGTTGCCCAAGCATCGGGGCTATGCGATCAGGCAGGAACTTATTGTTCTGGAGACTGGGGAGACTACTCATAATCTGGTAAACGTGCCGCTGGAGAAGATTCCAGAGTGGGACAGTGTTCATGATGTTACTGGAAAGAAGTATGCAACGAGCAGCGGACGGTCGTTCGATGAGGATGGCTCAAGTGTTGAGAGAACTAACGTTAGACCTGAGAAGTAGGAGGTAATAAAGTCAGTGATGTGTTACTTTATTGCAAATGCCGGCCCCCTTTGGGGTTGGAATTGTGATTTAGAGTGAGCTTGGTGGTGGTTGAGTTCCTTACGGCTAATGTCAGGCTCTGGATATGTAGGGAAATGCTAGAATACAATTTAGGCTTCCATCTCCATACTATCTACTTGGTGCTCCTCTCCTCCACTATCATCAATCTTCTCCAGGCGAGGTTGATAGAGTGCACCTTTCCGCGTTTCAAATCTGGACATTTGCTCTCCAGTTCATTCACGAACCTCCCAAACATAATCGCGGCTGATTTCATGACCGTGACTAAATGGGGGGCAAAAAGCGCCTTGTAAATTAAGACTTGGTTCTCGGCAGTTGAAAAAACCTGGAGAATGGACAAATAGACTTGAGCGATGGCGTGGATTTGTCCGGCGATTTGGTTTCGTATTTCCTCGACTTTGTTTTTGAAAGTCTTCCACACGTCTTCGAAGTTTTTCCAAGGCTTAACTACGAACTTCGCCATAACAGTAGGCTCCTGATGCAGAACATCCCATATGGCGCCCTTGGAATAGTTCAAATTGGTTTATACACCATTAGCCAATATTCTCTTGAATTTTCTAAGAGAGGCAAACATATTCTCCTTGCTCGATAAACCCTTTACCTTCAAAGACATTTTGCAATGCCTTTGTTCGCTCGACCCAGCCACCGCTCTCTACCATGCTTGCTTCCCAGTTTGCGTGAAAGTTCTTTTGTCCTGGCTTTCCCTTGCCTATGGGCAATTGATTCAGCATAAGTTCTACCAGTTGAGGGCCGCGAAACTTACAGTCACAGTTTTCGTGCTCAAACGCAGAAATGCATGGACAGTATTTATCCTTGAGAGAATTGTCGATTTGGGCGTCGCTAAGAGCTAAAAGGCAAGCATTCCCTTCTTTGGTGCCCCGAGACCATCCCAAAGGCCAAGCAGACGTTAATGCTTGCTCGTAGAGACTTGGGTGAGCAGTGACTGGCTGTTCATTAATCTGCCTTCTGGGAATGCCCCAAACGGACTGGTTTACTCCATTTTCTGGTGTATGAGTTACATAATAATGTCGTTTTCTTACCTCGTGTGACTCTCTCCCATTTGGTTCCATTTTGAAGGCGTTTGGGGTGGTTTGGCTGTGCTCGCGATGAAGGGAGTAGAAAGCAATAATAGCAATGAAATAACGATGCTAGTTCGCAGATGAGAGATACTCGTAGTAATAATGGCGAGGAAGCGGGTTACCGATGATGTGCTGGTGGTCGTTGCTCTAATTATGACCTGGAATTTAAGGAAGTCGCGAACCGAACTTCTATATTGTTTGGAACCGACCAATCACCGGAAGACTGGGGTCGAAGTATCACTTACCGGCTCGAGATGAATTTGAGAATGTGAATCAATATATAAACCTTAATTGACAGCTGTTTGGTTTACAGCAGTCTTTTATCTGTAGACAGTTAGAACATTTTGAAGCTGTTTGTTTACATTTCCCTAACCGAAATTTTGCACTCCTCCACGCTTATGTTGTCACGGACCAGCGACTAAAGACCATGATGGTCTTGAATGTGAATCAAGCCCAGAAGTGATTCTATGGGGCCACTAACCCGAAATTTCCCTTAATTTCGTTCAGAGGAGGTTATCTAAGTTATTATTCTGACATTAATCGTCGACGAAATGATGCTCTGCCAGATCTGAGAAGAACGACAATCCGACACAGAACAAATCCGTCGGGGTAGCCGTTTTACTCACACAACGATACTCACCTTCCTTTATCGTTTATTCTATCCTTCTACCCAATTTTCTCCAGGTCAGCTTACCTTTGTTACAATTTTACATTACTTGTGATCAGATACGAAGTTAACATTAACGTCCTGCAATGAATTCATTAGTGGGAGGTGTCACAGGCCATCCGGAACCCATCTATCTCATCCATCATAACGCTCTCTCGCCGAAAACTCGCAGGCTCTATCATTAATGACCCTAAAGTCACAGTTATTGTTGCCCAGGACTTCAACGAATAACTAGGAATCTATATTGAAGGTGTTGCTTGGCCGCTAGTCCACCATCAACAAGAGGGGGTTTCGGCCCGACGGGTGCCACTATACATCAGATTTGAAGAGGCTACTTTGATGTTCAAAAGACCATTAGCTATGGGAACAATTTTTCTTCCTCCAAAAATTCAAGTTAGCAACTTAACACAACTTTAACTTCTCCAAAGAGATCAAAGCCTCTCACACAATGTCAACCATCCAGCACCTCACCACCCCAACCTCCCAATCCCACTTCACTAAAACTGCGGAATCAACAGGCATTGTTTGGTCTGTATAAAAAGACGAGAAAGAAGTTTTGAAATCTCACATTTGAAGCTTGGAAAGCTATTCAATTGAACAGTGTGGATTTGGTACATGCAGATGTACCACAGATTACCCCCACCTTAATACTATGAACGGATCAACTTCTCTCCGAGAGCTCTCCAAGATATACTTATTTATTTATAATCCACTCCCCTTCCTCATCTCGAGTCCCAAAGCATGAGCGAAGACAAAGACATACCAGGCACACCAACCGAGATTCCCCTCTCAGACGCCTGGAGGATCAACAATGATGTGAACTCACAGCTGCAGGTCCCCGGATTTCGCTTGATCCCGCCTCCCTTCAACCTCAACGACAACCATCCCGAACCCCCCTCCTCAGGAAAACTCACGCAGTTAACACAATCGACACAAGCCACGCAATCACAGCAAGACGTCAACAAAATGTCCGCCCAGAAAGACATGCAAGACCTCCTGCGCCTGTTAACAACAGGCCGGAATAAAATGCCCATGCTCGCAGCAATGGGTCGCGTCAAGGCACTCCAATCCGCGAATCTGCGTAGGTCCGTCCATCCTTTCCCCCCTCCCCCTCCAAGCTTCTCTACCTCTACCTCTGCATTTTCCTGTATACTATACTGTGTGCGTGCTCTGGCTGACAGATAACAGCATAGCGGATATAGCAGCAATCGATCTACCTACTCTGAGCACAGCTATATCCTCCGACGAAAAGACAGCCAAAGCCCTCCTCGTGGCCTGTAAATCCCACCTCAAATCCTCCTCCTCATCATCCGGGTCCGGCACAACAGGCAATAAACGCAGCGCATCAGATACCCTCCTCTCCCTCACCAACACAAGCGGTCTCTCCAACAAACGCTCCAAATCCGCCTACGAACTCTCCCACGAGCCACAAACGCCCGCCGAGCTCGAAGCCTCTCTCGCTCTCCCCCAGCCCTCCGCCGACGAAGAAGCCATAGAAAAGTGCGTGGTCTACACGAACCGGGCGCCGCTGGTGCTTGTTTTTGCCGAGAGGCTACTGCGGTATACGATGCCTGAGCAGCCGCTGAGTGGGCGGTTGAGTCTGGCGCAGGCGGTGGTGAGTGCGAATTCGAGGAGTAAGGCTGTTAGTATTGGGATTGAGAAGGGGAAGGGGGCGGAGGAGGAGGGGTGGGGGGCTGGGCAGCCGAAGGTGAGGATTTTGGGGAGGGAGGTTAGTGTATTGAAGAGAAGTGGGTATGAGTGGAAGGAAGAAGAGGGGGAGGGGGAAGGGCAGGAAGGCCTGAGTGCTGTGGGGGATGTTGGAGGGCAGAGTACGGCGACGAGTGAGCTGACGTTGAAAGAAGAGGACTCCGGGGCTGGTGATGGAGACGGAGATGGGGTTGGGGAAAGTCAAGCACTAGCAGCAACCTCAAGCGCATGGACAGTCTCCTCCCCAATAACAGTCAAGCAATCCACATTCATCGCCCGTTCCACCACCATAACCAGTCCCTCAGACGCCACATCCGCTCTCCAAACGCTCCTAGCACAAAACAAAGACCTCCGCGAAGCAAGCCATAACATCTCGGCCTGGCGCGTGCAAGGCTCCCACGGCATCCTCGAATCCAGCAACGACGACGGCGAGTCCGGAGGCGGCCGCCACATTCTCGGACTCCTGCAAGCGGATAACGTCGTCGGTGTGCTCCTCGTCGTCACGAGATGGTACGGAGGCGTTATGCTCGGTACTGATCGATGGAGGATCATGAGCATGGTATCGCGCGATGCTCTTTCTCAACGGTTAAGGATAGCGGGCACTGTAGGGCAGGACGCGCTGTGGGGATTGGATTTGGAGGGGATGAAGAAGGCGAATTCGGTTGTTGCGGGGAGTGGGAGTGGGATGCCGATTCATAGGCCAGAGGGTGCGAGGGCTTATATTTTGAAGGCGTTTGCTTCGCCTGAGCCACCTGTTGGAGGAGGGAAGAAGAGGATTTCAGGTGCGGCGCTGGATAGAGAGAGAGAAGCGAATTTGGGGTTGTTGCTTGGTGCATTGGATATGGTTTTTAAGTCTTGGGAGGGGCATGTTTCGAGAGAGGAGTTGGATAGGAAGGCTTGGGCTTGGTATGTGCAGGTGAGGCCTGATGTTGCTGGAGGAGTAGCGGGATGGGGTGGAAAAGGGGAGGTGAAATTGAGTGATATCTTGAAGTTGAGGAGAGCGAGCGAGTGGGTTAGTGAGTGAATGGTTTAAAGAGCGATCAAAGGTTATTCTGTTTGAGTAGATACCCAATCACCAAGCAGACCTGCTCTCGTTCAGCCGTAATCAAATGGCACGACTATGCAAACAATGTAAAGTTGAAGCAAACAGACAATATTGTTCTGCAGGGGAATGAATGTATTCGTCTAGAACTTCATCGGCTGCTTCCCAGGTCAATATCAAACATGTCTCGTTTCCGATAACACGGAACGGAGTGACGAATGAAAGTAAACAAATTAAACGAACAAAACCTCCAAGATACGCCATATCCCATCCTCACTTTATACCTCCTATCTACTCTACAATCTCCTTCACGCTCTCCTTCTCTGGGCCGTCCTTTTCACCGGGCTTCAGCGTCGCTGTTGAAGCAGACAAGTCTTCAACCTCGCCTACTGGTAAAGTCTCCTTGGCCTCACTCTCTTGGACAACATGTGGCTCCTCACTAGCCTTCACGGGTTCAACCTCGCTCTCGTCTTCTGTCTGAGCGAGCAAGAGAGCTTTCTTAGCCTCATCCGCTTGCGAGGCATGGTAGTCCTCAATAGTGGATTGTGGAGCTGAGTCTTTCTCTGCCTCTGAAGCGATTTCCGCTGGCTCGTGAACGGGAATACCGGCGGTATTCGTGGCGAGCGTGGGTGCTTCCGACTCGACGGCTTTGGTTTCTAACGGAGCTGGAGCAGATGGCTCTTTGTAGGAGCCCACGAGAACTTCGTCTTCTTCAGGATCAATTTGCCACAAGGTAGACGGCATTGAGAAAGTCAGAGTACTTGTCGGTTCCGAAACTGCAGCAGGAGCTGGACTCTTCGCAGGTGCTCTGCGAGCGGGACCACGTGCTCTACCTTTCCGGGCATCTACTAGAGGGGCCTTCTCTTTGACTTCCTCCTCCTCAGGTGCAGGCTCATCCTTCTTAGGAGCTTGAGCACCGAGTTGTAGGCGCTTGTTCAGATCTGCCATGAAGCCTCCCTGAAGTGCGGCAATTTTGCTTCCCAAAGGCCTGGAGGGAACAGGGGGTTTTGGCTTAGCGGCTGCAGCCGCCCCTTGATCCGAACTAACAGACTTTGCTGAGGAATTTGATGGGACAGTGGTAAGAGGTACATTTTCTGTTGATTCCCGGGTGATTGGCTTTGCGGGTCTGGCAGGGACTTGAGGCTTTGCCTTCATGGGTAGTGGGGGCGAGCTTGCATCGGCTTGTTTGGGGCGGGGCCTCTCTGGAATCACTGGCTGCGCCTTTTCTGGAGATTCGGACAATTTTGATTTACCTGGACGGGCAGGAATTTGAGGTTTCGCAACAGCTGCGATGCTAATTGGCGATGTCGCCGATTGCTCGTCTGGGGGGCTCATGAGTTCCTTGTCTTCTACCTGGGGACTGGCAACGGTAGTCTGGAGCTGCAAACTATCAGGAGTGTCTTCCCAAATATCCCTGGATGGGAAGCGTTGTTTCAAATTTGGGCTTGTCTCAGCCGCGAGGTGAGAATTGTGAGCCCATGGCTTCTTTTCTTGAAGTAAGAAGCTGTCTGGAGATTTTGACTCCTTCTCAGCAAGCTCTTCTTGTCTCCTGGCAAAAGCACGGGCAGAGTTCTCCTCCTCTGGGATGTCCCTTGACTCAATTTCTCGTTCTTCGGGTAATTGAGGGGTCGAAACTGTGGCTGTATATTGCAGACTGTTGGGCGTATCCTCCCCTGAAGGAAATGTCAGCAAAATTCATTGAACTTATAGAATAGGAGTAGCTCCAAAGCTGATACTTCCGAAATTTGCAAAATGAGGTCTTGGCGGTACTTACAGATATCTTGCGATGGGAATTTGCGGTTCTTAAGTTCAGGGCGCTTCAGTCTATCGGCGGCAGTCAAAGGTTTCTCTTTGCTTGCAGCATTCTTCTCTTCCTCAGGGAACAGAGGCTCATACTCGTCCAGATCCTCAAGGGGAGCACCTGGCAAACGAAGGCCAGGCATAGGTCCGTGGATGCTTCCTGGTCGACTTGATGGTCTGCTGTTATTGGCGCTCGATGCGCTGCCAGATCTGTAGTGGAAACCGCTTTCTTCGTACGGGTTACCTCGGCGCTCGTTCATAGGTGATACCGCAGGCTCGAGATTATATCCGAAGGGCTCTTTGGCCACCTCGTCAGAGGCAAGAATAGGAGCGCTGTAATCTTCTTCGACGCCGTGACTGATCTGGCGTTCAAGCTCCTCGGTAGATTCAGCATAGTCCGCTCCGTAGATTCTGCTAGAGCGTCGTCCGGGATTGTCTACATGGATAACATCATCCTCAGCCTCACTCTCCAGCGTAGTATCTGAAGGAGCATTGAGACTTCTGGACAGAGTCCCCTCGAATTCAGATTTACTTGGTGGTTCTACGACGGAAGCCTTCCTTAACGGCGAATCCACATGTGTATCGGACGTATTCGAATGCGAAACGTGGTATCCGGATTGTGGGCGAGGAGACGACATTCTCGAGGCGTATTCCTCGCTCGCTTGGAATCCGATTTGTTCAGATGGAGTTCCAATAAGGTTGTGTGATCCTAGATTTCATTAGATTTGTTGGGCGAACTCATGTGCACGTCACAAAATTGTGTCCCTTACCAGATCCAGCTCCACGGCTGGCGGTCTCTCGAACAATCTTGTTCAAATCATCACTGCTCATGGCCCATTCTGGTCTGCCCTCTCCGTATTGTCCAAGCTCCTTTTTGAAGAGTTCTGGGTGCTTTTCGTAGTACGCCTTCTCAAATCGATCGTGGGGGATAACTCCGTGTCCGTAACGACCGCTAAGTAACTGTTAGTCAAGCTCAAAATTTCGACTTGGTCTGAAGCAGAGAAGACTCTTCCAGAACTGATTAGTGATTCTTACTATGCATCAGGTGGGATATCATGACCCCGCGAGCTAGTCTTTCGGCCGTGATGCCTAGGTTTCGACCCATCATTGTGGAATCCAATGCCGGGGGCATATGGTTGCGCAAATGGCGCAGGCGACGGAGCTTGCACATCACCAGCATTCGGATACATTGGCACGCGCTGTCCAATCTCAGGAATGCCATGTTCGCTCTCAGCGCTTGAGGGAGGTCGTTCGGTGCCACCAACAGAAGTCTGACTAGCAAAACTAGCCTTTGCCTTCAATGATCTGGCTTGAGGCTCCTTGTCATCTCCAGGAGGTTTCCCAATGCCAAACGCAGCAGCCTGGCCAGAATCGGTGCGAGTTACCGTCGAAACTCTAGCCTTCGCGCTAGAGACTGGCAGAGATGGTTTTGGGGCATGTAACTTCAGATCATTCGCTACATTGCGGGTTTGTGTAGGTGATGTGCCCAATTGTTCCTCCACAGGTGTCGAGAAGTCGGCATATTCGTTCCCTTCCTGCCCAATGGATGGCAGAGTGACGCTGGGAGGACGGCGAGGCAGATCTGCCGTTGAGAGGCTCTCGCCGGAGTATAGAGAGGATTTGCTGTTATTGCCATGGTTCGCGAGGAAGGGAGTTTCGTTGAGAGGGGATCGAGCGAAGCTCTCTCGCGAGGGTGAGATGGAGCGGTCAAGACGTCGATTGACCGGGCGTGGAGGGATTTTGGGGAGATCGCTGCCAAGAGAGCTGCCAGATCCTGCAGACTGGTCCAGCTGAGTTGTCCTGGTGGGACGAGGAGGTACTTGTGGCATAGCGGTGGACATTGCGTAGGAGTTGCTTTTCTTAGTTGCACGGTTGTAGGAAGTTTGTGAGGTTGGGTTTCTGACGTTGGGTTAGTACTAAAATCTGCTGGGCCCAAAACTGAAGCGAGCAGTAGTAAGTGAGCGAGCTGGTGAGTCCTTGTAGATAGGAAGATAGGACGGGTTGGGCGAGGAGCGATGCCGGCTCAGGCTGTGCAGATTATGTAGGAAAAATGAGGCCGGGCTGGCAGCTCTGAACCTGCTGGGAGGGAGGGAAGAGTGAGTGAGTGAGTGAGTGAGTGAGTGTGAGGTGGTCGATGGTGTGGTGTGCTGCTGAGCTGTTTATCTAGATTGATTGATTGATTGAGCTCTTCCCTGGCGGACTGCTGAAAACGTGGTTCTTCTTTGCCAATGATTGACGAGAGCCGACTTGCTGGATGCAACCGTAATACTGTGATACCAGACCGCTATTCGGCTCGAGGGCTTTTGTGACCCAACATGTCTCGAGCATTGCGTTGCAGCTGCAGGGGAGGGGAAGGGGTGGAGTGGAGGGGCAGAATGAAGAAGCATGGATAATGCAGACGGACTTACTCGTGGTGCTTGAGCAAAAGGAGGCTATTCCGAGCTCAGTCAGTCATTGAAGCTGTCAAAGAGCTTCGAATGTGTGTATCGAAGATGAGATAAGATGTTTTAGATGTTGTAAGAAGAAGAGGAGAGAGCAAGGAGGAAGCTGGGGAAATGGGCATGTCATATGGCTGGCTCTAAAAACAGCTACACTACTACCAACCTACTTACGTACCAAAAGTACCAGTACTGGTACCGATCAAGTAAGAGCCTAACGAGGGTGTTCCTTTCCTATTCCCTTCCCCAGGCGAGGAGATCGGTCCACTTTCCTTTTCTTTCTTTTCCGCTTTCTTGCTTCACGATCCATTTGATCCGCCCATGACGAACGAACTTAGCGCGTCATCAAAACAGCAGACCAAGACCAGCCAGCCACATAGCACTTAAGAGTAACTACAAAGCCACAATGCATTTCATTTGTGTTTGTGTTTAATTCCAGTCCACCTAAACATAGGTAAAGGCTCTTTCTTTCTTTCTTTCTTTCTTTCTTTCTTTCTTTTTTCACCATCTCTTCTTCTCTTCCTCAACGGCTTTCTCTCTCTCCCTCTATTGCAGATTCCTCTCTTTCTTTCTTCACCTCACTCACCTCACTCACCTCACTCACTCCACTACAGCTCCACTGATGCAATGCAATGCACACGATCACTCCAACCAGGGCACCCTCAGCTCTCCAATCCCGTTTCTCTGATTGGAGATCTCTGCCACCGCCAAAACTGGGCCCAATACCCACCAATATGGCGCAGCATAATTTGCCCCTCCCCTGGCCCGCCCAGCCCAGCCCAGCTTGCTGCAAGATTTTCCCCTCCATGCCCCGCTACATGTAAAACTAGAACTTCCAGAGGAACACGAACAGGGGAACTGAAGAGAACAACTAAAACCGAAGGTATGCGAATTGACTGAGCAGTTGTTTACTGAAGGCTCTATTTTCATATCTCTCCTTGTCTCAAGGTTTCGAGTTCATTGGCTGTAAGTAAGAAGAGCTAAAAGTGGCTTAGCAACTTACTGATGTAACTTAGGTAGGTAGCTATTGCGTTATTTCTTCATCCGTTATCCTCTCAAAACGATCAGCGGCTTCCAGAAGTCCAGACCTTCCCACTTCCAAGCTTTCTATCATAAAAACCCCTCAGCTACCTACCTACCTACCTAGGTACAGTACCTACGTAGGTATGATCGAATCCCTTCTCCTGCAGCAGCAAGAAACCATACAATGCTAACCATACTTACTGAGTATTTACTTACTTACTTCTCGGGTTCTCGGCCATCCCGTACCAAAAGGACCAAGTGACACCGCAAAAACCTACCACTCAACTAAAATCCAACCTATCTTACCTAACTAGTCATAGCTTCCCATCAAAAATCTTCAACACCACCTGACTGACCATCCGTGCCTTACCTACCTCACCTAATAACGCCATCCCGCTTTCCATCTGCCTCTTAACTCCCTTGCTTCCCTCCTGACCTAAAACTCTTCCCCGCATCAAACCATGTCATGCGTCAAAAGTCTGTCTCGAGCTTGTACCTGCTGCCAATCATACTTTTTTTCTTCCCCTTTCAAACTAACTACATGCCGTTCCTGATCTCGATGGAGAAGTCGGAGATGAGGGGAAAAGGGGGAAAGTCACGATGGTGTTTTGAGCCGATTGATTGATGTTGTGACTGAGAGCCGTCGGGCTTCAATGCAGAAGCAGCAGCGGGATGGAGAGGCTCGTGATGTTTCCACGTTACCTACCTACTTACCTATAGGTAGGTAAGAATATACCGCGTTTCGAGATTAGCCAGCAAGAGAGAGAGAGGGAGAGATGGATGCACAGAAGTGAGATGGATGGATGTAAGTAAGACTTGGCGGTGAGCTGGATATAGCTCCGTCATGTATGTCATTACGGATTTGCGGTGTTGGTATTGGCCCTTTCGGAAATTCTTGGCTAGTGTGAGTCGGGTGAGGTGAGTATGTGGTTGTACAAGTACAAAATGGTTGCAGGTGCCAGCGGTGCTATGAGTAAGAACGGATTTCTTGCTGTCGTTTGCTGGGATTCTTACTTTCCTGAACTGCAATGCTTTTTACAATGCAGATGCGGCAAATTTTGGACCTCCACCGATATGAGATGAGGTAAACTACCTAGGTAGCTTTGGCTTTCCTTAGTATGGTGGCTGTCTGTACTGACCCGGTTTCACCAACACTCACTCTTGCGGATGTCGCTTTACTATGACGAGTGCTAACACTCAAAACGAAAGGGTCCTTACAACGCAATGTACAGCAAGCCAAGCTTGCTCACGAAATGGTTTCACTTTGAAGTCAATGTCCCAAAACCAACACTGAAGAATTAGAATCCTCAAAAAGCCAGCGCTAGAATTGTGAATCTAGGAAGTCCATCATGCCACATCGCTGTCACATTTCTCTTGCCTCTCTAGAAGTCGGTATAATGCGTCGAAACAGACCAAATCATCCCATCCATCCATCCATTCATCAATCGTTTCCCGTTCCTCTGGATTTCCATTGCTTATGTACCCAATATCCCATGGTAATTGCCTAATCAACCAAACACAAGCTTGAAGACATCGTTGAAGATGAAGTAGCTTCCTTGACCATCGGGAAGGAGTTGGAAGGCCTGGCTGTAGTTCATCGGTCTCTGCTCATCGTCGACCTGAAAGTATATATGTCAGCCAATCATTCTCCAGCGCGTTGTTGTCCCTGTAACCATACCAACAGGGCACCAGTGACGAGGATCAGAATTCCACCGTGGTCTCCGGAGGGTTGCGCATCAAGGGTAGAGACAGCATGCTTGACTTTCTCGAATGGAAGGCTCTGTTCACAAAATTTAATTAGCAGGCCGGACCAAGTTGAGAAGAGCAGGCTTGGTAATCTTACCGAGAGCTTCTCGACAATTCCAGCGGCACCAGCGACGGAAGCTGACTCGAAAGTCAACATGGAGTTGTCGCGCTAGTAAAGTATCAGTACTCCATCTGGTAGTAAAGCTGTCTCCGGAACCTACGTAGAGAGGAGCCAACTGCTTCCTATCCTGGTCGAACTGGTTATAGTAGAACTCAACGAACTGCTCTGTGAACGGAAATGGTCAGCTCTCTCTGCTGACTTTCGCAGACCTCTGATCTGAGTATCCTTGCTGCGCTCGTCTTCGAACCAGGGCTGAGAAATTGGTCATAGTTGGTCGTCTCGAAGGTACAGTAAAACTTACTTGCGATATCTGCGAAGTCTATCATAACATGTTAGCAAACAACCCCTCTTTGGCGTTCAAACAGCTATGGACGAGCTGTAAAACAAGCTCATGGGAAAGATCACAGAAGCTGGAATGTGTTACATACTTGCCATCTTGCCGGTTGTCTGGGTATGATGTTTTGACGGAGTTTTTGGTTTGCAGTTGAGGGGTCTTGTGTTGTTCTCGAGGGTTGGTGGGGTAATTTTTGCCTGGCACTTTGGATCACATGACACTGACGCTAGTGTCTTAGCGTCTTTGTGGAAAGTCTCGCAAATTTATAAATTCATTCCGAGATCGTCTCCTTCATCCATATTCATGAACCATCAAGCATGAGCGCGGTGCATACGACAATGCAACGTCCTTTGTCTTCCGCCTACGACAGCTTCTATGCAAACCACCTGCGACTGTACTAATTATAGGTCCCGGTCCGCACAGCTTCTTCTGGTACGTTTCATTATCCTTCGTCCTTTTACTCGCTTCCTGTTACCATGATGACTACACTTCTGCCCTTAAGAACGGCCAACTGAAATTTCATGTTGATTCAAATCAATTCAAGCTCAACAGTCTGACAACCTCATACATACCAAAGCTCCTGCAATTTTGCCTGTCTCTGATATCTCGGGAGCGGTTGCTAACTCGGCTCGACAGATCAAAAGCAAAGCAAACGACGTGAAGATTGGTAATTTGGGCCGTCTTGGAAGACGTGGGGGGATATGACAAGTGTTTCAGGTACAGGTTGACAGCCAGTGAGACATCCGATTAGCGTTTGTTTGGCAGAAGGCTGGCTGGAGGCTCTCTTTGTACTTTGAAAGGAATCTCTGGTCAAAGAGAGGCCAGCTGTCTGTGCACACTAGTAGCCAGGATATTGCACAGAGATACTCTCTCTCTGTCTGAATGAAATACACAATGGCCCAGAATTCTAATACGCGCATACGACGTGTCAACGATCTTGCTGTGAATGAATGTGCCAGGACTTTGCTTTTCCCTTCCTTTTCCCTGCCTTGCTCTCTGGGTGTTACCCGAACTCTCGCTCCCTGGGCCGTCCGTGCCCGAGCCGCCTCAAGCTCGCTCTCGAAGGGTGAGCGAGCGAGCCTTTGACGAAGCCGCTCTGGAACATCTCACAACTCTCCCCGACTTTTGGACGTCACCTTCGCTTTCGCAGATTCACAGATTTGCACACCATCAATCGAGAGGCTGCCCGTGAAGCGTTCTCGCTTGAGCTGGGGCACTAGCACTGCGGCAGATTGATCTCTCGAATATCTAGACGCTCTCTACCTCCTACCAACCTACAATCTCCACCTTCAGCCTCTTCCCTCGTCACCCACCTCCACCTCCCTCAAACACCTACCCAAGTCTCCACACCCTCTGAGCACATCGCAGACTCGGTCAACTATACTATCCTACAGTTTTGCAGCTTCCGTTGCTGTTGGCTGACTCAAAATGCCTTGCTTCAAAGGTATCGCCGTGAGCGTCCATGCCGAAGGCGCTCCGCTCCCAGAGTATTCGGTGCAGAAGCAGTCCAGAGTCTCGCGCGTCAATACCTACATCCCCGTACCCAAGGCCAAGATCCCCAAGGATGCCTCCTCCGACAAGGCAGAACCATCCAAGTTCGCCATCTCCATTACCCTCCTCGTTCCTGGTCTCTCCGTCCCATATTCAGCCCCAAAGCCTACACCCGAAAACCCAAACCCTCATTCCCAGATTGTCGGAGGTCTCCCTGGCGCAGGCGGATCACATCGATCGAGCTATGGTGGAAGCACTAGCCCCTACATCCCCATCACAAAGTCTGAGAATGAGACTATTGCTGCCTACATCTACTTTGATGGTCGAGCTAAGGAAGAGGTCGCTACGCTTTTGCGACCTGGCGAGGAGACTTGGGTAAACTCGCGATGGGTTCAGGTTCCTGCAGCTGAGGGTGGCGGTTTGGCCGAGAGAGAGTTCCTGTTCCGCGAAGTTGGGCTTGAGAGATGGCTGAATGGTCTGGATTTGGACGGAAAGGATGCCGCAGCCAAGATTGAGAAGCGTAGACAAAAGTTCGAGAAGCGTCGCAGACGTAGGAGAGAGGCAAATGGAAGCGATGAGGACCTTGACCTTACTGGCAATAACTCGGCCGCATCCAAGTATGGAGGAAGAGAAGTCTTGAGATATGGTGATGATGCGCAATCCCCGGTCGAGAAGCTGGCCGATTTCGACGATGACGACCTCAGCTCAGACTCCGACGATGATTTACCAGAGGCTGCTGGACAGATCAAGGTCGCAATGTTCCGTGTTCTGGCATCTGGGGAGATCAAGAGAGGCGAGTATTCTCCACAATTTGATGCTCATGACGACGATGAGGACAAGGGCAATGGTGAGGAGGCAGATATTGATCACACCACCAGTTTCGCAAAGCCAAAGACCCTAGATCCCAAGTCGATCAGTACCCAGACAGTCACGGGCATAGATGGACCAGATAAGCCTTTCGCAGTTTTCACATTCTTCTATCGTGGAGAGAGTAAGTATCTTCATCATATTTCTAGCACCGCGCTAATCTGATCCCCCTAGGACAACTACAGAAGATGGGCATATTGACTCCAAAGCCATCTAAGGGTGTTGTAGCTCCTACCAAGCGAAGATCTACTCAACTCGATTTCTCAAATCTAGCTCCATTGAAGCAGGGTGGAACAGTTGGATTTTCTTCATTCAGAGATAATGATCCTTCCGCTGGTCGTAACAAGAGCAGAAAGAAGAGCAACGGTAGTCTTGGTGCTAGTGCAACTGTTGAAGACAGTGACGAAGACGAGGATGATGCCAATATTGTAGGGAAGATGGAGGACATTGAGGACAAGGATGTAAAGACCATGTTGAGTCCTGAAGATGCTAAATTCTCAGGCGAGCTGGCAGACGGAGTAGGCAGAATCAAGGTACGTTCTAATTTCCAATGCTTCTGACAGCAGGTTGTTAACTCTGCAAAGCTCAAGCGTCAGCATTCCGCCGAGCCTATGAATTCCAATTCCCGCAAGTCACCAGCATCAGCCTCTACCTCTGTTGGAGCAACTCCTCCTGCTGAAGCCGCACCAATCACTACTCAACCTCAGCTACTCCCAAACAACGTGTTCGGTGGCCTACCAGATGATTCTATTGTCGGCAGTCCTCTCAAGAAGCACAGGGCCAGTTTGTACGATATCGACAACGAGACGATGCAGAAACGCCTTGGTACCGGCTTCTCCTCAGTTGGAGACGTTGTAGCCGCAGCTGAAGCTGCTCAGAAGCCTCTCCCCGCTGTCGACAATAAGATGGAGGACGAGGAGCTATGAATGGGGCGAAGGCGAAGAAGTAGATCCAAAAGCAGCAGCATTGGACCGACACGGCACTGGCCATTTCCTGCTTGGTTTAGATACACAGGCGGAGAGATTGGAAAGCACACATTTAGGTGTGGTGTCGAATTTTCCTGCGAAGAGAGGATCGATCAGACAGACTATGGCGAACGAGCGAGCGAGCGATTCTTGTGGCTACGAAATGTGCACTCAAAAAGTAAGCTGCACATAAACGGCCCCCTTTGTAACGACAGCCTACTTTACAATACCCAGGAGCAAAAAGCATCCACTGGGGTGATATTTAGCGTCCGGGTTCACTTGGTAATGGAAAACCACTCATGAAATAAACTAACTGTCACATCTATTCGTTATTACTATCTTGACGTGAATATATCATATACTGCCATCCTTAGCGAGACAAGCCTAAATATATCGAAGCAGCAAATATAGGTAACAGAGCCAGAGCCAGAGCCAGAGCCAGAAAGGTAAGTAAGTAAACAAGGATTGTATGTGGTATTGCAAGGCTGGGTGAGTCCAATTAAGGTTCCAGAGCCTCGAACATCTCTAATCGAACCTGCGGGGTTGAGGCGAGGGTGGGCGAGGGGCGGGGCTTCGGACCAAATGCTTCTTCTGAACGTCAACCCCTTTCCAGGGAAGGAAGCTGACAAGCTGACAAGCTGACAGACATCTCCCGTCGGCGTTCAACACCGTCCCTGGCAGTGCTGTGCAGTACTTTTGTCAGTTTAGCGCCTCACTCTTCATCTGCAGGAACTCCGTCCGTACAGTACTTCACCGTGTTTTCATTCGCGTCTCTACCAGGCAACCGCATGCTTAAATACTATTGAAGCCGCCCCTCTGTTTGAGAGATACCTTCACCCATCTCATCTTAATCATTAGGATTTCGAAGGCGGCTCGATATTTGTATGCTTACGTACAGCACAGTACACAGTGCATGCCAGTTTCCCACTTCCCGACCACCCACTATTTCAGTACCAGTGCAAGTCCAAGTACCAGCCCAAGTCTCAGTCAAAATGCTCATCGAATTACTGCCTTGTTTATGTCTGCTTCAGTATCTACCTACTTCGCTTGCTCTTGAGCAGAAAATCTTGGAGAATGGCGGTGGGAAGCAGCCAAGTCCGCTTGATGCGAAATTGGCGGAGTTGGTGAAGGATACGCTGAAGGAATGGCATGTCCCTGGTCTTTCTATTGGTGTCGTTGATGGGGATGATATGTGGGCTGAGGTGAGGGTTTCTCTTCCAGGCTGATACCGTTTATTTTTCTGCTTGAAATGAGTTGTCCCTGAATGTTGGGTCCATTGAAGCGAGAATACTTATTGTCTTTTCTTCGAAATCCACATTTCTCGATTGCTCTAGTCAAGTTCAGAGGCAAAAAAACAATATAATATGACTTACAACAAAACCCCAGGGCTACGGCATAGCAACCTACCCAGACACGCCCGTAACGCCATCAACGCTCTTCTACGGCGCCAGCACAACCAAAGCCTTCACTGCAGCCGGGATGTCACTCCTAGTCACCGACCAGGAAAATTTCACATCACTCACGTGGAAAACGCCCGTCTCGTCCCTCATCCCCGACGATTTCGTTCTCGAGGATGCTTGGGCTACGGATCATATCACTATCGAGGATATCCTTTCTCATCGGACGGGTATGCCGAGACATGATTTGAGTTATGGAGGGACGTATGAGGGGAGGAATTCTACGCCGAGAGATGTGGTGAGGGCGTTGAGGTATTTGCCTATGACTGAGGAGCCGAGAGTTAGATTTCAGTGAGTACTGCATTTTCTTGATCTCATTCGAAACCTCAACTCGAGGGTTTATATTCTACAAAGCACCAGTGCTTTTGGATGCCGTTGGGAAGAACTGTGTTGATTTTGTGTCTCGTATAGGTACTGCAATATGATGTATGTCGTTGCTGGACATATAATTGAAACTTTGACGGGTGGTTCATTGGAGAAATTCTTAAAGGAGAGGATATGGCAACCACTAGGGATGAAATCTACCGTGAGTCAGAGTCTTTTTCCAATGTTTTCTTTCCCCGCATTGAAAGGCCCCGAAACGACAACTTGAGATCAACAGATTCTGGCTTGTCAATTAAACGCCAAAATCCCCCAAATCTACCAAGTCCCCTATGAAATGTATTCGTCTCAAAGTTTTGATAATTGACAAAATCCAGTCCTTTTCTAACTCAGACGCCATCTCCGGCCCCGACCATTTCGCCCAGGGATATGTCTACTACAAAGACAAATATCTCCCTGTACCCTACGAGGACGACCTCGTCACCAATGCCGCAGCCGGATCCATCATATCCAATGTCCTTGATTACTCCAAATGGCTCCACGCACTCCTCCATAGGTCTTCACCCATCCCAAAGGAAGCCTACGAAGCCCTGTTCACACCACATATGCTCCACGACTCCGGTGATGTCCCCTACACCGGTCCTGTGGCATATGCTCTCGGCTGGGAAACCTCTACTTACAAAGGGTATCAATTCTTTGAACACAGCGGCGGCGTCGAGGCGTTTGGTTCTCACATCATCTTCTTCCCGGAGTTGAATTATGGGCTCTGTGCTTTTGGGAACACGGCCGTGACGTCGAATGTAGCTGAGTTGATAGCAATATGGCATCTAATTGACAATAAACTCGGCATCCCTGAGAAGGAGAGGTTCGATTGGAATGCCAAGTAAGTTATCTCCTCTTTCCCTCATCTGACATGCTTCCTGCATTGCTTTCACGGCTTAATATAAGTGGCAAATTACTAACGCACCCCAGATTCAAACGAGCTTTAAAAGCGAAGAGCTCAGAATACTCTAACAGCATCAAGACATTCTACCCCAAACTCCCCTCCCCCACACTCCCTCCCACGCTCCCACTCAGCAACTACAGCGGCACCTATTTCCACCCGGCATACCGCAACTTCACGATCTACGAGAAGGAAGACGGTGTTTTGCATGCTGACAGGCAAGATGTGAGCTGGAAACTGGCTGTCGATTTCGAGCATGTGTCGGGAGATTATTTTATGGCGCTCGTAGACTCGACGGTCGCCCCGGGCTTTGTATTTAAGCAGGCTGCGGCGGCGGAGTTTAGGGTGGGGAGTGATGGCGTGGCGAGGTCTTTGGGGATGGCTGTTGAGCCGGAGATGGGGGTGGAGGGGAGGGTTTGGTTTGAGAGGGTTCGAGGAGTTTGATTGATGATGGATGATGGATGCGAAATAATTTACGAAAAAAACTGTTACAAAGTAAGTCATCCTACAAGAGGTGGCACTCGGCTTGAAGGGTTAAGTTTGGAGTGTGAATGAGGTGGGGACATAGAAATATCAACATGGGTTCTGATTGCAAGCTATAGAGCAACGGGCGGTGGTGAACACATATTTGTTTCTCAATCTACAGCTGAGGTGGACTTGAGGGTGACATACGTCCTTGGGTACAGATCGAACTCGAGTGGTTTCTAGTAGAGAACGATCTTCAGCTAAAGCTCTCGCTTATTTATTTGAGGGTAAACAAAAAAAACAGAAAATGGAATCAGTGTGTATCGATACTTTACTATGTGCAAAACAAAAGTCGAACTTTTCAAATTCTGAAAACAATTTACTAGAACTTTATCATTAACCGTCATTGTCATTGTACCGGCGAATGTCGCCAGACCTCTGTTATCACACTTAGACAAGGTGAAATGTCTCCCTCGAGCATTCCCCTCTTTTGAACTCATCGAGCACCTCCCCATTCATAAGAACAGGACAATTCATAGCTCCAATAAGCTCATAGTGATTAGCTGTGCCCTCTCGAGCACGTAAGATGAGCGGCAGCTTACATCCAGATAGAACGACAGCAATGTCGCCATCCTCTGCCGTGATAGGAACCATCGCCCGGAGCGTACCGTTCTCTCTTATGACAGCGGCAATAGTCCACCACCTCAGCGCTTCCCATAAGTAATCATGCAAGCGCTGCATGCCTGGAGTGACTTTCGCATTACCGCCCGCTACGTCCAAGTCCAGCCACAGCATGAACGTCTTATGTATCCCTGGATTAATAATCTCAGACAAACCTATCTCGTTCAAAGCGTGATTCCCAGTTAGTAAGAGGCAAAAGTCGAGAGCTGATTGCTCTTCCGCATCCTTAACAAGCTCGGGGATCTCTGCGGACGGCAGGTATAATTTGTAGTCACTGGCCCATTGCTTCACTATCTCGAAACTCCCTGTGAGATCACTCAGTAGATTCAGGACTCGTGGGTGTAGCTTGACAACTCCACACCTGACACCATTGAGATTCAAGAGGTTTTCAGAACCATGCTGCCATAGCCCGTTTCGAAGCGGTCTTCTGTTCACCCCATCATATACATTCTCCGAGTTGCGGAGCTGGCGGGCCGCGTCGTGCTCGTTGGTGATAAACGGGCTTTGCGTGAGCTTGAGTGCAATATTTGCCGTGCCTTCGGCTAGCAGAAGGGCTAGGGGGGAAGATCTAGCATTTTCTCCATTGTCTGTGTCTTGTGCGGTACTACCTTGTCGGTGGAAGACATTGCATTCCTTATGTCGCTCGTCACGTTCTCCAGAGTGATGTGCCTTCCATAGGACTTGAAGAGAAGCGAATTTGACTGGTAGATTTTAGTCAAATCAATGAATGCAATGAATAATCTTTTAATATTCCTCGCCTTGATTGTAATCATATTTATAATCTCATAGAAGTCAGGGCGGTTTATGAAATAATCTATTTGAATTCGCAATATTCATGAACATAAAGTAGTATTCATCATTCACTTAGGGATTATTCATTTTCGTAATAATAGCCTTGACATTTTAGCCATAAGGCAGTCTTAATTCATGAATATTCATATTAACAGCGGCTTTCCACATTGCTAGGCCCTTGTCATAATCGTCAGTTCCGCACTCTTTGTCCCAATTCGCGTGCAAGTGGTGGCGCTAAAATCTGTGTCTCTGCCCTTACCGTCATGCTCTCCTCGCTCTCCTGTTATAACGAAACCTGCATACCTACTTACTTGATAGCAACACCGACGACATTCCTTCCCCATGGCGCTTCCCCTCACGAATCAAGGACCGTATCTTCTGTCTTCCGCCCTTCCATCCTCGGAGGATATGGTTTTCAAAGACACGGCGTTCTTCACCACCGGAAATGTCTCTCTACCCACCCCTGCCGATGTCCGCCGCGCCGCAGGCCCCAAAGCGACTTGGAGGAGGCCACTCCCTGTCATGTTTCCTGCGTTGAATCTCATAGTCAAATATGGTACAGATATCACAGTCGCCGAGGGACAGTGTATGTGGGCGCTTCGACACTTGCTCCCTAGTGTTCCCGTCCCAGAAGTATACGGCTGGTGTCGGGAGCAGGGCCAGACGTTCATCTACATGCAACTGGTTGAGGGCACCACCTTGGAAGAAGTCTGGCCGAATCTCGACACAGAAGACAGATACGAGGTATGCCGGCAGCTACAACGGATTTTCGAGGATCTGCGTCAGCTCAAGCAAGATCCGGATTCCCCCCAATTCATCGGTACGTTTGAACTGCAATTCCCGATAGATAGGTAGAGAGAGACTCATCGCCAGCTGCAGGAAACATCAACCGAGAGCCGTTACAAGATGTTATATTCCAAACCCGCCAACCGGCTGGCCCTTTCCCAAACGTTGCGACATTCAATGATTGGCTTGTGCAGCGCAGCAGTAGTTTGCCTTCGGGTCCAAAAGTAGACTATGGTCCCTGGCGTTCCGGATTACTCGACGATATTCCCATTGTCTTCACCCATGCGGATTTGCATCGCAGCAATATTATGGTGTCGCAAGACGCAGCTGATGGAATACCCCGCATTGCGGCAATTATCGATTGGCATCAATCCGGATGGTATCCTGCTTCGTGGGAATTCTTCAAAACTCGTCGCACTTCCAAGTTCCCAGGGAATGATCAGTGGGAACTGGAATTCATACTGGAGTTTCTGCAGGCTTACCGGGGATGCATCGCTTTGGAGTACTTCACACATGGGCGCGGTCTTTAGAACCTTTACCTAATCCGGTGAGATGCCGCCATAGCCCTTTCATTTGGGACTCTTCTTAAGGCCTTTTAACCTTTTCTATTGTAACAACTCCTTTGAAATGACGCCGCGGACCTTAAATTACTTGCGATTAATGATGCGATATTAAGATGGCTTATCGTTGTGGTAAATCGCCTTTAGAGATCTTAAAGATGGTTTAATTATTAGAGAGACGAGTCAAACACGCTTTGAAAGAATCTGATACTTTAAAGAAATCTACTGGTCGCCCTCCTACTTTAAATGTTGATCAACGTTAAACTCTTGTCGATTTCGTTGCTGTTCAAAGGCTACATGCCGTATGAATTTCAAAGAGCTTACTTAAGAGTTCTTTCATTGGGGAGTTGGTCTTGAGGCTATTAAAAACGCGTTAAAATGAGAAGGCTTTGGTGTACGATTTGCGATAAGAAAACCTTCGATTTCGGAGAAGTTTCGATTGAAGTTTGTTATGGAGCGTCGAGGTTGGATCTTCTACAATTGGTGTAAGTTCTTATAGTCTGATGAGACGTGGATTAAGGATGGTCGGCATCGAAAAACAACAGTTCTTCGGAGGCCAGGTGAAGAGTGGGATCCTAATTATATGAAAGAGGAGGTATAATAGAAGAAGAGATAGATGTTTTGGGGGAGCTTTTACCGGAGTATAAAGGGGCTAGGAGTCTTTTGGGAAAAGGATTAGGGGACAATAAATGCGAAGACTTATTGTTAACGTATCTTACTAGCTATTGCTCAATTTCTGGCTGATAACGATGGGCTAAGAGGAGAGGAAAGAGAGCTCTTGTTTATGTAAGATAATGCTCCGGCGTATGCTGCGAAAGAGACAATTGCTATAATTGAAGCGTTTAGTATCTTACGCTTTAAATAGCCTTCGTATTCTCCTGATCTCAATCCAATTGAGACCTTGTGGAAATACATGAAGAATTATCTTAAAGACAAGTACGGAGACTTACGATATTCAAAAGGAGCGAATTTGGGAGACTTGGAATACTGTATTACTTCGGGGTTATTAATTAAGCTTGTAAAAGGTATACTGAAGCGTATAAAGGCTATTATCGCCACCAATGGCTTTTTACTAAATATTAGTTGTATTATAGTAGTAATTTAATTGAGGAGAACATTCAACTTTATGATTCTGCCGATGTTGGCAGAAAAAGGCGGTGACATACTTTAGCCGTAGGCCTTCTCGCTAAAGCAGTCTAGGAGGGCGCTCCTGGTGCGAGGCTAGCCAAATTCGTCTCCGATGAAGTGATGACTACTCGGATCCCTAGGTAGCCTTCGTTCTCTTTATTAGCTAGATATATCCATAAATGAGAGCCTATTTAAAGTCGCTAAATTATTTCAGAACATTTAACTTTAAGGAAAAGCCGAGGTCAGGTTTAAGTAAGCCCTGGTTTTGATATTTAAAGTGCATTGTATAGGTGAAAGTAACTCGCTTCACCAGAGACGAATTTGGCCAGCCTCGGTAGCAGCTAAGGGGATACTACTTTTAGCAGCCGCAATACTTGCAACCCCGTAGAGAGAATATTTCCCTCCAAGATAGCAGACCAAGCGTCACATATTTCCATCGTCTCATTGACGTGTATTCCAATTCGCCAATCATGCCTTACCGCCTTGTTTATCTTATTGTATATCGCAGCCGCATGTACCCTGCGCACTGGGCCATGTGGATTCCTAGGAATGACGCTGACACGCAAGCGATTGGGATGGTCGGGAAATACATTAACGTCCAAGGCGATTCTCGAGAGGGGTTCGTCCACGAAATTACGAGAAGCCACGATATGGCTCAAAGTAATAGAAATAAGGAAGTCATTCTCCTTGGCTGGACGGACGAGGTAAACGTGGTTGATAATAGCGGCGAAACCGAGACTTATTTCGATACCGAAGCTATAGATAGACTTGAGGAAATAGCTCTTCAAATCCTGGCTCCTGGCCCGAGTCTCAGATCCGCTAGTTCATCTTCTTCTGTAAGTTCTGGACTTATTTTGTGACATGTTTACCTGACATTGGTTTGATTCTAGGGCTCGAGAACTCGTGTGGCCCTTCAAAACTGCCAGACCTGGATGACGGAAGTAGTTGGGAACCTGGTCGAGAATAATCTCCTTGAAGAAGGGGCCAATACTGTTATTGCGAACGCACCCAAAAACTAGGCAGTTGTCTCTTGGTCGCTGGATCTGGATCTGGATGGTGGGGATGTTGGTTAGAGTCTAGGGCTGAGAGTGGGAAGACGAGAATCGAGATCAATTGTATCCAGAGATTGTGTTTGAGGATAGATGGCTAGAGAAGAATGAATGCACAACGGCTTTTATTCTTCCTTCTTCCTCTTGAGAATTTCCTCACTCACTATGAGCCAAATCTAGTGTATACTAGCTCTTGTCAGGCAGTCCACCACCTCAACGCCGACTCTCTAATTCATATCAAGCCAAAGCAACCCAATGCACCAGACCGAACTGGACCAACCCAGCCAATCCTCCAAACCAAGCCCTACGCCAAAAATAATACAGTACAGCAAGAGCACGTTACTCTCTCACAATATCCAGATCATCATCCGAGTCGTCCAAGTCATTACCCACGCCCAGTGGCGTCTTTCCCACAACCTCACCACCAAAACTTTCCCTTCCAGCCTCCCTGATCCCCTTCTCAGTCACAAAGCGCGTCTTCTTCTTGACCGGCTGTTGGCCCTCTTTACTAACATTCTCTCCATTTTTCATCTTGCCCAACTGCTTCGTCAGATCAGCACCCCAGCCCACAGCCGCAGAGCTAGAGACCGTGTTCGTGCGTTTCCTTTTGATAGGACTGAGAGCTACATCTTGGGCTTTACCACCTAGGAGACCGAGTTTGCCGGCGTCGTGGGGCGGTTCGATCTGTGAGGAGCTGTAGAGATCACTGCGTGAAGGAGCGGCAGGATCGCGGCGGCGCATGTACTCTGCGCCTTGTCCGCTTCCCATGTTTCCGAGCTTGCGTTCTAAGTCGCGCTCTTTCTCTTGGGCGAGAATCCGTTGTGTCATGCGCTCTTCTTTGGTAGAGCCACGGTGGAAGGCGTCAGGGTCGAAATCGACGTCGTCAAGCATGCTGACAGTGCTTTTCTTGCCGATGAATATTTGGGAGTGACTGCTCTTGTCGTAGCGGGTGGTCTTTTCTTCTTCTTTCTCCTGTTTGGTCTTGTACCGGAAATGAGATCTTGAGTCTTGGGTGAACTTTCCGCTTCCTCCACCTCCACCACCTCCATAGCGACCTTTGCCGAACCCCATAGTGTTGACTTCCATGCGGTTGGTGTGAGTCTTGTTAAGGGTGAGATTGACGTGGAAATCACAGAATTCGGTATGTCTCTTATCGACCCAGGAATTGCAGGTCTTGCCATCCTTCTTGACACTTTTGCAGTATCCTAGATCTCTGGCAGTCCCGATCTCCAGAACCGTATCGGCATTTGAATTCAACGTCAGGCTGAATTTACCCGTCGCCTCTTTCCCCTTTTGCGGCGGCATAAACTGTGGATTGAGAATCGCTATTATGGTGCCAGGGGTGTATTTCCAGAACTTTTCGAAAGCGGTATCAAATAGAAATAGATCAAGCTCCCATTTGAGATCTGTTAATGCCATAACCATGAACTTGCCTCTGTTTTGGTTCTTGGCATTAGCATTCGGTTGATGTGCTTTTGGTTCTGTTTTCCTGGAAATTATCCCAAACACAACAATATCCTCTTCTGTGTCTGGCCCAGAAAAATCTGGACCTTTTACTGTCCTTAACAGATCCGGAATGAGAAAAGTCTTCTTCCCGGTGAGTATTCGCGTAAGTTCAGGGTGAGGGATGATTCGTTTCGAGAGATGTTGGGCTGAGTATGGCTCAAATTGGGATGCATCGGCTTCTGACTCTGTGACTTCTTGAGGATTCTTCGCCATGTCCGGTGCTCTCCTTGAAGGTTGCTTTGATGAGGTGGCGGATGCTCTTGTGCCCGACGTGCCCTGAAAAGAGCCTGTAGTATCTGCACTTGTACTCCTCATAGCTGAACGTAGACTTGGGGCACTTCTACTAGGTGTCAATCCGGGCTTAGTGCCTAACACTTCGTCCCTTGTGAACTCTGGAGCAACTCGAGAGTTATCGGGGAGATCAACAGCATTTTCTTTGAACTTTTGCATCCTCTGGTGATCGATATCGAACCCTGTGCTTCGGTTCTTCCTGATACGTTCTTGCCGCTCCTGCCTCTCGAGCTCTTCAGACCTCACGGCCGCCATTCTTTCACTAAATGACTTCGGCCGATCATCGTTCGAGGTGTTGTTTGAAGGAGTAGCGGTCCCCTGCGTACGACTGCTTGCTTGGGAACCAGCTCTTTGCAAAAACGGCCCTGTAAGCCTCTCCTGCGATATCTCATCCCTCTTCTTCAGACTTGGCGCACGCTTCAGCGATATGTCACTCCCTCGTAGTCCCTTGTCTATTCCCAACAAGACCCTTCCTGGCGATCGTTGCACAGTCGGTGGTTGTGCTCTTCGTATGGGAGATACTGGTACATGTATTTCGGGTTGTGCCTTCGCCTTTTCCAGTCGCTCCTCACGCAATCCTGCTATCCTCGACTGTGCCCGACTTGCGGCTGTTGAGTGAGCCCTCTTGAGTTGTGCTGAATCGGATCGTGATGTCTCATTCTCTGATTCCGACGCCTGCTTGGCCTTCTTCTGGAGCTTCTTGAGTTTCAACCGCGCCTGTATCTCCTGCAATTGAAGCTGTAGAGTTTCCTCATCCTCCTCGTCTTCGTCCTCCAGGTCTGATTTCATAAGCTCTTTGGCCCTATTTCGCATGGACGCTGAGCGCTTTATTGGCGACGGCGACGGAGATGCGCGGTCTGCCAGACGCCGAAGTCGTTCGCGGCCTCCAGGCGTGCTGAGGAGGACATCGTGAGGGGATCTTGGGGGCCACTCAGGATTTGCCATGGCTGGGCGAATGCGGTCAGTCGCCAGTCTGTAGGACCTCGAAAGTGCTGTACTTACGTTGAGACATCACAGATGATCGGTCGGGCCATTAGGTAAATATGCTACCTTCGGTATGCAAGACTTCAGATGTTATGAAGGATGCATTTATCTCCTTGCAGGGATTGAAGTATATTA
Source organism: Leptodontidium sp. MPI-SDFR-AT-0119 (assembly GCA_020726505.1). Classification (NCBI taxonomy): domain Eukaryota; kingdom Fungi; phylum Ascomycota; class Leotiomycetes; order Helotiales; family Leptodontidiaceae; genus Leptodontidium; species Leptodontidium sp. MPI-SDFR-AT-0119. The sequence goes on from JAHLEZ010000017.1 coordinate 644,384, forward strand.
ATCCATGCGTTAATTTTGGACGTAAGGAATCGGCGCAAAACCAGATCTTCTGGGGAGAAATTCGAGGAGGGTCGTTCTTTCCGTATTGGATGGTTTTGCATTCGTTCCAGGGGTAGTTCAGTCCAGATATCGTTGCGATATTGAAAAATTTCAAGAGTTGAGGTTGTAGTACCTAGGTACTTCGTCCCAATTTAGCGACGCGTTTCGACACGCTTTTTGACGCGTCGTCCAGGGTCTCACTCAAGCACTGTATTCCATGCATCTTCAACGATTCAGAAACCTCGAATAACAACCAACACCGCAACTTTTGGACCCGGATTTTGGACAAGATGAAGACTCGAGGGCGGCCATCAACCAAGTCTGCAAAGGCAGCACCCGAACTCAAAGCTCCCGAATCGGCTGCTGCAAAAGTCCAGTTAAGCACAGAATCAACCAACCCTCCCCACCTATTCGTTCTCCCGAAAGACCTGAGCCAAGATGCACGGATAGTCACCTTGGAGAATCCGAGATACTTCAGCGACGATCGATACGTTATATGTCCAGAGGGCGGATTTTACGAGTTTACCAAAGTTGCTGCGCCGAGGACGACTCCAAGGAGTTGGTTATTGTCAGCGAAGAAAGAAAGTGAGGATGGAAAGGAGCCAGGGGCTGATGATGATAAGAGCGCGGAATCGGAGGGATATGTGATGAGGACCGCAAGCCTTCTGGTTGCGACTCCAATCGATCCACTGTTCATGGTACTGTCGGCACTTTCCCCCTTACCAACCACGAAATCCTCGGAACCCGCAAAGAAATTATTCCTATCTGGCTACGACTACTTCGAGAAGATGTCCAAAGTTTCCCCACATTTTGCGCGTTTCTCTAGGATCGAGTCGATAAGGCAATTGTTGGAAAGCAGGATGGCTGCTGTATGTGATACAGTTGAAGCTGGGGATGAGACCATGTATCGACTGAACGAGGAAAAACTCCTGGGGGAACTTCTGAAGAAGTCCAAAAAAATGGTCGAGAAAGGATTACCCGCTAGCATGGAGGAGAAGCTCGTGAGGAAATCACTGGATCCGCCAATGCTGGGCATAAAACGAGACGACAGCTCATTGTCTGAGCCAGCGAAAGAGGACGACGCAGCAACTCCAGATACCCAGACAACTGTATCTGACACAGCTGCGAGTTCCTTCTCAGAAGCGTCGACAGCAGCAACCTCGTTTTCGGAAGACTCCCAAGTTACAATTCCGTTAGACAAGCCGGCGGGGCCATCTCCAATAGATGCTCCAGACGGTGTTGCAGAACTTCTTCGTCTTCGCACAGCACTCTTTTTCATCTGCTCAGCATATCTCGCACCTCACATCACCGAGAGCCTCAAGAAGTTACTTCCAACGTCTACATCAAATGTTGACTTTGCACCTTTGGATACACATCTCGCTCATTTGGCCAAACTGAGACAGGATGCTCTTGCTTCAAGATCGCTTGGAGATTTCTCGAGGAAACGCTCAATGGCAGCCGAAGATGGAGAGACTCGTGCCGAGAAGAAGAGGAAAGAGGATGAGGACGAGAAGAGGAAGAAAGCGAACCAAAGCAGAGGTGTACAAGCTTTGAAGAAGGTTAATGTATCTGGGATGAAGAAAATGAGTGATTTCTTTAAGAAGAAATAAAACGCGGTTGGACTTGGGCACGGATATGGCGTTTTGGGATGTATTAGGATATGGTATCGAATTGTGGCTACAGTTCCAGGATTTGGATGTGCTGTAGGATAATTCTGGGGGGGAGCAAGGCACCAGATGCCTTCCCACTGTAAAGCATAATCCGCTGGAATAACATTGGCTTCTCTGAGCCGTCCAATTCTGTCGCCCCTTTACTTTCCCCCAATTGAGGTAATCCGAGTCTGCATATTTCAATCCGTGATTGTCAAAGTCAAAGCCGGTGTGTTAGGAATTATTGTATTTGAGATACGGCATTACTTATCTCACGCCCCTCGCTCTCCCTCTCGTCCCTCCAAGTCCTCTTCCTATACCTGTCCCAATCCGACCAGTCTGAGACGAGCCCCTACTCGAACCTGTCAAAGTGCCACCGGCAACATATCCAGTTCCACCAACACTGCCCCTCCCAGTCCCTCTACCCCGACCTCTTCCCCTCGTACCCCGCACTGTCGTTCCAGCTTGTCTCTGCCTTTCCTCATCCTCAGCTCTCCGTCTGGCCTCTTCCCTCCTCCTTTCTTCTTCCGCTGCTCTCCTCTCAGCTGCCTGTGCTTTCAGTACCGTCTCATTCTCCATATCCGTCACATCTTGACTCGCGCCTTGCCAATTGGGATTCAGAATCAGTCGTTGGTTGTGTTCTGTTTGTGAGAGGATCCGTATCCAGGTATTGAGAAGAGTTGATGCTGATGTGACTGTACGTGAGACCGTCTGCAATCAATTTATAAGCATTCCGCGCCATTCAATAGCAGAAGCTGGAAGTGCCTTACATCCATATTCCCTTTCGCCGTCTCGAGACTGGATACCACCCCTTCAATAACTTCATTGATACTCCTTACACTCTCCAGCTCTCTCTGCAAATTAGCCTCCCGCGCTTGCTCGGTATCGTATTTCGATTCACCAGTTCTCTGGGCTGGCGCATTGCTCTCTGCTGATTTGGTGGGGAGTTTCTGGGTACTTTTGGAGGGGCGAGAGGGCGATGCAAAGAGATCCTCGTTATCGACGTCGGAGTCGGAGAGGTCAAGCTTGCCAATATCGGGGGTAGGCATTTCAGTGAATGTCGATAGTATTGTCTTGTTGCTGTTGCGTTTCAAAGAAGCCCAAATAGGAAAAAGTGACGCGTTTGAACGTGAATGTGGTGTTGACAGCTTCCAGGGGGCACGGTCCACCCGACCCCGGCACTCACTGCTAGTTTAGCCTTGTTGTTCCTTGACGCTAACGCTAGTGCAGCCCAGCCTCTTCCCAAGTCAACTTCAACCTCTTGAATTTCGCATCTCCAACCTCATCATAACGACACCACATCACATTTTTGCCAACTCGCAATCTTCTGAAAATAGCTTGCGACATTGAAATCGCATTCCACGCTGCCATCGCATCATTATTACGATTACCCAGCTCTTGATCCACCATCTGCGCTCGTTTGCCCAACACCCCATCCCTCATCTTAACAGACCCTCCTTTGGTACCAGCCAGGATACGACACAATCCGAGAGGCACCCTCCTAGGGACTTCGCCCACCACTGCAATCTCTGAATTGCTTCGCACACACTCTCCAGACGTATCATCAACTCATACATTTGCCCAAAATGGCAACCGCGCTCCATTCAAGAACGCCAGAACCTCCTTCCTCCATCCGTACGCCAGGAACCCCAAGATTGGGCTACGACGACAACTACCAACCATACACACCTCGAAAGTCTGCCCGGGTTCAGCAAAGATCTCGAGATGCTCAGACCCCTCCCCCTCCTACCCGGCGCACCCATTCTTCGAACAATGCATCTACTCCGAAATTAAGCACCTTACCTTCATCTCCTCAGACCGCGTCCAAAAAGCGAACTCCAAGAAATTCACTTTCAACCGGTGGACGACGTGTTTCTGGTGCGCTCACTTTTGATTCTATGACTTCCGCTGCCGCCTCGCTTGGCCTTCCTACACCAACCACCACAAGAAAGACAAACGTCGAATCTTCATCTGCTCTTCGCAACAACGGCATGCTCCCAACCCCCGCAAAGACACCAAACGAACGACCAACACAAATTGCTCCAGCTGTTCGCTCGATCGCTCGCAACTTGTTCCCCGTTCGCTCTGGCTCTGACGAAGAAGTCATGCCTTCCTTGAAGAAGAAGGGTCGCAAGTACAAGGGTTTCACTTTGGACAGCTTTGAGGCCGATGAAGATACTACCCCAATCCAAATCTTCACCGACTCCCACGACCGTGTCCCCGAGGTTGATCTGAGTCCCGAGAATCCATTCTACGGCGAGTCCAGTCGGTCTATCCCTGAACCTACGAAGCGTTCCAGCAAGCGCAGAAAGGTCACTGTCCCAGGCGAAGGTGAGCACACCGTCGAGGAGCTTGAGCAACGTGAGGATGGCTTGGTCTACGTATTGTAAGTCTATCGAATCCTCAATCTGAGTTTCTTTTACTAACAGTTCACCTTCTAGCCGTGGTAAGAAAGTCTTCCGCAAGTTTGGTGATGGTGACGATGAGATGAAGGAGACCAGCTCTCTCATCGACGAATCTGAATCAGAGGATGAAGTTGAAGGCGATTCAAGTCTCACCCGCAATCTCCGTCGTCCTTTGACTCGGTCATCCATCAAGCCCCGTCTTCTATTCCCCACTGCTGAGCAGTCCAGAGCCAGAGAGACGCGCTCCCACAACACCGAAGATGAAGAAGCCGATACCGACATCGAAGAGCCAATGGGTGGTGTTTCTACCCCCTTTGACCAAATCGACGAGTTCGCTGCTACGCCAAAGGCACCAAGATTTGGCCCCGTCACCCCACCTACCACCACCCGCGCTACTCGATCTAAGAAGGTTGAAGTCTACAGCTCTCCAGCTGGAGCTACCAGCGATGAGGAGTCCGCCTCTACCTCTCCAATGCTCCGAAACCACCGAACTGCGAGCACCAAAGTCAGCCCCTTCGACCAATGGCAACGTGTCAAGCCAGCCAAGGCATCACCAACCAAGGGAAAGAAGAGAGAGGGAGAGTCGTTGACTCGAGGCACTGAGAAGAAGCTTCGTGGACGTATGTGAAGGGTTTTGGGGAGTTTTTGTGATCTTCGATCTTGTTTTAGTAGTACATTCGGAAGCGCTATTCGTCCTTTATTATGATCTGGGGGCGTCATTTGAGTTGGTTTGTCCTTTGCGCTCACGAAAATTCATGAGATTGGAGGATCACTTTGAGGAATGATGACTTTGGAGGATGATCGCCTGGGCATTCAGAGATGACGACTATTAAGGGGTGATGACTTTGAGGGGAGGGGTTATTCAATAGGCAAAGGTCTTTTGCCACATTAGACTTGTTACTTAGCTACAGGCTCTTTACCTGAGAGTTAGTACATTGAGAAATTATTATAATATGCATCTGAGTCCTTTGATTTGTTGAAAGTCGCACGGACTTGGCTTCTTTGGTGAGAAATATTTGGGTGGAAAGGCCCATTTTCCGTACAACGCCATGTGTTGTCAATACATGCATCCCACGTATGTTGGTGCAATGTCTTGGCAAATGAGTTGATGCTTTGACTGGAGATGGCCAACAGTTTGGGCACTGCATCACCTGGAAGAAAACTACAAACATAACGGTTTGTCGGAACATAGCGATGTATAATTGGGAAGTTCCGTCATGTTTTTATGACTACTCACCAGCCACAGCAAGTACATTTTGAATTTCCCATGTCAAATTCCGCCATCGGCCGCCACCACCCCACCAAGGCCAGCCAACACGCGACCCCGCCAAAGAAAACATTCCTCCGAGAGCGAGGCTGTCGAGCGTTCCACAACTTCACATCAAACTCCATACCCCTTCTCCTCTCTCCGGTGGTTTCTCTACAAAAAGCACGACCAGACCGCTTCTGCTCCTTCTTCTCCGTCTCATCAACCTTTCGGGACGTCAATTCCTCCATACAAAATCTCAACCAAGATGCACATCCTCGTAAGTCATCACAACCCACTTCAACTACTTTTCGAGAGAGAAGGCAATACAAAAACAACAGGCTAAGAAACATTTAGGTAGTAAACGACGACGGACCTCCCTCCAACCAATCCTCCCCCTACGTCCACTCCCTCGTGAAATCCCTCCAAGAAGCCGGGCACATCGTCTCCGTCGTCCTCCCTCACACGCAACGCTCCTGGATCGGCAAAGCACACATCATCGGGCAGACCGTCAAGCCAACATATTTCCGCCCTGGAACCCTCCACCAAGATGACGGCACTACACACTCGCGACCTCTACCAGCCGGTGCAAAAGAGCAGGAGGAATGGGTGCTCGTCGACGGAACGCCTGCGTCCTGCGTGCAGATCGGCTTGTACCACTTCTTCCAAGACCGCGGCCCAATAGACCTTGTTGTCAGCGGACCAAACTACGGCAGGAATAGCACGGCGGTATTCAGTCTCTCCAGCGGAACACTTGGTGGTGCATTGGAAGCTGCGGTGTGTAAGAGAAGGGCAATTGCGCTGTCGTATGCGTTTTTCTCGCGGAATCACGACCCAGAGATCATTGCTGGGGCATCGAAGTTGTCGGTTAAGCTGATCGATTACTTGTATGCGAATTGGGGCAAGGAGGTTGATCTTTATAGTGTAAATGTTCCGCTATTGGAGGGTGTGGAGGGGAATAAGATCATGTGGACGAATATGCTGCAGAACTACTGGTCGGAAGGAAGTTGTTTCCAGGAGGTTGTTGATGAGGAGGGGGATGCGGATGAGGAGGAGCAGAAACTCAGAGAACGTGAGGGACAAGGTGGGGATGAGGGTGCGAATGGAGAAGGTGAGAAGGTGATGAGACATAAGCACAAGCATTTCAAGTGGGCTCCACGCTTCACGGATGTCTATAAGAGTGTCGAGGATGCCCCTCCTGGGAATGATGGTTGGGCTGTGAAGGAGGGATATACGAGGTACGTTTTTCATATTTTGCCTCACTCCAAAATGTGTACTGACGAGCATGGACAGTGTCACGCCATTAAAGGCCAATTTCATGCATGCGGCGGCGCAGACGGAAGGAGAGTTGAAGCTGTGAGTGTGGTGATGCATAGCGTTGGAGCATTTAGACAATGTTTAGACCAATACAAGAACCATTCATTCTCCACCAAGCACCTTCGCCAGTAACTTACCGTACACTTCTGACGAGGAATCCCAGGCCATCTCCTACACTTCCAGCTGTAGAAACTCCCACACTTTCCGAATCTCAGCCATTTAAGACCAAGAACCATTTCTACGCTCTGATAAACTACGAAGACGCTTATGTTCAACCACTCATTCTGGAAGCACTCAAAGCTCGCTTCACTCCGGATTCATATACCCTCATATCATCACTCTCCGAACTCCCAACTCCTTCGACGCCTTTCCTCCAAATCAGCTCCTACGAATCCCTCCCTTTCGAACAAATTCTCTCTCATCCCACAAGTTCCCTCATAAACGCGTACATAATCCGTAAGGCGCTCATCCGGAAACACTACCTCAGCACCACGGCGTACAACTGGACGACCAAGAACCCCTCCTCCATCCTAGCTACCAACATCAAGCCGGCCTGCGAGTTCGAGGTCGATTATGCGGAGTTTCTAGATGATGCCCTGGTTGAGGCGTGGGAGTTGCAGGAGAGCTGGAGGAAGGGCGAGGAATTAAGTAAGGAGGAGAGGGAGTGGTGGATTTTGAAGCCGGGGATGAGTGATAGGGGACAGGGTATTCGTTTGTTTAGTAGTGAGGAAGAACTACAGGGGATCTTCGATGAATGGGAGGCTGAGCGGCCGGACTCTGATGATGAGAATGAGGATGAGGATGAGGATGAGGACGAGAATGAAGAAACAGCAACAGGCAAAGCCAGCGAGGCAGATGGGAAAGGAGGAAATGAGGAAAAAGAAGGCGATTTTATAGTAACATCCCACCTCCGCCACTTCATCGCCCAGCCATACATCCACCCACCCCTCCTCCTCCCAGGAAACCCCCGCAAATTCCACATCAGGACCTACGTCCTCGCCCTCGGCTCCCTGAAAGTCTACGTCTACAAACCCATGCTAGCCCTCTTCGCCGCTACACCCTACGTCCCTCCTTGGTCGAGCACCACCACATCTACATTCTCGAATACGACCGATCTCTCACCCCATCTAACAAACACCTGTCTCCAAACCGGCGCCCACGACGGGAGCGTCCACTCCTTCTTCTCACTCCCCGACTCGCAACTCCCTCCCTCCCAAAAAGAAGACATCTTCGCCCAGATCTGCGCCACCACAAGCGAAGTCTTCGAAGCGGCTGCGAGGGGAATGAGTGTTCATTTCCAGACCCTGCCGAATGCGTTTGAGGTCTTTGGGTTGGATTTCTTGGTCGATGAGAGGGGTACGGCGTGGTTGTTGGAGTGTAATGCTTTTCCGGATTTTAGGCAGACGGGAGAGGAGTTGAAGGGGTTGGTTGGGGGCCTTTGGAGGGAAGTGGTGGGTGTTGCTGTTGGGGGGTTCTTTGGTGTTGAGGGTGTGGAGGGGAAAGGAGAGGGGGAGGGGGAGATGGTGCTTGTTAGGGATGTCGATTTGGGGAGGAGGTAGTAGGTGGAAGGAGGTGTTGGATAGAGGGGTAGGGATAGATAGAACTTTCCTTTTGGTTAAATTGACTCTGTTAGTGGGTATATTTCTTGACGTGAACAGCTTTTTGCTATCTCTTAGATCGCTTGGTGTTTAGCGAGACTTTATATTTTGTTTCGAAATACTCGGAAGTCTCAACCAAAGATAGTCTTGACTTGAAAAAAATCTTAGCATCCATCCGAACGTAAAGAGAGATGGGAAGGAGAAGAAGTAAGGAAATATTGGAAGAGAAAACAATATTTCTAGATCTCTCGCAGTGTTACTGAGGTTGAGCAGATGTGGTCAAACCCAGTATGTTACTTCATTGACTTCTCTTTGGCAAATGCATTCATGAATAAGGTATGGTAGGGAACAAGAACAATGGATCAAACTAAAATTAGTTAAGTCTGAAGACTATTCCGCTCTATTGGAGTGAAGAAGCCACTCAAGTCGGAAGTCATTTCACAACTTCGTATCAGTTAGGCAAGTGGACCCACTGCTCACTCCTCATTCCCCTCCTCCTCCACTTTAAGTACAACGCACAACACTACAAACAAACAAAAAAACCCTAAATCCCACCCGCTCCTTCCTCAACCTAATGATTTCCTCCATATCGACCAACAACATAGAAGAAACTACAAATGATCAAGGACTTCCTTTAGCAAATTATTCCTACAGTGATTTCGAATTATTCTTAAAAAAGGTTTACTATAGCATTTAAGATGAGCATAACTGAGATGTGGTGTAGATGCAAAGGTGGGAAGGAATGTTATTGAGACTTTGTAATAAATTGCCATCATGTCATGTTACGCCTGATGAACAGATGAATAGATGGAGAGATGGCTGGCTACCCACTAGTCAGTCACTGGATAATAGCAGGGAAGAGAAGTTCAGAAGGATGATCTTTGTTACTTCTCATAAGGCTTGGTGGGAAGACGATTGTTTTGACTCACAGCGCCAGCTGGAACTAATCAGGTAAGGTCATTGAGGAGAGAAGTTATGTCCTATGTTATTGACACAATCAAACTTGCTTGTGGGACTGAGAGTCGGGAGTCCGCTTTATGTTGATATTTGGAAGTCATGTAAACAAGAACAAGAACCATGACAGGAATAGAATATGCTTAGCACTATGGTTTTCGAAGACACTGGCTAGTCACATAGACATAGGCGATGAAAGTTTTCGAATCAAACAAGTGACAAGCGACTATAGGTGAGAATCTGAAAGGGGAATAGTCACGAACTAATTCTCACGGACGTGAGAGAAGAAGTCACGTCACATCACATCACACTTCAAGCAAGCGAGACGAAATTCTGCAGAGAATCTTTCATGTATGTAAGCACCCAGTACCAAAGAAACAAGTCATAAAGCGGCGAAACAAATAAAGTAGCCAGTAGAAAGACACTCAGAAGCATGGAATCCCCCTATCCATTTCCCATTTCCCATTTCCCATGTCCTCCCAGATAGCATGTACCAGTCGTGTGCATACCATTAAATCCCTCCATACAACCAACCAACCCTCCCTTCCCAGATAACACAACTCCTCGAACGCCAAAGTTCTGCTTCAGCTAGCATGACAAGAGACAAAGGGTATATAGGTGCGTGAGTCATTCCAGTGAAGATGTGTAGACTGGTGGTGACAGGTGATGTCTTTTGTCGAAATCCATGCTGGTGTTGCAGAGTCATTTTCGTGGAGTCATTTACTTCTTCTTGGTGGCGACGACCTTGGTCTTTGGCTTAGAGCCATCGGTACCCTTGATCTTCTTGGTGCCAGCAGCCTATGGGAAGCATGAATTAGCATGATGAAGCGGAGTAATATGAGAGCATAGCTTGTATGTGAATGGAACGGAATGATATTGGAAAGTCTTGAAAGAACAAGGCTGAGATATCGGATATAACATGCATGAGAAGCATTTCTTGACACTTGAGAAGGATTGCATAGCATTGACTATGTGATTCGAGTGATGGCCTTTGAGACTGGGGTCTTGGACGCGTCTGATGAGGATCACAACAAAAGATCACAGAAACATACCTTCTTTGCTGGGTTTCCAGTAACAGCTCCTTCGGCCTTCTTGACAGCACCCTTGACCTGTAGAGTAATTAGCAACGTGTTGAAGATTTGTTGAGGAAGAACCTCACCTTGGCAACAACCGAAGTCTTCTTTGCTGGCGCAGCCTTCTTGACACCCACTGGCTTGGAGGCCTTGGTAGCGGTAGCCTTCTTTGGTCCTCTCTTCGCACCTGTATTGGCTGTAGCACGCTTTGTGGTGGTAGTCTCGGTGATGGTTGGGAAGATTCTCGGCTTGGAGTTTCCTAGATATGCGGTTCAGCGAAGCTCGACGAGGTTTACGCGCTGAGCCATATCAAGCTTCTGGCAGCTGCAGCAGAGGGCCTGGGCAAAAACTGACCGGTCGCTGAACGAGTTCCTTCGCGCGCCATTGCTTCCTGCAAAGATATTAGCTTGAATGTATGTGGTTGAGGTTTGCGCCGAATCGGCGCATCTCGAGGACGCGTCTCGAGCGGGCGACAATGCGACCAGGAACTTGGAATATACTTACTGTGTGGGGTGAGATTGATTTGGGGGGAGTTTAAATTGATGGAAGTGCTGTCGCGGGGGACAAGAGTATCTGGAAATGGAGTTGAAAAGGGGGTTGGAGTTTTGTTGGTGGTGGGTTGTGGTTGAGAAGGAAGGAAGAGGGCGGAGGTGTGTTGTTGTGCAGCGATCTGGGAAACCACACTAAGCCGGGGCTGGGTCTGGAGGTGGATAAAACGAACAAACCTCGATTTCACAAATTTCCTAGGAATTATTTTAAAATTGGACTAAGTAGATTTGGGGATATCTATTTGATTCGTTATCGGCCAACTTCCTGCTTGAATCCTGCTTGTTGTTGTCTTTCTCTGTTTCTATTTATATCACGTGCGAGGCCTGTTTTATGGCCCCCCTTCAAGCGAGTTTCATGATTGTTATGATTGCGCATGTCCTGATGAATCCCGGAAAATTTCATGGTCAGTTGGAAGCTCTATTCGTAGTCCATCAAGTGTTTTTTCAACATATTACGAAGTATGAATAGAGAGATAAATGGCAAAGTAGCCATTCCTTGTAGAGCGTTGACTGTTGAGGCTGAAGTTGAAGTTGGATCGCTAGGATGCTTCAGATAACTTGAGTATCTAGAAAATGTCGCACCTGAAACATGATAGTAGATTCGAGAAAGATTAAGAGGGCTGGAAAGAAGAAATACATATCATGAAGCCAGGCTTGTATGACTGCTGTCGGCTCCCTTCTTCATTGGCAGATGATTCGAGTACTTGATCCTATTCTTGACGATGACAACTCGATGTGGACCCAACTTTGAACATAAATCTAGCGTTAGAGGTCTCACACTAGGTAAGCTGATGATGCGTATATTCTAGCCAAAATATAGAGTATTGCATCCTGATGAAGCCCGTCTCTACTATTTTGCTTCGCCTGAGTAAAGGCAGAGCAATCACCCAAAACATGGAGCCAGCAAAACTCGACTTCCTGAAGTCTCTACATCATACTGTAACATAGGATTGACGGTGCACACTCTGCGCAAAGAGATACCATAGAAATATATGAGAAAGCACAGATATGTACCTGTCTATTATTGCATAGGGTTCGTTGAGTGAGAGAACCAAAACGATCACTGGAGTCTACGCGAGCTTCGGTTGTTATGCATGGCAGTACATTTTGTCTGCCACTATGTCTGCTCTGCAATTATGAGTAGTAGAAGCTGAATTCGAGAATATGAACAGAAAACAACGATCCACTAGCAAAATAATAAAGAAGAGTAAAATCTCTAGATCTCAATTTTAGCGAACAGTATCGAAGTTTGGAAACACTTGCAGAGGAATTGTCTTTTCTTTCTGAAAATGGAAGAATCTAACCCAGTATTGCGACCCGTCTTGACTCTCTAATGCTCTAACCATGTGCATATCATGTACAGGGGATCATCTGCGAAATCCAACCAACGCGGCAAACGAAATGTCCTTTTATGCTTTTACTCGGCCTTCATCTTCTTGAAGAAATCCATGACTCCGGTGAACACCACGAGCAAGATACCTCCACCTGGACCTAATCTGAGAACCTTTGGCAAGAAACCTTTGTAAAGAGCACCAAATCCTTCCTCCTTGAAAACAGTGCCAACTGCTGGCCAAGCCCAGTTGTACTTGGGGATTGAGCCAGCTACCTTTGGGCTGTTCTGGATACGTGACTTGACCACATCCATTGGTGTGTTGACGATCGTACCGATTGTACCTCCAGTTGCGCCGGAGAGTAAATCGAAGCCCATTTGGGTAGTCTTGTTCTCGGTCTTTGGAAGCAGCTCCCGAACTTGGAAGATGCAACCGAAGTAACCGGCGTTCCACAGAATGTGTCTCCACATGGTACTCTCGAGTCCGTTGTACAACGCCAGTGGTCCCTCGGTCTTCACAGTCTTGATCACAACATCCATCATTCCCTTATATTGCGAAGTTCGATCCTGAAGACGGATCTTGACCAGCTCGAATGGGACGACGACCAGCGCCTCGGTTGCTCCAGCCGTTGCTCCAGTGAGGACTGAGAGGGATTGGTTCATCTTGGCCACTCCGAAGGCATCGCGGTAGAACTTGCCCCAGGCATCGTTGGCGGCGAACTTGGTTGCACGCTTGGGAGCTTCCATGAGAATAGGAGCCTCAATACCACGGTACAGCCGGGAAACACTGGGCTATTGTTAGTCATGGACTTCCCCTCGCAGCAGAGACAAACATGCCCTTCGTTCTTGACGATCTTCCTGAAACAATCTATCATACCACTATATGCATCTTCCCCAACGGCCGTTCCAGATTGCAGTTGTCTGCCAATTCGTCAATTCCTTTGTGTTTTGATTATGTCGATGACTATGCGCTTACATTCTGGTCTTGACGACGTCCAAAGGGTACCTGCAGAACTGGGTCAGCTATGATGCAAATTGTCGCATTCACAAAGATGGGGGACCCACATCACAAGAATCTGTTCAAGGCGCGCCATTTAGCTCTTGATCCTTTTGACACATTTTCAATTGGGGGGGCATACTTCAGAGACACCAGCGACCGCACCTGCACATCCTGTGAGCTTCCATTGGTAGTTTCGAAGGGCCGAGGAGCTTACCTGCGGCGAACTGGTAGATGAACGGCAAAGGTTTGTCTTGAGACATTGCGGCGGTGGCTCTGCGGCAGATCAGTAACTAATGCAAAAGGGCGAATATGAAGATATATTCGAGAAAGTGTCTGCTTACCCAGAGACTGGATTGTTCTTGTCGTGTAGCGGGGAAGGTGGAAGTCTCGAAAATGATATCAACCCGACGGGACCAGGGACGAGGGCAGCCAGGGAGGGCCCCACATGGAGCTAGCTCGTGCTTGCGCTTGCCACTTAAGTGCTCGGGGTGGCAGGTGCCAAGACAACACGCTCAGTCGCGTAAATGGCAAGCGCGGTCGTGTCGTGTCGTATCTTGTCGTGTTTACCTACAGATAATAACCATCCTCGATTTTATTGTTTGGGTCCAACTTCAATTTTGGGCTTCTGCAGCAACGACGCAGGCAGTGAATAGAATGCCGCCCCTCCAGAAGTCATTCTCTGACCAGAACCACTCAGCAAAAGCAAGAGTATGATATATTTTCCCTTGCCCTTTCGAAGAAATCGAACCTAACTGTTCGTAAGCAGCCGCGAGGGCAATGGAATAGGAACAAGAGTTTCCAAGGGCCACAATCCACAACATCCGAGGCAAAGCCATTGCAAGAGAAGCCCCCGATTCCGATATCTACAGCCACGAAAAACAAACTCAGTGTATTCCAATTCGGCGGACATGCCAAGAAAGATGGAACAAAGCCGGTCATAAGTCTGATCTCGGACGATGAAAAGGAGAATGAGGGGGCAAAAGGCAGGAAACCGGCAGCAGCAAAGGCACAGAATGGAGAGCCAAAATCATCCCAAGAGCAACCGGCATTACCTACATCAGCGAGAAAGCCCGTACCGTCCACACCAGCAGGCAGACTGGCTTTACCAGACCTGATTGGAATGGGCGATGTACGGCGACCTGTTCAAAGTGTCTCGCCTGAAGAGCGTATAGAATGGGATCAGAAAGAGAAAGGATCTGGATCTGGAGCATTTGGGGGCATTCGTAGAGCAAGAAAACGAGCACGAAGTTCTTCACCGACTGGATCCTCGCCTGCTCGAGCTCTGCACCCCCAAGTTGACCCTGGATCCGAACTTTGGGGTCGTTATTCTTTCAGCGGATCCAATGCACCGACACCTCAAGGACTACCGGTTCCTGCCCTCGCCCACCTCATGCAAACTTCGTCCCCTCAACCCACAAAGGAAGGCGTGGCTCCACGGTCAGGAAGTGGCTTGAGAAGAGCCAACAGTTGTGGCAACCAATTCCCCAAGCGAAGAAGAATTGGAGCTTCTCAGAGTGATGATGTCTTCACTGAGTCTGCCACAATTGGTCCATCTAAGCTGTCCGTCTTGATTGAGAGAGTGGCAGAAGGTCTGTCACAGCCAAGGCGATCAATTACCCCGCAATCCGGAAAAGAGATGTACAACAACCGACAGTTCTCTGATGTTGAGGATGATTCGCCAATTCAACAAAGCCGCCTTCGCGAATGCGAACCTGCGTCAATGGAGTGCGACCAGGAGCCCATACCACAACCGAACACAGACGCGTTTCCTCCTCTGCCAGATCATTCAGACTCTTCTGATTATGGAGATTTCGACGATGACGAATTTGATGATAGCTTACTTGAACTCTGTGACCCGAATGCTCGAGTACATCCAGTACCCGCACTTCCTCCCGATCCACCTCAGGCCCGTTCGTCCGTCAAAGTTGAGACGAAGCCACCCACTATGGCCCCCTCCAAACCGTCTGAACCTGCTCATGCGGTTCAGGCCGAGAAGGATGAGTTCGGCGATTCAGATGACGATATGTTTGAAGCTGGTCTAGAGCAGATCGCATCCCAGTTCGATCCGCAGATTTCGATTGGGGGGAAAGTGTCACCTGTGGCAAAAGGAGGCAGTGGAATGGTTCGGCAGATGAGAAGGGTACCTTCCAAAACAGAATCGGAGGACGAGTTTGGTGATGGCGGGCTAGGTGATGACGACTTCGAAGCTGCAGAAGCTACTGCAACTCAAGCTATCCAGCAGACCGCCAACAGTCTTTTACCTGTATGTGCCAGATATTCATAGTAATATACTACTTTACTAAGGCCCTCTAGTCCACACAAAAAATAGCCATTCAAAGGTATCTTGTCACCACTATATTTGGTAGCGAATTTGAAAATGTGAAGGGTCGTATGCAACAAGAAAAGGTAACTAGTTATCTGAGCGGTAGATATGATAGCTGACTTAATATTACAGATACTCATTCTTCAAGCCGAGGGTTCCAAGGCACTTAAAGCGGTCCATCTAAGAGGCATCTGGATTGAGACACCAGTGACAGTTCAGGCATTCGTTCATGTCATTGGTCTCTTCGACTCGTGCGGTAAATGTGTTGTCGATGATAATGTCAACCTCCTGATCCTACACCCAGACCATCTGATATCATCGACCGTGGTTGCAGACTCTTTTGGCTGTACTCGTCGGGCAGTACTTCAGGATAGAGTGAAGGCGACCAGTGACTCCAGTGCCCCCTTGGTGTATGGCACAATCCTCCATGAGATTTTCCAGGCAGCCATGCTGGAGAACCGATGGGACTCAGAATGGTTAGGCGAGCTCATTGAAAAGACAGCAACTCGCCATCTGGAGGATCTGTATAATATCAAGAAACAGGTGCCAGATGCTGTCGAACACTTGACGAGCAAGATGCTTGAGCTGCAGGGTTGGGCAGAATTGTTTATCTCTTCACAGCCAAATGTATATACCCTCGTTCTTCACTCTACGTTTACATGCTAACGCTGCACAGCCTGAAGCCAAGGTTAAAGCCGGTAATGGAGAGACAGCTACTATGTGTGTCAGCAAGCTTCTTGATGTGGAAGAGCACGTATGGTCTCCTATGTACGGTCTTAAGGGCAACATCGACGCCACGGTCCAAGTCACGATGCAAGATGGAAAGGAGCAGCGAACCCTGACGGTACCATTCGAGGTGAAGACCGGAAAGAACCCCACCGCTGCTCATCGTGCTCAGACGGCTCTTTACAACTTGCTCCTCTCCGACCGGTATGATGTCGAAATCGCGTATGGCATTCTATATTACATGGAAACTTCGGAGACTATCAGAATTCCGGCAATTCGACATGAACTTCGACACATGATCATGCAACGAAATGAGCTTGCATGTTTTGTCCGCGAGCGTCATTCTCAACTTCCTCCTATGCTGAAGAAGGAGAACATGTGCAACAAATGCTATGCAAAAACCCCCTGCTTCATCTACCACAAACTCGCCGATGATGGAAATGGAGAGACCAGTGGGATGAAATCCAAGTTTGACGAGGTTGTCAAACATCTCACACCGAAACACAAGGAATTCTTCCTCAAATGGGATGATCTTCTGACCAAAGAAGAGAAGGAGAGTCTCAAGTTTCGCCGAGAATTGTGGACTATGCTCAGCTCCGAGCGAGAGAAGCTCGGTAGATGCTTCTCGAATGTCATCATTGAGCCCAATTCGGCATACGAAGAGAAAGACAACCCAAAGATCAATCGATATCGATACAGCCTTGTCAAACCGGATCCACCATCTGGTTTCTCTTTCCTTGACTCGCAAATTATTGTTGGAGAGCCAATAGTCATCTCGGATGAGAAAGGCCACTTCGCTCTTGCAAACGGATTTGTCACCCATGTCCGTAAGAAGCGTGTAGGTGTTGCCGTGGATCGTCGATTGCACAATGCTCGGATCCGCCAGCCTGGGTTTGATGAAATAGACAATCAAGTCTTCGCCAGCATCATGGAAGTGGCACCTGAGGGCTCTTCTATGGAAGAAGCCGACGGTAAGATTCAAGAAGAGCCTATCAGATATCGACTTGACAAGGATGAATTCAGCAATGGCATGGCAACGGTTCGAAACAATCTTATCCAGGTCATGTCGGACAGTGCCTTCGGTTCTCGACAAATCCGTGGCTTGGTTGTTGACCTCAACGCTCCACGATTCAAGACTCAAGCTACGGCATATGTCTTGCAGGACCGTGAGAATATCAACGTTGACCAGAGAAGGGCGATTCAAAAAGTTATGAGTGCTGAGGATTATGCCCTGGTTCTTGGGATGCCAGGAACTGGCAAGACGACCACTATTGCCCACATCATCCGGGCTCTAGTTTCCCAGGGCAAGACAGTGCTCCTCACGTCATACACTCATACTGCGGTCGACAATATTCTGTTGAAGCTAAAGGATGATAACATCCCTATCCTACGCCTAGGAGCCATTGCGAAGATTGCGATGGAAGTCCAAGAGTTTGCAACACTGGCAGCGACTACCAAGACATCGTTCGAGGAGATCAGACATGCCTGGCATGATACACCAATCGTCGCCACCACTTGTCTGGGTATCAACCATGCTATCTTCAGCGAACGTACCTTTGACTACTGTATCGTAGACGAAGCCTCCCAGATTACCCTCCCAGTCTGCTTAGGGCCCATTCGTCTCGCTAAGACCTTCATTCTAGTTGGTGATCACAACCAGCTCCCACCGCTCGTACAAAACAAAGAAGCACTTACTGGAGGTCTGGACATAAGTCTATTCAAGCACCTCTCAGACATGCATCCCAGCTCTGTCGTCTACCTCGAACATCAATACCGCATGTGCGAAGACGTAATGGCCCTCAGTAACAATCTCATCTACCAAGGTCGCCTCAAATGCGGAAGCCAGGAAGTAGCCAACAGCAAGATAACCATCCCATCCATCGACGCCCTCAAGAACCACCACTACACGCCCTCCACTCTCTCCCTTGCACCAAAATCCATCTGTGCCGGTCCCGACCCAAGCCGCTGCTGGATCAGACACCTCGTCGACCCCGCCACAAAAGTATCCTTCATCAACACCGACCCACTCCTCCCTCTCTCCCGCGAAGAAGCAAAAGGGAACCGCATCGTCAACCCCACCGAAGCAGCCATCTGCACACAACTCGTCGAATCCCTCCTCACGGTTGGTGTTCCCGCATCCAGCATCGGCATCATGACACACTACCGCTCGCAACTCTCCCTGCTCAAACACAGCATGCGCGCCCACCCCGAACTGGAAATGCACACCGCAGACCGCTTCCAAGGCCGGGACAAAGACGTCATCATCCTCTCTCTCGTGCGCAGCAACGAAGCTGGATCTATCGGTGAACTCCTCAAGGATTGGAGGAGGATCAATGTCGCTTTCACGAGAGCGAAGACGAAGCTGCTTGTTGTGGGGAGTAAGGAGACTCTTGGGGGTTTTGGGGGGAAGAAGGAGGGCGAGGAGGAGATGGTGGGACGCTTTGTTAAGTTGATGGATGGGAAGGGGTGGATTTTTGATTTGCCTAAAGATGCACTTACCGATCATCTTTTTGAGGTGGGGAGGACGCAGACTCAGACACAGGGTGGGAGTGAGAGGGTGAGTGGAAGCCAGGATGTGCCTCTTGGGGCCAAGACTGAGGTTTTAGGTGGTGGAAAGGCACTCACTAATGCCCTGGAAAGAAAGAGAAAGGGCTTGAGTGAGACTCAAGGGAGAGAAAATGCAAATCCGAACCCGAATTCGGGTCTGAGGACTGTCAGGAACGGGAACGGGAATGCGAGACCGCCACTTGGACAACTCAGACAGCCGATGAAGAGGGTTTCAGGCATGAAACCGTTCAAGCAGCCTAGTATGAGTACGACTATGGATATCATCAATGATGCGAGATCTTGATTTGGGACGTTGGTTTAGTGTTGGAGTTTGTGTGTGTTTCTGGATGTTGGGGTTGGAGTATCGGTACTAGTATTAGTATTGAATTGGGAATTCTTGCATAGCGAAATGTTAAGAGTAGGATAAGTTGATATGAGATGGGATGAATGGATTATTGCATATGGAGTGGATAGCGGGTCATGAGCGAGGCGTTTTGGGTACTCATTCTTGCATTCATCGTTGGGCTTTTCTCGACTACGGACTACGGCTAGTTAGGGTAGAAAGAAAGGGAAGGGAATCAATATCAACATGACCAACACCCATATCCAGGATATCCATAGGATAGTATACATGCAGTATTTTCTATACGGGAGGTTATTCGCGTGGTCGCGCTAGGCTAGGCTAAGTAGATAGATGTACATAGACAAACAGACCGCAGAGCAGAATGCAGAAGATGGACTTGACAACTTAAGAAGGCAGAATTATACAGAACAAGGTATGATACAGAGCCAGAGCAGAGCAGGCCAGGTCTTGTTAATGCGGATACGTTATGTCTTCGTAGAGATCCGCGTCGATGGGATCGAATCTACATTAGATGAGAGTTAGCGAGGTTATGACTGGATGAAGTGAGAGGTGAAGAGAGTGTGATGTGCGAGATTTGTGATAGGTGACAGGTGATCAGTTGGAGGAAAGGAGAGTGAAGGAAGGGTTGGCAGAGGGCTATGAGAATGACGCTGGTCATTCTCTCTTTGGTGGGAAGTGAGAAGTGATTGTCTGCAGCAAATTTGGCTATTCAGGATATATAATCTACCGACGCAGGAACATAGTTATCACTTCTCATTTTCATTCCCACAAGGTAAAATGAATTTGACCCGCACATCCAACCCGAATACAACTTTAACTACCAGAGTACTAGGGAGGCGTGAGAGGAAGACAGAAGACAGAGAACGTACCCTCTCTCCCCTACAATCTCCTTGGTGTATTTCTGCAGCTGTTCTAATTGCTGCACGCATCCTGTTAAGCTCTGGCTATAGGAGTAACTGTATATCTGTGACCATTTCCTGCTTTCGCGCTCGAAGGTGTCGACACGAAGATCGTCATGGCCGGGGGATGGGATAGAGTCGGGATTGGTGGTGGTCGTGGCTTGGAGAGCTTCGAGTTCAGCCATGTGTGAGAGGAGTCTTTTGCGAGCTGCGGCTGCATTGGGGAGGTACCGCTGGAGAGTGGGGTTAGTGGTGTAGTTTTGGTCTTAATTTGTGGACTGGAGGAGAGGAGGATTTGAATTTGACGTGGAGATTATTTGGGAAGCGAGTAAACAATTAACACGATGGACAACACTTACAGGCACTTTCTGGTCCCCCCTCAATGCTCCAGCAAGCAAGTATAGATTCATCAATATAGCAGCCACGGCATCACGACGATATGTGAGTAGACTCTCGACTGCTTGCTCGTTGTCGGACATATAATGCGGGTGGAAGAAGAGTGAGGATTGCCGGACTGAGACGAGGTATTCGAAGAAGCGCTCACAACCGTCGATGAGAGCTGAGTAGGGGAGTGGGTTGAAGGGACCGCGAAGACGGATCTCGTGGCGGGTGAGAGCCTGGTTATATTAGTTTGAAGTTTGAAGATGATGGTTGAAGAGGTCAGACCATTAATTGGCGGATTCGGACGAAACCTTCGCGGAGGCGACCTTCGAGCATTTCTGGTTTTTGTTAGATGGTTGAAGAGTGGCTTGATGGGGAACGATACTTGCCTGAGCGTGCAATGTCTTCTTTGGTAGGCTCCTCTCCTTTCTCAAAATACACATACTTTGCTACCACACCTCGATAGATGATACTGGAATAAATCATCATAGCAGCCAACGCTTTTCTCAGTTCATGCCTTGCTACAAACGGCCATAGAACCCAATTGACCACCACCGCAGCAACGACACCCACGACAAACGCCAAACCTCGAGTCCAGGCAATGTGGGCGGTTGATGGTAGCCCGTCGTTTGCTTTGGCGCTGAGTGATATGACTGCAAACGAGAGGCAGCCAACGATGCCGGACCGCGGATGCGTACTTTGCGTGAAGCGGTAGATCATGGGGAGCATATATATAGCTGCGAAGACGGCCATCACGTTGGGATTCCCGTTGCCTGCTCCGTAGGCTAGACCGCCCCAGACTGCTCCAAGAATGCAGCAGAGGCACCGAGTAACGAGATCTTGAAAGTTACCTCCAACTCGCGGGTGGGACATTACCCATACAACTGAGATTGTGTCAGTGCATGCTATAAACCTTCTAGAGTTGAAAGAGATAGCAAGGAGTGGCTCATTATTGACGATTGGTGCTGAGGGGAAAACACTGAGGCGAGAAAAGAGTATGGACCTACCTACAACAGCCCACCAACTTTCATTCTTATTCCACCAGCCTCTACTTTGATCAAGCCAGGCAGGAACTGACAACAGAGACGTTGTGATAGCAACTTTGAGGGCGAATCTCGTCTCAAATCCTTGAAGGCGATGTAGAGCCTCCCATAACCGGTATCTAAATCGCTTTTTCTTTGACTGTTTCGAGGCCTCCTTCTCTTCCTCGTACTTCCCAATCGTATCACTCCTCGTGATCGGCTGTCTCTCTTCCTTTTTCTCATTTCCATGTTGGGGCTGGCGAGGGAAGCGGCTTGTAAACATTTGCCATACCTTGCATCGTCCTAGCAAGTTGGTTCTGGCTCTGAAAGTAGAAACCCGCTGTCAATCCACCACGGTCGTGGCGGACCTGAGCATTAGTACGCTGCAGTGCCTTTTGCCAGGAGTAAGAGGGGAGGTAGAGTCTCCATCCTCTACGTCTCTGCTGCATTTCCATTACTTTCACTAGTAATGACTCTACCGTTCGAGCGGCTTGTCGTATGGGGTGTACGAAGAGAAACAGTTCCACGACTTCAGGGTGATCGGAGTAGGTTGGAGGTAGATCTGGGTTGTCCATCAACGACTCCTCTTCATCATCATACTTGATCGTAGCCTTGCGAAGCTTTGTTAACGAGCCCAAGATGTCTGTGGAGTCGTCTTTGTCAGGGCCCAAATACTTTCGATATCCTGACATATCCATGAGAACTGCATCACAACGTGCCAGAGCTGTTCTCATGCAGGATAGAAGCTTCGCAGTTGGATCTGCCAGTCTGCTCGCCACAAGTCTGACTGCTTTCTCTCCAGTTGATGTTCGGAACATCGCAGGGTAGTCTTTTGGCATGTTGATGTCAATTACTGCATCTTTTCCGCCCATTGGACCTTCGGTTGGCCCCATACTGTTGGATATGTTCACGTCTGTCTGTCCAGGGTCCGAATCGGAAGATCTGCCTTTCCGTTCTACGGCTGAAGAGTTTGTTGGGAGAGGCTCAAAGTCGTCAAAAAGTTGAGTTTCCATCTTGAGTGAGAGCAAAGATCTTATAACACCCTGCATAAGGTTTCGCAACGATGCGACATCTGATGGTTGGAACCGAGTGATCGAAATATCTAACACAAGATCTCGGTGGGCTTGCGAAAGGTTCACGAACGTCCATGCTAATTGCCGGTGTAGCATCACTGGATCTGGTTGGGGTATAACAAGTCCATCATGCATTACGCCAAAAGCGTCGTGTAGAGACACCGCCAGTGGTCGAGCTCCAGCATCGGGGAATATGGTGCAGCAGATCAACATGCATAACGCCTGGCCGAAGAGCCATGGGATTCCAAAGTTGAAAAGCTTCTTCCAGTCAACCTCTTCTGCCGTATCTGCCAAACATGTATAGCTGATGGCTATCCCAGCACAGATCACCAGTTGGTAAAACCTCACAAGATAACATCTTAGTGCAGCGATAGTGCCCATGAAAACAACAAGGAAAGCAGCCAAGATGCCCCCAAATCCTCTGCGAGCAACAGAAGTAGATGACGATAGCCAGAGGGCAAAAGCTCCCCATCCTAACCCAGTGGCTGAACCAATGATTGTGAGGACTGCGCCGTCAACTTGCGCTCCTATTGTTCGACCGGGATGGTTGATGATGACAGAAATGACCATGATATAACTATATCGTCCCAACCACTCTCTGATGAGTGGCACTAGGCATAATATATACGCAATGAAAAATGCGAGAAAAGATTTGGCCAACTTGATTCCAGCTCTGGTTGTGGTCACAGCTGTGACCACATCCCTGATACCGTGCCATTGGCCTGGAAGGAAGGCCTTCGGTGACAGAGGATTTGTCTTTTTGAACGCTGCAGGAAGTGTGTATTCTGCATCTCTCATGAGGTCCTCGTGATTGACTTTTGGAGGCTTGAAGAAGGATGCATCAAAGAACCCATCTCGAGTTTCTTCCACTCCATACGTCTCAAGATCCAGGTCTAGATCACGAAGCAGACTTTCTAGACGACTATGGCTCATGCTCGTCCTCGGAGTGGCAGGGACAGAGCTTGCTGGACTTCTCAACGATCCTCTCGATTTTCTTGGTGTATACGAGCCCATGTAGATACTAGAGGCGGATGATCTTGGATCACCTGATGGTGCTGGAAGGCGGATGTGTTTTCCATGCCTCCCAGAGCCTGAGCCAGAATTCGTTCCATCATGACGACTCCCGTGGGATTTACGTCGTCGATGCAGTCCTGGTCCTGGTCCTGGTCCTCTGTCTTGGGCATTCTGAGCGGTTGGCTGACGCCTCGGGCCGAATGACGGAGCTGTGGGCAGCAATTGAGGAGTCTCGCCTTCACCAGTGGTTTTCGAAGAGGCCATTGACACGCTGTATATCAGACATGGTTCAAGGGGGCATTTATTTCAACGTCGAAGTCTTCCTAGGATAGGTAGTATTCGAGGAGAGATCACTGGTCGCGAAAAGTAATAACCGCGCGTCAAAGAGGTTGATGTTGCAGAGTGGCGGCTAAAGTATGATAAGAAGAACAAAGTGAGGCGACCTAAGCCAAAGCCTAACTAAGCCTACATAAGCGCAAGCCCAACACAGTCAAGCCTATGAAGCCCGTCGGACACCCGTCAAAAGCCTACCTCCCAAGCTAAACTAGCATTTCATCCGCCTGCCCCTACCTACCCTGCTACCTTACCTGATCTGATCGGCTTCTCCTTTTTCCGACAAAAATCTTAATTCCAATCCAATTCCATTCCAAGCAAGGGAAGCCAATAATCCCAACCTGAATTTTGCCAGGATTGTGGCAACAACCGAGCTTCAACCTAACTTTAATTACTTTACCACGGCGTCTCAACTCCTTTTTTCCAGTTTCCACTCTTCAGAGGCGAGGTGGAGATCGAACGTTATCGCATGTCAAGGGCAGCCAGCCAGCCAGCCAGCAGCACTCCACAACGCAACGCAACGCGACGCAAACGTCGCAATAATGGATTCCAGTCGACTTGGGTCCACGCCCTCTGGCAAAGCTGCCGTCGCCCAGGTCATCAACCTAGACTCTGACAGCGAAGAGGAAATTACAGACACGCTCAAGGGGCCGCAACGTGGCAGCGGTCTCATGTTAGAGCCTCCCAAACTTGAATATCTCGGGTCAGGTGACAACGGTAATCACGAACTCGAACTCGAAACCGAGATCAAAAGTGACGACGACGACGATGGTGATGCATGGGACCTTGAATCCGTTATTGAGATCGAGGGATCGTTGGAAGAGGTCAGCGATGAGAATCTGGCCGGTGGTGGTGAGTCGACTGCTGAAACTGTAATGGAAAGTTGGGCGTATCGCTAAATTTAGAACCAGATGATGAGTGCACTCTGACAGAAGCAATCGCCTTTAGAACTCTACTTCGAACAGTTGGTCCTGAAGAGTTCTGTGCCCGGACTGTCGAAGCAGGTACTATCACGGCAAAAAAGCTATTGACGGCATTTCACGTTCGGCCTCCAGCAGCCCTCGACGGTTACGATGATGAATCTTATTACACCCTTCTGGGCCTTGCCATCAGTCGTGAACTCTCAAAGAGAATCAAGCTGCCACAATACAACACGGTCGACGATGCCGTCTCCTTAATCAAGAAGGCGAGAAACATTATCGTTCTCACCGGCGCTGGCATCTCGACTTCGCTTGGCATCCCCGATTTCAGATCGAAAGATACAGGTTTATACTCCAAACTCGCTCATCTGGGACTAAATGATCCACAAGAAGTCTTTGATATCTCGATATTTCGTGAGGATCCCTCGGTCTTCTTCTCCATTGCAAAAGATATCCTCCCAGACACCGAGCGCTTTACACCCACACACGCATTCATCCACCTCCTCCAACAAAAGGGCAAACTTCTCACCAACTACTCCCAAAACATCGACAATATCGAGTCCGTCGCTGGTATTCTCCCCGAGAAATTAATTCAATGCCACGGTTCGTTTGCCACCGCCACCTGCCAAGTTTGTGGTTACCAGGTCGACGGCCACCTAATCTTCCCCGACATCAGAGCCGGTCGCATCCCACACTGTGATCGCTGCATCGCACAAGCTCGTCGACTTCGCGCGCCCACAGCAATGAAGCGCAAACGTTCGAACCAAGGCCAAGACAAGAAGAAACGCCGCTTCGATCTCGATGGCGGCGACAGTTCGGAGGACGATAATTATGACGACCCAGAATCCGGCGTTATGAAGCCAGATATCACGTTCTTCGGCGAGGCTCTCCCAGATCGCTTTTCCGACCGTCTGACAAACCATGATAAGGCTCTCGTCGACCTCGTCATCGTCATCGGCACTTCGTTGAAAGTCGCACCCGTCTCTGAAGTCGTGCCATATCTCCCATCACATATCCCACAGATGTACATCTCGCGTACGCCTGTCTCGCATGTTAATTTTGATATTGATATGCTTGGTGATTGCGATGTTGTAGTTGCGGAATTGTGTCGACGCGCTGGCTGGGAGCTGAAGCATGAGATGTTGCCTCAGGATCAGAAGGTTGATGTCACGCTCGAGGATGGATATCCTAGTCGACACGTCTTTACCGTCAAGGAATGAATGGTATCATAGGGGTCTAATGCAGTACAGGGGATGAACGACCGCCTTATGAGAGGCGCATACGTTTGCTGCCAAGCTGGCAGATCAACATTTCTTTTGTGGTATAGCAGTACCTGATTTCTGCTGCATCGACACAGCATAGGGAGAGATCATTTCTTGTTTGCTTGTTTACTTGATTTTCTTTTGCTGGAGGTACGGGATGGCGTTTAGAGAGCGTTCGATTTTTGCTTGATCATGGTATTTGAGCGAACTTGTTTCTCTTCTAGCATATCTCACTTCGCTCGTGTAGCTATTTCCTTCAATCATAGATGGCGAGGGCCAGGGAAGAAAGAATCTGATGCTTCTTAAGAATTGTGTTTTTTCCTTTAACGGATGGATGCACCTGCTTTCCCCCCATGACTTTTTCATTTGATGCCTTTTGTGTGCTCTTTACATGCATACATCTGCTTTAACTATTGACTGACCGTCTGGCATTGCGTTCCCTTTATGCGTTAGATCTCCTCAAGACACCTTTTCTCCCCTCTCTCATATATATCATGTTGGGTTGGGTTGGAGGGAGTCTCGCATCACATCGCATAGATCAGATAGCATAGGATGGCATGTAATAAATGTACCATCCTACAAATAGAACAAGTCACATGTGCACAAACAACTCACCACCTTCCTGATCTTTTCCCAGGTCTCCCCATGCAAATTTGTATACTGTAAAATTTACGTGCCAAGTCCCCAAAGCAAAGAACTATGCAGCGATCACTTCTTATTCCCCGCTTCCTCTCTCCCAAGCCTTCATTACCGCCTGGGCAGTCCGCACTACCGAGTCACCAGCGCACATTAATCGACTCGGCTGCGGATAATTCAGCTGGCGCAGTACAGAAAGAGCGGTATGATCCAAGGCCTGACGGTACGGTAAGGTATGGTACGTATGACAAGAGCCTAAGTACCTGAGTATACGTTGCGCGTCGCTTGGCGGGCGTGAAGACATCATTCCCAAGAGCTTTAGCGAGGCGGGAGTTGACGATCACTTTCTTCACTTCACTTCGATTTGTCCAGCTGTGCCGAGGACAGCTCGGCACTTTACTCTATTTTACTTCACTGCTGGATGTATATCTGTATCTTCGGTCCCTTCCTCACTTCTCACATTTTTTTAACTTCTTCATAGTAGATTATTAGCAAGAAATCATAAGTCCCGTATTCACATCCACGAGCAAAGTCACCATCACCATCACCATCACCTCAAATCAAAAATCGACGTTCACGTCCGCATCTCCATCCACCAAAATGCGCATCCCCCTCCCCCTTCCGCTCACAACCCTCCTCCTCTCCCTCACAAACGTCCTAGCAAGCACTGTCCCGCTCTCAAGCCGACAAATAGATTGTTCAGTGTTCGTCTCCTTCCCCTCTCACTCCCCATCCCTTCCTTCCCTTCCACCTCCCCCCTCATTCATCCTTCATTTTACCATCTGCTCACTCCGTACCTTCTCTGCTATTGCAATGAAATGGGAACGAAGCTTACTTTGTATTGTATTATTATACAATAGATACGACAAGTCCTTCCCAGGGCCTGTCTATACCGGACCGTGCGAGTACGAGAATTGCGGTGCGAGGGGCCAGAATTGTAGGGAGACGGGCTGGTCGGGGTGTGTTATTGGTCCTGCGTGAGTTGGTTTTTTATCTTTCTCTCTCTCTCTCCCTTTTGGTTTATATTTTGGGCTTTCGTTTTGGACTTTTGGTCAATGGGGGTGCATGGTTGGATTGGCGGATGGGTGTATGATATGAGTGGGAAGGGGGGTGGGGGAGAGGTTTTGTGGTATTAAATTTGGTAGATGATAGGGAGACGATGGGGAGATGAGAAGTTGGGAGGGGAATACTGATTTACTGACCGATTGATAGTTTTGGATGCCCGCCGAAGTTTTGCGCTTGTACGAATTATTAGGAGCCATCATCTAGGTGCAGGCAATCTGCAGAACAGGAATGGAAATAGCCCGAGTAGATGGGAAGTGGGAAAATGAAGTAGGAGGCTGATGGCTGGGTATTGAGTGAGTTGAAGGAAATGAGGATTGGTTTGGGTTGCATGCGGTATGTCACTCTATCATTGATTGCTGTTCAAAGAGTGAAGATTCAACTGCCCATGGCCTTATATCTATCTGCTCTTCTTTTCCTATAGTCGAAGAATTAGCTCCGTCATTTTCGAGGCCATTTACTGCAATGTACTGTGTATCATATCGAGACGCCAGATGTCGCTTTCCAGTGGTAATGCAACGAGA
Source organism: Leptodontidium sp. MPI-SDFR-AT-0119 (assembly GCA_020726505.1). NCBI lineage: Eukaryota > Fungi > Ascomycota > Leotiomycetes > Helotiales > Leptodontidiaceae > Leptodontidium > Leptodontidium sp. MPI-SDFR-AT-0119. Next base: position 672,629 of record JAHLEZ010000017.1, read on the forward strand.
TGACAGTCTCTCTTCTTCAAAATGAATAGTCAGTCCGCTACTCTGGCTTTTTTTTTAAGCCTTTCTTTGCTTTTATTCTTACCCCTACTCCTGTTTATCTCAAGAACTTCTCACGGTAGTCCTTTCACCTACTGCTCTACTCTTCCTTACACCCACATTCAACAACTCATCTCACTCTCTTCTCAGAAACACCACTTATGACTTGGACTTTTAAAAGTACCACCTTGGAACGAGGTTAATCAAGAGAGAGTGATACTAGGGTTGGGAGTCGCAGCCATGACTATCACGAAGAGAGGGGAGTAGATCCATCGACGGGAATCAACACAGCCTCAACAATTCCGATGCGATGATTCCCCAGAGAATATTTGGAGTTTACAGCGGTTTAATTCAATTCAATTACCGCTCAATTCACATTCCTAAATAGCTAGAGTAGGAAGGTTCTCAAGATGCTTGCTTCGGCTCATTTCCTATCCTCCCCCATCTTTCCCGCTTTCCCCATTCACCCAACTAATTCCCAACACATCGCAAAAACTCACCCTATAGCGCGAAGCGTAGGGCCGACCGAATCCCCATCAAGCACTCCGTAGAGAGAATGCAGAAAATGCAGAAATGCAGGAAGCAAGAAGCCGAACAATCAGTTATTTCGTGGGGTAAACCGGTCCGCTCAGCCCTCGTCTTGCATCTTCTCCCATCCCATCCCACTTTCTTACCAAGCCTACATATCGTAAATATACTAAACAGGCAAATCACGAAACAAACGACAAACGGTAAAAGTGATGGAATGTTGTGTTGTGTTGTGTTGTGCTGCGTTGTGTTGAGAAGTATGTATGGACTCAGCCCCCTTCCCTGCCCCTTTTTCACCTTACCTTCCCCTTCTTTCTTCTTGATCAATATCTCGCTTATCGGGATGAGTGGGCGAGGGCGAGCTACTACCTATGCTAGACTGGATTCGTAGGTGGAAGGGAAAAAGGAAGTGATGGGCGGAGGTGGCTTGCGTAAAGAGAAAAGCTGAAACAGAAACATGGATGGTTAGATGTTTCGTGTTTTGGGGTGATGATAGGATAGGAAGAAGCGGATTGATCGGGATATAATATCTTGGTTGGTATATCTTTCGAAGCTATTTTTCTTGTGTGTCTCTCCCAGCTGGGTTGAGATGTTTTCTTCTTGAAGTTGAAGCTGAATCTCAAGCTTGGGGTCTGTGATTTTATTTTGGGTGGGTCGTGAATTTTAATAAGGGGGTTTTGTCCTCGGCGGGGGAGCCAAGAGAGTGGATTGGATGGGTGATTTCCGCTGATTTGATATGTGCCCATGTCTCTCCGATATTTGTGCTCCGTCTTGAGGCATACCGTATGGTGATAAAGTCCCGCGGCGCGTATAATGGCCAAGAAATACCAAGAAGGAAGTATAATTTACGTTAACAAGGGGAAGGAGACCTTTGAGGTTTGACAAGAGAGGCAGGAGATGGTGTGTCGTAATTTGATTGCGACGATTGTGAAATAAATACGTGTGTCAGGAGTTCTGAGGTTGTGGATCGGGAAGCTGGATGGTTGGATGGCTGCAGCTCTTTCTGGAAGATCGGACGGCAAACTGCAGGCTCAGCCTCATTACCTCGTGGGAAGTGACTCGACGGGTGTTAGGCGGGAAGAATTGCTTGTGTGTTACTCTGTACAGTATTTGGTTTGCTGGGTTTGGTCGCCTTGTTTGAGTATTGTTCGCCTCGTGTTATGATTGACCAAGAGGGATGTAGCACAAATGCCGGTGTTAGCCTTGGAATCTGCAGGTGGTCATGATAGTCCTGGTGGTCTGGTCGAGCATGTGGTCGCATGTAAAGATCGACAGATGTTGGCCGCGACTTGAATCGCCACAAAAGTGGAAACATATCGTGACATCAAGGAATATATCATGTCAACTTGAAGTTGCTGAGGGTAGGATTGGATGTCAGAACTCTATATTCATGAGTAGTAGGTTACGGGCACCATTTCGGCCTTGGCTTCTCTTAAGAACCTGCTTAATGCTTACACAGATTTTCCTCTTAGAAACTTTTGGGGCTTACTGATTCGAGTGGTGAGCGATTAGTGAGGCCCTTCTCGCTCAATTGAAAGCCATGTCGTCTGTGAATGGACAATGATATCTGCAAGTCCGGCAGGTTTGAGTGGACGGACGTCAATCGAATGCTGCCCGACTAAAGTTCGACTGAATAGGAGGAGTGAGTTGTAACATTTCCCTCTTTGGAAATCATGCATGAGAACTCCACAACAAGGTGCCTACTACGTTGGGTACCCGCCCCCGCCCGTATTGCTCGCATTATTTGTACAGCCGGGCAAAGAATATGCGAGTACGACTTGACGACGTGTTGCCTGAGTTGAGAGAGAGTTGGGATAAGATAGGATAGGATTGTCGTACGAAGGCAAAAGTGGAAGATACTTATGATATATGATAGCTTCAGATAGGCGGGATCTGAAGGCTGTGCTTTCTGTTCTCTCCTTGTTGACGGTTTCTTCTTTTTTCGTGCTTTCTGTCTTGCAAGTTACAACTTTGGTCTCTTCAAAACGCCCGTCTCTGTAGTAAAGTTGTAAATCTTGACGTTTTGATAATCATAAACTTGCTTCCACTAGGTCTTAGTTGGTTTGGTGCTTGTAAAGAGTCGGTCAGCTGGGACTATTTGCTTGGTGGGAGAAGTCTACGAATTTCGGTGGATCCAACGGATATGAGCCATATCCCGGACGCGGCCACCAAGCTATTTACAGTAAGGCCATTTATATCCTGCATGGATGGATGCTTGATCTGATTGAACCCGCCGGCGTCAACGTCGTATGCAGGGAGGAGTGGAATCCATGGCCAGCAAATACAATAAATACTGTACAAACAAACACAAACAAAAATAGAGAAATAAACATAAATAAAATTTCTATTCCAACACCCAGCACTTGACCGGCGCAAATACCTTTCCTTCCCGCCTGTTTGAAGCGCTAATTTGCGTGGCGTATCCATAGGAGCTGCAAGACAGCAAAAAAAAGTCGGATCTCCCACCACCGTGCACGACCACACGTCTCCCAACTGACTGTGCTGCACAGCCTCGTTGTTCGCGCTACCCAATCCATCATCCCTCCCCGAGTCCCCATTCCATTCCATTCCGCCTCTCCTTTGCCTGCAAATCTGGATCTTATCGACCAGGGCTATGGTCTTACCCTTCTGCTTCCGGAGTACCAAGTCGTCGTCGATTGAAGCCCATCTCCGAAAATCCAGGCACCGTGTCTTCCTCCTCCTTGACTGATCTCGTCTTGTTGACTCCTGTCGTGCTGGATTTCTCCTCGTGGACTTCCGCTCTGGATCCTCGACCATCTTCAACCTTCAACCTCGCCCCGATCCGTCGTTCTTGATCCTGCGATCCCTCGATAGACGCAGCAGCCCCAATGGAACATCGTTGAAGGCGCATTGAAATCCACGCCCGATCTCACCAACTTGTAACTCGAAAGCCTCCGACTTGCTCCTCCCCCACAAGACCACCACAGGGTTTCCTAGGGCGGCTGTTTGATGCGCAGAAAGACTGGTGAGATTCCCAAAGAACTTCTCCCGCTGTCAAATCGTCCTATTGTCGTTTCTCCCTGGGGCCAGAGCTGTTTCTCGTCGCGCATTTATTGGGGCAACCAAACATTCCTACCTGTGAATGTGAATGGGCCAACCGGCCAAGAGCTCTCTCCAACGAATCTGCCGCACATGGTGGCTTGGCTCATAACATTACATTGCACTCATTCACGAACCCCTTCTGCCCTTTGTCAACAAATTCTTTCTACAATTGATTGAGGGTCATGTACTTATATCTTCGAGTACTATAGGGCTCTACACCACCCAACACAGCCTCTCTCAGATGCCGACAAACCTGCAGCCTTACCTTCCATCCAAATACCTGCCAGGGTCCGCGCCTCGGGCTCTGTGTGTCCACGAACGATCCTTAACCTTTCGAAACCAATAACATACAAGATCCTGAATCATGGCAGATTCCAAGGGCGTCTCGCCCGAACCGGGATCAGGTGGTCGCAGACAGAGAGCGTAAGCCTTCTCAGATGATATACAGATGGACGTTTCACCTTGCTAACACTGAGTTGCAGGCCAACAATCACCATAGACACTTCAGCTGTCAGTAATACCAGCCCTCCTCAATCTATGGACAGCGATGCAGTAGCTTTGAGAGCCATGCCTAACTCCCCATCATCACTACAGGGTGAACCGACGAGCCCTCTCGAGACTGGGAGCCATCCAAACCGTCCGCAGCATTCTAGCCAGAACAGCACCTCAAGTCGGATATCAGTACCAGAACTTCGAGGCTCGACATCCTTCGAGAGCCGCGACAGCAGACCGACATCGCCGCATAATGTATCGTCACCAACATCGAGAGGGGGCGACAAGGCGGCCGGTGGGTTTCTTGCTGTACCCGGGTTGAGATCAAGACAGAATTCGATTGAATCAGACGAAGGCAACCACTCGAGCACGAACTACAGTGGAGAGACTTTTGCAAACACTTCGCAGGCAGACAAGGATCGCGCGTTCGGAAAGGCACCTGGGAACGACGAGATCATGAATGACCCGGAAGCTTTGACACCAGACCCAGGACACGAGGAAGATTTCGTAACAGATGATAGTAATTTCGCTTTCTCTCAAGGACAGCTGAACAAACTCATCAATCCTAAGAGTTTAGCAGCATTCTATGCATTGGGTGGATTAGCTGGATTGGAGAAGGGTCTCAGGACAGACCGCAAGGCAGGATTGAGCATTGACGAGACTGACTTGGAAGGAACGATATCATTCCAGGACGCGAAATCTGCCGCAAGAAAAGAGCCGAAGTTTACCAACGGTGACGATTCGAAGACGCCAATTACAAGGGTAGACACAAAGGGGTCAAGAGATTCGCCAGCTGGAGCTCCATCTGCTGAGGATGCTTATTTCGACCGAAAGCGCATATTCAAAGACAACCGATTGCCTGAGAAGAAAGGAAAGAGCTTACTCCAGCTTATGTGGATCACATACAACGATAAGGTTCTCATTCTGCTATCCATTGCAGCTGCAATCTCTCTAGCTGTTGGTATTTATCAAACGTTTGGTACGAAGCATGATGCCGAACATCCCAAAATCGAATGGGTCGAGGGAGTTGCTATTATCGTGGCCATTGTAATTGTGGTGGTAGTCGGATCTTTGAACGATTACCAAAAGGAACGCCAATTCGTCAAGTTGAACAAGAAAAAGCAGGATCGCGATGTCAATGTCATCAGATCTGGCCGGACCATCGAAATCTCTGTATATGACGTTCTTGTAGGAGATGTAATGCTTCTGGAACCTGGAGATATGATCCCCGTGGATGGTGTATTTATCGATGGGCACAATGTCAAATGCGATGAATCCCAGACCACTGGAGAATCCGACTTGATCCGCAAACATCCAGCAGATCAGGTTTACGCGGCCATTGAAAACCACGACAGCATTCGCAAGCTCGATCCGTTCATTCTTTCTGGAGCCCAGGTCACTGAAGGTGTCGGCACATTCTTGGTTACATCTACTGGTGTCAATTCCAGTTACGGAAAAACTCTCATGTCTCTGCGAGAAGATCCAGAAGTCACACCTCTCCAATCGAAATTGAACACGCTAGCCGAGTACATTGCCAAGCTTGGAGGAGCTGCCGGTCTTCTTCTATTTATCGTCCTATTCATCGAATTCTTGGTTCGCCTTAAGGGTAATGATAAAAGCCCTACCCAGAAGGGCCAAGATTTCCTCAACATCTTCATTGTTACTGTCACAATCATTGTGGTGGCTGTCCCCGAAGGTCTTCCTCTTGCCGTTACCCTTGCTTTGGCTTTCGCCACGACGAGAATGCTTAAGGATAACAACCTGGTCCGACATCTCAAAGCATGCGAAGTTATGGGAAATGCTACAACTATTTGCTCTGACAAAACCGGAACCTTGACTCAAAATAAGATGCTGGTTGTCGCTGGCACACTTGGTACAAGCTCTCGTTTTGGTGGAACTGTCGATGTACCCGACAGTCCCGATTCTGTTAGTAACAAAGGCAAGCAACCTGACCAAGAACCAAGGGAAAACGTTCCAACTCAAGATGTCATCTCTTCCCTGGACCCAGCTGTCAAGCAGATGTTGACACAATCTATTGTACTCAATTCCACCGCTTTCGAGGGTGAAGTCGAGGGAGAGAAAACCTTTGTCGGTTCCAAGACCGAGACTGCTATGCTCATCTTTGCGCGAGACTTCCTCGGTATGGGCCCAGTTAATCAGGAAAGAGCGAACGTCCCCATCGTCCAACTTATTCCATTCGATTCTGGTCGGAAATGCATGGGTGTCGTTGTTCAATTGGAAAATGGCAAGTACAGACTCTACGTCAAGGGAGCATCGGAAATTCTTCTGGAGAAGTGTTCGGAGGTTATTTATGACCCTACGAAGGAGCCATCCAGTTCACCCATGACAGACGACAACCGCCAAACTTTACTCAATCTCATCGACAATTATGCCTCCCGATCCCTCAGAACCATTGCCATGGTTTACCGTGACTTCGACAGATGGCCAGCAAAGGGAGCTAGAACCGCCGAAGGAGACCGCAACGAGGTTGTCTTTGAGGATGTTTTCAGACAGATGATTCTCTTGGGAATTGTTGGTATCCAGGATCCACTTCGTGACGGAGTTGGTGAAGCTGTCAAGAAATGCCAGAATGCCGGCGTTGTTGTACGCATGGTTACTGGAGACAACATGATCACCGCAAAGGCCATAGCAACAGAGTGTGGCATTTTCACTGCTGGTGGTGTCGTCATGGAAGGACCAGCTTTCCGGAAGCTGAGCAAGACCAAGATGGACCAAATTATCCCACGCCTCCAGGTACTTGCAAGATCCAGCCCAGAAGATAAGCGTATTCTCGTCAAACGCCTCAAGGAGCTTGGTGAGACTGTGGCTGTCACTGGTGATGGAACTAACGACGCACCCGCATTGAAGACTGCTGATGTCGGCTTTTCCATGGGCATTGCTGGTACTGAAGTTGCTAAGGAAGCTTCTGCAATTATTCTCATGGATGACAACTTTGCCTCTATCGTGAAAGCTATGATGTGGGGACGAGCTGTCAATGATGCCGTCAAGAAGTTTCTGCAATTCCAGGTCACTGTCAACATCACCGCCGTCGTACTTACATTCATCACTGCTGTCTCGAGTCCAGATGAATCTTCTGCCTTGACAGCTGTACAGCTCTTGTGGGTTAATTTGATCATGGATACTATGGCGGCTTTGGCTTTGGCTACAGATCCTCCAACCGATACCATTCTGGACCGAAAACCTGACCCCAAATCTGCGCCACTCATTACCATGACAATGTGGAAGATGATTATCGGAGAATCGATTTATCAACTCGCGATTACCTTACTTCTTCATTTTGGGGCTGTCAAGATCTTATCCTACGAGACCCTGGGCGAAAAGGACCAAGTCAGCGCGCTCGTGTTCAATACCTTTGTCTGGATGCAAATCTTCAACCAATGGAAGTAAGTATAAACAATCCACCAGAGCCGGATATGACTAACAGTTTGTAGCAATCGTCGTCTCGATAACAAGTTCAATATTTTTGAAGGAATAACCAAGAATTACTTCTTCATCGGTATTAACTGTGTTATGATTGGTGGCCAGGTCATGATCATTTTTGTTGGAGGCAAAGCTTTCAACGTTGTCCGCCTCAACGGCGCTCAGTGGGCCTACTCCATCGTACTTGGTTTCTTATCAATCCCTGTCGGAGCTGTCATTCGTCTCATTCCCGACGAGCTACTCATAAGCCTGATCCCAGCATACCTGAAGCGGAAGCCAAAGGGGCCAGAACTCACTATCTCCGACGAAGAACAGCAATTCCGTTTCCCCAAACCACTGTCAGATGTCAAGGAAGAACTCAGCTTCTTGAAGCGTGTCAAGGGAGGTCGTCTCAACAACTTAAAGTTCAAGATGCAAGATGCTCGTGACAACTGGCTTCCTCGCTCTAGAAGTGGTTCCCGTTCGAGAAGCAACTCCTCTCTTCCGCAGACGCCGAACAACGGAGAGGTTCAGGACGACAGCTTTAACTCCCAGCCACCACAGCCAACCCCAGAATCTCGCAAGCGTGGCCGAAGCAACCGATCTCGGTCCAACTCCGCCCTGGGAGCAACTACCGTCATGGCTGGTATTATTGCTGGAAGTATTGCGGGCTGGTCGCCAATCGAGCGGGGTTATGGCGACAACGAATCGATGCGTTTCTCCCGATCACAAGGACGGTCTGAGTTAGAGTCAAGAGACAATGTTGAAGTTCATCCAGACACCAAACAAGATGATCCAATCATCACAGAAAATCCCCACAACCTTGGTCTACCTCCTAGCCAAGTTCCAGAGGTCACACCATCTGTTGCTAGCGGAAGCCAGGACCCTCCTTCGCCACCAGCACGAAAATCAACCTCATGAAGCAGCAGCATCTTACAATCTGCACATCTTTCACCGAGTTTAACAAGCTCATCGGACCACCCATCGATCCAACACAGCCAGTCGATCTGTCAATAATGTACAACTATCCACCAACATGAACGTTTTTCCTTTGTACATAATACCACCTCGTTTCATCCATTTGCGTGCGTACAACTAGTACGTTGGCGCGTTTCTGGAGTTTTGAGGTGTATTTTTCCTCTTTCAACAAAAACAACGCAACCCACTTTGCAGGCGCTGGACGGTTGATTTGCTTGTCCAGCCGAGCTATCAAAAAGCAAATGTGATCCCATTTCATATTGTCTCTTTGTGTGTATAATGCTGCATTGTATGGCAGTGAGGGCGGAAGAATGTAGGAGAGGAAAGGGAGGGGAGGGAGAAAGAAGAGCTTTTAGATTTCTTTCTTGCACCACCCCGTCATAATATCTGCTGATAATGGGGGAGGAGAGAGAGAGGTCTGTTACCTACCTGACTGTCGCTACTTAGATCATAGAGAGAGAGAGAGAGAGAGAATGGGGAGAGGACATGAAGCGCCAATGAAGGGAGTGAAGAGCCGAGTGCCACCCCAGGGATTGGTTGAGGTTTGATCTGTATGAGGGAGGGTTTGTTGCACGACTGACAGCCTGGTAATCCGAATACAATAAAAGCATCATGGCCTTTCAAGCATCTCCCATCTTGTGTTGACTACAAGTGACTTGACGTACAAAAAGCGGACCCGCTGTCTGTAAACTACGTATTTGGCTACATATGGCCTTTATACCCCTGTACCCCTGGATTTCGCACGACATGACTTGAGTGGCACACTGCCTCTGTAATCCTGCGAATGTGAGTGAGGGAGATCATAGTGTTGCCATGTCTCGCGATCGATGTCTCTTGTCTCCCACTAAACTACCATGCTGGCATGCTGGCATGCTAGCAAAGTAAACAAGCACAATAAGTCTCAAGTCTCAAACAACATGCATTGAATTCATTACCATCTATCCATCTATCTATACACACAGCACATTATTACCACCCCGTTCCTCCCACCACACATCTATCTCTCTATCCATCGCCATTACGTACGCCACCTCACAACCAATCTCCAGCTGTATTTACGGAAGGGGAAATCTCAACGTTGCAAATCAAATCAAGCCAGGAAGCAAGGAAAGCAGGGACTCCAACACTCTGTAACTCTGGTCTGGATTGCAGGGACGCAAGAATGTCTTTTCTGTCTTGAGTCCTGAAGAGGAAGAAGACAGGATAAGGCATGGAAAAAACCCGCCTAACGAGCAAAAGGCTCTGGCGAAATAAATAGCCCATCATTGAGGACTAGAGTTGGAATTAATCCTGATCTAATCAAACGAGACCAAAGATTCACATCTCTGGATTGGTTGAGATTAGTCCTTTCTCGACAGAGGCGAAGATGGAAGAACAGATTTGTTGGGTGAGGTCTTTGGTGATTTCCTGGCCGTGGGGATCTTGCTCGGTGTCTTCGCGGGGGATTTTGCAGGTGACTTTCGAGGTGGTTTGGTAGGTGTGTTGGTAGGTGAGTCGTCCCCTCCTACGATGAAGATCTCCCGGTCGCGGGGAGGTGAGGGTTGATGTGTTGGGAGAAGTGGGAGAGCTGGCTCGGGATCTCTAAAGTAAGAGAATAAGAGTTAGTCTCTACTTACTCTTAAGATGTACATATCTGGGCTCTAGAAGCCCAAATTCTGACTCCACCTGCCAAGCCCCAGAAAGGGAGAATAATGGGAGTAACTTACGGCTCAACACCCGCCTCCTTCAACCTAGCCATCTTCTCTCGAACCACACTTCCCAATGAACGTCCTCTCGGATGGTGGAAATGCCCTTTCACGTTCGCGAGGACATCTCTAGCTTTCTGATGAGGAGTCTTGCTTCCTTTCTCGACAACAGAATGCTCATTCCTTGTGTCAAACCCACCAGCGAGCACAACATCCGTATCCACACTCCTTGATCTCCGTCGTCCAACTCTCTCTTCCTCCTCTACTCCACCATCTAGATCAGCAACATATTCTCGGATCATCTCGCTAGTCAATGAAGCTTTGTTGGATTGAACGCGTGATAGGTCCCGACTACTAGTACCACCGGTATCTGTACCACTGTTTCCGCGACTGCGAGACTCGAGACTTTGACGGAGGGAACGCACGCGCTCTTCGCTGGCGACGCAGTGGCCGTGGATGTAGTGTGGCCGGTGGAGGACTGGGAGGGAGGATTGAGAGGCGGTTTGGATGCTTTGCGTTAGGGAGGAGAGGGGGGAGAGGATCTCGACCCGGGATTCGATGCGTGTGCGTCCGTCGAGACCGGGGCCTTGGGTGACTGGTGCAGAATCTGGGATTGAGAGAGGAGAGCATGTTTTGTTATTTGGGTTGTTTGAAGAGGAGTATTTGGGTAGGGGACTGTTGGATGTGTGTTGTTGCTGGAGTAGAGCGTGATCAGAAGCTGGCGATGAAGTCTGATACGGCGATGGGTATTCCGGGTGGATATTAACGAATGGCGCAGCATTTGGTGAGCTTCGAAGCGGCCAGCTCTTGTCTGAACGTGTTAGGTTTCCTGGGTTTGAAGAAGCTGGTTTCCGAGGAGGATTCGCTCGCTGCTCTTCGTACCGACGAGTTCGATTACTGGATTGGTGTAGACCGAATGCTCCTCTTCTGACTGGTGTATCTCCCAATGTCTCGCTCGATACCATCTGGTGGAGTTCCTTGGGCGTGGCGTATAGAACCTGCCATTCTGGATCTCTGGTCCGGACACTAGTCAAGCTTCCAGCAGTGGGAATATTTCCTCTCTCTCGTCTCTGTCTCAGATTCTGCCTCGCGCTCGTAGAACTCCCTCTCTCACCCCGAGCATCAGCATCAGCATCCATCCTACCCATCTCCACATCCCTCACAACAGCCCTATCCAACAATCCAACCTCATCACACCCCAGCTGTCTCAAAACACCCTCCTCCCCACCTCCTCTACCCTTCCTCAACCAAATCCCCCACGCAGCACCCCCAGAGAGCACAAACACCACAATGCTAATCACGAGCCAGAACACCCTACCAGCACCCACATACGCCTTATCACCCCGCTGGCCCGCCTCGATAATCACAGCAATCGCCGCCGACGTACTCACAAGCCCAACTTCCACGCCCAGAATCGCAACCCAGAACGCAGACGACGTCAGCACAGCCCGGGCACCATACGAAACACTCGCGTCGCGCGCGCGGATCAGCTCTGCTGCAACTCTCAGAGCAGAGGGCGACGGTCTCAAATGCGGTTCTTGCAGGTTTGGCTGGGAAGATGAGGTGCTGATGTGTTTGGCGCGCTCGGCTTCGAGGAGGATGTCTTGACGGCGGGCGGATTCTCGAGCTAGTGCTTCGCGCGCGAGGGACGTGGCGGATCTATTGCCGGCGAGGTGGTGGAGGCCTAGGTTTGCGTTGATGTGCGTTTTGATGGAGGAGACTGTGTTCCAGCGGTTGCTGCCGAGGGCGCGGAGGGGGGATTTAGGGGGCGGTGTTGGGCCACGGCCGATTGAAGTATTTGGTGAGGGGGTTACTCGGAGATAGTTGGTGTTGTTGAGGGAGGGGGTGTGGTTGCAGATCGGTGCTGCTGTTGATCGTGGGAGGGGTGTTGAAGGACCGATTCCATTGCCACTGCCACTGCCAGTTCCAGTTGAGATTTGATCCTGAGCTGGTGCTGGGTCGGCGAATGGGTTTGTATTGGCTATTGTTATCGCGCCACCCTGAGTACTGGATACCAGAGTCACGCCTGTTCCGTATGAAGATGGAGCTGTGCTCGTGGTTGACTTGGAACCACTTGGTTTTGGGTCTGCGGTGAGGGAATCGCTGTTCATTGTAGGACTGAAATCGCGAACGGCCGTTCCATTGAGTGTATAGTTGGCTCGGGGCGTAGTTCCTGCGTCTGTAGGGTATGAGACTGATGGGAGAGGTGTGTGAGCTGCGTTGGGTGATGCCGAATTGCTTGAAGGGACAGCCTCTGCTTCTTGGGGGTCCGCGAATGGATTCTCGGCTGCCTTGGGAGAGGGCTGATGAGAGGTGATGGACTCCATTGTCTGGTCTGCTCGCGTGCCTGAGAGAAAGGGTGCAATTGTCACGTCTGGCTCGGCTTCAGTGAGCGGCGGAGGGTTTGCTGATGCCATTGTTGTGACGCCGGGGCGAGGAAACGAAGGCGTGGTGGTGCTGTAGTTGGAGATAACGACGTTGTGCGGGGGTGTTGAGCTAATGGAAGTGGAGGGTAGAAAATTGATTCCTAGGGTTGGGCGGATGAGTTCACCTTTGTTGAAGGTGAAGGTGGGTATGATTTGTCCTTGTTGTTGTTAATGACAGACGGCGACGGCTTGCTTGCTAGGCGACAAGTAAACAAACCTCAGAAGGGCCATGCCGTTAATTAGAGCATAGACAAATACATCGATTCAACAGCAATCGAGTTTGGGTTGAATTCAATGTTGGGTTGAGATAAAATGGACTCGAACACCCATATCTCTCTCTATGACTTAGGTGCGAGTGAATAGACGGCGTTGGTTTGATATAAAAGTGGAAGTGGATGGAGAATGAATGAGCGACCAAAGAGGTAACCGAGAAGAGCATGTGAACTTAAAGCAACGATCCAACTCACGAGATCTATTCGATAGCAACAATGCCTGTCTATCTCCCATAGAAGAGGGGAAGTTCCACTACTCATGCCTGATTTCCAAACCGAACGCCATTTATGCCAGATGCAGAATACCTTACTTTTATACATTCGGTGACAACTGGTCATATTTCACACAACTCTCAACCTGTGCCAGTTTTAGTAAAACACTTAGGTTGAACAGAGGAGAACTTACATCTTCAATGCTCGCTTGCAAGAACTTCCTCGCTTCCAGTCCAGCCCAGACTTTCAACATGGAGAAATCACCTTGTCTCAACATGCCACCGCCACTTTGTGCACCCAACTGTCTTAGAATGGGGAGAGCGCTGGAAAGTAAATCGATATCTGGGTTCAGACTTCTCCCAATCCCTTCTAGCAAGAGAATACTGATGACCACGTTGACGAAATCGCCTTCCATGCGAACGTGATGGCTTCGGACCATACTGAGGACTTCGTTTAGAATATCTCCAATCTTCATATTGCCGAGAGCAAGGGTGCGGCTCTTGACTCCAAGGACAAGATGCTGCATCTTTAATGCGAATATCTCTTGGTCAATGACAGCGTCTGGTTGTCTGCAACGCTCGCACATCAAATGACCAGCCTTGTAGCCATCAAACTCGGCCACGGCTTTGAAGAGATCTAGGAAGTTCATTCGATTCGTGGCGTTGAGTTCAGTGACAAGTCCGGTGTCAATGAAGATAAGTTGGGGTCTAAAACCCTCATTATCAATCTTCAACAGTTCCGCTTCCCACGCTTTAATGTCTTTCTTGTGTCTGTAAGGTCTGAGTCGCGCAAGAACTTGCTCGGTAACATCAGGTTGGGCCTGTGGATCTTCTTCTTTGTGCTTGCTAAATGGTAGACGTGGCTGCTCGGATTGATAGAACCGCACCATGATATTACCAGGATGTAGATCTGCATGAACAAAATTGTCAAGTAGCAACATCCTCAAGAAAGCATCCAGACCTTCATCAGCAATCTCTTGTTGGAACACCCCTCCACCATTCTCCATGAAGTCAGATAGAGGAATCCCTTGAGCAAATTCCTCTACCAGGACCTGTCTCGTAGTGAAGGCAGTGTACGGATATGGAAACCAAGCCGTAGTCCTCTCCTTGAAATTCTTCCGGAAGATGGTGAGGTTTTCAGCTTCGATTCGAAGATCTAACTGCAATCTCATCATCTCTCCGAACTGTTCCACCTCGTCTGGCAGAGACAGCCATTCAATGGTTGGAATGATATTCAACATCGAAGCAAAAAAGCCCATAATCCGTAAGTCTCTCCGAACCATCCTTTCCACCCCAGGATGCAGGACTTTGATAGCCACATATGTAGAAGGCACTCTCTGCGGTGTGCTCTTGATCAAAGTATCCACGTTCTTCCTGACGTTCTTCCGTAGATTCCGGGGTTCTTCTACTAGGTCTGTTTCTCCTGGTGCAGCCAAGTCAGGCTTCAATTTCGCCTTGTAGACTTGTGCAATAGCCCCCACTCCCAAGGGCTTCTCATTAAACTCCTCAAATATATCCTCAAATGGTCTGCCGTCAAATGCTCGTCGTATTATTCGTTTCGTCTCGTGTAAGGAGTGTGCGGGCGCATTAGAGTGTAATTGAGACATTATTTCGCACATCTGCTCGGGGAATATATCTGATCGTGAAGCTGCCCATTGCCCAAGCTGTTTGTATTAGCATGAATCCCTCTGAATGTCGGGCAATCTGTTACCTTGATGAATGCAGGCCCAGCACGCTCCATAGACTTCACTAGGAACCAGTACCACCATAGCGTACCAGACCTCTCATTATCCCTCTTCTTGTCTCTCGTCCCAATCCATAGCGCCGGTACAGTTACAATGACGGGCACGAAAATGAAGACCAAATGTAAGAATCGCAAGCCAGTACATACCGGCTCCCAGATATACACATCTAGAAACACGACAATGCTGTCCCGAACACGCCTGATCCCATGAGAGTCCTCCTTGACCTTCTTCTTGATCTCTGCCCGCGATGCTTGCAGCATCCGTTGCTCGGCCGTGTATTCCGTGCCATCATTGTCCTTCTCCGACAGCTCTACAAATGCCGCTGGGCTCAAGCTCCCTGCAGTCGCAAGTATCAACCCCGTTCTTCTAGGCGGAGACTGGAAGAATCCTTTTCTGCTACCTCCCTGCCTTCCGCTACCGTATGTTCGTCGCGAGGTGATTTGGATGCGACATTGAAGCGTGGGATGTATTCGAGGGATGGCTTGACGGAGGCATGTGAGGCCTGTTCGAGAGGCTGCCCTCATGATCCCAGAGCTGGAGAATGAAGCTATTCGTGATGTGGTGCTATCGGGGCTCCATTGGGGGTTGGTGGGTGAGGAGATCGGTTTGTTGACTCGGCCTTGCGAAGCTTGTGATTCTGGGCTACATTGACAGTGACGTCAGGCATCACTGTCGGGCTAAGGTATGCATGCATTTTTGGGCGCAACACTTTGAGGAATAATATGTATAGAATTAAAATAGGTTCATAATGTTAATTTTGTTGTTGACGTCAGTATTTGCCGGTTTAAGTTTTGGTCAGTTGTGCAAAAGAACCAAGCAATTAATGGGGAGGGGGTTTGACGACGAAAGGTAGGTAGGTGCATGTGCAAAGTCCCAATCGCTCAAAAAGCACGACCGAAATGCATTTGGGTATCACCTGCAATGATCTAATGACAAGAAGACACTTCTATATAGACATCAGAAGCGAAATGGGTATCCATCAAATAGCACGATGCTCTCGCTTTCTATTTTCTCTTTGCCGTTTCTCCTTCGCAGCGGCCTTCTTCCTCCCTGTCCAAGCTCGCCTAACATCCCCTCTGTTCTCATAGAACCATTTCTGGAAATCACTCTCCGGCTCAGTCTCTTTGCCTTTTCCCTTGGATTTCTCGCTCTTTCGAATTGGAGAGCTAGCCACTGCCTCGTCGTCCTCGTCTTTCTCGCTAGGCCAGACAAATCTCTTATTTGGGTGAGCTGTATCTGGTGTTGGAGCAGCGCTTCGAAGACCTCTGTACTCGAAATCTTTTTGTGTGAATGGTGTAAGTGGGATTTGGAGATGAGTTTCTGCTTGAACATCCTCGTCGTCCCCATCTGCACCAAAGAAGCTGAATGATGATTCGGCCGCTTTGGGCGGGTCCATGGCATTCGATTTGGGGCGTTTGTATAATGCTTCCAAGGGGTGGACCGAAGAGGCAGCAGGGGTTGATATGAGTGAGTCTGGAATCTTGATGCTCAGGGATGGGCCAGTTGATCCTTGTGATTTATTTGTGACGGCAGACTGGGGTTCTTCAACTTCGGAATCTGCATCAGATTCGTCCGAAGAGTCCGATTCATCAGACGAGTCTGAGCTTGATGAAGAATCTGCGTCCAAAGCCTGTGCTTCTGCCGCGGAATCATCATCGTCAGAAGACTCGTCGCCCGAGCTCCTGTCTTGCTTTGGAGAACCTTGGACTGCAAGAGGGCTTGGACTTGATCGAACATTGTGGTCCGAGTCGTCGTCTGAACTATCATCGCTTGAACTGACTTTCTCTTCCAATTGACTGTCCTCGCTATCAGAGTCCGAGGAACTGGAATCGCTGGAACTGCCTTTGGCTGTTTTTTGCAACTGTGCATCCTGTATGGCCCTCATCTGCTGCTCTGTCTCCACTGCCACTTTAGCATCTGACTGCAACTCGCCGTCTGAATCCTCACAAGACGAACTAGAATCACTGGAGCTTTCTTCGTTCTGGCCGACTGAGTCTGCTACATCCACCTCCATATGATCTGGCTCTGAATCCTTTATTTCCTGCTCCGAATCGACCTCCACTGGCGCTGATATGATCTGCCGTGACTTCCTGGCCTCCTCGACTACATTGCCATCCTCATCGACCCATCCCTTCCCCTCCACGAATTCCACCACGATCCTCGTCTTATTGGATACCCCACTGCCTCGTAGAAAGGTAGCATATTTTGTAGTTTTCGCAAATTCGTGCACAATAGCCTCCTTCCTAGGTTTCCTCTTTTTCTTGTCGGGTTTGACCTCTGCAATCTTCCCTTTAGAAGCAACATTTGGTGGTAGGTTCGTTTTGAACAGGCATTCCGGACCGGTGGTATATTTCGACTTGATGACTGGCTGATCCTTCTTTACATCCTTCGAGGGTGTTGTCCACCCCCTCTTGACCTGCCTCTCTCCAATATCCACGCCTGGCAATTCATCCCGTTTGCGCTTGGTTTTCCTCTCCTTCTTGGGTCTTTCAGGTTCCTCCTCCTCAACCACAACTTTCTTCTCCGGGCGCGCCTTGTCAATGCGAACCTTTGTTCCCTTCAGAGTCATGCCATTGAGCTTCTTTTTGATCTTCTCGGCGTCCATGGTGGGGAGTTCGACGTAGCCGTAGCCTTTCTCGGGGAAGGTGAGGATGCTGTGGTAAGAGATGTTGCGGGCGTTCGGGAGGATTGAAGGAGGGATGATGGTTTTCAGGAGACCGGCATTAAAGGGCGTGATGTGAAGACGGGTGTATTCGGTCTCCTCCATATTAGATTATTGTGCAACGTATTTGCTGTTCTTTGTCGAGGCTGTGAAGGGTTGGTTTCGGAAGAAATTTGGAGGAGCTCTCGGCTAAAGCCTGAGGCAGATAGCATAGCTTCTCACAGAGAGAGACCCGCGGACCACACAGAGAGGCCGCAAATCTTGAAGAAAAAACTGCATATAAGTTATCATGCTGAGAGTTATAGCCATTGCCATAAAAACCACCAGACACTTTTATTAATTGTACTTATATCAGGTTATAAGCCTTTGATTTTCAAGTTTCTCAACACAAGCTTTGTAGTCCACAACTTTCGCAGATGCATAAATTTTTTGATCTTCGTATAGAACTAAATAAGAGCTCTTTCGTCATCAATCAGCAGATCTGAGGGCGCTTGGTAAGCTTCATCATTACTTCGAACCAAAAACCTTCAATTACTAACAGCTCGACAGGTCTAGGGGTAGTAAGTTCTGCAACTTCCTTCTCAATAGCAACAAATTCTAATATCCAAGCAGTGATTTTCGTTTCGCATACTACACCAGTATACTATGAAAGGTCGTGGGTTCAATTCCCACAGTGTCCACTCTTTTGCAATTCCTTTTCTTCCCGACATATGGGGAGAAGTCGAGTGGGACTGGGATTTTTTTTTAATGGTTGACTCCACTAACCGCCCGCCTACGATTTGTACTTTTATTATTCACCACTTGTTGGACAAAAGCAACAGCCTACCTTTACAACCCGAAGCTTGGTTGGAAAAGTCACATTGAATATTCTTGTTTTCCTTTGGCAAAGTCCGATTCTTTTTGTAACAAAAAACACCCCTGTGGAGAAAGACCTCGCCAATTCCATAGATTTTTTAGCCGAGCTTTTGACCATATCTCTTTTATCTTTTGCTCGACACTTAAACTTTGCTTAATTACTATTGTAAAATCAAGCAGCTTGACATTCTCTTCCATTCTCTTGATCTACCTAGCACCAGACAAGCTCCAAAATTGTCGAACGAGGCTCTCTATCTACTTGTCTATCGTCCTCCTTTTGGTATCATTGAGCAAGATCACAAGGACGAGCTACAATCGTGGAAATTAATGGATCATGGATTTAGATCAAGGAGAAGCCTGCCCCTCATCAGATAAAGCTAAGTAAATGCTACAGGGAACCCACCTTCCAACGAACCACCTCAACCTGGGGCGTGATAAAGGTAAAATGAAAAGGCACCCATTCTTCCAGCTGCACCCAAGTTCCACAGATATTAAGTATACCACCTCCCTCAGTAGAGCCCTTGCAACTTAAACCTCTTTCCTAAGAACTACCCTCAAAGACTACATCACATCAATGCGTCGGGGAAGCCGAGTGGCGGCGTTTGACAAGAACATCTCCAGGTCGTCCTAAGCTGTAAATATGACTTAGTTTGTGGTTATACAGATTTGGCATGATCTCTCGCCATAATTTAAGGGCAGAAAACACACTCTTAACGTCGGGCAGTATGCATACAGGAGCGGGGGAGCAGTTGCTTGGAAGTGACGGTAGTCGAATGTCCCTGTCGAGTGTTCAACCCACATCGAAGACTTCGACATACACCCAGCTTTCAGTCTCAATTGAATTTCCTGTGGCAAAAGTCCTGGCATATACGTTGCAGAAGAAAAGTCGTAGCTTTTGCGAAGTGCTTTGTATGCCCTGATCTGCAAGCTTTCCAGGACGACATTGTGGGTTTTGTAGAAATAATCTGGCATAGAAGTCAACCGACATGCCCAAATTCTCCTGAATGAAGTCTCGCTGTCCACCTCTGATCGTTTGGAACAATGGAGCCCAGTGAATATTCTGGTGTAGTCTGCGGTCAAATTTGAGGGCGTGGTGGACAACTTGAACGGGGAATGACAAACTGAAATCTGCAACCTCGTCACATCCATAATATAGGGCTATTCGAACTTCGCATTCTCGGTCAGTGAAATATGACTCTGCGCCGCTGTGCACTCTTCCAGGCTCCGCACACTTCAGGGGTTCTGTATTTACGTTTGCTGGTCAGTTCTGTTTGGGCAGATTGGGTGAGGTACTTGCAATCAACGACGTTCACTCTGTACAGAAATCTCTGCAAAAACATAAACACTAGATCTGCTTCGAGGAAGCGAAGATCAGATGTTTTCGAATCAAATCCGTCATTGCAGTCTGCGAAAAGACTCCCAAAGGTAATGAAGGAGATGCATCCGCCAATACTGCCCCCAAAATCACAGACCTTCGGCCCTTCCTTTCCCTCTCCCCCCTCCCTTCTGTCTACCTCAATCATCTGTTCCTGGATAATCCTTCGCATCTTTGCTACTGGCTGATTTCTTGCGATCTCACAGCAAGTGGCTTGATAATAGATCCGAAAGGACGTAGGAAGCTAAAATGCCGAGCTAGATTCCTCTTGAATAGACCCGAGAATGCCTGTTGAGGCCCAGAAACTTGTTAGTGGCTACGATTTCAATGTTGTCTTAGCTACAGTACTTGCACAGTCACAGTTATCAATCCAGTTTGTTCTCCGCATGTTTCCCGTTGATTTTCCGCACGTTTTCCGGGTGGCTTCACGCTACGTTCCCCGCATAGTCTTCCAGCACCTCCTAATTTCATTCCCCGCGTAGGGAGTCTTTCAACACCCTCCTGGCCCCCCGCGGCGCCCGAATTTTCGGATGGTCCTGAGATACTGCAGGCTTTGTTCTACGTGCTCCATTCCCCATGTTCTCCGCGTTTGACCTGACCGGTTAGGTCTCGCCAACGCTTCCAGGATCTCATGGGCGAAAGAGGATATCTGGGGAAAACATATAAGGTCCATTCAAACACCACTTCCAGAATACTTCATCACCTCACAGCTATCTCTTTCAGTACTCGGGGCTCGACATACTCCAGTAGCTACTTTTCCTCTCAAACCGAGACAGTCAGTTTCACCAATATGTCTTTCAAAGATCCAGAAAATCCACAACATGTGGAAAAGCATATCGATATCACTACCGAGAAAGAATATCACGGTCACAACAATGCTGCAGCCCGCGAGCTGGCTATCGACGAGAAGGCTATGACCACCATGCAAGCCGTTCGCGCCAACCCTGCAGCTATCTGCTGGTCCTTGGTCATTTCCACCTGTGTGATCATGGAGGGCTTCGACACTGCTCTTCTCGGCAACTTTTGGGCTTATCCATCCTTTCAACGCAAGTTCGGCGACTTCGTTGGCGTTACAAGCACAACCAAAAGCGGTTACCAAATTCCGGCCTCCTGGCAGACAGGTCTCGGTCAGGCATCAGGAGTTGGAGCCTTCTTTGGTGCTATTTTCAACGGCTGGATTGTCAACAGGTTCGGACCTCGAATGGTCTTGATCGGCTCGCTCTGCTCTCTCTCTGCATTCCTATTCATCACCTTCTTTGCACCAGATCGCCCGACCCTCTTGGTCGGACAACTTCTCTGTGGCTTGCCTTGGGGAGTCTTTGCAACCACAGCTCCAGCCTATGCTTCTGAGGTTTTGCCATTGCAGCTCCGAGGGTACATGACTTCTTACACTAATATGTGCTGGATCATCGGGCAGCTCATTGCTGGTGGTGTCCTTCGTGGGCTGGTTTCGCGCGAGGACAGCTGGGGATACCGAATTCCGTTCGCTCTCCAATGGTTCTGGCCAATCGTTCTCGTACCAGCTGTCTACATGGCCCCCGAGTCACCATGGTTTCTTGTCCGTCGGGATCGCCTTGTAGAGGCAGAGAATTCTATCAGACGTCTTCAGAGTTCGTCCTCTCGACAAGATCCGAAGAAAACCCTTGCAGCGATTGTTTACACCAACAACCTCGAGCAACAACTCTCGGTCGGCACAACATATTGGGATTGTTTCAAGGGCTTCGAACTTCGAAGAACAGAGATCGCATGCATGGTGTTCGCTGGACAGCTTGTATGTGGTTCTGTATTTGCCTATGCCTCGACCTACTTCTTCGAACAAGTCGGCCTCAATGCTAAGCAAGCATATTCCCTCGGTGTCAGTGCCAATGGGCTTGCACTGTTCGCTTGCTTGTGCAACTGGCTTTTCCTCATGCCATACGTTGGCCGCCGAACTATCTACATATGGGGCATGGGTGCAATGACCATTGAGCTTTTCCTCATTGGCATTCTGAATGTTTGGACAGACAAACCCTCTGTCGCTTGGGCTCAAGCGATTTTGACAATGGTCTGGACTGTTACTTTCCAACTTTCTGCTGGTCAGCTTGGCTGGGCACTTCCTGCAGAGATCGGATCTTCTCGACTTCGGACCAAGACTATTGTCCTTGGAAGAAACTCCTATTACATCTGCGCCGTCGTCGGAGGCACTCTGCAGAACTACATGATGAATCCAACGGCATGGAACATCAAAGGCTACACCGGTTTCTTCTGGGGTGGTTTTGCTCTGATCACCTTCATCTGGGCGTATTTCAGACTCCCTGAGACCAAAGGCCGAACTTTCCATGAGCTTGATATTCTCTTTGCGCAAAAGACACCAGCGAGAAAATTTGCATCCACCGACCTTGACAATCTCAGCGAAAATGCGGTTGATGATCTTACAGAGAAATACGCTGATACTGGAAGCCGTCGGGTATCCGTATTTGGTCCTAACCGCGCTTGAGAGCTTCCTGCAGCCAGCAGAAATCCGACGATTGATTTTATGGAGAGTCATAAACTTGCGATGCAATCCTGAGGTGGGAAGGGGGATCTTCTAGGCACTCACTACTTCTACTGCGATGCCTCTCAAAGTCTCCGACTTCTCGTTTGCAGCTGGCTTTAGTTGCCTTGATGGTTGTATGTCCATGTCATTTGTTGAGATTTTAGTTGTTGGGGTTTTGATTCACAACGTGGAAAAGGAAAAACAGAGGACTGAACACGGATGTTCCTTCAGGCAGCTAGTTAGCATTGAAATTTGATCACAAGTATCTATCAATCTGCAAATCGGTGATGTTCCAGGTATTGTCATGTGTGAACTTACATAGAGTACTGGTTTTGATGTGTAAAAGTTTGGTCCATTTGAAGTTTTCTTTTGAGAAATCTTGAGGATAGATGTGAGAATTTCTGTGTCTTCGTTAAGTCTTGGTAGATTCAAATGACTTGACGGCATCATTGTCAATTTTGCGGTAACCTCGTAACATCAACACTCGCATATTGATACGCCACAGGAGTACCAATAGCCAGATCCCACCAAGTAGCTTACATTTGTGCGGGGAAGTTTATCACCCCACCCTCAACCCAGGCAAACCTCTATCTTTACCTTGTCTAACGTTAAGTGCTGTCCACGGCGCTGACTGTCCCCAACGCTGTGCATCCTTAACTTAGTTAATGCCTGTCAATAAAGAATCACGAGACTTTCAACGGTCTAATGCGACCTCGGACAGCCTGTTCTTCATGCCGGTAAGCTGCTTCCATGCCTCCTCTCATCTCAAACTACATAAGTACCCAGCGCTGTGGTTGACACTTTTCAAGGCAGCGCCAACGGCGCTGTATTGTGCAAGATAATGCTCGTGGCGTTGCTTGCGGGTTTTGTCTCCGGAATAAACATGAGTGCTCTCTAGTTGCAAGTTCATCGTCGCCAATTGTCGAGCGCGCACACAAGCAAAAGCACCAGAGCCCGACCGCCTCCTTACCATCATGCAGCGAAATAGCATGTCCGGATCTTGCTCCGCCGGAGTCCTTCCAAGAAGAAACAATTGTCCTCCCAGTACATTCTGGCTTGAGAATGCCTCCTGCGGAAGCCTATCTGGAAATTGCTTCAAACTACTTTACTTACATCCATGACCCCTCGCATAACATCTTCCATCGGCCAAGCTTCATGGCCGATTTGTCTAGTAACAAGGTCCCACGGTCTATCCTGCTCTGCGTCATAGCTTTGGCTGCAAGGTAGTCATTCATTCTTCAATACATGACGTTGGTTCGCGACTAAGCATCATTTAGGTTCTCTAACCATTCTTTTTTCAGTTACAGCTCTCCTCGGTCTCGTGGCAGAGTTTATGCTAGAGAGGCAGAGAGACAATTGGACCTGCACAGTTTATCCCTTGTGACACTTCGAACATCGTTGCTACTGGGCGCATTCTACGGCACCGAGGGCGATTCACCGCATGAGAGTCTCTATTATTCTTTGGCCTGTCGGATAGGCAGTTTGTTGAATTTACCCAATTCCACTTTTGATACTCCCCTATCTCGAGAGGTTGGAATCCGCAGTGAGCCGAACCCTTCCTGTTGCGACATCAAGAACTGATATGCTCTTAGTCTGGTGGACTCTTGACATTGTTGATGTTTGGTCATCAAACAGTTTGCAACTCCCCCGACTTCTGAACCCCAAAAAAGACGTGCCATTTCCGACGAGCGAAAGAGCCTTCTTCCAAATGCGTCGGTCGCACTCCTACCTGCAATTTTCAAGTTTCGAATCCCAGGAAGAAAGCTCCACCTCTGTCTTCGTACAGAAGATAAAGCTTAATCCAATCCTGTCCGAAATTGCGCAACTGAACAGAACATTGGCAGAGAATACATTATCTCTCCATGAGACACATGCTGCTACCGAAGCTCTTGCTCTGAGACTGAATGAGTGGCGCGAGCAACTCCCGGAATCACTGACTGACACCCCGGAAAATCTGTTCGCTCAAAGTGCTTCTGGTTCCGGAGGGGTTTTCGTGGCGCTTCACATCGGGTTCTACCACTTCTCTCAATTATTGTATTTCTACTATCTTCATCAATCTGTCTCCAGCTATCCCACGGCCGAGTCGAATGTCTTCGCCGAGCGGTGCCGTGAGAGCTCTACAGCTTTCTGCGAACTCCTTTATGCAGCTCAAGCCCTCCCAGGAGCAGAAGTCTATGTGAGTACTCCCTCGAATTTATGGTATAGTGGCGGTAGCTTCGAATGTGGTTGCGTGAGGATCCAGGCAGGTTCTACATGTAGCGTATTAACACTGTTTCCAAAATGTTATGATGTGCTCGCACTCGGTTTCTTGTTCTAATCAGTTTGGTGGTAGTACTCCATGGTAGGACATGCGCTGGTAATATCTTCGACAGTGCAGCTTCACATCCTTCTCTTCACCGATAACGAGGAGCAGTCCTACGCAGCTCGCCAACGCCTCGAAAAGAACTTCGTTATCTTGAGCAGACTCCAGAAATTATGGCGGACGGTCGATCATTCCTTTGCGCGTTTTCAGGAGTTTCATGGAGCTTGTATGCGGACCAAAGCTGACTCGGAAGATCCAAGCACGACATTTCGGATGGACAAATGGATGATTCAGTTCCTGATGGAATATTCGAAGCCACTGGAGCAAAGGGCCGACCTGGAGTATCGCTCGCCAGCGAGTAGCACCTCGTACGAGTCGGATACGGTGCAGCGAGGATATGAATCTGAGTTTAGGCGTTGGACCTCGACGGAGCTTGGGATTGATTTTGAGAGCTAGGAGTAGGGATTCAACGGCCTGTTGTGCCTTGACTTGAGCAAATAAGGCAGAGTCATATTGTGATTACTGTATGCAATAATGCAATCTAAGCGGTCTTTTGCACACAACGCACTGTGAGGTTCGGCTATACGAATATAAACACCACCCTACCCAGCTTGCAGAGGACGTACATGAATCCTACAAGAACGAGTTGACAGCTTTCAATCGACAGGCAAACTAGAATACCAAATGACAGCCATATGAGGGTATCGCTAATCATCAAGTACTGGCTTGTCCTCTACCACTCGTTGTAGTTTTCCTGGCGACGCACGCTCTTTTCCCGCCGCTAAGCAAATCATTACTTACATGAAAGCGGGGTCTACCTCAGAATCGCCCACTACACTACTCCGCCGAGGACGCCAACGCCACTCTGCTGTGATTTCGAGAAATCGATTGGACTGCAACCTACCAACCAAACCCAAACTCGTCCCGTCAGAGCGGGGTAGTCTACTATGCGGGAAACGTTGACATCTTTTGTCCATTTCCTGCGTGTTTCACGAGTGAAGAACTTCACGAAGTCTCATTCTCCGTCCCGACGACATCTAGTGCGTTTGCCATGATAGTAATCAACCCCACCAACAAGTGTCCCAAGTCCAGACTCCAATGGTATCAACCAGGAAATGCTCGGCGGGGTAAGTCATTCTCCGCATGTATCCCGCTTAAATGTTTCCTCTCGGTCGTGCTAAAGAAAGAGCTCCTCCTTTTTTGCAAGGCAGGCTCTCTTGCTCGTTATTGCCGTTGTATTTATACGGCTGACTTGCTCTCAACGTCCTTCATTCCTTTCGTACGCGAACTTGAGAGTCAAAATGTGGAAAACAGCCCAAAGCTCGATTTTTATTCTACTTTCTCTCGCAGCTGGTACCTCGAGAGCAGTCAACAACGGACTGGCAAGAACACCTCCACTCGGGTGGAACAACTGGAATAGTCTGGGCTGCGATGTGTCTGCAGATTTGTTGCTTGACACAGCGTCTCGCCTGGTCAGCTTCGGACTCATGGACGTCGGCTACCAATACACTGTGCTCGACGACTGCTGGTCCGACGGTCGAGACGAGAATGGCCGCATCAAAGTCGACTTGAAGCGTTTCCCTGACGGCATGGCAGCTGTTTCAGCAAGAATCCACGACCATGGTCTACTCTTCGGCATGTACTCCAGCGCTGGACACATGACCTGTGCTCGCGGTGAAGGGTCCTTGGATCACGAGGCGGAAGACGCCAGGTCCTTTGCCGAGTTCTCAGTGGATTATCTGAAGTACGACAATTGCTACTCGAAAGGCCGAGCCGGCTCGGCACAAACAACTTTCGCCAGATACGAGACGATGGCCCAAGCACTCAACGAGACTGGTCGACCGATAGTGTACAGCCTTTGTAATTGGGGAGAAGATTTTGTCATGAGTTGGGGTGTGTCTATTGCCAATTCATGGCGTATCAGTGGCGATATCTATGATTCTTTTTCCCGCCCCGACGATCGATGTTCCTGTACCGAGAATGACCCTTCGAGCCCGTGGTGTGTCTCCCCTGGTGCGCACTGCTCTGTTCTCACTATCTTGAACAAAATCGCGCCGTACGCAGACCGCGGTCAACCCGGAGGCTGGCAGGACTTGGACGCTCTAGAGATCGGACTAGGAGGTATGACGGACGAAGAGTACATAGCGCATTTCTCGTTGTGGGCAGCTCTCAAATCACCATTACTCATCGGTGCCGATCTGCGGAAGCTGTCTCCTGAAGCATTGACTATCCTCAACAACCCGGCGATTCTTGCAATCAGTCAAGATCCGCTTGGTGTACCGGCTACTCGAGTTGAACGCAACACCAGTGTCCCGAAGGACCGCTATGGGATTGGGGAGACGCATATTTGGTCTGGCCCTCTAGCGGGTGGTGACCAAGTTCTCATCTTGCTCAACGCGGCTAATACTGACTTGGAGATGGTCGCGTACCTCGAGGACATCTTTGCAGGCCAGGGCCCTTCATGCTCAGCACCTCAATGTAACGAAGATTGGCTGGTCCATGACTTGTGGGCACAACGGATGGATAATAATGTGGCCAGTGAGCTGCTTCAGAAATCAACGTCGCGTGAAGACGCTGCTCGGATTCTCAAGGGAACAAATCACTACAATGTTAGCTCGCTGTCATACAAGAAGGGCTTGGAGAAGCTGGATAAGCGGCTGCTGGGAACGGAAGTGGATGAGATTGCAGCACGCGGTGCACTGAAGGTGATGGTGAAGCGACATACTGCAAAGGTGTTCCGCTTGAGACCGAAGTTGGGAGTAGCGGGGAAGCGTTACAGTCTTTTCAAGGATGAATTGTGATGTAGAACTCATTTTTAACATATTGGATCATCTTTTTCTACACCCCGACATTCCATTTTCATTTGCGAGCACTCGGGTTGCCTCTGGAGAACTTTCCCGGGAAAGAAACCATGTGCACTTCGATATCTCGCCCACAGGGCCAGGCTTGATACTATTCTATCTCTGGTCCTTATTTCCAATTTATTTTTCCATTTCCAAAACAATAACTACGATTGGCGTTTAGAGCCCATTAAAATGGCATGATTGACGAGAGTTAATAATTAGTTTCAAGGTCCAACACCTACCCTGTAGTACACACCATCTCCGTCTGTTCTTCATTCCCAACAATCTGGCCATGGCCATCTAGAAGCTGGCCATTTTTAAAGCACAAAGTTGCAGCGGGAACAGTTTATTTAATGTAGGCAGTCTGTTGTTTTGGTCTGTCGATTAGCCGAGGCTGGCCCCTATCCATAAGCGAGATGGACAATGCAGCAAGCAGAACATTGGATACCACGTAAGCCGAGACATACAACCACACATTGCATATGGACATCGTCTACCGCAATTAATCACTGGGTATTTTGTTGAATATTTTGGATGGCCAATATTTCCATTGTCTGGCTTCCGCAGAAAATTTCTACCATGGAAAGAGACGTTCCCCAAATATATACATGTTACACTGAGGATTCACCAATTAATCTTTGTCCTGGATGATCTATGGATCACCACAACCTCTCTACTGTCGCAGATATCAGACAATTAATCAGTTTTCGATATCGACAAGAATTTTGTCGCTCCTTCCTGCTGTTTCGCATGCATGGTAACAGGGCGGGTGGTAGCTTCCTGTTCTAGCAATATCTATCGTAGGTCATCTCTACGTAGATGAATTCCAATCCAACTTCTCCTTGTCGTCACACACACCCGGCCCGCCTGGAATATGTCTATCCTTTTCTCGCAAATATCTCCTAGCTGACCTATCCTACCCTAAAATGTCTTCTAGTCCACCCACCTCAATTCCTACCCTCAATTCCATCGCCGGATCACCTACGCCTCCCGAAAACCGACCCCAGAGTCCATGTGAATATTTTTCTTTCAACTCCCGTACAACAGGTCCGGTTCAGTCTCCAGGAAACAATATCACGAGTCCGGTACCGCTCTCAAGAAGTTCTACACTCCTTCAAACACCTCCTACCTCCGAGTCACAGCCCAGACAAGATCGGGGAGGTTATTTTTCATCGAAAGGAGCTCGATTGGTATCCAGACATACTCGCACAACTTCTCCGGACAACCAATCATTCCCATCCCTCAGCCCAGGGCTCTCATCTGGTGGATCCTTTCATTCGTCAGATACCGGCCAGAGTCCATGTAGTTATAGCAGTGGCGAATATCTATCACCTCCACAGCTTCAACCCGATGGCGATAAGCCTCCATATATACCACGTCGGGGTAGCTCGGAGAGCCTCTCGATGATGAAGAAGAAACTAAGGAGAGCGGAGACCATACCAAACGATAAGAAGATCAAGGTGAAACGGCGGCACCGTAGGCGTCACAGATGTCAACACTATAAATCTAAGAGGCAAGAGCGGCATCAAGATTCATGTTGGGGAGAGCCTTCTTGCCAGGTTGCCCCAACTGCTCCGACTGGGCAAAAAGAGCTCTGCCATGGTCACGCTGGTCACTACGCTCCAAGGAGCACCCAATACGGAAATACCGATACCTTTGGTCGTTTGATGCCTCACGCTATGCCTGGTCCAGCTCCCGCGGTTGTTACGAGAAGGTGGAGCTCTGTGGAAGTTGCGGCACATAAAATCAGACTCCAATCGACATTGACGTCAGTCGTGCCTAGGGAATCTAATATCCGCGGCTCGTTGAACAAGGGAGACAGATTCTCGTTAGAGAACCTCAGTGGTCGTTATCGAAGCTCAAGTTTCACACGGGGTGCAATAGATCACGAAATTGTCCGAGCTGTCCGTGAGAGATTAACTATCCGCAAGGTCGCCACAGATCAATTGGAAACCCCAGTAGAGCCACCATTGTCCATAACACTCCGGCGTGCAAGCGGTGCAAGCGGTATCAGTGGACTCAGTGGACTCAGTGGTAGGAATACCCCAAGTGCCACCGATAAGGATCGATATTCCGGGGGAGAATCTGGTGGAACAACACCAATGGCTGGATACCAATATTATTCGCAAAACAACGAGCCAACTGCTGCATATCTGATCACAAGCGAAGACATCGAATCCATCACACTTTTGATTGCAGAAAAGCTGGGACACAGCCACCGCTCTTCCAGTCAAAACCGAACTGTTAAAGGTGATAGTTTACTGGAACATTCTTCTCCTATGACACGAATGCCGGCTATATCTAGCATGGGGACTAGGCAGCCAAATTCCGTCCCGGCAGAGTCTACCATCAACGTTGCAGATTTTCAGAATGTCTCTGTAAAACCTGCTACCCAGTGCAATTACCTCCAAGTGAACGATCTCCAACAGCCAATCCGAAGATCGAGCTCTAATAAGAGTGTACACGAGGTCCTATGGAAAGGGTCAAGCGAGTCGACATTGGAGGATGACGGAAAACTAGGCGACACCTCGTCGTTGTCTGGAACTTCTCCGGAAAGCCTCTCTGAGAAGCGTAAGGAAATACCGGCTGCCGACAGAGGCAATGCATTTGATCCGAACAATGCACGTGAATCGATCAGCGAATGGTCTTGGAGGCTGCCAAAAAATGACATCCCAATGGTGGTTACATCTTCCGACTCAGATTCAGCTGACATCACCCCAAAAACTGAAGTAGGGAGAACGAAAAGTCGGCCACCGCTGAGGTCTGCTATGTCAACACCTAAGGTACGGGTAGCCACTCGGATTAGACCATTCCCCAGGTACTCTGCTTCTCATGAACAGCTGCAAGATGTTGTCTCGTTCCCTCCACTTTCTCCCAGGAAGGCTACGAGTGAGTGGTTCTCACCGCTTCCAGACATGGGAACGGAATCTGCTTTGTCGACACCTTCTCCGACACACTCCCGCCCTCTGTACGGCCTTGGTGTTGATGTGACAATTGGGCCGTCAAGCTCGGCTGTTCCCAAAGCACCTTTTACTTCGTGGATTCGGTCCGCTGAAGTCTCTCCATCCCAATCACCTGGAATAGAATTCAGAGCAGATTATGGCTTTGGTGGTCTGAGTGCCGACGCTCGCCTTGATGATGGTCGTCGAAAGAGCGTAATTAAACCTCATCCAAAGGCAACAGCACGGACTGGCCAAAGCTTTGCCATGGGATCTTCCATTGGCGTTCATTCGAGCGAGAGAAGGAAAAGCTCTGCGCCGCGCATTCAGCGTATTCGTACAATTGACAACATACACAAGGGGGAACGTGATGGACCTTCTAGTCGATGGAGACCGCCATCTATTTGCCCACCTCGCCTTTCTCCTAGTCAACTATCATCAAGCCCAGCCGAGCCGGAGGAACTCAAAGAGCGAAGATCAGAAGAGCGGGTTCCTGAAGTGATGACACGGCTACAGAGGTTAAGAAGTGGAATAACCGACCGCATAAGCTTGGTTGAGGCCAAGAGCCCGCAGTTGCCAAAATCTGACTGCGCGGGAATATATGGGACGATTACAGGCACGTTGAGAAGAAGCATTGCGGCTCCTTGTGAGGATGATGTTCCGAAGCACACTTGTGATGACTGCGCAAATGACCCGAGAAATCCTAGTATCGACTGGATTGGCTAAGATACTGGAAGGGAGGGTTTTGGGTGCCCAGAAGGCTTTGTTATCGAATCGAATGGCTGCTGTATCGAGAATTGAGATAGATCGACAATCATGAATGGGTTTTGTAAATTTGTTTGCTCCACCGTATTGTCACTATGAAACTTTCTGAAAGCCCAGATTTCTGAAAGTGGCATCCCTGCCCCATCCTCGCATTTACATTTCCACCCCACATTCATTCGACCATTCAATCGATAGCTGAATGATGCACATATTTGCATAGTGTAAATCAAGTGTTAGCCTGCTGATGCTTTGGGGATTCTTACATGGCTGAGAGAATTCGGAGATTGTGGACTTGGAAAGATGCCTCACTCATAACCCGGCCTCGGCCTCAAGTTGAACGAATCCATGTCAGCTACTGAGTATCAAGGAAGAGTATAAGGGTGTTGAAACCGTAGAAAGGAAATAATTCATAATAATTGACTGTGACCATTGTAATTCCCATATGATGTAAAGAAGTCCTGCTGTCCCAAGGTCCTCGAAGTGCAGCACAACTGGCCGCGAGCTGCACCAACTTCTACTAAAAAGAACAAACGATTGAATCTTGCTAAACCGCTTGGAGAAATTCGGATTTTAGAAATCAAGTTGAGGATACAACGGAAACATCATACTCGGCGTCGTTTGCTACTCTTGCGGGTCGGAGTGTAAGGCGACTCGTCGCCTATTCAACAGTCAGTCACTATAATTCTTCGAACAACAAGCTTGAAACCCACCTTCCGAACCCAACTCCTCACTGACCCCACCCACGATCTCCGTATTCCTCTTCCTCTTAATAGAACGTACCTCCAATTTCACCTCCTCTCTCCGCTCAAGAACAAAGCAGGTAAACCACGGACCCGCATGAACATCGCATCTAAACTTCAGATATCTCATGTTGGGAACCCATTTCACATTTCTCGAACTAGCGGCCAACGTCGATGGCTTGAGTTCGATGAATGTTGTGCTGTGTTTGGGATGCGGCATGAAGTGTCGGATCTCGTCTTTCTCGCCGTTCATCCACCGCTCGAAGCGGATTACGTAGTTTGTTTTTTCGAGGATTGTTGAGTGTGTGGCTGGGAGGTAGGTTCGGGAGGTGGGCGCGGAGACGATGTTGACCACTGTTGTAGAGGAGGCTCGGATTAGTAATAGTTTTGTAGATGGAAGATCGAAAACTTGAGTGGTGGTGTCGTTGAGAGAGAACCAATTTCATAGAGACGCCTGGAAGATTGGCGAGAAAGTTGGGATCACCTACTGTAATATGCGAAGTGGTAGATTGCTTGCTCGTGGGGTCCGAGAGGGCGTGTGAGTGGATAGAGGCTGTCACAGCAGAATAACTCCGTGCTGCACGTATGCGTAGATCTATGTTCTGTCAGACTCTCTCAATGTTTTTGATCTCAGAGAGACCGGAGATCGTGGCTTACCTTGACGGCGGAGTGGGTATGACGGAGGCTGCAACACTTGACGACTGTTGGCCATGAAGATCGGTAGAAGAGGGGCTAGAATTGATTGACGACATGTCTTTATCGAGATTACGCAAAAAGCAAACTGTGCCCTTGTTGGTGTTGACATATGCTCAGCTCTGGAGTTCTGGCAACAGAAAGAATTTAACCGAGTTGGAGGGGTTGAAAATAAACAATGGGAGGCGGCGAACAATGGCGACCGCATCAACAAATTCACCAACACAACTGTCCAAAGTCACAACAAAAGCTCGGTACATTGGATTTAACGTTTTCTGCCAATATACTACTTGCTTAGAGTCGTGAGGGCTTCATTTCAATATCCCACAACGTTTTTCACTAAGAGGAATTCAACGTGACCCTGCTGCAATTCATCGCCGTCGAACAAAGAAGCAAACCCCAAAAAACCTTCTATTAATCATAGCCTTGCCTTAAATTGCTCCTCTTCAAGCAACTGTTTCACTTTCTCTGCAACACTGAAAGAATGGATGTATCCTGCCCCTTCTACTCCATAGGCATGAATTACGTCACCCTCACGCTCGACTCTCAGACCACCCTTCCTCCCTGGACGGAATCCAAGAACATCTGTCACGGTGTTCAAATCAATTCCTTCAAATGTCCCTTTGGTGAGACGGTTCACCCTTCGAAGAATGTCGCTCTTTAATGAGACATCCACTTCAGCATCCAATCTATCGGATTTGATTCCTCCTATAATCACGCCCCCTGAACCAGTTTGTGGAATCACGTAGGTATATTCAGACCCCTCCAGCATCACCAACTGGCTGAAATCTGTCTTCACAAACATCGTCTGGCCACGAACGGGTACGACCGCCTCATCTCCTGCCAGAATTCGAGCACCAACGCCCGATGCGTTAACGATGACTTTTGATTTCGTGATCGAGCTTGCCTCTTCGATGTTTTTCACTTTCGCTCGAATGAATTTGACGCCTTTTGCAATAAGTTTCTCCTTCAGCCAAGGCAGGAAAACCAGCGGGTTTATGGCGAGGGTGGTATATGTCGTGCCTAGCTTGATTTTGGGGGGCAGTGCTGATGAGGTTATGACTTTATAATCTGGCATCAAAAATCTATACCAAAGATCTGATTCCTTGGTCTCGTCGTCGAAGTATTCTGTCATCGGATACAGCTTCACGCCATTGGATGGGTCTTGGTTGGCGATTTCCCAGTAGAACTTGAAGCAATCTCTTTGCATCTTCTGCTGAGATTTATCGGCATAGCGCTGGGGATGAAAAACTGCACCTGCCCTGTTCCTTCGTCAGCCATTGCTTCGAGTTCTAAATAAGGACTGATGTTACCATGGACTTGCCCAGTCGAGTCCCATGTCACCAGGCTGATCTCTCGCCACGATCATCACATCGTAGTTGGATGAGAGAACATAAGCAGTCGCGAGACCAGTTATGCCAGCACCAATAATCCCGATTGATTCACGCATCTTTTCGTGCGGTTTCTAACGGCCCCGGAGAACTTCTGACTTAGTTATAGGTATTTTTGAGACTTCTGGCAACCCCACTTTCGATCGGGTTTGACTAATTGGTACTGTACAAAGGCTGCCCTCGTCACTAACGCCTACTTAGTTGGTACAGCAATGATTGAACCGAAGGTAACCGGCGAAGTAAAAGGTATTTTGGATACAGCTTACGCCTTTCAATGCTCGTGAAGGGGACAAGAAGAGTTTGAAGAAGTGGAAGCATCATGGTAGTTTGATCACGTGGTGGATACTAGCGGGCGATTAACCTGCCCCGTTTCGCCACTCACTCGAAGCTATCATACTGTAGGCGAAAGTCAATAAACAAACCCACCAAGGCTCGGAACTCAAATCGGCGATATTCCTGTAATTTTGATTTCTCGTAGATAATGCCTAATGGGTCCGAATACAATCTACTTTCGCTATCCGAATACAATGTCGTCCATGAATTATGATACTTCCGGGTAACTCTCCTAAGGCTTTCGAACCTCGACAGTTCCGCTCGAATACAACTCCCAAGCGCCTCGATCCTCCGGCTTCCAAAAAGGTCTCAGCACACGTGCCACATACCTGTACTTTCCTTCTGGTATCAGCGTCCCATTCGCAAATCTGTCCGATAGTATACCGCCCCAATTGAAGCCCAAGTCATTCCTCCCCAGAGACTGAATCTCTTGGATGACTCCTACGAGGCCGTCTTGACCTGGGGTACCGGGGTACTGGAGCTGGGATAAAGGTTTGAGGGCGTCAACGAGCTGAGGGTACGATGTCAGTACTGTGATCTTTATGCAGAAGAGATTTTTTTTTTCCTGCTCTTTCTCGCGTGGTTGAAATTTGGTATCTGGGCAGCTCTTACCTCGATTCTCCAAAGTTTTGTACCGTAGCGTAAGCTCACTGTGGAAAAAACATCGTCACCACCTGCAAGAGCCACGACCGATCCATCTACAATTGGCCCAGCACCTGATGTGTGGGTAAATTCGAAGCCCAAAGGAGCGATGGGGTTGATTTTCTTGCCATCTGTCGCAAAGCCTATCATTGAACACGTAACTATTAGTCAACTTGTACACTGATAGCGTGTCGGAATGACCACAATGCGCCGGAAAAATCATTGTACGTACCAGCATAAGGAACGGAAATAGTGTCTCCATTCGAACCTGTGAGGACGATGTAGCCGCTGAAAACCGGTAGTCGCACCTCATCTAAACCTGTTGGAACCTTCACCTGAAATCGCAAGATTCTCGAGTCTCCAGCCTTCACGGTGAAGTTCGCATCACCAAAGGCTATTTCAGCAACGTTGTCCTTGACCAGGACTGGAGGAAACAAAGCACCCCAGTCTGAACCATCATCGTACGTATAGACAGATGGACTAGGTAAGTGGGACACCTGGAAGAGGATTGGAACTGGTCCAGAGTTCTTAACAGTAATATCAAATCTTGTGCGTAGAGCGTTGGCGCCTGTGTGATTCACTTGAATCTTGTTGGGAAACACTTTGATTGGAGAGTGGACGAGGCGGTAAGCATCGATTTGGCCTCCTCCGACTTGGTGTGCCGGAGCAATAGCTGTGGGATCACTGCAATTGTTAGATTCTGGACGTTTCCGTAGATTACAGGAGCTGATCTTACGTGCGTGATCCATCGTCCCAGAAAAGAGGATTGCCAGCTGAAGAAAGACTCTTCGAAAAGGCAATCATGCCCTCAACGCCAATTGCGGCTCGACCTCCATGGGCCGAAATATAAAGGGCAGCAACTCCAGCAAGATATGGCTGAAGTTTGTTAGACATTGGCCATCTATGTTGTGCGAGCCATGACACTTACGGTTGCCATGGATGTTCCCGATGCAATCAAGTACGGTTGTATCGCCTGCGGAAATGTGCTCAGAATTGCTCCACCAGGACCAGCGATGTCTGGCTTCAGCGAGGCATCGTTTCCAAGACCCCAGGAAGTGAAGTACGATGCTCTTGGTGTTTGGAAACCTTGGGCCCAGTTATCAGCTGGAGAATCGTCTGGGAATGTTACCCATATCTCCTCGCCGTTGATGAGGCGCTTCTCAAGGGCAAGCCCGACGTCCTGAGGAACAAGGGCCACTGCATTAGCGTTAGTCGCCGAATTGAATCAGATAAGTCTTCTTATCTTACTGTTGGCTTGAGCAGGGGATGCATCTGGTACTACGGGAGCTCTCTCATCGTTAATGATACTTGAAGCAATCAGTTGAGTTCTCTTGAATATACGCGGGTGGCAACTTACAAAACAAATTGACTTCCTCTAGCAAGAGCGCTTCGAGCTTGAGACACAAAGTCGCAAGTGGTCGCTCGCCTGCAACCAGATGTTAGCAACCTTCAAACATGTTTCAATTTCAAAGCTAAACAAACCGCACTAAGACGACACGGAATTCCAGAGTGTCATCCCAGTCGTCGAAACCCCGCTCGCTGCAACCATAGGTGAAATCTGGGTCATAAAATTCAGGTGCCAGTGGCGAGTACAGCTTCAATCCAGTCTTGGTTGGTCCCCACCTTTCGGACCTAATCTAGACTTTAGCATGTATGACTCCCAATGCCTGGGATCAGAACCAAGTATCCGATCTCAGATTCCAGTTTATGAAGGATCTCAGGGCGGAAGTAACTTACCATGCGAGAGTATCGAGTGTAAGATATGGCTTTACGATAGGTCAGTGGTGCGACACTGGTAGGCACTTTCACACTTACAACTTCTGTTATGGCGCCGTTTGTCCCATTTGCGAGGGCTCTAATTCCCGGAAGTTGGTCACTGTCGGTCGACGCAACTGCAACAACATTCTGTGGAGATTAGAAATTTTGTAACGGACGGGTCTAGGCTGAAATACCTCTGGCACCGAGGCCCCAGAAAGAAGCTGAGTACCGGATAGCCCTGAATTTCCGGCAGCGTTGAGAACAACAACTCCTTGTGCTCCTATTCTATTGCATGTGACTGCCCACGCACCATCGGCCCATCCCATTGAATCGCCGATGCTGGTTGAGATGATATCTGCACCATCCTCGTAGGCTTTGATACTGTTGAGAATTTCGAGGTCAATATTTTCCAGCTGAACGGGCTTGAAGTCCCGATCCCACAGAAATTAAACCCTCTAAGTGGAAGAAAGAACTTGAAGAACACTCACTGTGCGGAGATCAGGATATCGGTCGCAATGATCCCAATGAAGCGGCCCACGACTTTGTAGACCCGAATGCGAGCATTTGGTGCTACTCCATTGAACCTATTCCACTACTGTTAGAAATGCTCATCGACTAAAACGGAACTCCTCAAGATGTGTGTACCTTTCTGATTCTCCGGCGATGATTCCGGTCACATGAGTTCCATGTCCATCCCACTCGTCGTATGGGTCATTGTCTTCCTCTATATCAAACCCTGGAGCATATAGGTAAGTACAAACTTTGGAGCATTTTACAAGGGTATTGTCATACAATCACCAACAAAGTCGTAACCACCTTCAATTTTGAATCCCGGGCCATACCCGCCTCCCAATGCAGGATGAGTCCAATCAACACCAGTATCAATGACAGCCACGATAGCCCCTGCGCCGAAATTGCCCTCGTCATGAAGCTTGCTCACACCCGTTTGAATGTGAGGATTGTACTTTGGCATTGCATTCTTGTCTGCAACAACATCGAGAAGTTTTGGCCGAGGAACTTCAAAGACAGGGTATACCTTTTCAACCTGCAAGAGGCTGTCGATAGTGGAAGTCAGAGTGTCGTTTGAGACTTTGATCGAAACACCGTTGAAAATCGAGGATGTGTAGTTGACGAGAGGTTCTGCTTCAACATCAGCGGTAGCTAAGCCGGAAATGAATTCGTCGATGATCTATTTCCTACAGTCAGCACAAGCCAAAAATCAGATAAATGATGTGCCTACAGTGTCATTGCTAGTCGTGTCCCTTTTCTCAACTGCGGAAGCCTTGAATTCGACAATGAAGCGACCTGGGATCCCGATGCGCTGAGTCTTGACTTCAGCTGACGAAGTTACTACAATAACTGAGGCTAAAACCGCCAAAGTCACCGCTGTATACTTCTGCATTTCGGCTGCGTAAAGAGACCCCTCGTCTTGAGTGGGAAGTAGCTGAACACTGGCTTCGGGGAGGAAACAACCAACACTTTATACCCAGTGCGCCATTAAAAGTAGTCTCTTCCTCATCCATCAGAAATTGAATGGAGAATGATCCCAAAAAGGCGATGTCTGCCCGGAGGACTGCATCAAGGACGAGTAGGCAGATTATATGATAGCCAAGAGCTTCCAGTCAATCGTCCGGTTTATCGGCGCATAGCTCAGTTGTGTGCCTCTAAAACAGGTTCAAGAAGAGTACCCGAGGTGCATGATGGAATCCTGGATGCTTCTGATAACTTAATGTGCCCCCAAATGAGAAGGTGGCTAAACTTCAGGTGCAGGTACATAGCGTTTGTTTGTCCACTTGGCTCAAAACGAGGATAATTGACGCCTCTGTTGCATGGCCAAGAATGCAAACAGGATGCCACGCCAAGTAGCATGGCAAATTAAAACTGAGCCTGATGGCTGTGAGAGCATTCGGAGTCCGATGTGAATGGACGGAGGGGAGGCATGTCTTTGTGCCCCTGATTACGACTCACTCCAGATATCATTTGGAGGAGCACAAAGTTCACCTCAATCTCATTGAGAGTGACTGAACAAGATTGGGAGCATCAAATTGCTCTCCACAAATGATTAGATGGAAAGATTAGATTACCAGTGGAGCACGGCCAAGTGCACTGGATCTTGGCACTTCCGGATGGCTTGAACAGTAGACCAGGAGGAGAATAGCATGCAGTTGAGAGAGTGATGAAAGGAAGAGTTACAAGAGCTAATAGTCCGCTATACTAGCCTGTTGACATGCCCTCAAATGGCCCGATTCAACAGAGCCGACTAGCTAGATATAGACGAAAACATGTAGGCATTTTCCGGACAGCGGCAAAATACTTCACAACTATCCAGGTCAACTTAAACAAGAGATTGCACAAGATAGCATTTGAACAAGGCAGGTACAAAGCATTAATGCGCCTGGAGATATGCCGACGATCGTAAGGTGCGATATTCAATGTAACGGTAGATCCACATATAACTGAAAAAGGAAAGTCGCTCAGAGCGGGGTATCCCAAGATAGTATCGGAGAAGATATCGATTCAGCTAGCAAAGTGCGCAATTGCTTGGCTTCAAGCGCAACCAGATTTCCGTTCGACGTGGGTTGAAAGATTACCTCGAGTCATGGCTTGCGGTATCGCTGATGAAGGCCACTCGCCTGGTGCTGGAGTTGAACACGAGGATGATGTGGAGAGTGGCGGATATGATTTGTTCAAAGTCTTTCATATCAATATCTAGGGAGAGCGAAGTAGGAGGCTTTCCGGTTGATTGAGTACTAGGTTGTCTTGTCAGTACTATTCTTCAAAAAGACCAGGGAAAAAATAATGGCATCTTCGGTTTGTGAAGAGCAGCTTTCAACTGCCGTGGAACCCGAACCTGGGCATTTTCCGAAAGTGAAGTTTGCAACTGCCTCCATATTTTATCCACAATGTTATTTTCACTTTTTCACTTGCTAAATTTATGACTTTAAATCCA
Source organism: Leptodontidium sp. MPI-SDFR-AT-0119 (assembly GCA_020726505.1). Taxonomy (NCBI): domain Eukaryota; kingdom Fungi; phylum Ascomycota; class Leotiomycetes; order Helotiales; family Leptodontidiaceae; genus Leptodontidium; species Leptodontidium sp. MPI-SDFR-AT-0119. The sequence goes on from JAHLEZ010000017.1 coordinate 712,249, forward strand.
CACAAATTCCACCACCAAGTGACTACAAGCTACAAGTACACTGCAAGGTTGTCTCTGATGTTTGTTCACAGAGGCAGAGAAAAGCGGGTGGCAAGCGAGGATGAGCTCCGTTCGTCAGGGAAGGCTGACAGAACTTTGTGTCTTGTCTCTACCTCTTGGAGTGAAAATGCTAGAGAGCCATTTCAGGCACAACATAATCCCCATTAAACTTTTCTGGAGCATCTCGCTACTGCGACTGACCGAGTTGGAAAGGGGGCTGGTGTCTGCACGTGACCAAACAATGGGAGCGCCACCAACACTTGGCCAAACCTCCCAGGGTTGCAACAACACCGCGACCAATTTTATTGGGTGCAGTTGATAACAAGCGGCACAGTCAGTAGGTAGATCTTTCTGCGTTCTGCGCATGTCAGGCTTCTCTTTGTTGCGGAAAATTAGACATACCGTTTCTGACAATCGATTGGAGCAGGCAGCGAATTCAGTTTCTTCCAAAATAACCCATGAAGTTTATCTTACTTTACCACAGTGAGATTAATATCGATTCCAATACCATGGAGCCAGAGGTCTTGATTCCTAAATCATGCTTAATTTGAGGCGCAGTGAACTCTTGTGAACCAACTGTCCAATGGGCTGCACAGGCTTCCAAACACCAACAAATAATTGTACGAACGACTTTCGCGGAAAACTATTAAGCTAGACTCTCTCCTACATGATAAATTCTAGAGATGAGTCCCAACTTGGCCCCACTGCCGTCTTGGGTTCGTCGAGCTATCCAGGCTCTCGGTTAGTAGAATGTCGAATTCTAGTCAAGTAAACACAAAAGTCGACACCATCATCATTAAGGTTTGTGGCATACCTAGCAAATCTCTTGTTTCATACTGATCCCAACCTAAGGGTAATCAGTTCGTCTCGGAAGCAACTGGGTCTCGATTTTATGTTCATGGGATTAATTTCGACGGCAAAAAGCGTCCGGAGCAGAAGGAATCCTTACTCGACGGCGACGATCGTTCTCTTACCATTCCAGGTCTTTTAGCTCTCGGTATCAATGTTATACTCGTCACTTTTCCGGACACAACACAGGATGGAACAATTTGTATGGAGCAATTCCAAGCCGCCGGAATTTATCTTCTGGTTCTGTTTTACATCAGTACTGGATTATCGCAATATGAAACATACTGGAATAATGACGAGTACTCGGATCAGACTAAACTCATCGATTACCCATCACCTTATTCCAATGTTATAGGCTTCGTTTTGTACGCCTCGTCCTTCGGGTTGCTTCCTAATCGCGACGAACCCAAGGCCTGGCTTTCATCAAGGCCAGAATCAGAGATATCAAAGAATACATGCTGTCAAACAGTTATCGGCAAATACAAGTTGGCCTTATTGAATACTCTTCTGATATTCTTGAAGTAACCGCCCAATATTTCAGGTGCGGAAACTCAACCAATGAGATCGGAGACTTCTGGACTTTGCTGGAGAACATTGAGTGCGAGGACGAAATCCCACGACCCTTTGAAGACGTCATGGACGACCGTAGCGGAGCTTATCAAAGATTCGAAGTGCCCCCGGTGATTATGGATAAGTCGTGTTCGCGAGGGCGGGCTCGTAACTTTACCTGGGTGTCGTCACTTTTTGGCCCACGGTTTTCCACGGTCTGGTCGGGAGGAATTTTCGATGAATGGTATAGTTGGACAGAGGGATATGGTATGTAACATGGCAGGGTCAGAGATTGGCTTGATAGGGGGAGGGCTGACACAATGAAGCTCTTGTAAATATCACAAATGACGAGAAGGGGTGGCCGCGACTCAGCAAAATCTCCCGCATATTCGACCCTCTCCATTCAAATAGCATCTGTCTTGGCCACCACTCATACAGAGTCGATCAAATCGCCTACAAGCACGAGTATTTTCAGCTGTCCAACCGTAGGCAGAGAATTCCGTACAGCATCAAACTCCCAAGCTTGACCGACGCTGACAATTAGTCTAGAGGCATCAACAAATCTACCACCGCGGCAGAACCTAGAACTTTGCAACTGTATGATGAATTCACTATCCTGTGTTGTCCCCGAAGTAATCCCAGTAGCGGTAGTACCCACCCAGATGTTCGAAGTTTGTGAATTGAACGCCACATACTGTCTTGGATTCTCTGCCAATGGGACATCTGGCAAATACGGTGCATATAGCGGCTGTAGTCTCTATCAACAATACTCATGGGCTCTGGATCGCCTCACCATTGGTCAAGTCCAGCATGGGAACTCAACAACTTGCAACTTTTCAAGCTGGGGTAGGAGCCAAACCTCATCTGTCAGCGCCTCGTGTTCACCGCTGCTTGCTCAAGCAGGCGTCCTTGGAGACGGGACCGTGAAATCCAGACCTCATCTCCAACATCTTCAAGACCAGGCCTTTTCACCAATATCAAGGGGAGTCCGAGAGCTAGTCAGCCTATTCTCAGCTCAGGAGGCATAGCAGGAGTCGCTATTGGAGCAGCAATCTTTGTCTTAATGATCATCGGTTCAATAGTACTCTGGCGCCGAAAGAAGTCTGGCAAAACCTCGATGGCGAATACGAGTTCGGAAGGCCTGGAAGTAGGAGAAGCACCGCCGGGACTCGGTCACAACGTGGAACTTAGAGGCGACGGTCGAGAAATAGAACGTGGGACGACTGAGAATGCGATCGAGCTCCCGGATTCGGTTCCACTACAGGAACTAAGCGACGGCTTGACGACAACGAGATTAACCACGATGGGCTCGCCAGGGAAAGGAGAATATACCGCCGTTTCGAGGGTGGATCCTGAACTCGAAGCAAGTGTTACAATGACGGCAGAGGATATTTTACCCGCAAAGGGCATCAAACGAAAACCTCTGGCTTCTGTGATCTCGTCGTCGTGGGCCGGTGCGACTTGGTTCGACCCAAATGATTCCCGACAAGTGCTTCCTAATGGCAGCGCCTCGAGACCAGACGGGCAGGGTGACTGATGTATGTTCGGGATCTGGATTAAGTCTGGGGGGGGGGGGGGGGGGGGGGTTGGACGGAGGCTGCTGGAGATTCGATTGGTACCAAGAATGGAGTCGGTACCGAGAATGGTAGAGGGTAGAGACGTCAGAATACAATGTTTACTCCCACTGCCACGAATGTCAAATCAAAGAAAAGGAGCAAACTGCAATGCAAATAGACCAAAGTAAACAATAAAACTCCATTTAATGGCTGTACTAATTTACAATGTGAACCTCATTCCGTTCTCCACTAAAGTCCTGAATAAAAATCTTACATTACCTGCTGCGTTGCTCATTTGCGTCTCTATCGAGGCAGGAAAGTAATGTCACTCTGACCTTTAACGCCTGAATATGCCAAAAATAACACCGTCATTTTAATTACAAAACATGGTCAAACCACGGATCGTTCTTCAACTCCCTGGCCGTCGCCCGATCCTCCGGGAGCCAGAAAAGCATCCTCTTCATGAAGTTGAAGAAACGATCCGCATCCTTGTCCGGGATACATGCGGGCATTTCGCTCCTCCAACTCCGTGTGCAAGATATTAAATCTCTACATACAAATGTACCTAAATATCGACCAGTAAGACTTAAGACAGGAGACAAATACTTCAACAGGACTCACCATCATCGTTAAAAAAGGGGCCGCCATAAAATTCGGCTGCAGAGCTGCACAATCTCCCTTCAGGGTTTATCGCCTCGGGACTCCATCGCCAATGCCGCATGTCGCGTTCGCGCTGAAGAAGCACTGGTGGTACAGGGCCGAGCAATGCGACCATATCTGCTAGATGTTGTACTGGAGAGTGCGGGTCCTCCTGCTGGAATAACCTCTTGCCCCCGAGGAGATCCCACACCTAAATAGATACGGAATAAGCAAAGCGAGATAAAATAATAGAAAAACCGAAGAGTCGCTCACCATAACACCGAAATTCCAGATGTCAGCGCTGTATGACCATCCAGTACCCAGTAGAACTTCAGGGGCGTGACAATCGTTGGGTTGTATCGGGTACAAAAACGGTCCAGGCTGATCACCCCCGCTGTGCAAGGCCAAAGTCCGTGATCTTTGGATACATCTTCTTTAAAGCGTCGTCGCCGTTAATGCGCCCAAAGTCGTTGTGGCATCGGTACACTGTCCGATTATCAACACGTTTCCGGGCCATAGGATGTATAGCCTGCCCTTCGACAAAGGCCTCAATAATCGACTGATGCTCGAGGGTCAACAGGATATTATCCAGTTTCAAGTCTGGGCGAAGCACCTTAGTACGTGATCCACAGAAGTGAGTGCACATAACCAAAGTAAATACCTGTGTGGATGACGTGGCATTCTGAATGTAAGTAATCCAGGCCTTCGAGGAGAATTTGGAGATAGGTCTTGATCAAAGGCATCCATGGGGGAGTAACCCTGTCTTCGCCGGCGAGTCGCCTTCTGAACAACCAGAGTGGTTCCCGCATCGGTTCAAAAACCAGGGAGAGGTGGGTAGATCCCGCAGGTGATTCAAAGCCGAAGCTCTCGATTGCTATCGCAATGATGGCTCACCCACGGTGGTTGGAGTCGGCAGAAAGATGAATGGATATATCCAACTCATGTCCTACATCTGCCGAATTGCAAGCGCAAATTTTGACGACGACATACCTGCTTGGTTCTAACCAGCCTCCACTAGAACGAGCGAGTTAGATGACTGGTTTATCAAGGTAATCAATTTACCAACAAAACTTACCTGCGGGTGTCACGCGCAAGCCAGACAGTCGACGATGATCCCCAGCCGATTTTGGCCTTCAGTTCGTACCTACAGTTGAGTACATCCCCGGGATTCGCATGGTAGAAGTATCGCGGCTCGTACCCAGGGATCTGCTCTTCATCAATGGGAACAGCGAGTGGGAGCGATTCGGGGGGAGGAGATGACTTCGACCCGAAAGGCAGACGACCTCTCCCGCCGAAGATGGGCAGCATCGGAGGAGACGCATGGATAGACGTGGCGCGAAGGAATCGAGAAGCAGCATGCGTAGCGGCTGATTTCAAAACATATGGGGGGACGGCGGTGCTACATGTTCGAAGGCAGAGCATCGTTTTGGTTCTGAAGGTCAGCACGGCGTGAGGCGGCAAAGATATTGATTGGGCTTTGTTCAGCGAGGCTTGGCGTTATTGAAAGCTACCATTTTTCTGGTCACTCAAGTCTCCTATGTCATGTTTCCTCACGACATGTCGCTCCGACAGTTCTTCAATATATCTCTGTAAAGAAACGGCAAGCCGGGTTTACAGCTCCTTATCTCTCTTGAATATAAATATCAATAAATATAAATTAGGCGGTTTCTAGGCCGTAAAACGAGAATTGGTTTACAAGCTCCAGAAAACGGTTATTCAATCTGCGTTAAACTATCGACCACATTGCTCCGCTGAATAGATCCACTTACTTTTGAATATATCCCATAATCCATCAATATCCTAGAACAGGAGCCGCACATTAAGTGCTGCATTTTTGAAAGTCCTTCAGCGCTGACAATAACACGGCAGGTTGGGAATTAGCAAAGTCCTATTTTATACAAATTTTATATCGTCGAGAACAGTATCAGCACGAAAGACACGCTCAAATGTCACAAAAAGATCACGACTTTGATGGATACAGAAGATTTCTGAAGGAATAGTATTTAATCGCTAGGCTAGGGGAATTTTCGCTGTTGTAAAAGTGCCTCCCATCCTGCCATCATGCTTGGAGCTCACCCACCACGATCCTAGAACATGGAAGAGTTATCAGTTGCATTCCAAAGTTTCAGGGAAAGAATAAAACATGCCACAAGAGGATCTTGGGACATTCAAAAAAGATCGGGGGTACTTACGGACTGCCAATCCTGGGAGTCTACACTTCGTTTTCCTCTTCTTCTTCCTCTTTATCGCTCTCACCCGAAGTCCTCCGACCTTTCTCTGGCAAAGGCTTCACCACCCAAGGCTTCCCACACGCCTCACACATGGCTATGATTACACCCCGTTCTGTGGCAGAGATTCATACCCATGGTGTTTCTGAATCCACACTGCATTTTGGTCAGATTATGTGCCAAAGAAGCTGATGATGACTTTCAACAGTGCACGTACCCTTCCGGATTCTGCGTCCTGACACGGATGACAGCAGGACCAGTGGGTCCGATTAAAGGACATTGCTTCCGCCCTAGGAGCTGGTTTGGTACATCTTGTGTCCGGGATTTCTTCACTTGTGTGTCCTGGCGGAGCCTGCTGACTTTGATCACCTCGAGTCCTTGGATGGCGGCCCAGGAGTCTGCAGAATGGTTTACTCATTCCAGAGCCAAGCTCTACATTGGAATGGTAGTAACTTAGTATATTCTTCACCGCTCCCAGACCGTATTCCCCGACGCGTCGACTGAGTCCAGAAAACGTCTCGCTTATGAGGCGCTCGTCCGTTTCAATGGCCATTCGCCGAACTTGGATATCAGCTTCCGCTTCTATTGCCGAAGTAGATTGATTCGTTGGTGATGATAGAGTTGTTTTCAGTGGTCTAGTTTCTTCCCAGATTGGAGTTGGTTCCAGTGAAGTTGGTCCATGTGATTGGAGGTCGGCACTAGATCAATGGTTTGGAATATTGCAATTCGAGGTTGAATCTTCAGAATAAGCATCATCATCAAGAGAATAATCCCTGGTTTCGTCTTCGATGAGATCATTGAATGCCCGTTGGCGCCCCTTCTCTCTCTTTCTCTCCCTATACCGGCGACGAGAATGGCTATCATCTCTATAGAACTCAGCTGCTCGCTTAGGCGTAGTTTTGTAGGCGCTGGGGGTTTTAGGTAGAATTCGAGAGAAGTTGACTGAGCTGGGTTTGGAAGGGTGGTTGTCGTTGGTGTCAGGCATGGTGGGTGGTGTATGATTCGCGGATGGAGGATTGGGTAATAACGATGCTTGTAGGTAGGATTTCGAGGTACCTTGCGAAGAACGATGTATTGATAATGTTTGTGTATTTTGGGAGTTTCGATGCGGAGTGATGTTGGCTCGTAGCACGATATCTCCTTCAATTGGAAAGGAAGGCGCGATCGATGATAAACCCGCTCAGGATGTGCAAGGCAAGTACGAGAGAGACTTCCAAACCGAGTGACTTGGACCGGAATGTTATGGCTGAAGGAAAGTCCTGATCTTGTGACATCTGAAAATACCTTAATTGTTGATCTTGGAGGCTCGCTTATGCCCCCCCTCTCATGTGGACCGAGAAGATTGTTGTTGAAAGGACACGAAATCAAAGTGTCAAGACTCTTAAGTAGCTCATCTTCAATCAAATCCTCGGAACTGGAAAGTGGTCATATTATTTCGACGATTATGATCAACACAAAGAGTCTCATGATGTACGACAGGCATGTGAAGGCAAAATCAAAATGAACAAGTTGACTGCAAGAAACTGTTGTTTCGGTAGGATTCTTGAACTATAAGAGGGGACCAGTTCCCCATTCTACTGGGAGCTGTTGGAATGTAGCTGTGACTTGCTTTGCGTTGCTTTGCGATCCAAGCTCCGGCGAGTACTGGTTTCTGCCTTCTCCGTATTCTTCTGTTGCTCGTTGCAATCGTGATCCTTGGACACTCTGCTCCCTTCTTGTTTTTCATCTTGCCACGGCCTTTCTGATCCTTGAGCATTCTTTGGAGACCGATCTCAGTGGTTTCAGCTTTTGAAAACGATTGATGAGATGACGGTGTGGTTAATCATATGGTTACCTGACTGCTGGGAGGATGATGTCCGATCCTAGTCCTTCATTCCAGAACCCGCCCTCTATAGGCTTCAAGACCAAGTTCTCGACGTCAACTTCGGCGTCTTCCCCCTGTTATTGTAGTGAGGTTCAGAGATCCTGTGAATCAACTTCAATTGACACTTCTATTCAGGAACCGAGACAAAGTACCGAATGCCTACACACGTCTCTCCAATGGTTCATTGCGATGAAATTGTGCTCAGAAACCAACACAAAGGACTTGGTTATTCTCACTATCCCTCCAATGATGCTGCAAAATCAAGATACTTCTCGGCTTCTACTCAGAAGCCGAGACTAATTGTTTGATAGTTCCATGCATTCGTCCAATGTTTCCTTACGATTAAGATGAGCTTCGGTTCCTACTCAGAACCTAAGACATGGTACTCAATAATTCAGTTCCTTCCTCCAATGATGTATTTCCATCAAGCTATGGAGCAACTACTCGGAAACCAAGACAAAGGTACTCAATAATTCATTTCGTCCCTCCAATGATACCTTGCAATCTAGATGTGGATTAACTGACTCTCCAAAATATCTTGGATTGGCCAATGGAGAGGTCAAAGCGCAGAAAAGTCTACGACCCAATCAGGCGATTATTGACGATGTCTGACTCGAACCAATCACTCACCTATCCAGGGAATATCAAGTGATCAGAAGATGCCCAAGAAAATGCTACCTTATCCCGTACTCCACAAATAACTTAGTTGCATTGCATTGCTGACTGAGGGGCAGATGGAGAGAATCCATCTGCACGAATGCACAATCACATCCAGCTCCACCAACATCACAGACACCGGGCCAGTGAGATAGTATCATGGAATACCAGACGGATTTAGAGTTCATGCAGCTGATTCTGCGACCTGAGCTTGTCAACTCACTGAAGTCAGAGACAAGACCAGTCACCATTGTCACAAATCCACAGTGGAATCCTGCGAGCACTTATCACTTGCATCGAGCCTATGAGAAGGATGCTCACACCGCATTGACTTCACTTCTTCGCTTCATCGCTGTGAAGCTGGAAACATTCGACTTATAAGATCGTCCATCACATCCGGGATCGTTGGAACATTTCTCTCTTCAAATGAGGCCATTTCAATACCCGCAGAAACATGATGGCTGGCGCGAAGAAATAAGAGCAGTGTGTGATCACCAGTACTGGGAGGACTCGTGGGTGTACTTCTCAGACCGGGCTTGGGGTCCCAGCCAATCTTTGCCGTGGACCCCAGCCCGGCGGTTAACTCGCAGATCATCGACCAACCACGTCGTCAGCCCGCCCTGCTGCATCTCGCTCACGCTGCAGGTCGAGGGGAACACTCTCTGCTAGTATTCCCAGTCTTTGCCTCTCCCGTCACTCCCATCACAACTCCGGGCGCTATTCTCGTCCTCATCATGCAGGTTCCTGGCCAGCCTCCCACCATACAGCGTCGTCCGCCATGAGGATATCCAATGGCCGCCCAAGATGGCCTGTCCCGCTGGCTGGCTCGATGCAGTCTCCCACTCCGCCCTCTCGGTATATCACATACAGCCGCCGCTCATTGCTCAGAGACGATCAACTCCATGTTGAATTTGTGTCGCAGAACGTTTCGCCCTCTGGTGACGACCGCTATACAAATAGCGGACGTTTCAACCTCACGATAGCAGAGTAACATGATGTGGACAGGGAGTGAGACAGTGATCAATGCTAAAGCAGTCCTGCTCCTCCTCCTCTCAGCTGCTATAAGTTCTGCGAATCTCCTCACCGACGTTCCCAAGAACAACCCTCTCAACATCGATTGGGATCCAGCTCCTTCACCAGAAGACGGCCCACCTCTCTCAAGAAACGCTTCAAGAGACAAGTCCCTCCTCCCAGTACAGATTGGCGCCATCCTCGGATCATATCTCTTCTGTGTCTGCGTTGTTGGAGTAGCACTTCTCGTCATCGGCCGAAGACTTCGAATCCAGATCCAGAATTCAGCCCGAGCACTGGATATAGAAATGGTAGAGAGCGCCTTTCCGAAAACCGCAGCTTTCGAACCCTCACCTGTCTCGCCCGGCGCACCAGGTGCAGGATCCAGGAACTTCTCGTGGCCTTCACCAGAGAAGGATACGAAGAACCCATACGTCTTCCCCAGCATCAACAAGTCGCCTACGACTCCAAACGGTCTCGCAGATCCTTACGTTGATACGAGGATTGTCGAGGCAGACCGCGAGATGTTGCAACGAGACTTGGAAGACATATATGCCCATGTTATGGAGCAGGAGGATGCCAAAGCAAAGGGTGTCATCTTGAAAGAGATGCCTCTTCCTCCGCAATTGCAGAGGATTGGTCCTGTGCCAACGGGTCCTCCACGAACGGATTCGCCCCCAAAGAAGATCGAGAAATCTCGTCCAGCAACCCTCACTTTTGACGAAGGGAAGCCAAAGTCACACTCCCGAACTTCGTCTCTGATCTCCTCCCTCAAATCGCCAAGACGAAAGGGGATACGAGGAATGCGCATCTCATCGCCAATTGCCACGCCTGTCTCGGCAACTTTCCCCGCAAGTACAGCATCAGACGAGGAACCCCTCACACCCCGCTACTACACTCCACCTCCACCACCTCCAGTCCCTAAAGACCAGGTCCCATACACCCATTCCCGCAACACATCCAGTGGTTCTCCAACACGCAGTCTAGCAGAGCAACTCTCACCATACAGAAATGGACCACGGCACGGCCCGAACCCGTCCCAAACTTCAGTCCAAACCCAAAACTCCAACCGAGGCGACCCAAGCTCCGCAACATCAGCAACATCCCAAACGCCTCTCTTCCTTCCTACCCCCAAGCAACGCCAATTGCAATCCTCCAACCCACCATCCACCAACTCCTCATCACGGGCCCTACCCCTCCGTTCCTTCGAGCCAGCCCTTCAATCTCCTTCTTTCGTTCCCACAACGAAGACCACCGTTCTAGAACGTAACAGCAAACCCAACGGTCCACAAACCGGTGGATTGAAGACCCCTTGGAGCGCAGGCGCTGTGCCGTATAGTCCTTACCAGCCATTCTCGCCGATGATTCCCATCACCCCGAGACTCGTGACCAAGGAGGAGCGCAAACAGAAGAAGAAAGAAGAAGGACGGACGCCTGTGCTTGAGATGATCAAGAGCGAGGACGAACTCTGGGATAGCGGGTACTAGATTGTACCACCCTCCACTGACGACGACGGGAGGTTTAATTCTTGGATGCCTTTCTTACTGTATATTGATATGTTTTTGGTACCTTTTCTTTCTTAGGGTAAGGAGCTAGGGCGGCGCGAGTATAGAAGATTGATTCGATTTATCCCTCATTACTTGTTGATGGGGCGGGATAGGCGGACTCCGAGAATGTCTTCATTGGTATTCGTTTGAGGAGGTTGGGGTTAGGGGTTGGGGCGGAATGGAATGGGATGGGGTTTCATGATACCATGACGAATGTGGAAATTACTATTTAAACCTTTCAGACATTAAATATATTCCAATTTTCTTCTCTTCCCATTTTACTTCTCGTCCTGTTGAATATCGACTTGCTCAATCCTATCGCGTGGCTTTTGGCTGGTAGGGGCAGAACTGCCTAGACCGGTTTGTAAATGGCGGCCCATGAAGTCAAGCTGCAGTAGGGGGTCGAGAATGTGTATTGCGAGGAGGTTGGCGTATGTTGGGATGATGATTTTGGTGGCGAGGGTGTTGTTGTTTGAATTTAGGGCTGTTGGGGGGTTAGGCGAGGAGGGAAACACGAGGGGGGTGGAAGGGGAGTATCAAGTGAGGGATATCTTTGAGACGAATGGACCTTTGGTTCAGTTTACTAGTAGGGTTTAAGTGTGGCAGAGGTTGGTTTTGAGGGAAAGTAGTTGCTCTGCCCTTTTTGTAAGAGACGAGAATCCGATTTCGGCTAATTGTATTATCCAAGACAAGATGAGTAAACACTCCAGGTAATGAGGGATAGGATATGATAGACTGGACATTGATCCTCACGATGGAGGCGGCTTCATACATGCCTTCATGTCACTAATGAGACCTCATGGAAATGTACGTCAAAGCAATTATCTGGAATTTCTCTCAACAACTAGGTGGGATCTTCCGTCCTCTACATAGCCATCTCGTAAGCCAGCATCATCAGAGCAATTACAATTATTTCGGACTAGAGAAGAGTGGAGCACAGCCATTCCATCAACCATCACATATGTAATCACAAAAGTCGGCAGCGAAAAGCTTCCCGCATTCCATCCATCTCAGCAATCATTCAGTCAAAAGGAGGGAAAAGCTCGAGAATCTTCTCGGCCTCTTTCATCTCTCGCTCCAGAACAACTCTGCGCTCGTCGTCACGAATGACAAACTCGCACTTGAAAGGCGTAGGACGAAGGATGATACCACCAGCGTAAGAATCGACATCGTAGACCTCTCCCTCGATAGGCTTGATGTCGAAGGACCAGAGGAGCTTAGCGAGAGAGATGAAGATGCTGTTCATGGCCAAGTCCGCACCGGCGCAAGCGCGTCTTCCGAAGCCGAAAGTGCCATGGTCGTGTGCTCCTTGCGGGAAGGGCTTCGCTGCGAGCTTAGGGTCGAAGCGGGCGTCGGACTCGGGTAGATAGCGTTGGGGTGCGAAGGCCTGAGGAGAAGGGAAGTATGATGGGTTTTGGTTCAGTCCCCATGCAGGTGCCCAGACGGTGGTTCCCTTGGGAATGCGGTAGCCGTTGTAGACGTCCTCTTCGCTGGTGGCATGCGGGAGTCCAAAGACGCTGGATGGGCGCCAACGTAGGATTTCCTTGACGAGAGCGTCGATGTAGGGCAGCTTGACTTGGTCGGCGAAGGTTGGAGATCGGTGCTTGCCTACGACGGCGTCGAGTTCGGCCTGGGCAGCCTTCTGGGTGTGAGGGTCTGTGACGAAGGCCAGGATTGCTGAGTGAAGGGTTGAGGCAGTAGTTTCCGAACCAGCGCCGAACAGAGAGGCTGGAAGAGCAGCGAAGTGATTCTCACTCAGTGCGTTCGTGTCGGCATCTCCATTTGCTTTCAGATCAAGCATAGTCTCTGTCAAGCTGATTACTGCCGTGCCCTTTGTATGCTTCAGATCTTCCTTGACAGAATCCACCAAGGCGGCATCGAAAGCAGCTAGAACGCGACCCATCTTGACAACAGGCTCCTTCCAGCGGGCTAGGAAGTCAGGTAGATGAAGAAGGAATGGAAACATCTCGACAGGGTACGCGCCAGGCTTCAAGGTATCACTCGCGTACCGGAAGAGGAATTGTCTCTTCTTGAGAACCTCGGAGTCTAGCGAGGCAATTCGTCGTCCATAGGCCATGCTGAATACCATACTCGAGGCAAATCTATCAATGGCCTTGCTCCAGTCATCCGAATTTCCAACAACGCTGTCAACTACAGCCAACGCTTCTGCTTCTTGGCGGGGTTTGTAGGCTGGCAATGCGGATAGTTTGAGAGAGTGATGTAGGACCTTGCGACGAATAGACCATGCAGATCCGTAGGAAAGAGAGGCGACCGAACTGTTGTTGTTGAATAGCTCTCCGAAGACGATCATCCGAGGACGGGATGAGTAACGACTGCCACGACGGGACATGAGCTCCACGGCAATAGCAGGGTCGCTGATGATGACACGAGGTGATCTACCAACCCAGATGGTGTACTAGAAGATCGCATAGTCAGTAAGCATTCGTTTCTAATTGTCTCGTGGACAATCCTGGGAGAAAAGTCCTCATGAGATACTAGGGGGAAAGAAATAGACGTCACCCAACTTACGATCGGACCATAGATATGGGACCATTCTTCAAGAGTTAGGAAGAAGTTGTCCTTGGGAAACGACAGAACATTGCCAATGAATGGAATGGGGAGAGGGCCAGGAGGAAGATAGAACCAGGTATAGATATCCGAGAGAAGGAGGCCGACTGGAATCATGAGCAGAGCCCAGAGACCAGCCATGAGAGGATTCATGGCGACGTAAGTGAAGACGCCCATGATGGTTGACGTGCCAGCCGAGACAAGCTCAGATCTGGTGAAGGGTTTGGGTTTGGGGGGTGGTAAAGAGGAGAAGAGGAGAGCTTGTGTTGTGGTGTAAGAGAAGGTGAGGTGAGGTTCGAGGGAGCCTGAAAGGGAAAAGAGAGATATTGTTTATCGGGGGTCGCTTATCGGTCCTGAAGTAGACTGATGAACTCACCTTCGAATGGCTTTCAAGGGAAAGGAGGACAGGACTTGGACAGGAAGGCACATTCATTAATGTACTGTACCTACTCCTTGCATTACAAATAAGTATCAACATGATTCCAGGTAATGCAGGAAGTGCCTTTTGCTCGCATTCCACGCTTAGCGCTCCACTGGGAAATGTCTGTTCACGCACGGAGTTTGAGCTTGAGCCCTCATTGTGATTGTCAGTCGCACCCACCAGGCGTCCTGATGTTGGTAACACCATTGGCGAGTGACACCAAAACTCGTTCGCTGACAACTGACCCAGCTTGTTGGTTATACCGCAACGCTCGCATGCAGCCAGTGAGGACAAGCCCCTCGAGGACATATCGATTCTTTGCCTTGATGGCTGCTCCGGTAGATTTCAAATCGCCCAATCAGGTGTGATGGTGAGGTATGACAGCATCTCATCAACCCACCGGACTTGTGGAACGCAAATGTACGAGACCGAAAACGAGAAACCAACAAAACTTGGCAAGGCAGAGAAAGAACAACGCATGATGTTCCTTTTGCCATTTGTCTAAAAAGCACTGCATCACAACCGCAACGCCGTTGGTATGCATACATACAGTCAGTCTATCTATCTCGTCCAATCGAAAATCATATCATTCGCCTGCTGTTTACTACTCCGAACGATCGAAGACCTTGCTTCCGAACTTCCAGACTTGGTCGATTATCAAAGTCTTCTTGCCGAACTCGTCGACCGCCTCGTCGATGATCACTAGATCCGCATCGGCGTCTCCTTTCAAATTGCCCTTTACGTCACTCATTCCGAGCATCGCGGCTGGGGTGGAAGTTACTGCTTTCAGTGCCTGTGGGATGCTCGCTCCTGACCAGTTGAGGAAGTTGGTCACGCATTCAATGAGCGTGATTGAACTGGCATATGTTAGCCCTGGCTTCTTCTGTGGCTTGAAGATGTCTTAAATACCTTCCAGCAATCTTTTCACTTCCTTCCAGTACCAATTTAGGTCCCGTCTTTACAATCCTCTCTCCATTCGTCCATTCATATGCACCATCAGGCAGTCCAACCAAGTGCATGGCGTCCGTCACGAGAATGAATCCGTCTGGATGCGCATTGAAGGCGATTTTGATACTGGTAGGGTGCAAGTGTATCCCATCCGCAATGATGCCAAAGTAGGGGCGGGGAAGCGACTCGGCAATTCCCAGCACTCCATACACATTTGGATTCCTGTGATGAAGAGGTCGCATCGCGTTGAACAGATGGGTAATCATGGTAGCGCCTGCTGCGACAGCTGCTGATGCCTCTTCATAAGTTGCTTCTGTGTGTCCGATCGAGTACAGTATGCCTCTCGAGGTAATTTCTGGGATCGTTTGGGTCATAGCTGCGACTTCTGGAGCCGCTGTAATCATCTTGACCTGAGGAGGTCTGATAGCTCCGTCGAAAGGGGAGAGAGTAGGATTGATATTGGCTGCTCCATAGCAGTCTTCCAAGTCGCTGAAACCATTGATCGCAGGTATTATGTTCTCGACTTTGTGGATGCCGTTCTTGCTGGGATTTAAGAATGGTCCTTCGCAATGAGCTCCAAGAGATTCAGCACCATTTTCGGCATTGCGAGGAAGACCAGAAGGTCCAAGGAAGGGCAATGCCTATTGTTTGTTCAGTATGCTGCATGCGAGGCGCTTCACAAAGTAGATTCATACCTGTTGGTAGACTTCTTTCCGTTCTGAAGTCAGCGTCGGGAGATATGAAGTGACACCAGTCTGGACCAGCAACTTGTTGACCTGCTTCAATGTCTTCCCATAGGTCGAGGCATCTTCTGGTATCTGGGAGAAATTGAATCCAAAGGCCCCATTCAGTTGTACATCGATCAAGCCCGGTGAGATGATTTTTCCTCCCAGGTTGATTGTGATATCTGGAACCGAGTGGTCTCCATAGAAGGCCTCTTGACTTCTCACGATCTTTCCCGTCTCGGAACTGACCCACAAGTCCTGTTCTACCAACTCATCGCCCTTGACCAGACGACAGTTCGTGAACTTCGTGATCGTCTCTCTCCCAGTCGGAATTGCAGATGGCATGATGAGGGTATTGATTGCAAGACGGAGTGCGAAGATTTAATCAATGAGTGAATGAATGGATTAATTGTTTGCCTGAGTGTTGGTTTGACTGCGGCGTGAACCACAGTTTACCTTGAGCTCTACATAATGAATGATGAAACTCCACAGTGCTACGGCCTACCTGATATTATGCTTTCCCAGACGTGTCAAAGGTCGGGTCCTCGACCATAGAAATGATGGCATGACTCCATAAGGCGGGAGGCGCTCAAGAGTGGGTAGAGGAGGTATGAATCAAGATGGATGGCAATGTGAAGGCGATGTGATGTGATGTGCATCGTCCCAGTAGGTAGGTAGGACAGGTAGGTTGGTAAGGTACTTACAAAGTTGCAGAGAACAAGTGGAGATGTAACGTCTCATTGACACTTCGTCTCATCCCGACAAAGACCGGGTAAGCCGGCCAGCGAGATAGGGAACATTTTATTAAGTGAACAAATGGGGGAAGATGCTGCGAGCACGATTGTTGCCTCTGATGGGGGTTTGCCGCTACAATATGTGATGAGTGAGCGGGTATTGATGATCAAAAGTCATCAGATGAGATGCAAGGTTGCAGGCAAATTGAAGGCAAGGAGACGAAAATCTCGGCAATGTGAAATTTACCGATGAAATACCGATCACATGATTCGCCCCACTAAAACCACTTCCCCCATCGCTACTCCCATGCCTATCCCTATTGTTACACGCCACGCCCATGCCCATGCATTTCTTCTCTTCCCCACGAGGCTGACCTCCGTGGCATGGCAAAGACGTTGCACCATTCCGTTTCCACTACCTTACTACCGAACATGCCAAAGTGTGATGTGAGGAGGGTTTGAGAAGACGAGGACTCGAGGAGCGAAGTCGTGCCGTGCGTGCTCATACAGAACCACCGCACGATACCATAACCGAAGAAACTGCCCCAGTCCAGCCAGTCTTGTATACCTGGCCTGGCTTGCTCTAGGTTCGACAAGCCAGTCGTCACGGTGTCCGGCAAAGTGCAAGTCAAGATGGAGGTCTCGGAGAGCGACGAGCTGGACCCGCTATGGCAGGATCTGGATTGGTATGCATCACATCCTATCATCTAGTATCAGATCTCGTGATAGACAACGTGCTGATGTGGCTTGCTTGACAGGGCTATGGGCCAACTGTTCTTTATGGGTATTTCTCACCTGTTGCTTAAGCTATCGAATCGGCGAATGCCAAATGGCCGTGCTGTGTTGTGTCAATCAATGCTTTAAGTATCAAGCAATGCTGACTTTGATATGCTTCAGGTTGGGAAGGAACAGAAGTCACGCCCCAGATCCGCACGTTGATTGAAGATCACCATCTCGGTGCGATACTGCTGACCACCAAGAACTTGAAAAGTATTGTGAATTTCTTTTCTGTCTTTTGAGTTTTATGCCCTATTTCTCTTGACTTGATTTAAGTCTGAGTATTGAAGTGTCTCACAAGTGCTGAGGAGTGGTTTTCATGACCAAACTCCAGAATACAAAACTCCAATTTGCACATCTCACTCTCGCGTTTCTCAGTACTGTCTTGCGGTTGTATGGGTTTCCTCAAAAATACTGACCTCTGCAGCTGCCCAAGAAACCGCAAGACTGGTTCAGGAACTCCAGACTATCGCGCATCAAGCAGGTCATCCAGTACCCCTCCTCATCGCTCTAGACCAAGAAAATGGCGGAGTCAACAGTCTCTTCGATGAGGACTACATCTGTCAATTTCCCAGTGCCATGGGAGTTGCAGCTGCCGGTTCTCCCGAGATGGCATATGAGATTGCCAATGCGACCGCGAAAGAGGTCTCGGCTGTGGGAGTCAACATGATTATGGGCCCAGTTCTCGACGTTTTGACCAATGCCAGATATCAACCACTTGGTGTCAGAGCAACTGGAGATGACCCTCAGGAAGTCTCGCAGTATGGAATAGCAGCTATGAATGGCTACAAAGATGCTGGACTCACGACCTGTGGGAAGCATTTCCCCTCGTACGGCAATCTGGACTTCCTTGGATCGTCACTTGATATGCCTATTATCACCGAAACAATTGAGCAGTTGAGTTTAAGCGCGCTTGTTCCATTCCGAAATGCTATCAGGGATGGATTGGATGCCATGATGGTGGGTGGATGTGCGATGGCCAATACCAGTAAGTCAAAACCACACTGCTTCCACTAGCCCAAACTTACCTGAGGATAGGTATGAATGTTATGCATGCCTGTCTTAGTGATCAAGTCGTCGATGAGTTGCTGAGAAACGATCTCGGGTTCAACGGAGTGACTATCTCTGAGTGTTTAGAAATGGACGCCCTCAGCCACGACATTGGAGTACGAGGAGGAACAGTCATGGCCGTAGAAGCCGGCTGCGATTTGGTCCTCCTATGCCGCTCATTCGCGGTGCAGCAAGAGGCCATCTCCGGTCTCAAATTGGGTATTGAAAATGACATGATTTCTCGAGAGAGGATCATGGTCTCGCTTAAGCGTGTTCTCAATCTGAAGTCCAAATGCACCAGCTGGAGCAAAGCTTTGAACCCACCTGGCATCAGCGTACTGGCCAACTTACACCCCAGCCATCTCGCATTATCAACAAAAGCATACGATAATTCCATCACCATCATGAGAGACAAAGGACATCTCCTCCCCCTATCCAACACATTATATCCTGATGAAGAGCTCCTCCTTCTAACACCACTCGTCAAACCTCTCCCCGCTTCAGCTGCTACCAAAGCTCTTACAGAATCTACCCGTTCAGCAGCCAATGAGCATGATAAATGGCAGCAAAGATCTGCTGTTATGAGCGGCGAAGGGGTTTTTCGCGAGCTTGGCCGGTCTCTCGCTCGCCAGAGACATGGCAAACTTCTTCATACCTCCTATACAGCCCACGGTGTACGTCCTGTACACGAGAATCTTATCAACAGAGCTGCAGCAATCATTATTGTCACCGCAGACGCGAATCGGAACCTCTACCAGAATGGCTTCACTAAGCACGTCTCTATGATGTGCTCTATGCTGTCTGCAGGAGGCAAGAAGAAATCATTGATTGTCGTTTCCGTGTCTTCTCCCTATGATTTTGCTATGGACAAATCGATTGGAACATATGTTTGTACCTTCGACTTTACCGAGACAGCAATGAGCGCTTTGGTGCGTGCTCTATTTGGGGAGTTCTCTCCCCAAGGAACATTGCCAGGCACATTGCGGAAGAGCAAGAAAGTACAGAAATCGAGACAGAACTGGCTGGTTGAGAGTTGGAACAGAGATCGTGACCAGAGAGGATTGCTGGCGCTCATCAAAACCATTGAGAAGACTATGCTTCCCAACACACAGTCTGGTCTATCAGGGGCAACCGCTGCTTCTTTCGAACTCGTAGGCTCTCCTCTCAATTTTAAAACATCATGCTAACCCATTTCCAGTCTCAAGCTCTCTCTCCACCGCACGACACCATTCAAGAACAACACTTCGTGGTGCGCAACTCAAGCACACAAGCCCTCTTCGGTTTCTGCTCAACCTACTACCACACCCCATCCTCTCACGGAATCCTCTCTTCCCTCTTCGTCGACCCCTCCAAACGCAACCTCTCAATAGGGCACTCCCTCCACCAACGAGCCCTGCGCTCCCTCCTCAGCCGACCCAACATTAAAACCCTCCAACTTGGCTCCTCCCTCCCCACAATTTACCCTGGCATCCCCATGTCCGACCTAACCGAAGGTGCGCGCCTCAAACGCTGGTTCGCCGCCAACGGTTGGGACATATCCTCCCCTCGCCTCCTCTACACGCTCACCATCCGCAACCTCTCAGCCTGGCAAGCGCCGGAAGGTCTCCTCCCAGCCATTCAACGCGTCAGTTTCAAATTCGACCTCATCACCGGCCGCGAGAACGCCGAGACTGTCCTTGATCTCGTGAAAGCCAATTCCGGCCCTGAAGTCCTCGCTTTGTACCAGCTCGCGCTGGCGGACGAATCGTGCGGGGTCGTGAGAGCGAAATCGCCGGTTGATGGCTCACTTGTAGGCGCGGTTATCATCACCCGTCCTAAGTCGAGCCTCTCGACTTATATACCCGTTCTCAAACCTTCGCCATCCGCAACTTCCCCATCGCTCAATGGGAATAATTCCGATAATCTGAATGGCATAGGTGGGATCCTGGCGCCTGTTGTACCAAATAGTCCGCAAGCTGCTGTCGTGCTCCAAGGACTTGCGCTGTTGGGCATCAGGCAGAACAAAGCGCATCGCGCTGCGGCGTGTGTGCTGTGCTGGGTTCAGGGAGAAGAAAGAGATGTCTTGCTAGGTATGGGCTTTGATGTTCTGGACGCGTTTGAGGAGGTCAGATGTCCTGCTGAACGGGTGAGTTTATTCTTTTTCATTCCTGATTTTGGACGTAGATTCTTTAACAGCTTGTGTTATTGCTCGAGATAGTCTTGGGATAAATGCTAACGGACTTCATTTTTAGTTCAGTGAGATGAGTCTCGGCTGATGATCGGTATGAGAATTGAATCGTGGAATGAAAAGGGGCGAAATGAAGGTTCGGCTATTTTAACGAAATAAACATGAAGCGAGCGAGGGAGGAAACATTCACTCGGTTTGTTGACATTCAAGTATTCACGCCTATTCTTATCAATAGGTCTCGGATTCGATGGTTATTACTTTTGATGCATTATGTTTTCTCTCTCTCGGTATGATGGTGTTAGGCCAGTGCTAGGTTAGGTGGGGCTTAATAGCTAGCAATTTTTCTTCTCTGTTACTTCGTTGTGTTGTATAAAGTAAATGAGTAATTCTTTTGACTACCTGAAGCTTCAGAGCCAGAATTAAAATCCGAATCCCGTCGACGTCATTCATACATACCATACCATACCATCCCATACCATTACGATATATGCATGTTACAGCACACACAATTCACGAACAATAACCAAATATATATATATATCCGACGGGCTGCCGCCAGGATTACACTTCGCTTACGGGCTGTTGCTTCAGGGACCTTCAGCGTCTTTGTAGCGTGGCACTCGGACCACTGTAATCCTGGCGGCAGCCCGTCGGATATATATATATATATATATATATATTTGGGCATACAATTATATTTTCTCTCTTGCTCTCATTAATATTTCTCATCTCATCTCCATTCATTAAGACGTTATAAACGCTACTGGTATCAAAATTGGCTTGCTCATCCCCTTCATCCCTTCATGCATCGTACACACTCCCTCACCCTCCAATGATATAATATACCTCCCTCTTCCTCTGGTCATAATGAGCTCGACCCAAACCAAGCTCGCAAGCCTTGTGCCGTATCCTCTCTGACACTAGCACACATATATGTGGCGTCTCGTACTCATACTCGTAACTCCCTTCACTTAATCCTATCTCATCCTCCTATCTCATCCCAGACTATCATATCCTTGACGAACAAGCTGACAGCTTGATTCCCTAATCCCGTGCCATCAACACCACAATGCCAGCCAAGCTATAGATGGGATAACCCGCAAGTTTTTCACCACGGTGCTTCCGGAGTTTAGTGTCGATATAAACTGTGCAGCTAATTCAATGCCGTTCCAAGCTAGTCCGTCAGCTCTCTTCCATCAATCGTCCGCTGAGAAATATCTCTTCGTCTTATTCTTGACTTGTTCGGCTTTCAGGTCTGGCGGTACAATGGTGTGATGCACAACATGCGGTCTGTATATAGCATCGACAGGCGGCATCCTATTTCTTCATATTAGCTTCCACCTCCACATAAAGTTCTTCACCTCCTCCCGATCCTTTGAATAGAAACTTTGAGATTCACAAAGAGAGTAAGGGGAGACTAACCAATCATCAATACTCAATGGGAAATACTCATAGAGCAAATCTGCATTCTCAATCGGACTTCCCATCCCCACACCAACGCTCCTCCTCATCCTATCTCTCTCAAGTAAAGGACTTCCAGGCTCACCTCCCAAACTACCCCTTGACCCTGCACGACCGTGCTCATCGTCCGCTAGGGAGAGATCTATAGGTGCGGTTGCAGAGTTGTGCTTACTAGTTAATGAAGTGCTTTCTGGCTTCCAGCGTGTTTGAGGGACGGGAGGTCTTGTGCTAGAGCTGGAGGAGGATTGGTGGGAAAGTGTTGGCTTTTTGGATTGGCGGGGGAGGTCGGATGGTGCTGTTGAAGGGGAGGGTGCTGGGATAGGGTTATTATTCCATTCGGGGAGGTCGAGGGGGGTCTTCTTCTTTATTAGTATTGCACTTTGTAAAGAAAAGATCTGTAAAGACAAATATGCTGGGGGACTTACAGATAGAGCATTCAAAGCATAGAACTTGTACGAACTATTCGTCACCCCCGGATCAACTTTCACCTGGGGCGGCGCATCACTCATCGTCCTCGGCTTGGAGTCCATTTTCCGCTCACCAAGGGAAACATCTTTCCTACTGTCGAAATTCCTGGGACTTCTTCCCCGCACGATAATCGGTCCGCTCTGGATCTCAGCCAGCTTCACACTTTCTCCAGAAGGTATTGTAGCCATCAAATTAATCTGGATCACATAATGTTGCTGCAGGCCTTTCCTCCGTCCATTATTCGCAGTTGCATGTTTGAATTGTAGGCGCTTCCAAGCAATTGGTATAGAGACGAGCGTAGGGTCCAGCTCTGGGTTGATGCTGAGATCCAGAGGCCATTTGGGCGGTGCAGCTCCAGCTCTGTCTTCGGACGAGCTTCCTGCTGCTGTTTTCCACGGTACGGAAATGATCTCGGTGCTCTTGCCCTCGATACTCTCTATAGCGCTTATCGTGGCCATCAGGTCATACAAAGGTACTTGTTGCCCTTGCTCGTTGATCATGCCTTTAATCCCGCGACTCACCACCACAGTCCCCGAGATCTGGAAGAGATTCCGTCGGTAACAAGTCAATTCCATGGGTCTGCCCGCGGGGGTATTGTTATCCCCAAACACGTCCTCAGCCACGAAAAACATGCCGTACAGCTCGGCGGACATAACTGGCCAAGTCTGGCCCGCATCGTCTAAGATGGGAGCTTTGAGGATTGGAGCGCCGAAACTGAGGAGCTTGTTGTCGAGATCTGCGGGGTTGCTAGACGGTTCGTTGTGGGGGTTTGTGCTTGTGTCTTCGAGGAGCGAGGAGAAGTCTGTTCCTGAGGGGTAGGAGAAGGGGTCTTCGAATGTGGCGGAGAAGGCATCGGAGAGGTCGTAGGAGGGCGTGAAGGAGAGAGGGGCCATGCCTCCGTTGCTGTTCACATCGTCTCTGCTATTAAAGCTGCTGGTCAGCCGTGATCCTAACTCTCACGCAATCCTCCAAGATACTGGGCAGGTTGCAGCTTGTAGGAACCAGGCAGGATAATAACATACAACATGCCCTCCCCCTCGAAACCCAAATCCGGGTCAAATGTATCCATGCCCCCACCCAGCAGCTGGTGCTGTCCGTTGTTCGTCGTAGTCAATCGCAAGATATCGTTGGGCGCCCTGGCAGCAGTTCCAATAACAGACGAGATGGTCAGGCTGCCGGTCTCATAACTTGCCATGGTACGAGTATGGCTATGGCTCTGGCTCTGGCTCTGGCTCTGGCCCTGAGTTGCGCCTTCCTGGTGTTCGCGGGGGTATGCAGAGTGAAGCATCTAAGGTATGGGTCGAGGTGGAGAGAGCTGTGCGCATTATTGAAGACGATTCATTTCAGGTCGTCCGTCTAGCTACAGTACTCAGTGAAGGTTGATTGATGATAGGCGATGGCAAGAGAGGATTGAGAAGTCGTAGGATTAGAATGGACTGCCTCGTGCTGGCAAATATGTCGTCGGGCAGGAGGCCGTTGGATCGATCTCCAGACTTTACTGTCCTGGAGGCGTCGCTGTTAATTGGAGGAGGCAAGAGCCTTCCTTGTAAGTGGTGGTGGTGGTGGTGGAGTGAGTTTGGCAGTGGTGAGTGGAAATTGGCTTCTGTAAATGGGGTTGCCGCAGCCTAGGAAGGAGCCCATGCCCATGGAACGCTGCCATCCCACACTGAAGAACCATTGGCTAGGCTTCACCACCTCCCGACGTTCTAGTGGTTGCTTCTCTCTACCAGCCGCTATCTCTGTTATCTCTCCTCCATCCTACAGTCAGTACAGTACAGTTCGTAGCAAGCAAGCAGGCAGTTGCAGGAGTGGGGGATCTGGCAGGTAGATATGAAGCTAGGTATGGATGGCAGTGTTCCATGTTCTATATGTTCTATATGTTCTATATAGCTTCTTTTGGGGTATATAAATGCCAGTTCATTCTGCGTGCACCGCCAATTGACTCGCTCTCTACTGACACACTATTGCAGAGCACCTCAGCGAAGTTCCTGGGGTCTCCAGCTGCTCGGTCGTACTTGTCGCTAGCCTATTTTCTCCCCGCATTTGGCCGTCGAGTGGCACGACACGAGGCCAATGTACACAGGCGGTTAGATAATGGAAATGCTAGAGCTGGCCAAGAGGTTGAGACTAGAGGCAGAGTTTTCATTATGAGGAAGATAGAAAGGAAAGGGTGATACAGCTAAAAGCACTCAGCTAAAATTACTCAATGGTCTCGAGAATCAACATCCAGGTCATGAGATGCTACGTATCAACCGCCTGCCTCTCTAGGAAATACCTCACGTGGAAGGGTATTCCAGCAATCTAATTGCGTAGCACCAGATGTAAGAATTATATTCATTTCGAAATATACTCATGAATAGGAAGAAGATATGCCTAAACTCCTCTTATGGCTCGTACATGATCATTATGACCCTGCCATGACAGGACCCAACCATGCACCTAGCCCTCTAATGAAGCAACAGCACCAGCGACGGCTGCTCCTAGCAAGCTGCTCTCCTCCGCATAGATCAACTCGACTGTACCCGCCTGCCCGCCGCTTGCTTCAACTAGAGCATCGAGGTGCTGCTGGCAGTTCTCCTTGAAGCTGGGATAGTTCTCCATGACGGATCCATTATATGCCACCAAGGTGTGCGAAGATGCCTCTGCCCGAATGGCTTCTGCGTCGTTGCGAAGCTGCCAGAGACCGTGCACACCAGCTGCAATAACACCCGAAGCTCGGTATGTGACGGCTGAGGAGATAGTCCGCAATGCTTGCATATCGGCATGTGTAGGAGGAGAAGGTGTTGGGTGCCGCAAGAGGAATAATTGTTGAGCTTTAATCAACCCTGGGCTTTGATCACTAAAGTTATTGTTAGTTTATAATCCACCGAATCCAGGAACAAACTTACCACTCAATGCGAGAGATTGTTTCTGTCTCCAAGGAGTACGCTTCTCTGAGACTCTGTGGCACGACTCCACCAAATAATCCTGCCGTTTGGATGCCCTCGACTAAGACTAAGCGAACAATCTCTCCCAGGTACCCGCCGCTGACAATATGTTCTAAGGGTTGGAAGTTGGGATTTGGGTGTGCGGAGGTCAAGAGCTTGTCCCATTTTGTTGAAGGTAGGAAACTAGCACCAAACATAGACAGCTCCGTGTTGACGATGACATGCTTTGCTGAATCGTGCCACTCGGAAGGGCGGGCGCCAAATTTCGAAGGCGAGAATACATGTACGGGAAGGTGTACAGCAGCATTGACACCAGTTCCATGGATGAGTGCAAATCTTGTCGTCGAGTCCAGGTAAGCCTTCGACAAGAGAGTGGCAGAAGAATCGTTCACGATAGCGTTAAGCTGGACGTTGAGACCCCTCCTCGAACATGAAGTCTGAATCAGGTCTCCAAGATCTTGTCCTAGCAGTCCGTGAGCTGCAAGGAATCCCTTGCCCATTCCCTGAAGGAGGCCACTTCGAAGTGATGTTTGTCTAAACTTGTCAGCTGACTTCGACTGCGAATGATTAAGACAACGTACTCAATTGGGAAGGACCACGCAAGTCCCATCGACAAGGGAGCTTCGGACATTTCATGGCCTTCCGTTTGTCCTAACAGCGTCTCCTCGATCCTCTCAGCCATCCAGTCGAAGAATAAGACTCCCTTGAGTTTTCTCTCGGGCGGGCCAATTTTGAAAGAAGCCATCTTCAAGATCTTACTACCCACTTCATTCTTCCTTCCAGATAACTCGATCAAGGCAACTCTGAAAGTCGAACCTCCAACGTCAAGAGCCAGGAAAGCCCCCGTCTCATTTCCAGATGGCAGTTGGTGATTGTATGACGGAAGCATACATAGCGGGTTGTCTACCAAGCTCTCGACAAATTGGCCTCTCAATCCATCTGATAATGAAATGAGTCTCCTTCTTTCCACCGAACCCCGGAAAACCTTCACAATCCGGTCCAGGAACTCCTGGGATCCCAGTTTGGCGGTGCCATGCTCCGAGACAATCTCCCCCTCAACATTTTCTTTTTTGATAATCGATGGCGAGATCCATATATTCAAGATAGTCTGTAGGAGATGCTTCGTCCTCAGCAAACTCCTCAGAAGGGCAGCGTAGAAGGCCTGTCGTACCTTTTTCATTGCAGCAATGACCGGCTGCATGACATCGGGTGTTGATACATATAGGGGAGAATCTGTAAGACCAGCGGCGCTACGAGGCGCGGCTAGGGTAGTAGTGTGATGGTGCGGATCGACAGGTTGTAGTCTCAGTCGTAATTCCGTCAGGTTCTCTTCTCCATGATCTGATGGAGGTTAGACGTTGCCGTTCGTGTCCCGAGTTGTGTGTTGGATGGCGAGTTCAGGTTTGTCAACTCAGGTTGTAACAGACAGAAAAGTCTGACGGCGGCGTGAGACCCGAAGCAACCAGGGAGACGTTGAATCCGGGTACGAGGTCGTCAGATGGGATGTGGATTCGAGCGTCTGATCTGATGGAGTGGTAGTGGAGGCCAAGAGTAACCTTCAAAAAGCCCGCGGCTGGGACTGGACTGGAGTGAGTGTACTGCAATGCACTGCGGGATTGATCCTCGAATTGGCGGGACAGAACAGGACAGGATTGGGAATTGATGAACACAAGCTTGGAAAACTATGTTGCCTTCAAGTCGAAAATACGATAGGCCGGAAAAGAGTGGTCCGTTTCTCTTACGGCAAGTGCAAGTGCAAGTGTAATCCTAGAAAAACTGCAAGTAACATCGGTTGATCTCATCTAAAAAGGTTGAAACGAGGAGGCAAATGGCTACCTACCTACCTACCACCGTACTGTACCGGACCAGCTTTTCACTTGGAACACCACGCACTGGCTGGGCTGCACTGCACTGCACTGCACAGCATTCACTGGCCTGTCTGGACCTGGACCTTGCCGCGGTAATACTGTAGTCCAAGCCAACGTATCGCATCTTTTGTGGGGGGTTGTCCTTCCTATCCTCACCTATTGGACTGGCTGGATCTTGCGGCGCTCTCTCAGCTCTGAAGCCACTACCGACTGGGCCAGCAACGATGAAAAGTATGGAGATCCAGCTCCATAGTGGAACTTTCCCCTGCGCTGGTGCGGCTTGCCAGGGCTCTAGCAGGCTCTTCATGGAGAGTTGATTGATGGGCGATGGTGGCATCGGAGCCTTGGGGCAGGGCAGGGCAGGGCCGGGTTGAGTGATGTGCCATACAGAGTGAAGTGTTGCGTTGCGGCTTGTCAAGGAGGGAGGCAACGTTACAGAGAAGCTGGAGCTGGATGGAGGCTGGCAGGCTGGACTGGTAATCTTACATCAACAGGCGAGGTTCCTCAGACACGCTAAATTGACTCGCCCCGCCCTCACTACCGAGGACTGTGTCTTGACTACCTCCTTGGGGCAGAATATGTGGCAGTTCAGAAGTGCAATTATGGCCAAGAGAGCCTGAACTTGGGGCATTCCAGATCATTAACCACATCTTGGCCACGATAAGGGTTCGCTTGCTTATCGGTGGCCGGATGTCCGACTCAGATTTCCGACGTTCGCCTTCGCCAGACCACAACAAACCCCATCTCACCAACACCACCATCCATCTTCTGGGCCAGTCTGAGTACCAGAACTGAGGAGGTTCCCATTATGACATGTCAATTGGCCGCTGACCTACGGTGATCATGGTGTATCGCCGCAGTGTCCCGGTGTCAGGTGGAATTTCCCCCACAAGGCTGTCTGAATCTCCGAGTCTTCCATGAGGCGTGGGTGGTAAAGATGAGAAAGATGGGATGCTTGGTGACGTTTCATGCCCTCTATCCAATAGATGGAGTCGAGTGTGCCGGCAATCTTTTTGTTGCTGTCATAGAAGGTTTGGCCTGAATCAAGCAAGATCTAATTTCTCATTGTTCATATTCCTCATGTCTGCCATATCTTGACACTTCATTCATCACTAACTGCAAAACACCTTTCAAACTTCACCATAAACAACTAAAGCTCTGAACAATCCCTTATATCAAACACCATGAGACTTATCATTCGAGAAGACCCGACCTCTGCGTCATCATACATTGCCCACTACATCATTGGTAAGTCTCCATACCCCGCGATATCATTCCAAATCTAACCAAATCTCTAGACAGGATAAAGGCATTTAGCCCAACACCTTCTCATCCTTTTGTCCTCGGTCTCCCAACTGGATCCAGTCCTGTCGAAATTTACAAGATCCTCGTCCGAGAATACAAGGCCGGCAACATCTCCTTCGAAAATGTCGTTACATTCAACATGGTACGGGGCATCGCCTTCCCGCTTCGAGCTCTGCCAAAGTCCATCTGCTGACTGCATTTGCCGTAGGATGAGTACATTGGTATTCCACGCGAGCACCCCGAGTCCTACCATACGTTCATGTACAAGCACTTTTTTTCACATGTCAACGTCCACCCGCGCAACATTCACATCCTCAACGGCAACGCTCCAGACCTAGAGGCCGAATGTGTAGCATATGAAGCTGCTATCAAGTCGCATGGTGGCATTGACCTCTTCCTCGGCGGTATTGGACCGGATGGACATATTGCGTTCAACGAGCCTGGATCATCACTAGCGTCGAGGACTCGAGTCAAGACATTGGCATATGACACGATCATTGCGAACTCTCGATTTTTCGACAATGATCTGGAGAAGGTGCCGAAGATGGCTCTTACCGTCGGTGTACAGACCGTGCTAGAGGCAAGAGAGGTTGTGATCATCATCACTGGTGCACACAAGGCGCTGGCGCTACAGAAGTGTATCGAGGGAGGTGTGAACCACATGTGGACACTCTCCTCTTTACAACTGCACCCACACCCCATGATCGTGGTCGACGAAGACGCCACATTAGAGCTACAAGTCAAGACCGTCAAGGTTCGTCATCTCTCCCACTTTCCTAGCTACTAAACCAGCGACTAACAATCCACAGTATTTCAAATCCATCGAAAAAGTCGCCGCCTCCCAAGGATTCGAGCAGATCCTCCCCTCCGCAGTACGCACCGGCCCTCGCATCAACGGCCACAAGCAAGTGGAACCAATCCCAGAACTGAAGGAAGAGCCTAGCATCCTCGCTCCCAAGCCAACAACAAGCACTCTCCTCTCAGCACCCGCCACCGAATACCCCATTCGAAGCGTCAGCCCGGATCTGATTCCAGACCGTATGGCTGCGAGGATTGCTGCGTATTAAGCAAAGACTGAAACTGCACGGAAGGGGGATAGGAAGCATAAAATTGAGGGCATCCGGAGTTTTTTCCTTATTGATTGTTGATTTGGCGCATGATTTTCTTTTTTTAGAAAAACATTGTTCGGGTGTTGGGTTTTTGCTCGTGAGTCAGTCAGGTCGACTTACGGGTTACCATTCGTTGTTGTTTAGCAAACAAGCAAGCAAATTGTATAAAAAGATCAAATATGAAATGGTTAGATTGGATTGAATTACAACGTCATCATTTCCTCTCATCTCAGATATATATCAGCCAAGTGGCCTGTATGCTTTGTACACTTAGAAGACGGCGACAAGTCGCGATAGCACTTGTTTAAGCATGCTTCTGTTTGCGTTCCTTTATTCACTTGATCGTATCCTCTACATGTCAATCATTTGGTATCAAGTATCAATTTTGACGAAGTCTTGGCATCACTTCGGTCAAGGGGAAGATGCACTTAGACGTGAGTGTGATCTTGATCTCAGCCTATACCCAGGTACTGAGGTTTCAACCTGCTTCTATCACCAGTATCTGCGCGGACAATGTGTTCAGATTATGTTATAAATCCTATCGAGAAGTGGGTCATGTTATTTCTTCGTTCATACGCCTTTCGCTTTTTGTTGTTCTTTTCGCTACAAGCTACCGCCGTTACAGTAACAGAACGAAAGGTCACAACACAAATTTTGATCATAGCATTTTGCGAGGCAAAAATTTACTGGTATCGTATACTGCATAGTGCAATATAGCTAAGTCCATCGAGGGGAAGCGCCCAGGCAATGCTAAAGACCTATCTTCGCGTCCACATGGACTTCAGGAAGTTCGGGCCTCCCAAGTGAAGGAGAACTTGAAGCTACCGCGTCCTTCGTCTATGTACTGCAATCCATCACGTACTCGTACTCCAAAACCTCTTCTAAATCCTCTCTTTCTGGCCCCTTTCGTGTCAGTCCTCATCTTCAAACTCCTCACACCCTCCACCTTTCTTACAGGCCACTATCGTATCTCCCACTACATCCCCACCCTCCTTCCCACCAACTTCAACCTCCCCCCAAAGCCTCTCCCAAACCAGCCCTCCACCACCCGTAAACCTCAAAAACGCCTCTCACCCCTCCCTCCCCAAGTTCATCAAATCCTCTCCATTCCCTGTAAACCGCAATACATTAGCCACCGTATCACATTTCCTCTTCCCTTTTTTCCTATTACGCTCCCCGGCCCAACATACCCCACCACCCTCCCCACAAACAACGCCATCTAAACCCTACACTCCCAGCTCTTCCAACTACATCTCGGCACTGAGTCCGCGGTAATGCGTGACCAGGTCTCCATGCGGGTATCAAAATGAGAGGAGGTCTCGGGGTACCAGCACCAGCCGATGCGGTCGTTGAGGTCTTTGGGGGGCGAGGAGGCGTTAGGTGTGTTCGGACGGTGTTTCCCGGTTGTGGGGAGGCAGGTGGAGGTGGAGGGTGGTCGGGGTGTGAAGGGCTGGATTGTCTTGGTTTGGTGACATTGTGAATGGAAAGTCGGTTTCTGTAGGTTGTGATATTCTGTTCCGCGTTATAGGTTGTTTGGTTTGGTTTGAGTGGAAATAAATGTGTAGAGTTTTTGTTCTTCCTTTCTCTTTACTCTTTTTATTCTTTTTTCATTTATGGTTTTACGGTGGGTGGGTTACGTTTAGCTCGAGTAGTCAGAATTCTTTACCATGTATTAAGTTGGTCAGGTACGGTGTGCTTAGTTTCGGTACCAGACTTCCTTTCTTTTCCAACATGACAAAATATACCATAGTGAAATTTTGGTGGAGCAAAGATTGGTAGGTCTAGCGTCAAGTACAGTACTCTGTACTTAAAAGCACGAGCTAGTAGAAAGCTAGTGGATATAGAAATTCCACGGAATATTCTTATTATTCCAGATATTCCAAGAGATGAATGTACGGAAGCGGGGGTACGGAGGAAAAGAAGAAAGAAGATAGTAGACCAACACAGACACGCAAACATGGGAAACCAAACCTATAGCCTAGCGACAACAACACCAGAGACTCCCGACACCCTCCGTCAAAAATTATGGTCGTCAAAAGAGCCGCGCGTGGCATACGACATCAAGCAATTACCCCAAGAAAGCGACGAGAACTACAAGACACGCTGCGCACTCGTTCAGGAAATAAGCAAGACGTTCTGGATCCCGTACGAGACGAACGAGGCATTCGACAAGCGCATGGAAGCCATGGCTGCCATCACGGCCGAGTCGATCCCCAAGGCTGCTTGGTCGACGAGTGAGTGTGGGATGTGGATGGTGCGGTTCATAAGAGATAGGCTGCAGAGGTACGATGTGCTTATGGTGCGGTATGCGAGTAGGTTTCGGTGTACGGGGGAGTATTTGTTGGTTATGGAGTTGGAGGATTGGGATATGGTGTTTGAGGGGGAGAGGGGATATGAGTCTCTTTGGGCGAGGATCCAGGATGTTAAGAGGAGGGGGTTGCAATTGAGTGATATGTCGGAGGATGGGCGTGGTTATGAGATTGTTGAGCGTTGTGAGAGTGGTGGGATGGAGAAGAGGAGTGCTGCTTCTGTTATCATTCCTCTTTAGAGCGGAGCGGAGAACATAAAGATATTGATAGAATATAGTATTGTGCTTTGCTGAGACTATGTCATAAAACATGCAAAGGAAGCAGACGACTTTCTCAACTGGCCAAGATGGATATGGCACTAAGAGTCCGAACTCGCATAGAAAGTATATAGTACCGAAATGGGTGCTCTTTTCGAACCGGATCTTGAAATGCATTTTGAAGTAGCAGCATGATATAGAGGTACTTCTCGTGGAAATGTGACCTTCTGTGTAAGACTTGAGAACTTGAAGCTTTGTGGACCTTGTGCCGTAGAAAGGAATGATTTCAAACATATTACTCGGCGAGTTCGGTACTACACTAGTAGCACTAATGACCTATGGGATCAAGACCACAATCATCGAAATTGACCCAGTCGTCCATGATTTCGCAACAAAATATTTCAATCTTCCTAAGAACTGTAACAAAGTCATCGCCGACGCCGTATTCTACGCTGCGGAAGTAGCTCACTCAAATGAGAAGTACGATTACGTCGTGCACGATGTTTTTACTAGTGGTGCCGAGCCGGTAAATCTCTTCACGTATAAGTTCTTGCAGAATTTAAACTTAATATCGAAACCCGGTGGGGTGATTGCGACTGTAAGTCCCGAAACCTTAGCCCTACAAGTCATATACACATGCTAACTTAACCAGAACTACGCGGGTGACCTCCTCCCTTCCGCACGCATTATTATCCAAACCATCCTTACCGTCTTCCCCACCTACCGCATCTACCGCGAATCCGCCCAGCCTATCCCTAAACAAATCGCCTCCGACGGCCGCGATTTCATTAATATAGCTATCTTCTACACGAACGCCGCCTCAGCCGTGAACTTCCGCGCGCCGATCAAGAAGAACTTCTTAGGTAGTAAAGCCAAACAGGCGTATTTGTTACCGCAGCAAAAGGTGGATTACAGTACTTTTGAGGTGCAGGAGGGCATTGGGGGACCCTTGAGGCGGAATGATACGGAGAGGTTTAGGGGGTGGCAGGAGAAGAGCACGGGAGGGCACTGCGCTGTTATGAGAACGGTTATTTCGGAGAGTATTTGGGAGAATTGGTGAGTGTGTGTGTAAAAGGGTTAGCATAGGGAGGGATAAGTAGAACGGATGAGGATAGATAGGAGGTAAATGTTAGTTTTGTACGTTAATAGAGAAATTGCCGAGACAAGGGATAATGTATGTATGATATTTATTAAGAGAAGCTAAGTAATTCTTTTATTTAAGTGTTGCGGTTGTGTATTTTGTTAGGACTGGTCTTTTGCTTTATTTCTGTCCTTAGCCTGCTTGCGGGACTTTATGAGTTCATAGGCTAGTCTCCAACAGATCAGTCGCGGAATCTATGGAGATCAAAGAATGCTAGAGAAGATTAATCCATTGAGGATTAATAAACCACGTACTCGGTACAGAAAAATAATATTGAAGAAGGCTATATCGAACTTGATCCTCACGAGCTATACAAACGATAATAAGTAGTAATTTAAATCAAGAAACATTTCGGCATTGAAACGAGAGTTGTTTGGCTTTAGAGCCTGGAAATGCTTGCTCGCTAACCTCGTAATAACAGCCCTAAACGAAGTCAGTCAGTTCATATGAGTAACGATTTTAGGACGGAGAGGGGAATCTGATGCGACTATGGACTAATAAAAAAGCTTTAACAGTCGAAATATTCCCCACTCCAAGGTATTCCCATTTTCTCGTGTAAGATTTAAAATCCAAAGATAATCATATCAATGATAAGTGGTTGAAATGTGATCTAATTTGAAAGCCTCACGAGGGAGGCGAGACCCAGTCCAAACCCGCCCCAAAGCTTAAAATTAGCGAGCCAATCACAAGGAGTCGAATTCAAATCATCGCCCCATCTCCGCAAGGCTGAGGGACTACATAAGACAAGGCCATGCCATCCTCGAAATATTTCTCAAACCAAATCTCATTCCCACAACACCCAAAGAAAAAGACCAAGTGCTCAAAAACTTGCAATCTCTTCAAACTTTCAATTCACCACAACAATCAATTTACTCCCATCATCCAAAATGCCTACTCCAAGTACCTGCTGTGGAAAGAGCGGCCAAGGCTGCGTCTGGTAAGACCCCTCGTCCTTTCTCTCTCACGAGAATCAGATTTCTAATAGAATTTGCAGTGCATCCCAAGCCAAGTGCTCATGCGGCGAGAAGTCTGCTCTCCAATGTAGCTGTGAAAAAGCCAGTTCCGAGAACGAAGTTACAGGACCCCGCTGCTCGTGCCGTAAGTTCAAATCCTCCTGATAACACCAATATACAATTCTAACACAAGACTTAGGCGCTCGTCCTGCTGGATCTTGCACATGCGATCGCGCTTCGACTGAGAATACTACTCCAAGTGGTTCCCTCTGCTCCTGTGGTTCTAGACCTGCTGGTGAGTGACGACAAGTCCTAGGCAGACATCATGATTATAACTCAATACTGACACTTTCGCAGATGCCTGTACCTGCGAGAAGGCTTCAGACGGCGGTCTCCTTCCCACCGAGACAGACTTCACAACTTCCCACTAGATATATCACCGACTCAGCCCTGGGTAAATATTCAATGTCATCATTTCTCTTGAACGTGGGATAATGGGTACACACACGGCTAAGGATTTCTGGGCGGCGTTAGGGGGGATTTTTACGGTGTTTTTCACTCCACCGTGTATATCTCTGGAGTCGCTGCGGCATGACAATTGGAGGGTACATTTTACGGTCAGGAATGTCTCGTTCGGCTTTTTCTGGGCCACGGCGTTCTTTATTGCTACGGATAATGGAGTTTGGTCGAGGTTATGGGAATATTTACTTGTCGACGTACACACTTTCTGCGATTGTGCACCCTGGACTTGTGATCGGATATGGTGGATTATCGCGGCTGTTGTTGCTATTGTTGTCTCTGGCTGGGGTCTCAACTACATATACGCAAAGCGGTTGAATAACCTCGAACGCATCCGCAAGATCGTAGCCTGCACAACATCCTACCTCCAATCAGCATACCAAATCAAAACAATCGCACAACTTGTTGACATCATCCCGGTATTCATAAAACAGCTCAGCATGAACTATTTCCTTTACCGGACGAGGGACGATGATGGAGAAATCATGATTATCGGCACGCCAGAAGAGAAACCCGAGAGCAACAAGAGACCCAAACTTAAATTCGGCGTGCCGAGATCTATCAGGATCAAGCAGAAGCAGGCTATTGAGTCTGCGCAGGCGGTAGTCGCTAATAAGTCGAATGGCTCTATTAGAAAGGCTTCTGGATCGATGAAGGAGAGATAGGGTATCAGTAGTGGGTGGGTGGTATTGTGTTGGTTGTGTATTTTGTACTCCTCTTGAATTAAAGGAATTGTGGATGGTTTGTTTAGTGTACTATAAGATATGGAGTTCTTCCTGTGTTTCATCCCAGCCTTTGTCGATACGAACCAGGATGAATGCAAATTAACTCCTTCCAACCAAAATGAAGCCAATAGTTATAACTCCATCCCACCTAGCTACCAGATGGGGCAAGGTTTAAACGCCATTCAAAATCTCAGCAGTTACCAATCTCTCACGATAACTTCCCGAAGAAATCTACCTCCAGTTTATCTCTACCTCAAAGCAGCCCAAAGCCCCAAAGCCCCACTCCCAGCCAACATCACCCCCCTCCCCAAATTCAACACCCCCCACCAATCAACAAGTTGATGCGCACTCATCTCCTCATCCCTCTGCGCATCCAACTTCAAATCCAAATCCAAATCCAAATCCAAATCCTCCTCCCTCAACTCCATCACCCTCGCACTCTCCACCTTCCTCAATAACCTTTTATTAGTACCCATCAACACCGCAAACGTATACGGCACGATTCCCACCCCCAACACCCCCGCAAGAGCATACATCCAAACCCTCCCCTTCGCACTCCCACTGCCACTCAAAATCCCACCAAACACCCTCGGTTTAACATGTGCTTTCCACGCCAAATAGAAGAACGCCATACTCGACAGGAAGGAGATCGGCGGGCCGGTCTTCTTGCCTACGGCGTACATATGGCTCCATTGTTGGAGGAGGAGGGTTGGTGGGGATTCGAGGAGGCGCGGAACGGTGGTTAGGCTTGTGGAGAGGGTGGAGCCGGCGAGGATGAGGGAGGTTGTTATTCCTAGGGTTTGGGCGAGGCGGATTGGGAGGGGGAGGGGAATGGAGGTTTCTGCGGGCATGGTGTGCTGGGTGGTTGTGTATATGTTGCGTGTGTATGTATGTGTTGGTGTGAGGTTGTTGAAGGTCGGAGCTGTCCTGAAGCTCAAATTACCCCACATCACCCCGCGTTTTGAAGTGAACAGGGGCATCACGTGTCAAAGACTTTGTTTACTTTCTAGGATCAGGTTTTAGAGCTCAAGAAGCTGGCAATTCGAGGGTAGTCGAGTAGGAAGCTCCAGAGAAGTTTAACTGCGCAAGTTGGCAATATAATAGAAGCTTGTTGTCCAAGCTTGCAGTGAAGAAATTAGTCAACAAGACGAGAGACTTTCTCTTTTCAAAAGATATCAGACCGACGAAAATTCCCAACAGAAAAAATGGCGATTGTTACTGTCTGTCTCTCTGAATAATAGAGAAAGCTGACAAGCGCCAGCGCTTTACCCCCAATGTCACTCATCACCCAAAATCTCATAGCCATGGTACCCATCCCCGCCATATGCCTTCTCTCCAGCCATAGTCCACCCTTCCTTCTTCTTCAGCCAATCACCACCCAGAAACTGCCTAATACATGTATCTGAAGGTTTCTTCTGCGGGCTCTCCAGTGGAACTAGCTTGTAGAAATTCTCATCCATCCTCGTCGGTTCACAACTACATTTGCCTTCTCGGTGAGGAGGGCAATGATGATTGATATCATGCTGATATCCAATATCTCTGAAAAACCACACCTCACTCTTCGGTAAGAACATTGCAACACTGAGGGTATGGACTGGGGCATCGCCGAAACGCTCGTAGTAGAAACCACCTGCTTTGTCGAGCCAATTGAAATATGCTTCGTTCGCTTCACCTCGCCAGAAATTCAAGGAACCGATTTCGAAATTGGAGAAGAACTGGCAATTGTTGTATTCGCCACCATTTTCGGGGTCAAGAAGCCAGGCAAGGTCAGCATTAGGGTGGATGAGATCAGCATGCGCAGATGCGAAAGCTCGAGTGCGTGACCAAAGTGAAGGAAAGGAGCGGGCATCGTCGAGGATGTTCATGTTGAAGCCGTATTTGAGGTTGTTGTCACGCATGAAGCGGAAGACATCGTAGTCTATATCGCAAAAATAGTGAACCTACAATTTTCAGCGTTTTTAGAGTGGTTGAACATGATGTGACTTACATCTGGCTCAACTCTCCAGTACCAATCGTAGTTCTTCAGAAAGGGGTGCTTATAGAAAAAACCGCTGTTCCACCGACACATATGGTGGTAGCTAACCATCCATCCTTTACCGACACCAATAGTTCCGAGGTATTCGAGACTATTCATGAATCTGCTCTCGTCGATCCAACTTGGAAGAGACCAGTGTTCTTTCGGGACGACTTCGTAGTAGCATTTTGCCGAAGTCAAATTCCTCGTCGCTGCTTTGAACTCTTCGGTAAAAGGCTCATCGTTGAAGAATATCCACGGGTACTTCCAAACGTCAGTATGTTCATTATTTTTCTCTCAACTGTCACCCACCTGATATTTTCCGTTCCATCTGTACTCCAACTGTTGCATGCTATGCATCATTCCCCTGAGCTCCGAATTCCTCACAAGACTAATCAACGCCGCCCTGGGCCTTCTGCCAACGATTGAAAAATGCGGCAGATGCGCCTTCGATACAGCATATCTATTGTTCGAGTTTTCTTCAAGCCACCGTACGGGATCCGGTCGGTTCTTCTCGGAAGGACGGAGTGCAGGACGGATCGGTGTGTATCTCGTAAGCTCATGAATATCTGGAGTAGTAGATCGACTTTCTGGTATGAAGGCAAACAGCAGCAATGCCAACACCATACATAGAAGTATGGGATACGTTCGACGAGAGGGAAAGCTGCGGATCCACAAGTCAACTTTACCGAAGTCTGCGGGACAACATGGCTCACTGTTGACGAACAAATCCAGCTCCTGGTATCGAAAACCTCCAGCCTCCTCTAAAAGACGCCCTCCATGTCTTTGGCGGAGTCTTCCAGAATGATGTCGAGTCTGTACTGGCTGATCTGTTTGATGATGGTATGGACCGGAAAGACCAGTTACTGTTGGTTGACGCGGAGCGAATTGGTGTGTATGGAAGCGAGCGACTGCTGAAGGAACGAAATCCTCGATCAGGCATGTTTGGAGTGTTCATGGTTCTTTTGATGAGGTGTGACATTTAGGAATTCTGCCTGGCTTTGAATCATGCGATTGGCAGGTACGGAATTCATTTCTCGTTGCCGCCTAGAAAGGAAGGTACGACTCTTGTCTTCCTCGACACTTGACAAATTCTGTACTTATAAGCGACATCAGCTTCCAAGATATCCTATTACAGTTAAAACAAGGAAATAAAAGGGCACTGTAGACTTCGATATTCGTCTTAGTCACAGACATATTCAAAGGCGGGGAGAGAATTCGCCATGACGGGTAGTCGATTAGCCACCAACATGTTTCAAGGATCGTTCGCCTGCACGAATCAGCAGGATACCGGGCATGGAAAAAGTCTCCGAGTCTTACTAGATAAATTCTGTCTGGTGGCGTACGTCCTGCTGCCAGAGATTCTGATTCCAAATGCCCAATCGGGACTCATCCATCGCTGCAACACTTTAAACTCCCCAGTCCAAACAATCCCAAAGAACCCCGGTTCAGAAGTCAGCAACGCGCCTGATATTAATGTCTCAACTGTAATCGGAGAATGGGAGAAATCACACGTTGCTGGTAACACAAGGCTGACAACTTACTCTAAATAGGAAGATACCAGACGTCAGCCTTACGTTTATACGTATACGACGCTTTCGCATTTCGGTTTGAGAGGCTTCCAAACTTCACTGCTGATTCTTATGTGTCATAAAATCTTCTGGATCATTCAGTTTGGAATGTTGATGATGCATTTGCTTTGCTGCTCAAAAAGACAGCTGCTTCATTCGTTCTGAGGTCTTCACTTGCGTGAGACTCGGTGTCAGCACTCACGAGGCATTCGTAGACCTCCTCGAACTATGCAACTGGCTTGGATTGTGCCTTACATATCTCAGTACTGTGTACAGTGCTCCATTCAGTTGACGTTTTAGGGGAAATGGCATAGTTGAGCATAATGCCCCTCGGCAGCCACACGATTTCCGATGCTTTAGGGACACAAATGGCATTTCGGTTTACATTTTGAACTTTGGTTGTGTGTACTTACTTCACTTATGTTTGTTCTGTCGCAACTTTCTCTGGATTATGCCTTGAGGGGCAAATCAACGTCAGAGTTTCATTCGCAGTATACCTCGTTATCCTTCATCCAATTACTCCCCCTCCTCTCTGATGTACTGTCCAGCGATTACTCTCGTCTCCAGATTTCAGGTGAATTCTTACGTTTCTACAACATAAATGTCCTCTGTAGCAAAAAGAATGGAGAGTAAGAGTGTCTCGGTTTCCTCGAAACCAACAAGTGACAGTAACATCTGGTGACTAAATGCTAGCAATACTGGTAACGAAAGACGCACTTCCAATTCTGGCCTTACGAGCTTCGAGGGGCGCAATAGCTATCCATCAGATCCCGAATATCGCTCAGTTTTCCAAGAATCGAAAGTATATAAACACGCAACGTTTTCCACTTTCTCGAATCCATCCTCATCACTCAATTACACATTCCATCCAACTTCACACTACCTCAAACACCTCAACAGCCTTCCAAAGCCACGAAGAACCCCAACAAACCTCCAAAATGGTCGCCATTCAATCCATCCTCTCCATCCTCGCCATGACCGCAATAGCCAACGCACTTCAATCCGAGCTCGTCGCACGCGGCGAGGTCGTTTCCAACTACCGCTTCTTCAACGGCAAAGGCTGCAACTTCGCCGAGTCGCCCTCAAGGAGACTGTCACTGTTCTCCGTCCCCAGGCCGGCGACCCTCCGCTCTCACAAGACCAGAGACAGGTCGGCATCTGCTACCCCGAGGCGAACTTTGGTTCTGTCGCGATCTTGAGTGTCAGCGTGGCTGGTTGCCGATGTAAGTCACTTCCCAGGTGCATGAATTGCTGAGCAGATGACTTGAAGATACAGAGAGCTCTTGCTAATACCAAGGTTGTGATAGGGGAGCAACACACCGCCGGCTGCACAGGCAAGCCAATCGTCACCAAGAGCAGCAGTAACCCACAATGCCTCAACGTCAACGGCACAGCTCCACAGAACTTCTACAAGTTCACCTGCGGAAACTAGATGACATGGTATTCTTGACATGAACCGCATTGGGCTAGAAAAGAGACCGGCGACGGACAAAACTTTGCTTTCCCGTTATTTTTCTTCTCTATATTTGCTCTTTGGGGGCAGGGGTGAGCTTGGTGTGGTTTGATGTTGTGACAGTGTTGTGTAGCAACTTGACGGAGGAAGTTGCAGCCATTCGTTTGAAACAAAATCTGATAGGATAGATAGAAATTCAACATTTTTATATCCTAAATTTCGGTTAACACTACCATGATTCGCTGTCTAGCAAAGAGCCACTTATGACATGTAATTTAATGGTGAAGTGTATGTATATCTCGGACGCAAGGATAATTTTCGCTTAGCTTGTGTACTTGCCTCATCCTCGAGTATAATTTTATGAAAAGTGCAGAAATGCATGGCCGTGCTGTCACCTAGGTGGCACCTACTCAGG
The DNA here is from genome assembly GCA_020726505.1 of Leptodontidium sp. MPI-SDFR-AT-0119. NCBI lineage: Eukaryota > Fungi > Ascomycota > Leotiomycetes > Helotiales > Leptodontidiaceae > Leptodontidium > Leptodontidium sp. MPI-SDFR-AT-0119. The sequence continues at coordinate 753,073 of JAHLEZ010000017.1, forward strand.
CGTCGCAACTTGAGAGTAGACCAGAGTCACGAGACCACCAAGTAGGCAAGAACATGCCCTTCCCCAAACTGATATACTAGAAACATATAGCACAACCCACCGTCACAATCACTCCGGTGCAGCATGAAGCTTACTGAACAAAGCAACTTCAAATCATCCATGCATTCGCAAAGGTCTCGCAACTCGATTTTGATTACAAGAACATAGGCCTACACAACACAAGACACGCTCCCTCCCTCTTTGCCCCCAGAGCAAACCCCAACGCCACCTGTCCCGACCCTTGCCCCCCAACTCGACAGCATATGTATCATCCTTCCCTTTCACAAAAACACAATGTTATTGTACCCTACCTAGCTAGCCTAGCCTGAACGCCATCGCAAATTTGTTCAATCGACATTGCAAACCAAGTAAACCAACCAAAGTCGAAGCAAGCTAGCAAGCAAGCAGATTTTTGGATGCAGATCTGAAACAACCAGATGAACCCAGCCTGTCTGTATCCCATTTTTATGCCCCGTTTTCCTCATCATCGTCCATCCCGAGGACTCTTGCGTATTGCACAGTCAGCCGCTGCAAGTCGCGGAATTTACCTGTGCTGTGTTAGTATTGCCCTCCTTGGAATTTACGTGTGGGATGTTGACTTACCTAATATTAATACAACTTCCTTTAGAAGTTCCTTTCTATCCCACCCACACAGCGTTCCACCCCCAATGTCCGAATCATCATCTTCCTGTAGAATACCACCCATGATACTACGAAGTAGCTCTTCGACTTTGGCCTTGAGCCCTTCGGCACCAAGTCGTTTGGCATACATGAACAGGTAGATTCGGAACTCCTCTTTGGCGTCTAGTTGCATAGCAGCCGCGACGCGGTTCTCAAGATGTGCGATACTGACACCTGACTCGAATCCTTCGAATCCTTCTTTAGAAAGAAGAGTCTTGACGAGTCGCTGGAGGGTATATGCTCTGCCTTTAAGAAGGACTTCGTTTGTGGTATGTCGCTCGAGATGAGGAATGATGCCAGCAGAGACGTTGGAAGCGTCAACCTCGCCATCCCGCTTGGTATCTGGTCCAACCCCTGTTGATTGCAGACTGCTGATGGAAGAATCATTCGAGTTCCAGTATTGACTGCCAACAGCCCACCAAGCCTCAGAAAGCCGTTGCCAGACGTACATTTTCGGTGAGTAGAGATATCCGTCACCATTGCTGAGCGTGACAATAATGTGGCCCGTCGAGTTGAGATGTGCCGATGTTACTCCCGGCGCACTCGTGGTGTGAACGCCGAGGGAGTGCATTGCAATCTCGAGTATGGGAGCAAGAGATACTGGTGGATGAGGTGAAGAGAGACCTTTGAGATTCCACACATAACACATTCCTACCGCAGTAATACATAGAAGCCACCAGCCTCGGCATTCCAAAATTACGGGCTGTGCTTCTAGCACCAGAGCGTTGATGAGTCTTCTTCCTGCAGGGCTCCAACTGTAGATACTTCCATCTTCGCAAGCTGCTGCCCAGAAGTTTTTGTTTCCAGTGACAAGGATGACTGCTCTGGGGAGGTAATCATGCCACATGGTAGCGCCTCTCTTTGAGGCACTAATTCGAGACGGATCTTTGACCTGTCCGACTACTGTTGGTGGGTTTTGAGCTTCCAAAATGATGTCGTCTGTCGCCTTCGCGGATTCCTCGACTCCATTCGTGCCATTTGTGCCAGAAGGCTTTGAGGGAGGAAGTGTACCGCGATCCAGGGATCTCAAGATGTGAGTCCTAACCTTTGGCACAGCTAGTCGCACTTGACTGATGGACAGGGCTGGGTTAATGACAGCTGGTCGGAGGAATTCAGGAGTAGGCACCAAGCCAGTCACTGGTGGAGCTGCCGTTGCTGGCTCTACACCATTAATGCCGTTCACCATGATCGATACTGGTCCTGATCCGAGGGTTGGCCGCTTGTTTGGCTGCTCCTCTTCCTCTTCGCCATCAATGACTATTGCCTTTCTCTTATTACCCAGAAGCATCGCTGCTAGTCCGCCTCTTGGAAGACCATCGTAAGGCTTTGAAAGATCTAATATCGATTGTGGCGCATCGTTCTGTGCATTCTTTGAATTGGCGGCCATAAGCTGGGATTGAGGAAGAGATGAAAGACCAGTCCCCGATGAGGAAACGAGCAGCGGTGCCACTCGCTTCTTGCCATCTTTTGTGATGGTAACTCGACTCTTCATGGCCTCTAATTTGGCAGCGTTCGGGTCAACTGCGGGAGCTGGTGCCGGAGAATCTTGCGCTGGCCGACCATTGGTGATCACAGGGACTGTTGAAGTAACACCGACCATAGGTGTAGATGTCCCAGTTCCAGTTCCATTTCCGTTGAGTACTGGAACAGGGTTGGAGCCCACATCGCCCATCAGAGCTCCCATTCTGCCCTCGGTTCTCTGTAGCTCTCCTGCTTTGCTCATTTCCTCGAGGCGAAGACCAGCAACATCTTCCACGACTCCCACACCTCGGCGGCCAACACCAAATTTTTGCAGCGCCTTTTCGTTTTCTGACCATGGTGCAATGAAACCCAACTCCCCTCTTTCAAACTCAAGTGCAATTATGCTCCCATCCAAGCTTGTTGCAAAGATAGTAAGTCCATCAGGCGACCATGCAAGATCCGATATGGACTTTCCTGCCAAGTCCTGTAGCACAACCAACGGCCTCGAGGAACTGGTATTCCAAATACTCAGCGTCTTGTCTTGACCAGCACATGCAATAACCGTAACGAGAGCTTGGGTGCTGTAACCGCTGTTGTCTGTAGTTTCTGCACTGATCTCTTGCTTACTGAACAATCTCGGGGAGAAAGTACAGACTTCCGTAGGGCCTTCGTGCCCAATAAGATTGATATCACTATCCCATCCTCCCCGATTGATAATTGCAACTGAGCTCACAGGCCCGTTGACCGCATTCGCTGCAGCAATGTGGTTTCCGTCTGGCGACCACGAGCATCTTCGGAAATACGTCGTGAGGGGCGAGGAAGTGAAGGGGCTGACAATCGTGTGTTCGAGGACAAAGTTGTTTATGGAGTCGTAGGATGTAGCGTTTGGTAGAGGGGATGTGAAGCGAAAGAGCTTGATCGTTCTGTCGTCGCTGGCCGTAGCAAAGTACTTGTTCGCAGGATCAAAGGTTATGCCCTTGACATGACTTTGGTGCACCGAGAGTGTCTTCAGCTTCTCAAACGTATGCCCAGACCAAACCACAATCTTCGAATCCAAGCCAACGGATACCAGTATCGAAGAGTCGTAAGCCCAGCCAAGATCCTGTACATCGTTGTCATGTCCGATCAGCCGCTTCATAATCTTCCAATTCTCCACGGGAGGAGGTTCGGTAGTTCCTAAACACCCATATTAGCATCTCCACAGATTATAGGAGCCGTAGGGGAGCGCGAACCAAAGTTGGCCTGATGCGAGGGGGGATTCGCATCGAGCGTGTAGATGCAAATGATCTTATCGTCCGCTCCAGATGCCAACCATCGCCCATTCGGAGAGAATCTAACTGTATGTATCGTCCCGGAATGGTAGCTCATATGGCATAATTGCTTCGGCTGGCCATAGTTCGGGTTCCCAGCCTGGAGGATAGCTTCGGTCGACCAAATGCGAACATGGCCATCTATAGACGCAGACTCAGCATCGTTCCCAGATTCTTCACATCCATTATTCCCTTACCTCCTGCAGCTGTAGCCAGCCTGGACCCATCGGGCGAAACATGACAACTATAGACCTCGAAGTCCTTCTGCTCTCCTAAAAGTTGAGGCGCAAGTTAGCTCGACATGCGCTGTGCTGTGTTTCGAGACCAGGGAGCTCTGCGTGCATGTACGTACCACCATGTAACAACCAGGAAGGCTTTATTACTTTCATTGTTGTCACCAGAGGGGGGGTCGATTCGCATTGTTGAGTTGATGGACAGCTCTGGTATGGAATGGAATTCGGAACGCGCAAAGGGGACCGCGACTATTTCGATGTGAGCACTTTCGCTTCTCCACGCTCGCGCCTGTTCCAAGAGCCGGGGGGAGAGCTTCAGCCTTCGGCTCTTTGGAGTGTCACGACAAGATGTGTCACGCTAGTTAGTCTGAGGTTGGCTGAGAGGACCCCAATATTGACTTCAACAATCAAAGGCAATTTGGAAATTAATGGAATTTGCACATCTGCTTGATCACTCTCTTGTATTAATTGTGACTCTTGTCTTTGTTGTAACATCCCACTATTGACTTCTCTCAGGACTGTGAATGGCAAGATGTTTATTGAACGAGCAATATAAGCTGCCAGTTTGGATTTGAATTGTAGCATTTCTACCTATGTATGTACTGTACTGTTTTCAGGACTATGGGCTTCGTATACTGATATTTATTTTGTAGTCAGATATCTTTGATTGCTCAACCCTCACCTGGTGTCTTCAATCTTGTAGATGTACTTTGTGCCACTGTTGACATCATTCTTCAGATCCGAGAGTCCCTTTTCGAGACCATTCAAACCGCCTGGAACAACCTCATATGGATGAGCTGTGGACCAACCCTCTCGGAGACCTCGCGAGAAGAGTCTGAAATACGCATAGCCAAACTCTTTTCCACCCGTCTTGATGCCAAGCTTCGCCTTGTTCTCAGATGGAGCCATGGGACACTGCCGACCATCGTGGTACTGTGCTCAATGTGAGAGGGGATGGCTGAGTAGTCCTTGCCTGGAAGCACCAGAGTGATCTTGCTGCCTTGTTTGGCGAGGATCTTGCTGATGTTTTGGAAGCTGTTGTGCTCGCTGATGGCATCGAACGCGTACTTGACTTCTCTCGCGCCCGCCTTCTTCAATGCTTCTAGAATTCCGGCAACAACGGCTTCGTCTCCTTTGCGGTAATCAACGATGGTATCGCCTTTCTCGCGCGTAATCAGCTTCTCAACAAAGTCCGAGGCCCGGCCAGCGACAGCGATAATGGGGTGAATGTTGGAGAGCTGGGCAAGTTTAATTGCATAGGCTCCCTGTAGAGGTCAGAGTGACATCAGGGCAGTGAATAGCATGTTTTACCACAGCCCCGGAGGCTCCATAGACAATCAATGGCGTGGGAGCTGAACTGGGCTTCCATGGCTCAGGAAGTCCCAAGCGCAGGTAAAGACCAACAGCAGCTGTCATAGCTGCGAGTGGAATGGCAGCACCCTGGCACCCATCAGCCATTCTTTTTCACGAAGGGTGGGAACTACAAACCTCCTCAAAGGAAGTCTTCTTTGGAAGATGGAAGGTTGTACAGTCTTCGGCGATGGCATATTCGGCAAAGCTTCCATACGGAGTCATCATCTCATGAAACGCAGCGACGCGATCACCTTTCCTGAACTCAACCACATTTTCACCAACTGCCTCAACAAGACCGGCAATGTCATCTCCAGAGTTATAAGGCTCGCCATGCTGGGGTCTCTTCCAATCCTTGGGGTTGGATTCGGAATAAACTACCTTGATGAGGACTTGATAGGCTGATGGCGTTGGAATAGGCACGTCATTGATAGTGACCTTTGGGCCCTTTGCGACGATAGCGTTCTTCATCTTGAATTGCTTGGATGTGGTGAAGGTTCTCCAGCATATGAGAATTGATGGCTGATAGGAACGATTGGTACAAGTGTATATTTGATTACAAGTTCGCGGGAGTTTGTGACGAAGTGTAAGTCGCAAGAGACTTTGAGAACATGTGGCATTCATATTAATGCCTCAATTCACCTGTAGCATGTTCTCTCCTCTTCTCTTTGGTCTGTTATTTGTATTTGTAAGTCAATGCTTTAGCACATAATGACGAAATGGCACGACGGAAGGAACGCGGGGTTAAGTCCGGCAGCTAGGTAGGTGGCCAGGAACACCCGAGGATGCGTGCCGTGCCTGTGACAAGCTTTAGAAAACAGGAGGGAGAAGGAAATGGCTAAATTGGAAAAAAGTCATCACCTTTTATTGTCTAAGATTGCTCTGTGGCTCGATTATGTGGTCTCTGCCATCTTCAAAAGGGAACCGCTCCTTTCGTACTCTGTCCCCAGCTTCCTCAAACTCACAAGAGCCCTTCCGCTTCATGTTCTGTAACATTGTTACCACCTGAGGAAGACATGTATCTTTGCTATGGCCAACGCATTTGATGATTTGTCGTGAAGCGGACTTGGGTGGTGTCTTGTCGGAAAGACCTTTGTCGCACTGCGGTCGGTTGCGAAAGACTGCCTCCTGCGGATGTGGAACGTGGCATACGTCCATATCTCAGTTTGCGGTATTCTCCATAAAGGCGATTCATTTTTGTCGAATATTTTTGGCCTTCCGCTTCTTGAAAACGACCCCAGGACCACCACTCTGTTCCTCTGCCTCTTGCTTGACCCCCTCGGTTGGAGGCAAGGACTCAAGAACTTTGGTCTCACTATCTGGCAGCTCTCTCTTGATCTCAGGTTTAGCATCGACCGATTTCGGATTTTCCGTAGCAGTAGTCGATGGCTCCTCAACCTTTGCCTCGTTGGTCTCCTGCTTCAATTCCTCCTTGACTTCGACTTTCGTAGCTAGTCCCTTGCCCTTGCGAGTTGCATTGCACAATAGAGCATCCAGATCATCGTCTCCCTCCTCTGTCGGGTGCGTTCGATATGTTGACCCCCATCTTTTCTTCTTTGCCTCATTCAACTCTACCTCGTCCTCGTCGACTACCCTCTTCCGTACCCCCAAAGCCATAGCATCTGGTTTCTTCTCCGTACCCTCAGGATCGATAACACGTTCTGAAGTGACTTGCCACTCTCCAGGCATTGCCATATCTGACCTAAACTCACTCGGTATGGTAACGCCCATCTCTGCCAACTGCGCCAGCTGCTTCTTCCTTTGCGCCTCTGTAGCCTGCTGCTTCGGTACCGATGGCGTCGGTCCCCTTCCGAACGAAGAACTCGAAGAACTTGCTGCTGAACTTGATCCGCCGCCTGATACCAAGCCCTTTAGTCGCTCTACCTCCAGCTTCGATCGCTCTTTGTCCTTCTCATCTTTCTCGTGGCCTCGGTGGAGATCGCGCAGGAAGCGCTTTAGGTTTCCTTGGTGCTTTGGAGTCGCTTCATGGTTCGTCTTCTCGAGCTTCGTGTCCCGGACGTAGGTTTTGCAGTGCTTGCACCAGTATTTGGGCTGGCGTATCCATCAGTATAACCCTTTGAGAGAGGTGGAAGGCACTTACCGTTGACTTCCAGTATTCGGACATTGTGCCGGTATCTGAATGCTTAAGCAATATCTTTGTCTCAGAGGTCACCCTGGGATGGCCGGCCTGCTTCAGTAGGTATGTCGTACTATGGTGTTGCGACCTGGTTCTCTCGTTGTAACTGCAAAGAGGCCGAGAGGCGCAAGTGAAGCCTTCCCGCCTCGCCTAAAAACCTAGCCTCGAGATCCAGCTGACAAGGCAGTGAGCTCTTGACGTCCTCCATTTCGCCCTCTTCTCCAATTTCAACATTCACAACCCGCAACGATGGCGTTAGAGGTGGTATCACGAACGACATTAAATGGGCCTCTGCTCAGCAAAACCATCACATCAGCACTCGCCACACGATCCCTCCCGATAGCAAGAGCTGCCACCCTTCCCATCCTCAGAACCCAGCAACGAAGACAGCTCCATGTCACCCCGCGATCAAGAGCTCCGAGTAGCGGATTGATGGGGATCAACAGCAATTCGAATGTCCCATCGTCCTACTTCCAAAGGCCTCGTCTGCCAGCAAACACAATCGTCAAATTCGTGCCTCAGCAAACGGCGTGGATTGTGGAGCGCATGGGAAAGTTCAACAGAATCCTCACACCAGGACTAGCTATTCTATTACCGTTTTTGGACCGGATAGCATATGTGAAGAGCTTGAAGGAGGCAGCTATTGAGATACCCAGCCAGAGTGCCATTACAGCAGACAATGTTACATTGGAGCTTGATGGAGTTTTATATACACGGGTGTTTGATGCCTACAAGGCCAGGTATGTCTATGAACTCTAAATCAAATATTAATTCAGCAGAAACTGATGATGCAAAGTTACGGTGTCGAAGATGCGGAATACGCCATCTCCCAACTGGCACAAACAACCATGCGTTCTGAAATCGGTCAGCTAACACTCGACCATGTCCTGAAGGAGCGAGCTGCCCTCAACACGAACATCACAACCGCAATCAACGAAGCCGCCCAAGACTGGGGTATTGTCTGCTTGCGTTATGAGATCCGAGACATCCACGCCCCAGACGGTGTTGTAGCAGCCATGCATCGCCAGGTCACCGCAGAACGTAGCAAACGTGCAGAGATTCTCGACTCAGAGGGCCAGAGACAAAGTGCTATCAATATCGCAGAAGGACGGAAGCAGAGCGTCATCCTCGCCTCTGAGGCCTTGAAGAGTGAGCAGATCAACATGGCAAGCGGAGAGGCAGAGGCTATTTTGTTGAAGGCAAAGGCGACCGCCGCTGGTATTGATGCCGTTGCAAAGAGTATTGCTTCGGGCAAGGAGTCTGCTCAAGGAGCTGTCAGCTTGAGTGTAGCAGAGAAGTACGTCGAGGCATTCGGCAAACTGGCTAAGGAGGGTACTGCGGTTGTCGTACCAGGGAATGTCGGAGATATCGGAAGCATGATCGCAAGCGCTATGGCTGTGTACGGAAAAGTCGGTGATGCCCAAGCCAAGACCATGGCAGCTAGAGCAATCGAGGCCCAAAAGTCCCAGCACGGAGAAGACGGGGAGACTTTCCTCTCCGAGGCCGAATCGCCCAACGAGGAGATGAAGAGGAGCATGTTAGCATCTTTCGAGAATACCAGGCAGCGAAAGTAGGATCTAAGCAATGGGAAGCAAGGGGGGAAAAATTGCGAGGAAAAACGAGTAAAGTAATGTACAACAGCAAGCGGATATCATTTGTTTTGTTAGGCGGTGCAGGCGATGGCGTCTATCAGTGAATACTGTTCGTTGTACGAGGGAGGAGAAAACAAAACACTTCTCAAATCAATACCACAAAAGCTCTTTATGTAGCGGTAAAGCACAGCATAAATGATACTCTCACATTCAAAATCAAGATGTTTCCCTGTGTCCCATTTCCAAACCACACCATGCACATGTTGTAAGTTCACATCAAGAATGATGGATCTCGATTGTCCACAATCTCACTCTCATCCCAGCTTATATTGTAGTTTGAATTCACACATAGCGAAGTACAGGTAAATAAACTTGCCTTCGCGATCTAATGTGGTATTGTCAGTACACTTAATTTGTTACAATGCTTACCATACTTCAATTCTAAGTGAAGTTGTTTTCTAGATTTTTCAGATGGATCTTACAAGCATAAGAAATGGCTGGTGTCGATATTGATCTTCAAGGGCAAGTATCGGTGAAGTTGAAGGAAGGTTTTCCGGTTACGTGAAAGGTTAAAAGGGCAGTAAAACACCACCTGAATAAAATCTCTAGATGAGAGCTAGTAAATAAGTCCAGATATTCTGACAGCATATTCACAGCTAGTGGTAGAATGATTTCACATATTTTTAAACAAGATGAAAAAAGGGCTCTCTAATCATCACACATCACCCAAACTATGAAAAGAAGCTAGAATACACCCAATCTCTAAATCAAATCAAAGCAAAAGCCCTCAACTACCACCAACACCAAACTCGCCACCCACAACATCCAGCGCCTTCCCCACCCACTCTAACACCTCCATATCCCTTGCTGCAGCCCTAACCGCCTTTGCTAACAATGGATACAGCCAAAGGAGATGCTTCTTCCCCTCACTTTCCACGCCGGGCGAATCAGGAATAGCCTCCGGCTCGCAGCTCAACTTGACCAACGCTTGTAAGATATACAACAGCTCCTTCCGCTGCGATAGCGGTTGCGGCATGTAGCCACGGAGAGGTTGATCCGCGATATACGCACGTAACGTGAGGCCTGCGCGTAGGATTAAGTACGGTGCCGCTGCTTGAGCGAGCTTCATCCTAGGAGGTGAACTATCGTGGAGAGCGACGAGGGAGAGGAGAGTGTCGATGCAGATATAGCTCATTTTCGCTCTAGGGGATGGTGTTGGGTCGATTGTTCGCCCTTTGCGAGTTTGGTAGAGGGTGGAGAGGAGTTCTTGGTTTGGCTGGGGGAGCTCGGAGGGTAGGGGTTGGTGGATGAGGGATTTGTGGAAGAGGGATTTGGTGTATGTCATGCGTGTTTTGTCGGGGATGGATGGCGAGCCGAGAGTGGGTGTTATGAGGTCTCGTAGCGTGAGGAAGGATGTTATGTCGAAGTCTTGGTCAGCTAGGATGTCGATTTTTGTGGGTATGGAGGAGCAGTCTGCGGCGGTTATGCCATTACCGATTGCGACGATTGAGGTCCAGAGGGTGCGTGCAACGTCTTCTTTGAGGGGGGCTTTGGTGAGGATTGGGAGGATAGACTTCAAGATGGCGAGAGATGAAGTTGTTGCTTGGCGCCATGGTGATATACTCTTTGTGATGATAGGGAACGAGTATTTGAGACCGATCGGTCTCGCAAGTGCTGTCAGAGCAGAAGATAAAGCCCCACTAGTGTAGATGTCATGGTCTGATGAATGAGCTATGATCAAACTTTCAGAAAGAGCCATCGAAGCCTTGGACAACGCAACGTATGTTGGTCGTTGAGCCTCGGATGCCTCTCTGGGCTCGAAGGCCAGACCGACGAACTCAGCTACTTGACCGACCAGAGCAGCCGGTACACCCTCGATATCTGTCCGGATCATCTTGAGACATTCCAGTACCTGTGTTTGCAAGGGCGTCAGGTATTCGATGTCTGCAGAATAAGTTGCTGCACTCGCTTGCTGGATCGCTTCTCTTAGCAAGATAAGCATCCTCTGGACCTTCTCATCATCGATATCACTCTGTATCAGACGGTATAGTTCTTGAAGAGCAGATGAATAAGCAAGCAAGTAGTTCTGGTTATCGAATCGCTTGTTAGTAGGATCAGATTTGACGACTGGGAGAGAAGTCGACCAAAGACTCCAGGCCAAGTCGAGAGCATGACTGTCAAAACTTGTTGCGGAGTTCTCCTCTAGATTGCCTCTTGAGAGAATCTGCCGAAGTGACTTGAAGACGGCTGTATTGATCTCCAGGACGTTGAAGTCCAGCAAGGCTTTGAAGTGACCAAGTAGTGCATCCCAGGATTTACTAAATGAAGGGTGACTTGACAGCACATCAAGATAATCTGCCAGAAGGTTCGTGATTCCCGTCAAGACAACAACTGTAGTTTCATTCCAGCCGCTCTTGTCCTTGTCCGAAACGGACGACTCTTTTTCGTGCGTGACTTGGAGCTGTGCCTCGATCGAGGAGAGGAGTTTGAAAATCACTGATTTGAGACACATTGCCCAAGCTTCTGGGCTCAATTGGTCTCCGTAAGCGTCAAAAATCCGAAGCAGAGTTTGTATTGCGCCTAATTCCAGTCAGATACCCGTACAAATCAGTCGAAGAGAAGTCAACGTACTATTCCTTAGCTCAAGTCTCTCATCAGTAGTGACGGCAGTCAACCGCAGAAGCAAGAGCATCCAGAGAGCGGCATCAGACACAGCAAGGTCATCTCCGGAAGCCATTTCAACGAGGTTCTCTTCATCGACGCCTTTGATGAGATCGGAGCTTAGAGAGAACGAGCTAGTTCTTCCGGAAATGAAGTCAGACAAGACCCAGAAGAAGGTGACGGTCTACGCAGGTCGTTAGCAATCTTCGATAGGTTTGGAGTGCTTGACTTACTGTCAGCGAGATGTTCAAATCATCGTCTTGGGTGCAGAAATTATAGAGGGTATCAACGAGTATTATGAAGCAGGAGTTTGGTAGGGAAGAGAGAAAATCAGAGCAAATGAGCTGCAGCGAATTGAACGACGACCGAATCAACCTTGCAGATTTTGTTGTCGAGCCCTTGGAACCCTTAGCAGTGCCTTCTATTGGAGCATCGTTCTTGACAAAGACGCTTCCAATGATACTGAAAGCTATGTCCCAACCGACAACGAAAGTCTCTCCACACTGTTCGAGAATACTCTTGAGACCTTCGAGGACGACTTTGTGGACATCGACATCAGTTGTATGGATTGCCACCGACATTTCGCGCTCACTCGACTCCAGCGGGAGGATCGCCTTCTTGAAGGTTTGAAGAAGGCGCAGTTGGATATCACGGCGTAGCTCTTCTGGCAGTGATAATGTCGCAGTAGCAGCTTCGAGGACTAGCCGAACGAGAATCTCAGCGGCTCTTAATCGGACAGAAGATGGAGTAGATGGAGAACAAGCAGCGAATGTCAATTCAGATGTAAGTGCTGCCCATCCACTGGTCTCAGGATCGTAATTCATCAGACGGCTAATATTAATACTAGCCACATCTCCTAACTTCGCCAGGGCAAACAGGTCCTCTTGGTTCTGCGTTGCTGGCGCAGTAATGATGCTGTGAAGCCTTCGATGTCCGTGTGATGGTCGACGAGTTTCTGGTGATGGTGGACCAGAGGTATTTGAGACTTCGGGCTGCTGTTTCTGAGGTTCTTCTCTTCCAAACAACGAGCACAGCGCTGCAACAACTTCGACAAAGGCATCATTGGGAAAATCGATCGTACTTTCGAGTAGCCTTGAAGCAGCTGTCTCTACGGCTTTGATCTCGGTCCCAAAGTTGACCAACAATCCCGATCCATCAGCCGAAGATTGGCTTTCAGGCTTTTGGCTCGAAGTAGGAGTTCTTGCTGATTTTGTACTGGAGAACAAGACCAAGTCGGCTTGCTGGAGTGTTCCGAGAATAATCGCCCATGCCGAGTCGAGAGTCGGACCAAGAGCAATGCCTAGATTCAAAAGGGCTCGTAGGCACAATAGATTTCTGGTATTTAGTGAGGTCGGGCTAGCGTCGATAGATGGTTGTCTACTACGATCAGACGTATGGCTGACTAAACTATCGACACTTAGCAGGCCCTTGGCATTGCTGAATATACTCTGCTTCTCTGCACTTGGTGTAGGCGGTGCAGCAGCAGTTGGCGTATTGGCTGCCAATAGATTTGAAGGTACTGCAGCCTTTCCTAGTGTTGTCAAGAACGCATCTCGGGGTGTAGCGAGACGGAGAAGTCCAGCAACGTGAGTAAACTTCTGAAACGACCTCACCAGGCCATGGTAATACTCCGAGTCTAGGGCAGCATATAAGAAGGTGGAGCATGTAGCTAGTATTGCCGGCCAGCAATTATCCACGATCCCAGCACAGAGCTTGACTTCTTCGTATAGCGGGTGGTCTTCGAGAGTCAATGGATTCACTGGAATGGGGTTTTTCTTTATCGATGTTCGCCTTTCCAACTTCCCTCTTGGGTCCGGGCTTCCTGGGACAGAATCCGACGATTCGAATTCTGATTGCCGTGTCTTCTTACGAGGTCTGTCCGGGACTGTCAAAGGAAGGATGAACTTGGCTAATCCTTCCGAGAAGCCGCTGATACAGGCTAGAGTCAGGCTGTATATATAAGACTCTGGAATGGCAGGTGGCTCGGTTTTGTCTAACTGATCAATGCAAGGTACCCTCATCGTACTCCATTGAGTGCTGACACCAACAGACGGTTCGTTTGAGCCAACAGAGCTGCTGATGATCCCGGAAACACCACTGGCTTCAAGCATTGCTTGATCTGATCCAGAACTGCTACTTTGGTTCATGACCGGAATCGTAGATTGAGGACCTAGTCCGATGACCGATGGCTTCTCCGTACTCAGTCTAACAAAAGCAGCTACCAGATCTCGTAGAATATCTTTTCTGCCGTCTTGGGCATCATACATAGCGAAAATTCGTCTGACAAGGGCTGCATCGGCAAAAATACCTCTCAAGGCTTCCATGCACAGAGAGCGCTTCCATAATGCTGTATCGTGGTCCAACATATGCGTCAGGAGACCAAGCGACATCTCTCCCTCCGAAGTCAAGATACTCAGATGGTTCCTGAGAAGCGTGTACAGAATGCGGACAATCCTGACAGTGACTGCAAAGTTAAGCTTCTCCGACAGAGCACTAATGATGAATGGCATGACCCTAACTCGAAGGATGTTGGCCTGCTCTGGATGATTTAGGAAGACCATGGCATGGTTGGTCAGGACCGATTCGATCAGCTCTAGACCAAAGGTCTGCGGTAGTCCAGCAGACTTCAGGAACTGAGGTTTTTGTGATTCGGTCAAAAGACACAGATCGTTGAAGACCCTGTAGGCGTCCAATGCCGCAGCACGAAGTCGAACGGTCCCATCTTCAATAGGTGCTTCCCCAACAGTTGGTACCTCAAGGGCAATTTCTATCCAGTCAATAAGAGTCTCCAAAACTGTAAAAATAAACTTACTATCCTCTGCTACTACTTTGTCAAACACACTAACAACTAACTGCTGCAGTGTTGCCGCCGCTGTATTATTCACAATCGCATTCTTACTAGCCTGCAAAATTGTGCAAATGTTCAGACTAGCGGCAATCAATTCCCCCTTCAGATCATCCGCATAATTCTGCAGCAGTGAAGGCAACGCCTGTAGGATCTTGAGCTGGACATCTAGCCCGGCCGATGTGGCTTCTCTGAATGCCTCGAGCACTTCTCTCAGACGTGACCTGGGTAATGCTCGTGATACTACGAGTCTCTGAAGGCATACTATGGCTATGCCTGTGAATTTCACATTCTTGGTTCCGCAAGCTATGAGGAAGGGGGTTACGAAGTTTGGCCGTTGGCTGAGATCTATTTGAATTAATCATCCGCCCATCACAGCTCGTGAGATTCACATACCAGCAGCTATCTGGGCCTCAGATGTCGAACGCAGTCCTTTGAGTTCGTCGAGCGACTTCTCCGCTGCCTGATATATCTCTTAGCCAGAGCTCACGACCTTGAAAGCAACACGTAAGCTCACATTTCTCAGATCCGTATGTTTTCTCTTGCTCTCCTGGATCAGATTCCCCAGCTCCGAGGCCAGTATCTGCGCCGTCATTATTACCGATTCAGCTTTGAAGAGGATGTCGCCATGATATGTGGAATGTCACGAGGGATGTGGTTGTTGATTTCGAGGCGGGACTGGTGGCCTTTGAGATGATGGATGGCTAGCCGAGTGAGTGGCTAGAAGCTGGAACCCGACAGGCAACGAAGAGGTTATGAATTTTCAAGACCAAGTACAGGCTAATTGAGATTCACAGTACACGTTCGTAATTCTCATTTCCGATTTCAATAATCAAGTGAAGCTTCATTCTGACTTATTCTAGGTATGTATTGAATGGAAGTTGAGAGACATCGGCATAAAGCAACCTCGATCCCCGACTGTCGGAGTAGCCGAGGTTTACCCAGCAACCTTGAGTTTGGGCAACCACACCCCGCCAACAACCTGCATCTTGTTTCACGTTCAGCCTCCCTTCGACTCTCCGTCGACATTCACTACTTCTATGCACTGGAGTGTGCTCCCATAAAAGGCCAGCATCCCTCGTCAGAATCAAGAGTTCTTTCCAACAAATCCACAACTCGGAGAAGCTGTGAACATGGCAGCCAAAGTCCCTCGCAACTTCAGACTCCTGGAGGAATTAGAGAAGGGCGAGAAGGGCCTTGGAGCTGGTAAGTTTCTCAGACTCATGATGTAGAACAAGGCTAACTTACATATTATCTGCAGAGGCATGTTCCTACGGTCTGGCGGACGGCGATGATCTATTAATGTCGAACTGGAACGGCACGATCCTCGGCCCACCACACGTTTGTCTTCCTCGTCCTACATTCCACTTTCCGCAACAGCGCAAGATATAGCAAAGAAGAGAAGCTTCATGATGGAGAGATAGCAGACAGCTAACCCGGGTATTCTGCAATAGAGCGTCCATGAGAACCGCATCTACGGCCTCAATATGCACTGCGGCCCCGACTACCCCGACAAGCCACCCACCATCCAGTTCACCAATGCCGTCAACCTCCCCTGCGTAAACCCGCGCAACGGCGTCGTGGATCCGGCGAAGCTTGCTTGCCTGGCAAACTGGGATCGTAATATGACTATGGAGACGGTGCTGATTGAATTGAGGAGGTGTGTCTTTCTAGCCATTGTTCGACACATGTAGCAGAGGGCAGGGCTGACAGACATGGTGATAGATTCATGGCAAATCCAGCAAATAAGAAACTCCCTCAACCACCTGAGGGATCGAGGTACGACTAAAAACGTTCACATGTTAGTGGTAGTAGGCAGTTTCTTTTGGAGGGGAGTGCTGGCGGAAGGTGTTGAGATGGAGACATATTGACGACGGAACGAGACAAATATGGAGTGGATGGGAGAAGGCTGGCTTTTTTGGGGGGGTTAGGATGCATCAGCGCGGCGAAACCGGTTCCTTTCCCATCCATTTCCATTCTACGAAGTACGAAACGATCAGATGAGCGGAGCGGATAGCGAATGATATTTTGATCTTTTGAAACGAACAACACAGCGGTGGTAGATGTAGCCAGGCTGCTACATCCCAATCGATGAATTTTGCGATACCTCCCTTTTGTGCCACGTCGTGCTGCATTATCAAATGCAAGTGAAATGTGGATGGTTTCCTCTATATCTACACAATTGTACAAGGGTATCTTTTGATGTCAAAACCAACATATGCGCCTACCATGCCTCAACCTCTTTCTTCCAATCCTCGACTTTCTTTTCACTCTTTCCAGTTCCTTTAACCTTCCTCTCGGTATCCCCCTTCTCGAACCCCTTAGCTACTCTCTTCGCCTCCTTCCGATCCCTCCTCTCCTGCTCCCAGAGCTCTTTCTCCTTCTCAACGACACCAACCAACCTATCCGCCAACTCCTTCGCCCTCTTATATTCCCTCCCCATATCCTTATAAACTAAAACCTTACTCCTCGCCGGCTCACGCTCCCAACCATCCTCATCTCCCCACCCCTCCCGCTCCAACTCCTCACTCTCCCTCCACCGCCCTTCACCCATCACAGCCTCAAGGACATTATCCTCCCACTCCCCTTCCCAAACACCCATCTCGACCTCTGTGGCCAGCTCATCCATCCAATTATTCCGCTTCTGCCTCTGCTTCACCTTCTGGCTCAGCACCCTGCTCAAATACGGACTCTGCTCCTTCTTGAACCGCAAAAACGGCGCGTGGGTCGCTATAGCCAGACTGGGCACGTGTCTATTCCCGCTGAGCTTCTCGAGGGGTAGAGGACGCATGTCTGCGACCTTTTGAGCACCTGGATATGCCCGCAGACGGGCTTTCAGCGCAAATGTAGGTCGAGGAGGGGGCTGCGTGCATGCTTTGCGCGCGGCGACTTTTTGCTTGAGTAGACTATCGAGGAAATCGTGGATTTTTTTAAGGGCACTGGCATCGCCTGTACCCGCTGCGTAGAGCAGGTCCTCAGCCTGTATCATGGCAATATCGTATCAGCAGGCATTCTTCAGTCTCCATTTCTAACCCCTTTCTTTGCACCCTCCCTCTAAACAAAACAACCACGGGCCTAGATGTTCAATTGCAGGGAGGACGAACAGCATAACCAGCCTTCAACGCAGGCACAATCAACCTCGGACTCGTATGATGTGAATTCTGCCGGAACTTCTTCCGCACGAGGTGTTTGAGGGGATTAATCTTCCCAAACCCATTCTCTGCATCTCCATTATTTGCAAATCTGGCAGGTAGAGGGACCCGGACGCTCTGGGCGAGGAGGGATCGGTAGAGTGCTATGCCTGTTTGCGCTTTTGTCAGATTCGTGTTCCTTCAACTCCTGGGAATTTGAATGGAATTTTAGAGGGAGGGAGACGAACATGCTATCCGATGCGGACCCGATTTACGGGGTAAGAAAAGGTTAGGAGGTGGCATTCATTTGATTGTGCTGTGTTGCGTGCTGTACATTGAGGGGTGGAGGGAGGAGCTTGAGTGACGTTTGGGAGAGCTTCGAAATCTCGACTGGCATATCACGTGCATGTGAGGAAGAAATGTAATGTCCGGAACACTTCAAAACATTCCAGTAGTTAGACGTCTCAAGTCTAAAGAGACATAAGAATATTGTTCTTGAGGGGTTGTAGTATGATCGTCCTACTTTAGTTGTTATATTATAGTACACGGTTCATTGTTTTGATTCGATGATTCGATTAACCATAGTAACCGAACACAAAGTAAACATCTGGTAACATTGCTCCTCAACTGAATGTATACGCTCTAGTTACGAAACTTTATAGAGAAAAAAAGATCCGTTACAGCGTCTTCAAATTCTATTATTATTAACTTCAATTCCCAAAATGCCACATGCCATGATCCTTAACTGACAATCTACAGAAGATGCCGAGAGATTTCAAAGAACTTACTTCCCTGGGGAGAATATGTGCTGTTGCATCATTAAAAAAAATTGTAGCTCCCGCCTGGAAGTTCATTGTCCTCAAACTTCATAAATACTGGCGGCGTTCAGACATCCATTTCCACGTTCTGTGTGAATCCCCATGAAAGTGTCATTGATTCCACCTTGGCGTTTTTACCCTGGTCGACTTCTTTTAAGTCCTCAGATTCTCAATTCCCATTCCGACACTTAGCTTGTAAGAGCGATATTCTCTTTCTTTTTCTATACACCATGTCGAGTCCTATGTTTCAGGTTTTGATAATTGATATCTCGGATATCTTTGGTAGATAGGCTGTCTTTTTCTTGGATTAGAGGGCGGCCTTGTGGTGGCCTCCTGAGATGTTTGAGGGCATCAATTTTGCTTTTCTTACATTCCATAATTTAGTTCTGTAATTAGATTCGTCGGATTGGCTCGATGGTTGCTTCATCGCATTGCGACATAGTTGCACTGACGTTTTTGCTTTCTTTACTCCCGAAATACTTGTTTGTGTTGGTGGATGAGGATGAGGATGGTGCAGTCTTGAGCATCTCCTCACTCCGAACTGCCTGCATGGCTGAAGTTTCTACTCCAGTAGATGTCGGCGACTGATCCCTGGCTGTTGCTGAGCTTTCTAGGGATGGACGTTGTGCGTTTGCAAGTCCAGTACATAGGCCGTTTGAAGGCTCCGGTTGCCATTTGATGTCCTTCCAATTCCCTTCTTTTTTAGTTTGCGAGGCTACCGTTGTAATAGCCTTGAGAGTGGGAGCACTCAATGGACGAATAGCCTGTGCTGATCGTGAGGCAGACGTTAGGCTGTCGTTCGAGGTCATGGTCGGCCGATAGCTGTCCTCCCGACTCGTACCGCAAGTGATATATCTATCTCCCGTCCAGGTGCCTTGTTCGTCCTCCAAGTAGTCCATTCCAGCGACATCAGAGTTTCTGCCTAGCATTGCGTCCACTTGTATTAAAGTTATTAGCTGAGATTTATAAAAAGCAATTACACCCAGCGTCGAATGCTCCCATCCAAAATTCAAAATCTCCAAAGAAAGAAAACACATCCATCGGATGTAGCAGTAATCACAACAAAAAGTCCACAACTTACTATTTTTCTGTTGAATATACTCCAACTCCGACTTATCCTGCGAAACATGCAGCGGCAAATCAAGCGAAAACCCCCTTCTATCCGTATTCGTATCCCCATCCCACTTCTCTTCCTCCTTCCGTCCTTCCTTAATCACGGGCGAATTCGGCTCCGTACATTTCCTCCTATCCGTAAACATCTTCTTGACACTCCTCGCCTTCTCAATTACCAGCTTCGCAACACTAGAGCGTCTCCTCTCCCACCCAGACGGCGGAGTTGTAGGAGTAGATACAGAGTTATTGAAAACGAGTCCAGCTGCTGCAGAGGATGTATCTGGGACGGTTCTGCTTCTCGTTTTCCTGGGTTGGATCTTGTCACCTGCAAGTGAGGTTTTCGTCGAAGCTGGTGCGCTGCGTGTGCGTGTTGGGTGGATTGCGCTCGTCGAGGCTGGGGAGTTTGGATCGCGGTCTGGGCGTCGTACTTTATCTCGAGGCTTTCGATTTCGATCCGTGTTGTCCGGTGAGGCCTTTTGCTTGTGGTGTTGTAATGGTAGATATGGTTGTTGCCGTATAATTGTCTCTTCGCTCTCGCCCAACAGGCGAGCTGCCTTTACTATAGATTCTGATCTTGATATATGCATACCTGTAGTACAGTCTTGGTCATCAGAATCGCCGGAAGTAAACTCTTTCGTATGAGATCCAAACGCCTCTACATTCTGCAAGCTCGCCGAGATAGGAAGGGACGATGGTCTCAATGTTGCCGACGAGGTCTGGGATCGAGATATGTAATTGGAATCGAAATTTGGTCCAGTACATTGAGCGAGAGGTACTTCGTCATTCGTGTCGGCTAAGCCAGGGTCCTTGGGGAGAAGCGTTGGCCGAGCCATATTCTCATTGTACAGAGCAGTCGATGCCGAGATCTCACGATTCATTATCCGAAGAGTGTGCTCGAAGATGATGAGGAGGGAATTGAGGAGTCGGTGATTTCAATGGGGAAGACGAGCTGGAGAAATGCTGTTTCATTTTTAGACTGCGCGCCGACTAGCCAAATGACGACGGACGAAAAGACTGGCTCCGTCATAGTATGTATCATCATACATAACCCACCCGAACTCATAAAAACGCCATTTCATGCAATTCCATGCATGTACACCGTACATGCGATAATCACGGTCGCCAAAAATCTAAAATCCCAGTCCCTCGTCTGCTCGTTTCGTTCAGTAATAGGGTAAAGTAAAAGGGCTTATGCTGGTGTGAGACTCGCTTAATCAAAACCAGCCTTGACAGCTGCGACGATGGCAGCATTTACGTCACTGGGTCTGAAGCCAGCAGCGCGACCCAAGCAAACGCCTTTGCTAAGAATTTCTGGTCCATGTTAGTCGAATTCGGATATAGGAATCGAGAGGGAAGTGAGGTGGGTGACTTACCCTGAAGTAAAATATTGACATTAACTGTCACGAGTCTCTTCTCAGTAAATGGCACCTGTTCAAGGTATTAGTACTGGTTCAGCGAATGTCTTAATTGCCAATAGAGGCATGTATAACTGCTAGGAAACAAAGGGAGGGTATACTGACCTCACCATCCACGGACTCAGGACTATGGCGACCCTCGTTCAGGTCCGAATTAGCATTTGGAACAGTCGTGAAAATCGGATCGATATTCGGATCCGTTGCGTTGACCTGGTTATCCCAAGAACTATACTTCAGCGGCGGGAATGGGAATGCTTTCGGCTCTGGATTATTGAAATTGAAGGAGAACGACGCAGAGAACGGATCGGGAAGTCTCCTGTCCACGGGACTTTCTGGAGTCTTCGGCGAGGATGTGTCTAGGCTACTACTGCTCTTCGGAGTACTGGCATCGGCAAATATAGAGACGTCGATTTGAGCGGTTATGAAATCGGCGGAAGGTGGAATGTCGAGACCATGGCCTCTAAGATATCCCTCAACATCATTAGCGTCGAAGAATTTGCCTTCAAAGCCTGGGAGGTTGCAGCGCATTTCTTCCTTGAAGAGATCTTGGGCATCGGTAGCAGCCGGTGAGAAAGGCCCCATGGAGTAGCCAGTGCGGAGTTTTGGGCGCAATTCCTCGTTGGTTGGATCGCTGTCGGGATAGAATGTCCCTGCACCTCCAATGTGTACAAATGGGTTGTGCCACGCGCTCAAGCTCTCCTTGTTCGACCTTAAAATTCCTCTGCGCAGTCGTTCTTCGAGGTTCTCTCGAGTTTCGTACATGAGTGTTAGCCCGAAGGCCTTGTTGAACTTTTCTGGGGAGACGGTCTTGGAAGTAATGAGTCTGAATGCTCGCTCGATAGCACCTCTCTGGACGCGCCGCGCGAAGGAGAATTCGCTGTAGGCATGTGTCCTGGGAAGTGAAGGCTGCGCTTCGGGGAGGAAGTTTTGAGAGAAGGATTCTATGGACGGAACTTCAACACGGTATTGTTGAAGGTCCATGAGATCGAATGGAAAGGATGCATTGTCTTCGGTGGGGCGGGTGATGACCTGGAGATCTGCATTTCGGCCTCTGCTTTCATAGCTAGGCTGAGGAAAGTCCATGGTAAGGTCATCATCAGGAGTGTCGTCTTTAGACATTGTATACCCTCCCCATGGATTAACCGGATTAGTAGTATGGGCGTCCAAATCGTCTTGTCGCTTCTTGGGTGATCCCTTCGAACCTTTCGTTCGCCGGCTAGATTGCGAATCGGCTTGCTTTTCATCCTCTCCGTGGGTTTCGTCGTGACCGTCTTCGTTCGCGGAAGCTTTTGCCAGGGCCAGAAATCTTTCCGTTGTTGATTGTAGCTGCTGGCCGAATTCTGGCTCGCGCTGTAATAAACCTTTGCCCACCGCGAAATCGTAGAGACTAATGAAAATATTGCTCATCTCCTCGTTTGTCCCTCGCAGATCTTGGACCTGCTTCTCAAGAGAAGTAATGGTTGTTTCTTTTCGGTGACGGTAAGCTCTTTGGGCCATTCGGATTTGGGTTCTCCTCCTCTGTATTATCGTTAGATTGCACATCAACTGGCACAACAACAGCCAATCTATTAAGACATCTCGACAATATTAAATAAAAATGTTGAATGTATCAAAAATAAAAGGGGATATTTAGAACATCAAGAGAGGATAACCACATTGAAAATCATGAATTGGGAAGGAAATGGGAAGGAATTGACTTACATCGGCGGCAGTCTCATCTTTCGTATCAACTCTGGGACGCCCCCTAGCTTTTTTCCTCGCCTCCTCTTCATCATCAACCTCCTTCGAAGTGGCCTGCTCAGTTGCGGTCCTCTTCCTCCTACTCGATCTCTTGCTGGTCTTCCCATCTTCCTCCTCATGACTATCCCCGCTTGCCTCTGTGACGCCGAAAGGAATCGCCGGGTCGGTTTGTCCTTTGGGCCTCTTCTCCCTCAAGCTCATGGCTAACCTCCCATCATCATAACTCTCCGCATTCAAAATCCCCAGCGAGCTGATTGTCCCAGTGTAATTCGACGACATCTGGCTCTGGGAGGTGGGCCCCAGCCCACCGTTGTGGTGGCCATACCCGGCATTCATATATGGAGGGTGCGACCGTTGGGTGGGGTTGTATGCAAGAGTCTCCATGTTGGTATTCGGATTGGCACGTTCGGGGTCGTGGTGTCCGTACCCGTTCAAGATCTGGAGAGGATGCGAGGGGTGCTCTTGTGCTTGATTAATTTTGTTTGAGTTGGGGTGATTACTGATCGCGGTTTTTCGGTCGACTCGGTCCCCGGCTGGACGCCAGGGAGATGGTGTAGCAGTAATGAAAGCCTTCGCCCTATCGAGACTCTGGGCCTGGGCTTGACTCGCCGAGGGGGAGGATGTAGCAGCGTCTGGACCTTGAGTGTGAATAGCGGCGTGTGTGAGGACAGCTAGAGCATAATCATCTTGAGGAAAGTTGAATGAGGGCTCCATACTCTCCTTTGAGTTCAGAAATCAGATCCCCTGTTTGGTCTTATATTAGGAGAACTCTCCTGAAATTATCGGACGTATGCCGTGAGATTCAATCAGTAACTGGCCCGCCGCATTCCTAAGATCCCGAAATGCGTGGTAAATGTCATAAGTTGAAGACAGTTCCCCTTCTGCTATCTCTTGCGCACGCAAGCCGTTGGGTATTGGTAAGCGTTTGAGGTTACTGTGCGGACAGCCCAGCGCTCCCCAACCTCTGTAGATCAAGCTTAAGCTAGGGGCGTCTGATGTGCCATCAACGAGCCGATTAGTGATCGTTCTGCATTCGTGCATTCGGTACATGTCATGCCAAGCAGTTGGATCTTTGGGGCAAGAAAGGAGCTATGGTTCATGTTCACACAAAAGCGGCACCAAAGATATGCCTGATGAGGATCGACTTTTTGAGTCCCCTCCTCAACTCAAAGTCCTCTTTAATAATAGAAACTTTCAACTGAAATAAAAACTGAAGCTCTCATTTTAAATTCCAACCTTTTTTCATTCCAAGCTTCGCTTTCTCAATAATCATGAATTAATTGATTGTGAAAAGCAACTGCTTTTGAGGTGTTTCTTGAGAGGTTTGTGGCGGAGAAAAAGCAGCACTGACTGAGATTCCAACCCCCTGTCGAAAATGCGGACATTTTGATTAGTGATCAAACTTTGTCCGCACTGACAAGGGATCGGGTGTGGTTTAGTTGCTTACCAGACCCCGCCACATAAAGCCCTCCTGCTTATTGAACGGCATTTCATTCGATTGAACAATCCATAGCCGAGGAGAATGAAGAGCTAAGCACGAATGAAAATGACGAGACAGTGCATCTTTACCATGTCCGCACCTACATGGCAAAGAAGCATTGGCCCAATGTAGAAGAATGGCTCAATATATTGTCTCATACATTCTGTAGCTTGCCTTGCTCACCGTATTTTGGTGAGGTCCTCGCTTGTTAGCCGAAGTTGATCCGCTCCATTGCACGGAATAGGATATACTTACTTGACGGTCAACCAGTCCTGTCTTGCCCTGAACTAACGAAAAATGCCCGTAGCTGTACACGCTATACACGCGATTTCGGCTTCTAGAATACGTGCATAAGTAAGCCAGCTGCGAGGTGCTTTAACGCCGACGCAATATCCTTCTATAGAGTAGTGTAAATGTCCGATGCAGCTTTTGACATGGGATGAAAGACAACTCTCATACCACTCCAGTAATATGGATACGGAAAATCATGAAGAAGCTCCTAACAGCATGTCCCTGTCTTCGATCACTGGAAGGCGCATGTTCCTTGGAATCGCCGAAACCAACAGATGCCACAAAACAAAGTTCGCTGCTCGGAATTGAACCCAAGTGAATGGATCGTGCAAGCTTCTCCTCCTCTTTCCCAAAAAGTATTCTCCCGGACACATACATCTCATATCTTCCTCCGCTCACAAGGCACGGATCACCCGACTCGTCCTGCATAATGACATACATGTACTCGTACACTACATACCCGGCCGATCAATTGCTGACCACACACCTGCTTAACACCAGTTCGGTCGGTCAGCCTCCACCCAGTCAGCCCCAGACAAATAAGCATCTCCAAGTTCCAATCATCGGGTATAGGACAGGACATTATGTCTTCCTCCAGGTAGTGCGCGCTGTGCTTGGTAAGTAGAAACTAGGACCATTGGATACATTACTTTATAAGTCATCTACCGGTACTACTGCGAACTCAATGATGACTGGTTAGGATAGAAACCATTCACATTCCCGGATCACTCCTTTTGGCACTTGCCGGGCCTTGAACCAAGAACAGGAATTCCCGGCTCGGGAATAGGGCACTGCACGGCAGACAGGCCATGACATTCAAAGTTTTGTCCTCAAAAAGCGATAACCACATACAAACCATCACATATCACAAACCTGTCCAGGGGAATCAAGACACGCCGGGTTGGAAATATGATCGATCCGAGTCTATTCCTAAACCTTTCACCCGCCCACTACCTAATGTACTTTACAAAGCTGACCACCGGCCGTCCTCATCCTCCCTACTGAAGTGCCCAATCAAAGTAAAGCAGAAGCAAGCAAGCATAATAAGCAAACCCTCGTCGATCACTGTACGCCATTCAACCATCCATCCGTTGATCCATCCAGGAAAATGCAAAGAGACTTGAGAACCAAAGCTGCCCCCACAGACACCAGGTAAATGGACAAAGAAAGAAGTAGGTAGGCGTTATCCGACAACCAGAGGAAGGGCACGACCAAAGATCCTGCTCAACCCCGGCCCGGAAGATCAGACTCAAGATACTGTCAGCGACCAATAGTGTAAACCAGGTCTCCAAACGATATCTCATCACTCGCAAGTTGCTCCGAAAAACTCCCCCAGATACCGTGTTCCGCAATGCTTTTATGAAAAAATAGGACAGAGAACGAAGAAGAAAAACCCGTTTGTTCGTATAGCCTGACTGGGTTTGTTTCAGAGGCAGGCAGGTGAGTGATATGTTGGTTCGAAATAGGAAAGAAGCCCCGGGTATCGTTGCGTCTATGCAAAACCGAAAGATGGAAATAATAATCCCCCGCCTCATTCGCACTTGTCCTTCGTCAAAGAGCCATGAATCCCGTCGTTTTTTGGTTGTTTATTGGTACAGAGGGTGGTAAGCTGTGCATGATCAGATTCCGGAGTGATTGCCAGAGTTTTCGACGACATTGTCGGATAGATTGATCAGGAGTTGGGCGAGGCAGCGTTTGGTTGCCGCGTCGTCACGAAGGACCGAGGAGAAAGTGGCGTCGCGGAGTGGCTCTGGCAAGCATTGTCGTAGGGCTTCCCGAGCGCGTGCATTGTCGCTAAGACTGCAAAGTAATCAGTATGCAGACATTTACCCAGGAGCGTTTCCTTACCGAAGAAAGCAGCGTACGACATGCTTAAGAAGTCTTGCTGTCTGTTGTTCCACCAACTGCGAAACCATATTGCTCAACACAGTTCCCACAGCATAAAATCGCTCGTACGTGGCACAGATGTAATTCAACCCATGGTCATCGAGGAGGATCTTCTGGACAATGAAGATGGCTACAGTCTTGCTGAGCTCCGATCCGGTTTCCATGATTCGGAGGCACAATGGGATGATCTCCGTAGTCAAGAGGAAGTTGATGACATCTGAAGAGTCATTCTTGACAAGAGCACCGATGACGCCAAGGGATGTAAGTCGCAGATACTCGAAGGGTCTCGATTTCGACGTGGTATTGAGGAATGGGTACAAGAAGAGTGGGATATGAGCTGCGAACATTTAGTATAGGAGGTACATGTATTGAGAAGTAGCACGTACCATTGAGGAAGAGCGCCCGAGTCTCATTGTGGGAAGCAACGCATTGAAGGAGTGCCAGCGCATTGCAGACCCGATTTGAGGCGGCCGCAGTGAGTTGCGACGGGTTGAGAAGTGTGTAGACCGAGATAATCTCCTGAAGGAGAGAGGTCATAACACCTAGCACATGTTAAAATCAAGAGCTTCTACTTCTTATCCTATCCACATACCGAACGAATGCCACAAGATCAAAGCCAGCTCTGGGACTTGTTCTCTCTTTTTGCTAAGCTCAAGCAGAGCCGCCTCCCTACTATCCTCATTCAACAGATCCGCAATGTAGGCCAACGTCCTCCTATTCTCTTCCGTGACATTGTCCATCATGCTTGTGTCTTGTCCATGGCTTGGGATCACAGGTCCAACAGCATTGTGATTGGCAGCGATTCGATTAAAATGCTGTTGCTGAGCGGCAGATGCGGCAGCAGCGGCAGCTTGTTGGGCATGCTGATTGTGGCTTTGCTGCTGCGGATGATGCATCCATCCTGGCTCGCCGTGAGGTGTATATTGTTGTTGATGAGAGAATACGTGCGCCCCTTGGAGCATCTTGTTCTGTCCGAATGTAGCCAGCGAGAAGACTCGAAGGCTGAGTAGATAAGGTGGAGGTTTTGAAGGTGCGATCGGTGTCGCACGAGGTATCTGACCGCGGTGAGAGCAATGGAGATGCTCGACACGGGCGATAGAAGATGATGGGGTAAATGGTAGTGTTTGGAAGACGGCGTGGAGGTGTTGATCTCGAAGGTTGAAGTTGAGGGCGGTGGAGTCCCCGCGCGCGATGCTCCAAGCTTAACAGCGAGGTCTTGGCATATTATTTCAATCACGTGACCGAGGCTAAATGGCAAAGAGAGAGCGCGACAGCGAGGAGCTTCAATCTAGCCTAGAAGAGGGTGAATTCGGAGAAATTTCAGTCAGTCAGTTAGTCTAGATATGTCACTATGAAATCACAAGTCACAGTTGAGTTGTGCAGCTTCCTATCCTTTTCACATCATGTCGCTTGTATCGTTTCCAAACACCACATAACAAACGAAGCACCCCGAGGTCAGTTCTTGTGCCTTAGTTGCGGTACCTACCTAGCTAAAGAGACCACCTTCCCTTTGTCTGTTTATTCCATATATTCCTGAGAAATATTTTGATTTGCACATAAAGGTATCACTTCAACACTTCGTCAGCCAATGAGATTCTCGTCCAATGCATTCATTCCCTATCATTACTATCTTATCTAACTACAGCCCTCAAATCCAACCCAGCACGCTGCCAACGATTCCCTTTCCCATGCAGATGCGCTCTCATCTCACGTTCCGCGAAGCCAAAGCTATTATGAAGAAGAAAATGAGGAAAGCCTGAATCCTACAGAGAGTAGGTGCCTTGCTCCAACGCTCGCTCAAAAACAAAGGAAGTTAATGTGAGTGCCAGAGTGGTTTGTATACGTCCTTGCGTCCGCCCGTCCATCCCAATAAATTGGATACGATGCTTGCTGTCCAATTCTGTGATGTTGCCTTCGAAGAAACAAAGGAGATTCGTCCAGAGTTATTGCTCCAATCACCCCTTCATATCTGCCACTATCCTTCCATCCAGCCGTTCCTTACAGACGCAGTTCCCGGAGGATCTGATCCGCCATGTTTTTGTATTGCCAAGTGCCGCCTGCCAGGCGCTTGAATTGGATTCCATGCAAGGAGAGAAGTGGGACCTTGACGATGAAGATCTCGAATTCGAGAATCATGCTACCACCAAGTTCGCTTTGCACATGTGTGCTCGTCTCGCCGACTGCACGAGCGGAAGATCCTCGGTGGTCTCTGCTGATGCTCTCATCTGAAGCGTCGGAGTTGGTGTAACTGTTGTCTCCACGACCTCTTGCTGGAGTTCTTGGGGTCTGGGGTGATCTCTCAGCTTCTCTAAAGTCCTCTCGATCTCTCTCGGAGCTTCCACCGCCCATGAACCCTCCAAAGCTGATTCTTCTCTTGTGACCTGGGGTGTGGTTGCCATGGCTGCTTGGGGGAAGATCAACAACCTTTTTGAGATCAATAGATGGTGTATGCCGACAGCTAAAGCCACCTCTGATCTCCTTATAGTCCACTCCTAATTGCTTCAGAACGCGGATGATGTCGGCTCGAATAGCATGCACTGGCTTTGTCGACGTTGTAGATACGCTGAACAGTCCTTTGAGGAAGACGGGTTTGACATTCTCTGCATTATCAATGCGTTCATTAGAAAGACCACTCGCGTCGCCAAGTTCGGCATCCGTTTCCTCTGGAACATTGGCTTCTCTTGCCTCGGCTCTTCTGGCACGTCGAGCTTGAATACTCTCCCCTCTGGCATGGCCCAATGATTTGGCTCTCATAGAAGCAGCTGCTCTTGGGTTTAGGTGAGTCTTCTGTTGCTCGCCTTCTTGGGATGGTTTCTCCTTTTCATTTGCAGTCGAATGGTCTGAGCCAGAGGTTGGGGGTGGGTCCTTGTAAGTCACACGGGGAGGTGCGGCCTCAGAAGCACCACGTCTGTTTTCCTTTCGTCGGAACTCTGCTGAATTGACGCTTGTTGAGCGACCTAGAGCTTTTCCGCTCCGTTGATTGTCCCCAGACCGAGGAGGATTCAACAGATCGCTGTGTTGAGGTTGGCTGCTCCCCGATCTAAGCATCGATGAAGAGGCGCCTTCTGTTGATTCTCGAGTTCTTCGAACACTGAAGCTCTTTCTAAGGGTGCTATGCTCATGTGGTGATTGTACAGTAACAAGCGGAGGGTGTGATTTGTCGGAGGGCTCTTTTCGTCTTCTGGTGCTGAATCGTCTCAATATACCGGCAGCAGTGCTCTCTTTACGAGCATGAGTATGCTGCTCTGGAGGAGGCTCCATAATAGCTGGGGAAACGGGACCACTTGAACCAGGAATCTTCAGATTCTTCATGTTCTCGGTAACTTCATCCTCGCCATGAGTACGAGCACGTGGTCTTGATCTTCCTCCAGTAGCCTTCTCGCCAGGCATCTCGTATGCGGCAGAATTTGTGTGCGCTGCTTTTGGTGGTGCCAGATCGGGCATTTGAAGAGGAGCCTCACCCGGTGATCGTGGCATACTTGTAGCTCCAGGATTTGCTGCAAGTCGATCCCGGTCCTGTTTCTCCCTGACTAGATAGTAGACTGAAATGAGAGGGTGGAAAGCGTTGACCGGGTCACTTCCTAGTGCCAGAGCATCTGAGCTTGGGGCTGTTAGAGTATCCCGACTGTTGGACGAATTTCTCCTCTTGTAGAAATCGAATCCGAATCCTCTCTTCTTCTCTGGATCTCTTGGGGGACCTTGATTCTCTCGTTCTTGCATAGCTAATCGAACTGCTCTCTGGTACTCCTGAGACTCCACTACCTCACTCAATTGCGCTTGTATCGTTTCTGGAGACCCAAAATCGAATCCGGTCATAGCTTGTATAACGGAAGGATCAAGAGGCATTTGCAGGGGTTCGCGGATAGGGAGATAATTCTCTGGTGGAGCCCCAAACCCTTTAGTCATCCAGGGATGATTCATAATCTCCTGCAGACTTGCTCGTTGTTTGGGGTCCGTTACCAACATGCGCGATATTAGGTTTTTGCACTCTGGGTACTGTTAGTATAGTATCATGTATACGAGATGAGTGAACTTACCAGGAGATAACCAATTTGGATAGTCAACAATACCCTTCTTGATCTTCGCATGCAAGGCTGGCATGCTCTGATCATCGAAAGGTACCTTCCCACAGACTAGAACATATAGCACAATACCAAAACTCCAAACATCCACCTCAGGACCAGTATATGCCTTCGCCTGAAGTAGTTCGGGGGCTGCAAAGTATAGGCTGCCACAGAATGTCTTCAAATGGCCTCGAGGAGCGAATAGATTGCTGAGACCGAAATCAATGATTTTGATATCCCCAGTCTTGCTAATCAGGATGTTCTCAATCTTTAGATCTCTGTGAACAATGCTGTTTCGATGGCAGTAGTCCAGAGCGCTCGCAATTTGTCTGCTGAACTTCCTAGCCTGCTTCTCCTTCAATCTGCCGTGAGAGATAATATAGTCGAGCATTTGTCCCCCGTTGACGTATTCAAATAGCATATACCAATGAAATGTAGTTCGAACAACATCTCGCATTGCACATATGTATGGGTGGTCCAGAAGAGTAACGATAGCTGCCTCTCGAGCAGTCCGGACCTCCTTTGAGTGATCAGCACGTTCTCTGTCTGCGCGACTTTGATTATGTCCATCGTCGGTAGAGCCTCTGGGTACAATTTTCACAGCAACCTGGGAATGTGTTAGCTTTCAGGATATTTCGAGTGTTTGGTTCAATGTTTACCTGTTCCCCGCCTTCAACTCGTCGTGCCAACTTCACTTTCCCCATACTCCCCGCTCCAATAGTTTTTCCAAGGACCCAATTCCCTGTGGCAGCAGGTATCGTCGTTCTCGACTTGCCCGACCTTCCCGACTGCCTGGACTCCTGTGGAGTGACCACCGGAGCTGGTCCCCCTCCATTTGCTGCGGCGCTCGTCATGTCTGATGAGTATCTACTGTGGCTTGAGCGACGATGGCCTGCGCCCTTGGACGATTCCGTCCTTGGCGGAAGAGGGCGATCTTTGCTGGAGCTTCTTCTTGATGTGTGCGCAGGGTTCGAAGTCTCATAGTTGGCTTGTGGCAGAACGTCTTCAGCAGCCCCGTGTCGCGACGACGAGCGATGGTGGGTGGTAGTGGAGTGGGTGCGGGATGGGCTAGGCGGCGGGACAGTACTCTTGGTTCTCGTTGAATGCGATCTCGAGGTGCCTGAGGATGAATGATGGCGTCGTGAATTGCTTCGTTCTACTGTTGGCGGTCCTGACGATGCGGTCGTTGCCATGTTCTTCGATCGTTCCGCAGCTCAGAGATCGATTCAGCCGCCCCCGAAGGATCTTGTCTGGTTTCGGCGCAGGGCCGTGTCAACCAACACCCCTGACTGACTTGCTGTGGCAACGTCACTACTGGGAACGTCAAGCTTTCGAGTGCCGTGATTGCGTCGCAAAAAGGCGTGAATCAATTCGAATTGAATGCTTAGCAACAGGGGAAAATTTGGAGGTGCGAAGGTGAAAGGTTGAAAGGATGGGAAGGAAAGGGAAGAGCAGAGCGAGGTGGCTGGTCAATAGATATGATAGGGACGAGAGACATCCAGTTGGCGCAAACAAACGACGAGGGAGGTCCGTTGCAAGCCCAACCAAGGCACCGCAGTCTTCCCCAGTTCAGTTCAGTTCAGTCCAGTTCAGCCCAACTCGGGAGGAACTGTAGCCAAAATAAGTGCACAAAGATAATGTACGAGAAGGCGAAGTTGATCTATTATGACCAGTAAAGATTTTGCAGGATCTTTCTTGATCATGCCCAGTTTCGCTGTCAGACTCAAGTCAGACGAGGCTGTTGATTACGCTATTCAGGCCCAGCTCTTTCCCACGACTAAGACACTGACCTCATTCTTGTTTTGATAGGGCAAGGCAAGACAGGCCCAGGTTATTGACTTCTACTACACTTCATCTGGTTAGGAATCTTAGGGCCCGAAATAGTCAGGTAGCTAAACGTTCGGAACAATGTCGAGGCCTCTTCGAATCCAGTTCATGTTTTCCAAGCATACCAATGCATTTCACATCTCCCTGTATGCCCTTGCCCTTGCCATTCCCGTTATTATTATCCTGATCTGACATCACGGAGTTGACGCACTGCTGCAGGAGACATACCGGGTTTATGCCCAGCAGGTGGATCAGAGCACAACAGACTCAGCGCTCCGTGTCTCTCTCGAAAGCGCGCAAACCAGTAAATGAAACTTTGCTTTATTCGCAGAATATCGATTTTATGCAGCCTCCCTTCTGAATGCATGGATCATTTAATGCTGTACATTTGCTGGCCAGGTTTTTCTAATCTCTTTTGACGTCGGCTTCCGTCAAGTATTACCAGGAGCAGCTTTAGTCGGAGCTAAAGACTAAGAAGACATAAGATCGGCATACTGTATATAATTAATTAATGTCAACGGGACTCTGCAGTACGATAAGGAGTCATTGAAAAGCAATTAACAAGTACAAAATCTAATGTCCTGAATGCTTTTATACACGCTGTTACCGATATTGGATGATTAGATGAACAATTCCGATTCCCCGCTCCCGGGTTTCGAAGAATCCTAGAATCTGGGGAAGGGCAGTCTAGATGATGCAGGCAAACAAAGCGAAAGAGCCCCAACTTACCATACCTACCCACAGAATCGGATGAGATGAGATTCAAGACTCAAAATGAAATAATCATTGAAGCTAAAGTAATCAGAGAGTATTAAAATTAGCCTTGGACTGCATCAAGATAAGTAGTTGGACCGTCTAATACATTTTTTACGAAGTAACCTCAGCCCAAGGATGCTTGACCGTTAGCCTAAAATAGCCCCTCGCGGCTGCAAGCCAATCAGAAATGCCTTGCCTCTCCTCGCTCTTTTACCACAACAAGGCTGAACCTCCTCCGTAGCCTTCCCTACCATTTCGACACCATGGCTTCGAAGTAAGCTCAACGTACCCTTTGCGCTCATGTTTTCACAATGTCCGGCAAACGTTCTCGCGCAAAATTTGAGGCGGACCTCCAGGCCCAACAATCGCCTTTCGTAGTCTTCGGCACGCCTCTTCCTCCCCTCGACCCAGACGT
Organism: Leptodontidium sp. MPI-SDFR-AT-0119; assembly: GCA_020726505.1. Taxonomy (NCBI): domain Eukaryota; kingdom Fungi; phylum Ascomycota; class Leotiomycetes; order Helotiales; family Leptodontidiaceae; genus Leptodontidium; species Leptodontidium sp. MPI-SDFR-AT-0119. The sequence goes on from JAHLEZ010000017.1 coordinate 786,319, forward strand.
CCGAGATGATGGTTCCTACGTGCCTGTGTGGAAGCAGGAGGTTAGAGACGAGAGAGGATTGAAACGTCTTCATGGCGCCTTTACTGGTGGGTTTAGCGCGGGGTAAGAGATCTCTCCGCATGCAGATCCAAGCAGCAACTGACGTTGTTTATAGGTATTACAATACTGTAGGCTCGAAGGAAGGATGGACGCCCTCGACCTTTGTATCCTCGCGCACAAATCGGAAGAAGGGCGAACCCAAGCCAGCGCAACAACGACCCGAGGACTTCATGGATGAGGAAGATATCGCGGATGCCGAAGATGCGAGACGAGTCCAAACGACTGAAGGGTTCGCTGGACTCGGGTCTACACAAGATGATACCAGCCGACGGGGGGCATTCATTGATCTCTTCCGGATTGAAGGAGAAACTATTGGAGTCAAGCTGCTGAAGAAAATGGGCTGGAAGGAGGGGCAAGGCGTTGGACCGAAGGTACGACGGAAAGCACGCCTAGACGGCATTGAAAAGCCTGGTGATGATGCGAACACGACACATCTCTTTGCACCAGAGAATACGCATATGATTAGCTTTATACGGAAGAACGATCACAAGGGTCTTGGTTTTGATGGGGAGACAAAGTTATCATCAAACCATGGTACAGGTTCGGTCACACCCAAGTCTGACGATGAGGAAGAAGACGATGGAGGGTTCCTAGCTCCCAAAGCATCGAAGAAGAAGAAGAAACCTGTGCGTGGTGGTATAGGCATTGGAATCTTGAACGACACAGGATCGGACGACGAGGATCCATACGAAATTGGACCTAAGATATCCTACAACCGGGTCATAGGAGGGGACAAGAAGAAAAAGAAAGCAGTCAAAGGGGCTATCAACCCGCTACTTTCATCGAAACCGGTTTTCATCTCAAAGAAGGCTGCGATGGCAAAAGCTGCGATTGGGTTCAGGAAATGTCATGACGGTCGTTTACCGCTAGACGGCTTTATATTGAGCAGCAAGGACGAATTTTCGTCAGTCACTCAGTCCACTGGCGAATATGAAGCACCGAAGATCCCCGAAGGATGGAAGTCATCGAAACAGCCCAAAGATAGTCCTCAAAACGCTGCGTACCTCTCCACAGCAGATGCCGCCAAAGCATCGAAACTCGATCCGAAATCCCGCGCCTCAATACTAGGAGAAGCAGCATTGCCTGGGAAATCCGTCTTTGATTTCCTCAGTCCTGCTGCTCGAGACAGACTTGTTTCTGCGTCTGGAAAGTCAAATCTCCCTGCTGCCCTTGGTGAAATACCGAAAGGATACAGTATGACAGAGGAAGAACGGCAAAGAGATCTCCTGGCGCAAATACCAAAGGTCGACAAATACACTGCCGATGCAGCACTAAGTCGAGGTGCTAGTGGATTCATGCCCTATGGAGAAGATGAAGGGAAGAGGAGTCGATATCGAGCATACCTGGAGAATCAGGCTGGGTCCAATTCTGGCCTCCCCGAAAGAGCTTCAGGTGTATCCAAAGACGACTGGTTGAAAGAGCTCAAGGAGTTCGCCAACTGCGCCCAAATCTTCAAACCCATGTCAGGCATGATGGCTAATCGTTTTACGTCTTCTACTACTGCACCAAAGCTTGCCTCCGATGCACCTGATTCAGCTTCTCTACTCAGTAAGCCTGCACCCAAGATAGAGGATCCAGCCGAGCAAGCTGCCAAAATGGGCATGTATGGCCCTATGACAAGGAGCTCAAAGGAGTGGTATCCGTCGAGACTTCTTTGCAAAAGATTCAATGTCAAACCACCCGCACATGTCCAGCCTGGCGCCACAGAGCATGGCGAGGAAAATGTAGCGCCTAGAAAGTCGGCGCCGGATGTCGTTTCACAGAGTTCTATCGATGAAATGATGAGAGAGAGTTATCAGCAAAGGCATGATGGTGGGGTTAGCACTGCTGAGTCCGTCTCAACCCCTGTTCAAGAGCAGAAAGAGGTCATTGTGGTCGATGCTGAGAGGAATGATGCATTAGAGGGCCAGAAGGCTGGAGAGGCGGTCTTCAAGGCCATTTTTGGAGATGACAGTGATGATGAGGATTGATGCTGGCTCGATCGAATTTGATATACAAATAGATCAGATCCCTATATCCATGTGTAGGATAAGCGCCATGGACTCCAGAATCATGTTTATCTTCGCTACATTTCTATTTCGTCTACAGCTTTGCGTATCACCTTGTAATTTGGTACCGCCACGCATCAGAGAGAAAACCAAGTAGCACTCGAAATTGATGTACGCCTTATCTGATATACCCTAGTACATTTCCGACAACAATCCCTTCCAGAAATTTCGAATGTGCCTACCTAAATTTTCCATCTCGCTTCTCGCTTCACACTACTAAAGAGGCTAACTCACTCGCTTCCATCAAAACACCCAACCCAACCCAGCCCAACTATCTCCTCGCTACCTCAAACCACTATACCACTGACGTACTGTCCCGAAATTCTAAGAAAGGTAGCATAAAAGTACTAAACTCAGTCACTCAACCTGCCTTAGCACAGGACACACACTAATACCTCGGACTTCTTTTTCTTCTTCCTCCTTACTTTCTTCCTCATCTCATCTCATCTCACCTTCATTTGCTTCGATACTCAATTCCACCAACTCACTCCAACACACCTGAACACTCAATCCAAAACCGATAACCAGTAATCAATCAAACAAGAAAGCAAACAAGCAACGCAAAAATGCTCAACGAAAAACCTCCATCAAGCAGAACGTCCAGCTTCAGCAACCCTTTCAGACATTTCAGAAAGTTCGTCGCTCCTCTCCCTCATCTCACAATGAAACATCCTCCAATAAAACACGGCAACTAACAAAACCTCTCCCTCCTGCAGATGTAGCAAAGCCTCCCGCCTTGCCTCAAAAGACGACACCGACAAAGTCAATCCCACTGACGCAGCACCCCCTTCTTCAAACCCTCAAACCCAATCCCAATCCCAACTTCAAACCGACCATTCCCTTCCACCCACAACAACCACACTCTTCACGGTCCTCCACGCCTCTCTTGTGGAAACACCTCCATCGGATCGCAAAATATACATCGAAACCTTGCAAAAGCTACTCAACACTTTCTCTCTCTGCCCCGAACTTACAAGCAGACCTGAATCCAAGTCCGAAACCAAATCCGAATCTAAATCCGAATCTAACATCCCCACTAACATCTGCGGCATAACCTCCCGCTCAATTTTCCACAAACGAGCCTATGAGTATATCACCAAAGGCGTGAGAGAGGATCGGACAACAGTCGTGTTCGTAAGGGAAGAAGGCTGTGAGTTTTGCGAAGCTGTGAAGAGCGCTATTGGTCGGAGTGAGGGGGGTGGGGGGAGGAGGAAAGTGCGGTTGAGTAGGGCGGAGTGGTCCTTAGTTGATTCGTGGAGGAGGGGGCGAGTTTGTTTGTGTGGTGGGGAGGATGAGAGGAAGAAGGAGAGGGAGAGGGCGGAGAAGGAGAAGAGAGATGAACTTGCGAACGATCAAGCGAAAACGCGGACCAACTCAATTCAAGATACACATAGCCATGCAAGCGAGGCAGAACAACAACACCAAGACCAAGTCTCCGCCATAACATCTCTCCCACCAACCCCAGAACCCTCCGCCTTAGCACCAACAAAGCCAAAGCCAGAGTTCACCCCAGAACAAGAAAAAGCTCACCAAGCACTAGAAAGACTTCGCCATCTCCGCATGCAAGAAAATCTCCGACTACGAGACGCCGAACTCCGCCTCCTTGTCCCCAAGAACAAACGCCTACCACCTTACGGCCGGGATCAACCCCCAGGACTAGACGGGTACAGCGCTACACAGGAACGAGAAGAGGAGTATGGATATCTGTCGAAGTTCTGTTCCACTTTGAATCCGAATTCAAATTTCAATGACAACTCTACGTATGAGAGAATTTCCGACTGCGGTAACGATTTCGATTCGAGCTATAGCGATGAAGAGAGCAGACATCGTGGTCGATCCGTGACTCGGAGAGAGAGAACTGGATATGGCGTCCCGTATAATAATAACAGGACGAATGGCACGACGTCTTATATTTCCCATCAGGACAGCCGATCTGAGTTTCACGAGGAGAGGACTGGTTATGGCGTTCCCTATGACAATAACAGGAGTAATGGGACGACACCTCATCCAGCAACCTTGAACTTAGAAGACAACTCTAGCTCCAGCTCATCTCACGAATCTCGCACTCACACCCCATCAGGCGATTCCGCTTCCAGACCCAGCCAGCATGAGAACCAGCACCAAGACGCCTCACATTTCACTACCGCCCTATCCTCATCCGCAGCATATACAATGCCATCCGGCGGTCTTCGCTCCTTCACCTCCCCCTACACCTCTAGCTACACACCAAGCCTCCTCCAATCCGCACCCAACCGCCTAACAAGCACCGGCACCGACTCACGCTCAACATCATCATCATACATCGCACCACGACATTCCAGAAGACCAGGACCAGGAACGAACACAAACACGAACAAGAACTTGCCCTCCCATTCCAGCTCCTATTCCAGCTCCTATTCCAGCTCATACTACAGTTCTCGACCGAGTTCGCAGTTAGCTCTGAGCTCAACTTCAACTTCAATTTCAACTTCCACCTCGGGTACCAGCTCGAGTACGGGTTTAAGTTTAAGTACGAATTCAACTCCGGGATCCGGTCGTCCTTCCACAGCGCCGAGCACGAGTACGAGTATAAGTCGTAAAGGGAGCCGAGACCATAGAGACGGGAACGGGGACGGGGACGGGTTAACTCGCAAGCCCTAACTCAGGTACAGTACTGTACGAGTGTACGAGTAAGCAATGAGATAAGCAAGTCCAGCCCAGCCCCTTGGATGTACAGTGGTTTTATTTTAGTGCGGAGATCGGATCGGATCTTCCTTGCCATTGCTTAATACTTTGTCAGACAAGAAAGGACAAGACAGGACAGGACTTAAAATTAGATCCCGGGAGCGCCGGGAAAAGGAACGTACCAATAGGAAAGCACCGGAAATTCGGTACCTGCGCTGCGCTGCACTGCAATGCACGACAATGCACTGTAATGTCGTACTCCGTACTTCCTCGTACTTCGTAGAAAGAATAGAAAAACCCGAAGGGGCAAAAAACCGTAATCGTACACAGAATGGAAGATGAATGAAAAACCAACCAACTGTATGTATTTTATCTGTAACTCAATCCTGGTATAGTACTGTACAATATCGACAACCCAACCCCAATCCCATTGCCATCTAAACAAAACAAGACCCAGAAAACACAAATCCCGTAGACAATATGATTTCATGAATATCATCATTCCCAATGCCCCCTCAAAAAGTCCCCATCATTCAAGACGCGCTCTTGACATTCCCGCATATATCTCGCCTGTCGTCCGACCTCCTCAAGTCGGCTCAGCACCTTGCCATTACACTCCACAAAGCCATAGACCTCGTACTTGACACCCACCTCTTTAGACCAGACCTTGACCTCCTCGCTGGCCTGGCGCAGGTTATGGCGCGGCATGGTGGGGAACAAGTGGTGGATAGTCTGGAACTGCAGGCCGCCGTGCATCCAGTCCAGCCAGGCGGGGCAGTCGACGTCCATGGTGGTGCGCAGCTGCTGCAGGGCCCATGGCTCGTTGCGGCTCGGCGTGATGGTCGACATAGCGAAGTGGGAAAGTGTGAACTGCACGTGTAGAGGCATGGTGACCATGTGCGAGATCATGAGGAAGAGGATGCGTTGTGTCCAGGTCGGAATCGAACACCACATGATCAGGTACCCGAACCAGAACCAGAAGAAGACCTGCCCGGAGAGTTCGTAGAATCGGTGCCATCTGTTGGACTTGGGTCCTTTATCCATGAAGATGAATTCCAGAGAGAGCACGTAGAGGTTGAAGCGGCCGAAGCAGAGGAGTGGGTAGTAGAGGTATTTCTGGTATGGGACCACGAACTGAGCGAATGCGTTGTAGGCCATTACACGGTCGTGGTAGGTTGAGTAAAGTGATTTGAAGAATTCGGTTGAGACAGCCATGAAGGGAAGATGTTGGATTCCTTCATCGTGTGCGGGGTCGTTGGTCACGATGTGGTGGATGTTGTGACTGCGTTTCCACCAACCCATTGAGAGGCCTCCCAAGTGGTTTCCGATGGTCATGCCGATGAGAGTGTCGATGTGGTAGTTGTGGGTAATACCTTTGTGGCCGGCGTCATGGGCAATGAAGACCATCTGATGCCAGAAACCACCCATAAAGATCGAGGAGGTGACATACCAGCCGTTGTGGAGGAAGAACAGCATAGTGGAGAAGATCACAGTCAGTCTGGCGATGTCGCTCATGTAAGCCCAGTAGTTACAGTTGTAGAGACCTCGATCCTCAAGTTTGGCGATGAGAGTTCGGAAAGAATCGGCTATCTCGTCAAGCTTTTCTTGGTCCATTGGCGCGGTTGAGTCGGTGGTTTCTGATGTTATCTCAGGAAGCTTGTCGTCAATCTGAAGATCAATCTTCTCCGGAGTGCTGGTTTCCATGTCCGAGACTGAGGAGCGGGAAGATACAGAGCCGGTACGAGTCCGACGACGAGTGAGACCAGGGCTGAGATGGTCGGTGTCGAAGATGTCAGAAAGATTTGTCGAGCTGCTGAGGGACTCTGTCTCAGATCCGTCGTCGATTTCAATCTCGATAGTCTCCTCTACTGGTTGATTAGGCCCTCTTTGGAGCGGAGGTAGAACATTCTCCCATCTCTTTGCGAGAACGCCGATCTGATATCGGAGCATCTGCTTCCTCACATCGGCAGGATGAAATCTACAAACGAAATATCAGCCTCGTGACTTTGCTGATAGGGGGCCACGCAGAGAGAGGAACTTACGCAACAATCTCATCGCTCGCATCTCTACCAACCATGTGTAGAATACACTTGTCCCCTCCTGGATGGTATTGCAACCACGAGTCCAACTTCAACACCTTTCGGTCGAGAATAACAATTGCGTGGCCATCGTCGATCAGCTGATTGATCTCGACGGGACACAGTACGGTGTCTCTTTTTGAAGGCGCCATGATGGGCAAAATAAGAGAATGTGCACAATAGTTGGGAGAAAGTGTTCTAGGCAGAACAAACAGGCAAAGGAGCGAAGAGAAGGAGAGAATAAGAAGCGAAAAAAGCAGAGCGAACAAACGGCAAGAAATCAAGGCAGCTGAGCTGGTCATATAAGAAGAGCAGATTGTCCCCCTAAGCCAAGGAGCAGAAAGTATCGTCTTTCGTAGGAAGAGGCCCGAATAGGGAAGGTGTTCGCTGAGATTGCGCGCCCCAGAGAGAACCCTGCATGCAGAGTGTGGTGCAGGTGCAGCGCAACGCAGCCCAGCCCAGCCCAGCCCAGGTTCTGTTGCGCGGCCCCGGTCCCCTGCTCCGACAGGACCAACAAGATTGCATTTCTGGGGATCGCAACTCAACCCCCAACTCGACTTTTCAGGGTGCTGCGACGGCCATTCACAGCTTGGCGTTCAGACATCGCCAATTGCGTGCGCTTAAACGCGCATCCATAAAAGTTCGAACAAGGGTGCTCCTCACACTTCTCGGTCGTATGATCGTATCCCGCGATTCCCACGACTAAGGTAAGTTTTGGGTTGGACCCCTATTTTGGACCCCTGTCGGGCCGCGCCTCCAATTGGCTGCCGAAAACCAATTGTCTTGGAACTCTGATAAAAGCAAAGGCGCGATTCTTGTGTCCAAACTAAGCTCGACGAGAAAGTGGGCTTTTCCCGACGCCCGAGATTCTGTGGAGGGAAGCTGGAGTTGGAGCTGGAATTGGCAGGTCCTGTGATCCGATCCGATTCTTCAGATGGAGAGTAGCACTTGGCGACCAACTTTTTGAGATTGACCTCGGACGACTTTAACCGTACGATAGGACAGGACAGGATGGATGGGATGGGCGGGCGACGTTTAGCATGTGGGAGTGGATGGAGAGGGAGGCGGCACAATTCCATCCTTCTCTTCTCTTCTCTTCTCTGCTCTTCTCTTCTCTTCTCTGCTCTTCTCTTCCTGGATGCCTGCGTCCTGACTCCTGAGACAAGACACGATAATCTTTTGTTGGATACGGTCGAGTACGACGACGGTACGATATCGTACGCCACGTATTCTTCATGAGTAAAAGGAGTGCAGCCTATCGCACTTCCTGTTCCAAAAGGGTTTGGCGGATATTTACATTTTCGCGAGGAAGCGAGGCGAGTACGGCAACCGACGGTCCCAATCTGGTGAGAGTGGATAGAGTGGAGGGGGGCTGTGCTGCGCCTAGACAATGCCTGGACACTGCATACCGAACAGCTGGAGATGGGACGAAACTGACGCCTCATGATTGGGTGATGGCCACGGATGAGTCTGATAAAACTTCCGTGTTGGATTTCTGGATTTTTAAGTTTCGCCGATAGGACGCCAAAGAATTGCAGTGACCGTGACGGAAAGGGAAGGGAAAGGATAAACTCACGACTCTGTCCTCTTGGGCAATGTTGCCACTGGTGCGCCTTCGTTGGCTCGCATCACTCTTCGGATGGCCACGTCCTTCGTAATTCCCAGGTTCATCAATTAGGAAGGATGTACCCCAGTGCATCCATCCTTCGCGTTACTTCTCCACGTAATGCGCAGTAAATCTGTATTTTCGTGCAGTCTGAACTTGTGCATTCCTAATGTGACACAGGAGATGATAGGCGAAAGCGAAGACGGGGCCGTCTGAGTCGGGGTCGGGGAGTTAACACGATCGTACTGTAATATTCTCGGAACGGACTTCGGTCGACATTTATGCCCTGAAGAAGGCATTTGTGAGACGTTCGGAACGTCGTACAGACCGTAATAGATCATGATCTTGGCAGGATGTTTTGACTTCCGAGCCTCCCTATTGCTGTCAAATCAAGGCTGATTTGATATTGTCGACTGCCCGTTTCGGATTTCCGGTGTTTCCGAAGTCGTCAATAGAATCCAACGCACCGAGCATATTTATCATGCTGTTCCTTCTCCTCTTATTGCGCTTGTCGTATGAGGATCACACAGCCATCCGCATTTTGCTCGCCGTCTCAGGACCTCTCCCTCTCCTTAGCGAAAATCGAGTCGTTCTCGCGGAGAGTATTTCCTGGTTCCAACTTCATATCCAACTTCCCACGATACTCTGCCATGACAAGCCATAAGAAACAAGTGTTGGTTTCATACACTAGCATTGCAGAAAATGCTCTGAAGTGAACATTCCAGTAGATCAAGGCACTGCCGTTGAATCTCGGAGAATGAGATGGAGCTGGTTCGAGATGAGCTCTCGTTTGAATACCTAGCAATCGCGACTGGCATCACACAGACCTTGCCAACCAAGGTAACCAATACAGAAAAGATAAGAAGGGTTGCAGAATTGCGACGAGTGCAAGAAAGGATAGAAACAAATAGGTCCATCGCTGTCCTTGGAGGTTTGGAGGCCGATATCGACCAAGACCTTTTATCCAGAGAAAGACGAACTCTCGTCCTTTCAAGAGAGGAGCTACTCAACAATCTTGGGAAACGACTACATGAGCTTGTAATGCAAAACTTGCAGATCATGAACATGCGTTTTGCAAGGGAAACGATTAGACATCGGAAAAACAGGACAGGAGAAAACAGCAGATACTCAGGGGTGGAAGAACAGGGCATTTTGATCTCAAGGTTTGGGTTCTTTCGTCCCCAATGTTCTTGGAGCTGGCAAGAAGCACACTCCTATCATGCGCGGCAAATTCGAACCAAACGCAAGATGCAAAAAGGGAAGGATACTTGCTGAGCTAACCCCCCAGCTTCAAAATCCGCGTTCAAACTCCTCACTCTCTAGAATCTTCGTCCTTGGTAATGTTGCTGAAACTTTCGCTCCCGAGATGGAAAGAGCAGGAGGCCGAGATTGTCGCTTCCGGTATCGTCCGCTTGATCGCTGGAAGGAGCTCGTTGAAAACATTCGGATCGCAGCTGATGGAGAATGGACTCAAAGGGAGGCTTGGTGAAGACTGGAAATGTGACGTATCTGATGCAAACCAATGATTGAGAATTGGTGATACCCAGAAAGGGAAAGGAGGGACATAGGAAGTGTGAGGAGTCGACTCCAAGGATTTCGATCGTTAAAGCTGATTTTTATGTCGTAAGGCGTCGATGACGAGATGTGAGATCTCAGATTCTAGAGTGTGAGACACAGATAAGATGTTTCGGTAGGGAAGTGAAGGTTAAAGGAAAGTCGGGGATGCGGGGAGGTAGATAGATATGCAGGGCTAGTGCTTGCGTTGGCGGAGAGGGGGTCATTCAACCCAGGTCCGGAACATTCGGATGTTGAATCTTAAATGAACAACGACACCTGATTCTCCATTCAAACCTGCAATATATTATTTCCTCCTTAAAGTCCGATGAATCTATGGATGCTGAAGACTGGATGGAATAATTCTCATCTCGATACCTTTGCATTGGTAATCTGTCGTCCCGCTTGTCAGCCATTTTTATACTTTTCGAAGCGAGTGACATTCTGGCCGCTACCACGACTAGAGGTCTTCAAGTCGGGTTTCCTTACATCATTTGACGCATTCCGAATACCCTCAAGTTGTCAGTTGAATGGAGGAACAAAAATACCTCTCATCCGACCTCATCCGGATTCCAGCCTTAACGAAGCACAATGCCACCAAGCGAACAGCGAAAGGAGCGAATTTTCCTGGTACTGAAGTTATTCCTCTAGTCAAGTTTAACAACGGGTTCAGTCTTGCTCCAGCGCTCCTGGGATAAGGTAGTTAAAGAAAGGAGTTAATGTATCGCCGTACTGCCCTACAGTATATCCGGGGGAACCTCCGATTTTAAATCAAAAAAAGGTGAAGTCAGGAGGTGGTGTGGTGTCTTACTAATCCGCTTGCGCTTTACCATAATAGGAGAATGTACCCAACCTCATCTGTGGATGGATGTGGAACGTTTTAGGATGTCTTGTCAATGCTGAAGGACATTACTTAAATTGATGGAGAGCCACTGGGGCTGTTGTTTAATTACGGTATGAAGTGGAGTATGTTCATATTCGCTTGTCTGAGTTCTGTACTGCATTATCTCCTTCATCTCACCAGTCTCTGATACTATCTGTGTGGTCTAAATATTGAAATTGTTCGGTGTACATTGGAAGTTAAGATTTTAAGCATTTAAATGCCAAATCAAATTCTTCTGTACAATGTTATTCATCAATCGAGATGGCTAGAGCCACTTCACTATATCCAAAGCCGCCTGTCTCCTCCAGATTCTCTCTCTCTTCTTTCCAACATTCAACTTCATCCTAGCACCATCGATACGTCTATTTGCAACCTTCAGCAAAGAAGTGCCGTTTAGGAGACATGAGATCCTTCGCTAGTGGTGAGGTTTCCAGGAAGCGAAGCATCTCTTCCCACAGTTGCTCTTAAGGCGTTCATATAAAAAGTTCACACTCCACTATTGGGGAGAGTGTGCGTCCTGACCCATTCTCCATCTTTTGGCATCCCGCTTGGAGTGTAGAGAATAACGAGTAGGTATCTCGAGGGATGTTTCTGAGACTGTGTACGAGGGGAACTACGCCTGAGATGTTGCTCGAACGGATCAGCAGCGGTACCCAAGCCTGATTACAAGCATGACGAGTTGATATCAAGCTCATTGTAATGTTTTCCTTCTATTAACTTGCTTGCGATGGATGGTTGAAACAAAATCCCCTTTATGTTGCCTCCCTCGACTAGTGCCTTGCTCGAAAACATACTTTGGGCATCATTCCGATTTCGCTTCATTCGCCGGGAGCCTTGCCAACTCGAATTTCTACTGTACACATTCTGTTATTCTTCTTAGCTCTAACATCCTCGGTACTTTCTTTATGACTAGCGAATCAGAGAGCTCAGCTGTGGGAGTGCGCAGAATACCTTAGTGGTCTGGTCCTGACTTGATCTGATGCTCGAATGGGGGGAATGTGATAGCTCACCAATTATTCCAACAGCAGCGGAGGTTTATTCCGCAACACACAGTTCTCCATCCAGCTTCGCTCTGGTATTGCCTTGTTTATGTATGTACGACGGTGATAAATCAACTCGGCAAATAAGCCTCCTAACGGCGCTCAACAACTGGACGCCGTGTAAAGATGCGTTTCAGGTACCGTTAAATTCGTCGGACATCTGACGATGCTGCAGGTCATGGAGATTTCGACGTTCCTTTCTTTTCTTGCCTTGATGCATGGGGGTGGCATGCTGTCAAAGCTTCTTTTATTTTTGAAAAGAGGGGCTTGAATTGACCAATCGGAATACATGGTAAATTTGACCCACCCATGCACACTACATGACAACCCACACGCATGGTAGAAAACCGTTCTCGTTCAATGCTGACTCCCATATCAACTGTCCAGAATCATGGATGAAGAACCTGGGGAAATTTTCGAGACCAACCCTCGATCTCTCCAGTTCATCACCATCACCGACGAGCCAGAATCCCAGAAGGGCGAATTCGCCAACACAGTCCGTTCTCATGCGAGACGGTCGTTCGTGTATAGGAAGAGAGATCCAAGATTGAAACAAACAAGGACGCAAACTCCCAGGCCAGTTCAAGGTCCCGGCTCAGAAGATTTCACTGATGACCCTCGCAAACGCCAAGGCAAATTCAAGCTGAATACTTGGTCGATGACACCACGTAAGAAGGCTGTGCGTGGGGATGGAAAGAAGATTGGGGTTCCTGTACCAATTGTGAGATGGTACGGAGTATGGTCACTTAGAGTTCATACTAAACTTCTTTCCAGATTTCGAACAACGAGTCTTTACAGCCATACGAAAGGGCAATCCGCCCAACGAGCATCAAAAATGTAGCAACCAAGCAGCTAGTGGACCACTGTCAGTGACCGATTGCTCGCTCCACGCCCCCCAGAACGTCCACTTACACTAAACCCTAGTCAAAACAGCTTTCACCCGCAACATCTTCGCCATCAACTACGACAGCTCGTGGAACATCTTCGACGTCACGGACTCGGCACTGCTCCACGTGACCTGCTGTATGATTGCTCAAAACCGAGACATTCTATGCGGCACAGAGGACTCTCAAAATACACTGTATCACAAGGGAGAGATGATGAAGATCATGACTCTCCGTTTAACAGAACCATCGCACAGGCTCAGCGATGCAGACGTCTTTTCGGTTGCTGTGCTCGTGATCCTAGAGGTAATCAGCTCAAGCATGACAGCCAACCTTAGCGAGAATATTTGCTGAGATGAAAGTAGAGCATACGAGGAACATTCCAAGCCGCAACTGCTCACAGAGTTGGATTGCTGAGAATGGTCGATATGCGTGGTGGATATCAAAGCTTTGAATACAGTCCTCTCATGCTACGACTTTTAGCTTGGTAAGTACAGTAATTTCGCAGCTCACCCATCCCAGGCTCCCATCCCTCTCGATCTCTAGAATGAATGAGATCTGATATATCCTAATTTACTCTAGGACTGATATAGCCTACTCAATCCGTTTCGCAACCTTACCAGTCTTCCCCTGTCTTTTTCCCAACAGCATCACAGCCGAGGACCCCTTAGCCAGCAACGCCAAATCATCTCTCGTGACGATTCCCTTCCTCCAACCACATAGGGAAACCGCCTTAATACTCTCAACCCTTCGCAAAATCTCACTCGCCATCGACCTCCCAAACCTAACTCTCGACGACAAGAGAATCATTGTAAGCGACCTCTACAACATCCAACACCGGCTCATCTCATCTCTAAACTCCCCCTCACGAATGGAAATATCTGATCTCGATCACGCCTTCAGGATTGCATCGCTTGTCTATCTCAACCATTTCATCCGCGAGCAATCGAATCGAGCTCGTCTCCACGATAATCTCCTCTCTCGTCTAGCAGGCATCTTGACTTCCACGAGATTGGACCTAGAATTCTCTACAGCGGACAGCGAATTTGAAGTTAGGGACGTACAATGGATGAAAGACCTGCTGGTGTGGATTGTATTCGTGGCACTTGCTGCGTCGAGAGAAGATGCTATGCGGGTAGGGTTCGTAGTGGCGTTGAGAAGAGCAGAGCCTGGAATCCTGCGGCTTGGGTTAGACGAGTTGAAAGCTAGGCACAAGAGAGTGATTTGGAGGGATACTAAATGCTCAAATGCATCGGACGAGATCTGGAATGAGATTACCCAGGGGGGCTTAGGAATGAGATTTGGGCATGTCAAGATCTGAAAGTCGGATGTTACTCATGGCAGGTGGGAATATTTCTCCTGAGAAGTTGCTTTGGCATTGGAGCCTGCATCCATTTTACGCCATATGTGCATAATAATATGTACAGGTAGAAAGCTACCCTATTCCGATGCTTCAGGATACGTCAAAGAATGCCGCCGACCAACCGAGCAGTCGGTAGCATAGTTTCTCCCACCCGCTCCACGCACTTGACATTTAGACGACGTTGATGGTGTACTTGGAGGTGGTGAAAACAGCATTGGAGCCTATATGATGTAAGTACTCACGCACATACACAGATACACATCAATTCAAAGAGGCAAACTAACCAGTGAAAGGTTCAGTGCCAGCTTGCAAGCTAGTAACAACAGCAGAGGTAGAGACACCTTGGCTGCTGGTCAAGTAGTTGAAGAAGAGCTTGAGGTCGCCCTCGAAGTTACCCTGGTTTGATGGGGCGACGAATGAGAAGACGGTGGTATCGCCGTTTGGTCCCTTGAAGAGATTCCACTTGGTTCCTAGGATGGTAGGAGTGGCAACGGGAACAGCATTTCCGGCAGAATTGTAGGTAGAAGAGATTGGTCCGGCTCCGCCGTATGATCCGAGCCAGATCATGATCTCGTACTGGTTGTTGGCACCAACTGAGGGGGCAAGCCAGAGATCGTAGGACACGTCGGCCACCATGTTGGAGCCAGTGTATCTGGTGAGATTAGTATTTACAACAGTCATTTTAGAAATACAGAAATGTGCTCACCTCCATGTCCATGTTGATGGAATGGACGAGATAGCTGAGAGCTTCTTGTTGACCTTCTCAAGCGCAACGTTAGAGTAAGACTTGACATCGAGAGGTCCGCCAGCCCAGCTCCAAGTAGTAGACCAAGCAACAGAGCCAGCTGAGCTCAAAGAGTTGAAAGTGGTGCACTGAGATCCAGAGGTGGCTTTTCCTGAACCCCAGGTGTTGTGGTAAATGGTGAATCCTCCAGTAGCAACAGTACCCCAGCTGCCGCACATGGTAGTAGCACGCTTCTCAATAGCGACTGGAGTCGGTGTGGCCATGGCTGTGGCAGCCAAAAGGGCCGAAATGGCAGAGATGCTGAACTTCATGATGACGATAGTGGTAACACGTGGGTGAGTATGATACTGAAATGAACGTATGTGCAAAGAAAGCAAGAAAAGAACGAGTGTAAGTACGAAGACAACGAAGGCAACGTGGAATTAGCAGCTGATGGATGGGCTGGTAGAAGAAATTTCCTTGGTGGGAAATAAGTTCTTTTATACAAACCGGTAGTAACCTAGCGGAATAAGCTCACTTACCCGGGCCCAAGAACAAGCAGTGCGGAGCAGCAATCGCCGTCTCAGATAAATCCAAGAAAGGCCTAAAGAAGCTCGAAGCCCCTTCGTTCTAGAAGAAAGAGGGGTCGACATTTTGGAGTTCGTGATCCATAAACTCCCTCACGCGGGCAGATGCCGAAATTCAGATCGATCAGGCGAGGATCGTCGCAGGGAAGGGCATCTTGGAATAGATGAAGGGCTGCACTCGTTTCCGCCAATCAGGGAGTGCTAGGAAAACAAACCTCGTCTTTTGAGTTCTGAATATCTCCACCTGTTAAAATGATTGGCTTCGGGAGTCTGCTTCCATGTTTTGAGACGGACTTCGGAGATCTCAGGGGCCTGTGGATGCTGTGGTGCGTGCGTGGTAGTAATCTTACTTCTTGCTTGTGGCTCTTGTGCCGTGGCTTGATCCCTTTCCTCAACTTCAGCTTCAACTTAATGTCGGTTCATGCGGACTGCATGGCGCTGCAGCCACTCTTATGACATGCATGGTACCGAATTTCTGGTCTTCGGGCATAAAATTTTGTAGTTGGGCTTCGGACTGCCGTCCCGGCAACGGCAGTGGGCCTCGCAAGCTTGATCCAACCCCAGTCAGCCACTCCGAGATGAGTAATCTAAAATACTTCAGGATCATGGCCCTTTCATTTTCGATATCCGCGCAATTCAGCTCGCTTGGACTGGTTTGTTGACAACATGCAACCCTTTCCAAGGGAGCCCCTTGACTTGACGTCCCCTTTCAGAAAACTACCAAGACAACGGATAAGCGAAGATAAACATGACTTTGACCTCCCTTGAGTGGATGTAGAGTGAGAATTGTATTCTGGATGATTAGGACCTTTCCTAATCTATAGAATAGGACATCAATTACCAGCACGTGATCCATTGCTGACTGCAGCTGCATCATAACGGTCAACCTCCTTCAAGCTCAGAGCAACATATATCAATCGCAACCACAGCCGAATATGGCTCTTACAGTGAGCCCCGAAGTGTTAAAATACCGACCCCTCACTGAAGCAGACTCTTTCCGTCTGCTGCTCCTCCAACCGTCGCCATCACATGATTCAGACCTACATTGCCATGTTCTCCACGCTACCCTGTCTCAATGCGATCGAGATATCATCGATCAATATACAGCCCTATCCTATGTATGGGGAGATCCATCCAACACTGGCAATATCTACGTAGACGGCACTCTAGTCACCATCACAGCTACTCTCGATGCTGCCCTCAGAGATCTACGAGATGCATCTCGAGTCCTCCGAATCTGGGCAGACGCCCTCTGTATCGACCAATCAAATTTAACAGAAAGAGCAAGCCAAGTTGGGCTCATGGCCCAGATATACTCTATCGCTCATCACACCGTAATCCATCTCGGACCCTTAACCAGCGCTGCCGAAACAGTTCTCAAAGCCGCACCATCTAACACCTCTGGAGTCGTACATAGCTCCTACGACATTGTCAGAATCGCAGAAGAGAACATGCTTCAAGCCGTATGGTTCACTCGCGTCTGGGTCTTCCAAGAACTAGTCTTATCCCGCGATCCCTGGGTCCAGTGCGGTAACCTACGAGCTCGCTGGACAGATCTCTGCAATATGCTCATCTCATCCAGCTGGAAACAGAGTTCAAACGAACTGCAAGTGCTCGCAGATATGAATTCCAGCCGCGGGCCGGCACGACTGAAATTCTTCACACTGCTCGCTTCACGACGAGGACTGGGAGCTACAGATGCGAGGGATATGATCTATGCCAACATGGGTATCGCGTCTGATCTCTCATCGTTGCTTGATTATGTTCAAGTTGATTACAGGAAGAGCTGCGAAGAAGTATACGAGTCTGTGGCGAGATACCTGTTGGAGAATATCGGACCTGACGGCCCGAGTGTCTTCTTCCCACATGCGGCATCTAACGGCCATAGCAAGCGAAAGGACCTGGCTTCTTGGGCACCCGACTGGAGTTTCCCTGCTTCAAACCTGGTGGAGATGTATCACGATAACAACTTACGGAAGCTGCAGCTGGAATCGAAAGCTCATTATGCTTTTGTTGGTCAACCGCCCACGCTTGTTTGGGTGGGGTACGGAGTTGACGTTGTGGAAAGCTACAGTGTAGAGTTGCCTGGTCCTGAAGCTTTGGATGTTGGAGCGAGAGAGGAATATCAGAAAGCTGTGA
This sequence comes from Leptodontidium sp. MPI-SDFR-AT-0119, assembly GCA_020726505.1. Taxonomy (NCBI): domain Eukaryota; kingdom Fungi; phylum Ascomycota; class Leotiomycetes; order Helotiales; family Leptodontidiaceae; genus Leptodontidium; species Leptodontidium sp. MPI-SDFR-AT-0119. The sequence goes on from JAHLEZ010000017.1 coordinate 803,988, forward strand.
GAACTTTGATGGGCATGTACTCGAATGTGTGGTGGTCGGGCGATGAGTCTGGGCAACATCAGCATGTTGATCTTAGAGGGAAGGAACAGGAACATGAGAGATTGTGCCGTGTGTTGGGGGATGAATGGCTACGGATCATGAGTGAGGAGCTGCCTCATTCTCAACTCTTCTCCCCTGGCGATACTGCAAATCAGGGGAAGTTCGAAGAGAGTTTCAGAGCATGGTTGGAAGCTCGTGCCCCAGAACAGATCATCATGGCTGGCAGCGGAAGTGAAGGTATGGCATCTCTCATGTATACCCATCTCCAGCCACGGAATATCCCAAGTGTACTTACGGGCAGAAGAATTGCCACTACTCGAACAGGAAGAGTCGCCGTCGTTCCTAGAAATGTTCAGGTTGGAGACATTATTGTACATCTTGCCGGCCCATTGATATCCCTCATTCTTCGACGAGATGCTAGGACTCAAGACATAGATCTGGAAATGGACATCAAAAATACTCTGAGAGCGAAGAACGGAGATAAGTCGATCCAGCCAGATCGAAGACTTGAAGGAATGGACAATGTCGATGAGATGGAAGTCGAGCACTGTACTCTAGTTGGTGAGTGCTATGTTGATGGCGAGGTTGGCTGGAAACTCGACCAGACGTGGGACTTGAAGATATACGCTCTTCGTTAAAGGTCAATAAAAATCTCTTCATCATTGACATCTAAGTATGCTCATATCTTGCGTTTTAACAAGCCCTTGAAGAAATCAAAACTATTGCTGTCACTCTGCAGCTCCCAAATCTTTCCTGTCGGTCGATCCTCCCAGCCCAACTCCTCTGCCTTAAGCAGACCCCAATCTCTCGTGATACCCTTCACCCTTGCTCTAACCCCACCCTCTGCCTCCAAAGTTACGATCTGATCCGTATGTAGCCAATGCTTGTAATACGTCTCTTCCAGCTTCTTGTCGAATCCCGTCCTACAGAATCCTTTGTAGATAATTTCGAACCTTGTAAGAATACGTGCTTGCAATTTCTCGAGCGTGAATGGGGTGAGGTTAGGGCCAAGGAGGGCGTTGAGAGATGTAGTTGGTGCGGTGTTGGTTGTGTTCAGGCCGATGCCTACAACGAGATCGTAATTCCCAGACGAGTAAGAGGAGTTGACTAGAATCCCACCGACTTTGACGTATTCCTTCTTGCCTGGCTTTGTGGGGTCTTGCGCATCTATAATTTGGTTAGGTTAAATCTTTCGAGAGCTTATTTGAATCGGAGGCTCACAAATATCATTTGGCCACTTGAGCTTGACTGGTACATCATGGTAGCCTCGATCGTATGACTGAATGCCTTCTGCAATTGCGATTGCCGCCAGGTATTGAATGAATACTACCGGGGCAGTATTACTCAGTTCCATTGGGTGCTTCATGGTGTATGAGAAGATGAGACAGCCAGGTGGTGAAACCCAAACGTTCGACCCACGACCTCGACCAGCGACCTGGGTGGTAGCTGTGACAGTGAAGCCCGGTGGTAAAGTGGAAAGAAGCTTAGGATTTCTGTCGAGTGTCAGTCATGGAAAAGAGATTATACCAACAAAACCCACTTCTCAAGCAGAGTATTTGTACTCGTCACAACTTCGCCATAGACGAGATATTTTCCATAATCTTCCGCCTCGCCACCCCTCTCCTCCTGGTACTTTTTCAAATTCGCGTAAAAGGCATGATGGTTGAAGTAAGGAGTCTCTTTTGTACCGGGCCATTCTGTCTCGTGGGGTATCAGACGCTTCGTGATCGCGTTATAGTCGACAATTCTGTCATCAGATGCACCGTCGACTTGGTCAGCCGGAGGGTCTTGAATACCAGGCAAAGGGAGTGCCTTGGCAAGTTGATTCACGGACCACCGAGACTCTTGCTTCTCCAAGTGGAAAGTATCATTTTCTCCTTTGATGTACTCCTCGTCATCTTCTCTTGTAATTATATCTTCCCAAGAGGCCAGCAGCTCTGGAACCAAATAGTGATGCATGGATGAAAGATGTAGACGAGAAAGGGAAGGTACCGAAGATGTCTCTTGGCTTACTATCAGCCCAAATTTAGATAAGCATGCCTTTAGAAAATTGACTCGAGACTCATTGTCCTCAGCCAAATCCTCTACTAGCTTCGGATAATTCTGGCCGTTTGACTTTGGATCGAGATTAACAGCAGCGAACCTCTCTTTGTTAGATGAATCTGTCGATATGATGAACGAGTCGATGACTTACTCTGGATGTGGTCCTGTCAATATTGCTCCTCCTTCTCCAACTTTGCAATAGACCACAGCTGCCGAGCCTCCCTCGACATCAAGATCGCCTGAATAATTTGCGAGAACTTCAACACCCTTATCCGAAAATGTTTCCGCATCGACAAATATGCCCCCTCCATTGTAGTACGACCGGAAAGTTTGAGGTATGACTCCAGCTTTAAATGCTTCCTTTACAACCTTCACATCGATTGCTTTCGCGCCAGCTTCGCTGTGATAGACGAAGCCTTTGAAAGCACATCCTCGACAAGTTCCAGGAAAGAGGGCCAGCTCCCGATAGCCTATGACCTCCAATGCCTTGTTCCCCACTTCGAATTCGCATTTTGAACTTCCATAGTAGCCTCCAGCGCAAAATCCAAGGTAGGAGCCGCCTCGACGGACAAACTGCTCAATGCGTCGGTTCCCTTCACCATTCAAAGACCGACAGTAGCCCATATCAGCACCTCCAGGAAATACCAAGAGAGCACACGAAGCTGTCCATGGTTCCTTGAGAATCACGTTGTCGGTCACGGGTATGACAGCGTAATTGGGCGAGAGAAGGCGCCGTAATGTATACAGGCAATGTCTCACAGACTCGATAGTACTCCCGTTTCCTAATCAAGATGTTAAAAAGAAAGGACGTTTGGACATTTGAGAGTGTGGGTACCTGAATAGACCAGAACGTTCATCTTCCTCGTCGCCATCTTGTGCACAACCCAGGCTTAGCCTAGCCGAGCTTAACTCAAATGAGATCTTAGAAATCGCCTGATTCTTTCAATCACAACAACAACACAATGTCGAAATCAGAAAGCGATTCGAAAGTGGCAGCGGCGGTGGAGGATGATGATGAGCCGGATGAGTGGTGAGTATCAAGACCTCAACAGATAAATCAGCCAACCGCTAACTGTGCTTGCAGGGACAAGCGGATCTTCAGCACTGGCTGCGCTGGTGAGTCAAATCGCCGAATGGGCTCTATCAGGATATATTCTCACATGGAGGTACAGCGGAGAATACCAAGATGACGGATTGCTATTGGGAGAAGAAGGATTGGAGGCTTTGCAAAGACGAGGTGAGGATGGCAAGCTTTCTCGACCTAGCGATTCCAAGCCACATCACGTGGATGACGAAACATTTGAAGCTTTTACTGATCTTTGGAGATGATACACAGATGGAGAACTTTAAGAAGTGTTGGAAGCAGCATCAGAATGATAAAAGGACCGATTCGAAGGATGCATGATATGGTGGAGCAACGCCTCGGCGACCGAGTATGAAAGATTTTTGGCGGGTTGTAAGATTATGTGTAGATATTACGACAGGTCTCTGCTCCTCTCTACATCAGGGAATGATTACCATTACTCTAAGAGTAATGAAATACGCGACTCGTTTTGGTTTCCAATTTACAAACGCTTTTGTCTTCTCGTGATCTCGTGATGTTGGTGGCAAGATGCCGCTCGGCAAATCGCGAGTTTGTCTGCCATGGCGAACTCTCGCGTGCAACCTCTCGAAAGCACATCAACCATGGCGACTATAATACCCAGAGCTGCACGCTCTACTCTACCGAAATGTCTATCTGCGGGAGTCTCTACTTCGAGATCAGACATTCTACGATCAGCGAAGGCAGCAAACTCTGCACGATGCCTCTCGACAACTCGCCGATTTGCAGCTGTGCCAGCATCTACTTATACTCGCAAGCCTGTCGACGCACCAAAGACAGCTCCTCCTCCACCAACAAAGCAGCCCTCCATCGATGATCAATCGCCCATCAAGGATATGACCAGTGGTCTCGCAGATGAGCCATTGATCCTTGACGAAGGCAGCAGGCAAGTGGACTGGACGAGGTCATTCCATGGCCTATCTGCACAGCCCTTCTCCAAAGAAGCCGCAGATATCTTGTTGGCACCTATACCGGCAGATGATGTGGAGGTCAAGCCAGATGGAATCATGTATCTGCCAGAAATCAAATACAGGAGGATATTGAACAGAGCCTTTGGACCTGGTGGCTGGGGCCTCGCACCGAGAGGAGAGACAATCGTTACGGGGAAGAGCATCACCAGAGAGTATGCCCTTGTTGCCCATGGAAGGTAAACCACTACTTCGAACGACTCAGGAGTGAGTACGGCAATATGCTAATACATCTGCCCTGCAGATTGGTATCAGTTGCACGAGGCGAACAAGATTATTTCTCGCCTGAAGGTATTCCTACTGCCACCGAAGGTTGCAAATCGAACGCTCTGATGCGTTGCTGCAAAGATCTAGGCGTTGCTAGCGAACTGTGGGATCCTCGGTATAATCGGAAGTTCATGAAAGACCACGCAAAGCAAATCTGGGTGGAGCACGTCCCAACGAAGAAGAAGAAGCAGATATGGCTGCGGAAGGATGACGAGCCTAGATACCCGTTCAAGGAGTCGAAATTTGTTGCATAGAGCACTGGGATAGCGTGGAGTTCTGGTCTGCATCGATGGTCGGGTTGTACTATAAACTGTACGAACATGCACAAGCACATTCGGAGAGGATACAAATATATCGTATCTCCTCCATCCGCTCCATTCGAACAAACCGATGTAAAGATACTTTGAGGCCGGGTTGTTTTCATATTGTTCGAGGGCCAACCGTTCATGATGTATACCGCTTTGATTACATTATGGGTTGACAGACCAAGAGCAAGAAGCCACTAGATCTGGTCAAATGGCCATACATGATGATGCAAAGGCATTGCGAAGCACTGTATTTGAATTGAGATAGGATGTGGGTGGGAAGTTTAATAGACAAATACTCCCACTTTGAATTGATGCTAATGTGTTGCCAGGATTTAGACCAACTTTCAGTGAGCCTACAAAGACGAGGCGAGATTGCGGTGCGGAGAAAGATTCCTCGAAAGAAGGTCAAGGGAGAAAGGAGAGTGACCCTGGAATGGGTCGGTTCATGGCTGGTTGATATCTGGCTGACAGCATAGAGCTTCGCAAAGTTTTCGCAATTTTCAATACAACACTCTCTCACAATATTATACTTCGATCACGATTCCGGTCATTTGTCGCCTTTCATAGGCCCGAGCCAGCTTTGCCTCGTAGACCGACGTGACTATGCTGTTCATGCATGTATGATGGTGCTATTGAGGCTCTGCCCAGTTTCAACCAAACAATTTCGAGCTTATGGATCCGCTGTCCCGCCTGTACGACAAATAAATGAGCTGTCCTACATCGCCTCCGCCTCCACACCACACCTCGCTTCGTATGTTTAGAGAGCAAACGCTGCATTCTTCACCGGTCTATACGTATCAACAGAACTTAAACATCAAGATCGATGCGCTGTGAAATTAATCAAGTGATCACGTACAGCGAGCCATATGTGTGGCAATCGATATGTATTATTCAGGAATCTTCAACAATACATCTATTCAACGGCCGAGTTCGACACATATCAACCCTAGCCTATAAGTCTCGGCACTTTGAGGGTCAAGTCATGACTCGTCTACTATGTGGACGGTGTGTGCAGCTCAACCTCACATGGTCCTGTATGACCACGCCTCCATGCATAGAACTTCTTCAGATCGATCCTGCACACAACCTCGTATATGTCTACCCAAACAAAGTCCCAGCCACTCCGCCTTCCTCCACGTTTCTCACCCTCCGAATGATGAGCATCGCAGGCTCAAGCCCACGGAGCTGGGCTGCAATCCCCGGTGAATACCATGGCGTGGAGCATTTCTGCTGCATACGCCCTCACATCCATATACATAGCCCCTTCAACCAATTCGAATCGATTGGCCACAGTTACCTGTTGTAACGCTATCTGCGAATCAAAAAGTCCCCGAAAGCCCCCACAGAAGTCATGATAGAAGTTGGCAACTGGTAGGTGCGCACTTGGTCACAAAGGGTCGAGCCCAGCCTCTCACACTTTATTCTTCAGATGCATCCTGAACGACGATCTTCGACGGTGTAGAGTTACCTGCTTTTCCTATTGCTGCCGTCTGATGCAGGCGGGAAATCTTCAATGTGTTGTTGTCGTCATCGCAATGGAGCGCCTCGTCTGCAATTGTTATGATTTGGATCCACAGCCTTAGAGTCTCTACTGGTTCTTGATACTCATCGCACATTGAAAGCCGTGCAATTCACATTGCTTTGCCGAAAGGTCCACTAAGCTGTGTTTGACCACCAAATTTCCGGGCTCTTGGCAACAATAGTCAAGGCTGAGTCCAAAGGCTTCTTCTCACGATGGGGTGATGTGCCCAGCGGTGTTAGGCTGGCAGACGCGAGCACAGTGTTACCATCTTTCAAAGAGTGAACATGTAGATCGTCTCTCGATGCTCCGCCTTTTCTACCTTAGCTGTCCGGTTTGCGAAATGGCAACCATGCATCTGCCTTTCAGGGATTTCGGTGACTCCTAGTGAACGCTAGAACGCCGTTCTGCTGTTTGATTGGTGTGATGTGTGATGAGAAGCTTCTTCTGCGTCTGCCGGAGGAGACATGTGGTGTGTCTTGCAGAAGAAAGCCTCATAACGCCCCGTTGCTTTTGCCTTGACTGCGGAATCGTGCGAAGCTACACCTGTGACTTTGGCAGACTTAGCAATAGTCGAGGGTCTTTGTGGCTCTGTGCTGGGCTCCTGCTGCGAGGGCTGCAGTTTGCTTGCCATAAGTTCTCGCAGCCTTTCCTCTTGAAAGACGCCAGTGTGCCTTTCATAAAGTCCAGTGCCCGGCCAACATCATCTCGACCTTATTGATTAAGCCATCGGCCTCAGCTACCTGTTTTTTTGCGACTGAAGTTAGTATCTGGACCTCCCTATCTCCTTCCTTGAGCATGCCGTACGTTCTGCCGGATTGTTTCCGCCGCCCCTTGCAGGCTCTACGCGCCGTTGGAAGAAAGCTTGGTGGCTGTCTCGTGGGGGCCTCCAATGATGAGGAAACAGCTCTGGTGAGTAGATGAAGAAAGCCCCATCTTCCACCACCTACTTACAGGATTTCATCGAAAGCAAAAGAATATTGTGCATCCTTCTTCAACGACCGAATTAGATACGGATACCTCTAATCACGAGCCCACACGGGAAAACTCAAAATCAAGTAGACATCTTCACCCCGCGACACCCAGCACCTCTCCAACAGCGGTCTCAGCCAGAGAAAATGGAGATCCTCCATCTCAGCTTGGAAAACCATCACGTCGGAGCTCCCTACAGCTCAGTCATTCGAAAACATCCACATTGAACACGCGCAATAAGGTCGAGAAGGGGGTTGAAACCTCGCTGAAAGGAGTTCTTCAACCTGTAGGTTGCGACTCGGAGAGAATTGAATCTGATGTTTTAGTCGGTTTGGCTGATAGCACATTGTCAAGCCTCACGCCTCTTGATACTCCTCCGCCGCAGGTCAGACCTCCTGATGCGTACATTGTGATGCTTGGCAACAATTTACAGACAAACCCCACCGAAGGCGAAGGACTGGATAATTCAATTCAGGTGGAGGGGGGTGGCCGCTTGATTGAAGACGGACTGCTGACTGCGGAGGTTCATGATGCAAACAACCCACCAAATCTACGAGAACAACTAGGCGAAGCTCAGTATGAACCCTGGCGGGACAATAGGTATTTCATCGCCAACAATGACTTGCGACGTCTCATAACACCCAAGTCGATTTTACGTCAGATGGAGATGGAAACGGGGCTCGGCAGTACCGACATACAGCAGCAAACTGCTTTGGTAATCTCCGAGCGTGCTCACAAGCTCTTTGCAACTCTGGTCTGTTTACGCCTTGACCGTTGCATTTACGGTTTCCTTGAAGAGGGAATAGACGATACAGATCTACCTTTCGTTCGGTTAAACAGTTGTGATGAAAGCAGGAGGTTCAGTCTTTGCAGCAAAAAGACACCGCGCGAGCCTATCAAATGCATGATGGCCTGGGGTCGAAGCGATGTCCGCGAGTTTGCAAAGACCCAGTGGTACATGCTGGCACCCGTGCTCGAATTCACCGACGACATCGAACACTATGACTTTGAACACCACTGTATCCTCCCTTGGATAGAAGACCATGAATGTAGCAGCTCAGGACACAAGGGAGGGGCAGTAGAGGGCGGATTTGGCTCAGTGTGGAAGATAAAAATCCATCCGGCTCATCAACGACTCGTTCATGGATTGATTCCGGCGGAGAGAACACCAACCCAAGTCTCAAGCCTATCGATAAATGAGCTGGAATGCCCATATATCTACGCCGCTGTGAAACGGCTGCATCTGACCGACGAAGAAAGTTTCTGGTCGGAAGTAGCAATGCTGAAGGAGTTCAAAAAGAACCCCCACGCCCAATTGGTGAAATTACTGGCCACATTTCGCTGGCAAGACCGCTACTATTTGATATTCCCCTTCGCAGAATCAAACCTACGGGAATATTGGAAAGCAACCCCTGTGCCCGAATTCTCATTCCACAACGTTTTTTGGGTTCTGCAGCAATGCAGGGCAATCACGTCCGGCTTGCACGTTGTTCACGAGCAGCGCTACACACATGCCTCGCCTGGCAACAGCAACCACGACGAACAGAGTCGTTATGGGCGTCATGGTGACCTAAAAGCCGAAAACATTCTTTGGTTTCCAGAAGGGACCGAACTGGGACGACTAGTCATCGCAGACTTCGGATTGACAGATTTTCATAAACGATCCACTAGATCCGACATTCCTGCGGGCCACATCACAGGATCGCCTTCCTACGAACCCCCCGAACTTACTCTTCATGAAAAGGTCTCTCGCGCCTACGACATTTGGACTCTAGGGTGTCTCTACCTAGAACTCGTCACTTGGCTCGTGGCTGGATGGGATGCTCTCGAGAGATTCCCCGATGCCCGTAGGGAAAGCATGTCTAAGCAGCCCAATGTCGTAGATGATACATTCTTCACCATAATGGGTGAGGGCAGTCCCGGGGCGCCACCAAAACAAGCTATCCTCCGTGGCAGTGTCGGCTCATGGATAGCAGACCTCCACGAGATGCCACGATGCTCAGCTTTCATCCACGAATTTTTAAATCTGATATCGAAGCACATGTTGCTAGTAGACCCAGGCGCTCGCATCAAAATCGCACATCTCAATCGAGAGATCCAGAATATGATAGTCAAAGCGGAAAGAGACCCTTCATATTTGATTGAGGGCAAGCCATGTCCACCACGAGGCCAACTGGACCCCCATCCATCCAGCCTCGCCGCGTTAGGGTTGAATGAGAACAAATTTCCAGGGACTGCAGACGGAACACCACTCCCGCGGAAAGGCAATCTTTGACACAGCTGGCTACATGCATACCAGCTTTCCCTTTGAACTTGACATTCTTATTCCGCAACCTCCTAGACTGGAATTAGAAAAGGAGCGATCGAGCATTTTTTGTATTTGTTTTTGTACCTACGATCATGACAGGCGTTTAGGGACAACAGACAACCCTATCAAGGCATGTTATATGTAAAAAGATACCACTAGAATTGTGGGGAAGGGAAATGCACTGCGACTTGGTGCGGAGTTTTCATCTAGATCATAGATTTCCCTGCGATCCAGGCACACCGCGTAGGACTTGGGGTATAAATAATGTGGCCATCGAATCGAATGAAGATACCAAAGATTCCTGTCTAGTTGACCTCACAGGTACTTATTGACATTCATGACTGGGTATTCACCCCAACTTTCGACACAGTCATCTCCCCAAACACCCCAGTCGCGGCCCCAATATTGCATGTCTGGCGGACGAGGTGTTCGCGAGGGTACTTCAGCCGTAACAACACTGAACGATCTGGTCCTTCTTCTGGTAAGTATCATATCTGTTGAGTGGCAAAAGGGGGACTCGAACCTCAGTGAGGAGCGTGGGCACGTTCAAAATCCAGCAGTCCAACTGCAGCTGCGCCATGTTAGCGAGTGAATGCCGTGCTGAGTGGGTGGCTGAGCGTACTCTGATAGCGAAGTCGCCATTCGGAAACAAATTCTTCACGACTTGGGCTAATTTCCTTCGATCGACGTATCGCCTTTCGATTATCTGCTCGTATCGCATGCCTCTCTTTATATTTGAGTGCGATCAAGGAAGCCACCGGGGCCGTTGACGATCAAAATTGAAGTGTTTGCAATTGAATGTCGTCGTGAAATGCTACGCATTCCTTTCCAAAAAGCAAGCAAAGCCTCCCAGTACCTCTAGTCAACCACACCCCGCGGAAGCATCCGATTATATTACTACGCACTAACACCATCCGCTGACGACCCACGCAAAGGTGGTTATGAGCATGCTCTGCAATGGCTGCCCTCGGAGGCAGAGCTTGATTGAAGCATTGGTACACGATTGCGTGTCAACACCGTCACCAATAAAATACCGGGGAAGCGCGAGGCACGCTTCTTGCTGCAGATGCCTTTTGATTACAACAGCTACAATATGCTCAGGCAGGCGAGGAGCCATCATGTCCGTCGCAGAAAGCCTGGCCGGGCGGCGAAACAAAACCTGAACAGTAATGGGGCTACGGGCCTTCTCCTCTGAATCTTCCGCGTGAGCAAGGTATGCCACGCCAACGAGCTTTCGCCCGGTTGATACGATCATGCAGTGATCACGATTTGCATGTTCACCGTCTCATGGCCTCAAGCGATGGGCAATCTCACAGAAAGTGACCCTCCAATGACTTCCACCCGGATGCATATTCGTTCATTTATCCCGCAGCTTTCATTGTGTGTTGCCGGCGACGTGGCCATCAGGTTGCAGTGGCTGAGCTGGCCGCATGAGGTATCGCATGCACGTCGTGGTGATGCCGAGCCTGGATGCGAAGCTATGGCTGCATCATGGCCCACTTAAATGCATTCAACATCGAACTCGGCCCGGAAAGCATGTGAGCTAATTGCCACAGCCTTCGTTGGGTCTGTGATCATCGTTGAGTTTTGTTTGGGAATGTTTATTGGGTGTCGGTTTGCTTGTAAATTAATCCCATATGTCTGGTCGCCGCAATTCTCCAATTCAACATGTCGGCCATGGGAACAGTGGATATCGAAAGGCGACCAATTCCCGAGGAAAAAGTTGACGATGACTTCGTCAATACCTTTTGCCAGAGTGCCACCCTTTCCGATTTGCGGCTCGATACATTTAATAATTCAGACTCCCAAAGCAGGCTGGAATGGATGGAGAAATGTGCAGTACGGCGGCCGATATCTGGCTTGTCTAGTTTACAACATTTCGCTGTATGTGTACTCTTGCTTCTCACGGAATTTAGAAGTCAACAACTCGCTAGAGAATCTTGATATTGATGTGGGGCATAGGAACAAACCAATTCATGTCAAATCTTCTGTATCAGCCAAAAGAGCTCGTACGACCGCCTTCGAATAACTCAAGAGCTATTCCACCAGCTTGTTACCACATATTCAATGTTTCCCAGGATCTGGGACTTCATGTCGCCTTTTGGATTCAAAACTCGCAAGTCTGATATCGGAGATGCCCCTTTCCGGTATCGCCAACGAGAACACAATGGTGTTGGAGTTTTGGGCTCATTCGGTACTTAAATTCCTGAACGTTGCTTAAGCACGACTGACATAAAACAGAGTGTGCTTACAGCTTCCGCTATACGGTTCTAAATCATCGGGTGGATCCCGAGGGTCCCAGTGCGGACTTTGACCGGTGGTCTGTTCGGCAGATGGCTGTCTATCAACAGTACGATAGTAGCAAAGATAGAATAATGCTGCTGTTGGTTACCCCATCCAACACGGCGCGGCTGAAGTTGGAAGATCTGATTTGTTCCACAAATGTCAAGCGCAAGCAACTTCACGCATTTGACCTTCACCAGACTTTGATATCCACTCTGCATGGGAACTGGCGACTTTATATTCGAGACTTGGAAAGAGATCTGCAAATTCAGGTAGGTAGAGAATTCAAGACATGTCTTGTAGAAAGGGCTAAAACTCTTTGGTAGTCGGATCGTGTGACATTGTCAAGAGTTAATGTGGAGACAGACTTCATGGTGCCGTTTCTTGACAGACAACGCTTGAAAACGACAGAGGATAAAATACTGGACTTGAAGATTATTTTCGACTGCCTCAGTCATACTGTTTCTCATCTCAGTCGGCAATGTCAGAGTAATTGCCTTGGTATGCAGTGTATAGACTGCAGATGCCCAGAAATGATCGAAGAACTAGAGGAGCAGCTGCATGACATCGAGATAAATATCAAAAGAACAGAAGTTCTTCACAAGAGGGCACAGGCAACTGCACAATTGGTATATTATCAAGCTACAGGCCCGGGTCTCGAATATCTTTTACTGACTTATGGGGTCGCTCAGATCTCAGACGTCTTGGCTTACGAGAACGCGCAAGTCATGAACCTCAACGGTAGATCGCTATACGAACTTACTCAAGAGTCCAAAGAGGAGAATAGCAAGATGAGGATACTTACTGTAAGACAATACCCTAAACTTATAGCAGAAAACTTCTCACTGATTGCAGGAAAGAAGTACGAGGGATGCAGCGGCCGTCAAAATACTCACCGTCATAACGCTTATATATCTACCCGTCACAGTTGTAGCTGTGAGTGATTCCTCAACGTTAAATTACAATCAATTTTATGCTAATTCTTTATTTCGTTGTAGAGTATCTTTTCAAGTCAACTCATCCAAGTTGACGACCATGGGCGAATTTCGGTCATATCAGAATCCTGGTGGTTTGTTGTTGTCTCACTCCCATTGACAGTTTTTACTTTCTTGTTTTGGAGGTACTGGTTATCGCATACCATGAAGAAATCCGAACAGAAGAAGCCAACTCAGGCCAGCGAACAGAGCAAAGCGGACGAGGGCCATTCATCGTCACCGATGAGAGTAGGAACGATTGCCGAGCTGAGCAGACGTTTACAAGCCTTTCGAATTCAGAAGAGAGATGTAGCTCTACAACACTTACCTTGAGACTCAATGATCAATATACCATACCGAAACAGGAAATGTATAGCCACTGCGACTGTGCTGACATGTAAACTTCTTGGGGGGGCGGGCGGGTGGAATCGCTGGGGAAATTCGGCGTGAGGTGGTGGACAATATCGGGCGCTGTCCAAGTTTGGGATTGGTGGAATGTGCGGCTCAGTGTATGCACGCAACTTCATAACCTTATGCCTTACCGGTTGCCTAACAACTTGACAATTAGATTGGCTCAGTTTTCGTTAGGCACCATTCATATACATTTTCGATCCTTAATTCAGGGTATACAGGTTTTGAGGCTGCATCAGTAGCCCGGCTCGTGAGTGGGCTTAGAAACGATCCTTAAGAAGGCAGGGCTGTGCCCGTTACCGTCGTAGATTTTTGATCTTCTCGTAAAATCTATATCCCCTGGACGGTTGTGTCGCCCTGCTTTCACACCGGAGATTGTGTACGACTTTCGGCAAGGCTAAACACTATTTTGTGCAACTCCTTCCGCTGTAAGAGCAACCCCAATTCCCTTCACGAGCAATTGGGTTGCAGTCAACACAGTGCTGACGCTGCGACTCGAAAATTTGCAACACGGAAGTCACATTGGACAACTTCAAGCCTAGATCACCGACTGTTGAGAACTCTTGGTTCTGTGGCAGTTGGGTGTCCTTCGAGCTTCCCATTGGCTTGTTTCTGGCGTTGTCTCTGAAACCTGGGCGAACTTCGCTACCCGAAAAATCTCACATCCATATCCGAAGACATCGCAAGAATGGCTAGCCCAAGCGAACAGCTAAGAGAGGCAATTATGAACGAGATACACGAGTGGCCCCCTGGAGAGTTCCGTTACTTCATACCGTATTCCACTATCGAGAATCATGTTGTACGAGACTCAGTATTGGATATCTTGAAGCACCACCTCAAAGACGAATCCGATGAAGATATCCTCCACTACACGAGATTAATTCTTTCAACCTCCATAAAACTTTTTACGATCGTGTTGTGTGCACCAAACATTAAATTCCCTCTTCTTAGGGAACTTTTGAAAGAGGGCATTAGCGACGAAAATCTTCCACTCAGCAGAATCGAGACGAAGCCGAGCAGCCACAACGAATATCGTCTAGGAAAGGCTGGTCACCACCTATGCACAAAAGCTGCTCATGAGGATTGTGGTATTAAGTCATTACTGTGCCTTAGCAAGACAGGAGTCAAAGATCTTTGCGGCAGTCAATGGCCTGCACTCGCCCCAGTCTTCAAAGGAGTCCCCGATGACATCGTTCATTACGACTTCGAAGTCGGAACTATTTTACCGTATTTGGAAGATTGGGAGGGAGCAAATCTCAGAGCAGGCGGGTTTGGTGAAGTGTGGAAAGTCAGGATACATCCAGCACATCAAAAGCTATTGTGTCCCTCAGATCCAAAGGTGAGCCGTCTAATATCTGCCGCTAACATTTTGACATGGTCTTCTGTATAGACTAACTCGTGCAGGGCCTACTCCTAGCTATCAAACGCCTGTTTCCAAACGGTGACTACGAGAAGACTTTCCAGCTGGAAGTAGGGATGCTCAAAGCCCTGAATGGTTATCACCACAAGCATATTGTCAAGTTGCTTGCGACTTACAAGTTCAAAGAAAGGTATCATTTGTTTTTCCCATTAGCATCTGGTAACCTCAGGGAACATTGGGACATCATCGGCATGCCATTTTGGAACCGGTCGACGTATCTCTGGGTACTGACGCAGCTGAAAGGCCTTGTTTCTGCATTGAATATTATTCACAACTTCGAGACTGGCCTGACATCAATAAAGCCTGACGTTCCGAACGCTGGAACCAGCTACAGATCATCCTTCAGGGGGATTAATTTGCGAGTCGAGGGAGAGGAAGCAAAGTTTGGGCGTCACGGGGACATCAAGCCAGAGAATATCCTGTGGATGAAAGACTCCGTTGATGACCCTGGGAGTCTTATGGTCGCTGATATGGGGCTTGGCCGCTTCCATCGCAAGGAATCTAGATCGCGGGTTGATCCAAAGACAATAAATGGCTCTCCAACTTACGCTCCACCGGAGGTTACCTTGAACAAACCCGTTTCTAGAGCATATGATATCTGGAGTCTGGGGTGTGTCTTTGCCGAGTTCATTACATGGTTGCTCAAAGGACCGGACGGCTTGGCGAAATTTGGGACAAGAAGATTAGAGCTGGCTGAAGATGGAATTAACGACGACACATTCTTCAGTATTAGAACCTCTGGCCTTGAAAGACTTCCTAAGATACGTCCTGGGGTCTTAAACTGGATCCGGGAGTTAGAACATGACGAGCGATGCTCCGCTGTCATCAAAGAACTCCTGGTAGTGATCGAGTGGCACATGTTGTGTGTTGAACCTGGGAATCGAATCTCTGCGAAAGACCTGGAGAAGAGTATCAAGTCAATGATTTGCAAAGCCACCGAAGACAGTACGTATCTACTGGGCTTAAAACACTCCGCAGCGGATGATAGGCAGGGCATTAAAATGCCAACAGGACTTTCTGATGAAGTCAACGGGTCTGAAGTGCCTGTCATAGAGGTCAATTATCCGTCAACTTGACGTCTAGAGATCCTGATGATGAAACAGCTGGAAACATTCTGGAAGGCTAATTTGAGGTACGGAATGCGGACTTTAACACATAAATCTCAGATCATATTTGATATATTATTTTGTTAAGTTCATGTAGGTTTTAGGAATGTAGCAAGGATTATTTATTCTATCGCCGTTTAGTTGTTGTTCTCAGCGACAGTTTCCGCTTTCTCCTTCAGTCTTGCTTCTAGATATAATGGAAAATCAATGAAGAACAGAACTTTGCTCCAAGGAACGGCACAAAAATACCAAACAGTGTTAAAATTGTATTCGCCTCTCTGAAAAAAGTCCAAGGAGATGTTCAGCTCAGAGCCTAGCCGGGTGCCAGCCCCACGCATCCATGAGCATGACTGGCACTATGATTCGCTCAAAGCACTATGCTTTTCAAAAGCACATAGACGCCCCTGCCTCGGTCTGCCTTGTAAGCCAGTCGCCACAGCCCACCACACTTCTTGCTTTAAAACAGCCCACCCCCCCTTTGAATTGCTCTGCATCCTCCTATATATCGAGCCTCAATGGATTCAACACGACATCAATCCCATCTAGAAGACTGGCAACAAGTTCACAGCAACGACCAAACTCCAGATTTCAACTCAACAATGTCTTCAAGATCGACACATCCGACAACCGTAGACTCCTATTTGAAGCCTCATATCCTTCCAACTCCTTACATCGATCGGAAAAAGCTCTTGTCGGCACTCAAGACGCGATATGGGCCCGATTTCAGAGTCGAGGTAAGTTGTCCCTCAAATGGTTTAGTGGACGTAGAAATTAAAAACGCAACAGTTACGTTTGAACCAGTACACGATCTTCATTCCTGATGATTTGGATGAGGTTGATTGATCTTCCTTCCACTGAGCCCTGTCACCGCTGACAAGTTTAGAACGAAATGATACGGCTCTACAGCGCGCAAAGAAGCAGCTAGGAAGTAGAGAGCAGGGCAGAGAGGAATCGCGCTATAGTTGCAGTTGGCACTCTGGAAAGACCATTGTATCGATTAAAATAGATTGTGAAAAGCGCAAATGCGCTTCCTTGCGATGACTTCTCTGATGATAGCCAGATTCGAGGCTAAATCAGGACAAAGATCATTCAGAATCCGTTACATTCCATGCTTCTCATCATTTTCAACTCTCTGATTTCATTCTGCAACTGGAACCGTTTTGCTATTCAGTACTGCCACGATTGTTGTCTTTTCTTGAAATTTTTCAATGTGGCGGTGAAAGCTGCAGTGGAAATTTTCTCATGCGGCCAGTAACTTTACCTCCCGATTCTGCTATACGGTTCCGTATTTGCGTAACGTGAGAAGTCTACCTGAGCAAGATGGCATCGCCATGCATGGAAAGATTCTGGACGGCTTGTTGCAAAAGGACTCAAGAGTGCGCTGGAAGAGTGCTTCGAGCGTTTGATTGGATAAAATCGACAAGTATCCGCCAACTGTGCTATCAAGGGCTTCCGGGACAACTGGAGACTGAGACTTCTTGAAGGTCGTCACTATTTGTGGATGTTCCGAGCAGCACTGCATGTGTCCAACCTCTAGAAGGTACTTGAGATGTGATAAGGTTGCGTCTAGTCGCGATATTATGGACTCGGGACGCATTGCTGCCCGAGCCAGCCTGAACAAGGCATGTGGAGCCAACAAACATCGAACGTCGCCGAATTGGATTTCATTTGCCTACTAGAGCCTATAATAGGACTTGTAACAAAATAACAAGGAGTAATCAGTTAGGAGATTTCCTCCAATGCCTCCCTGAATAAAAGGGGGGGCGGGGCTTCATGGCCGTCTTAAGACTCGTGCTACATCGCTAAACTTTGTCGAATCGTGATTTAAAATGTTTGGATAAACACTCCATTACTTCTATTTCTAAATGTGCCTAGAATGTCTTGAGCCGAGTGTTTAAACTGCATTAGCTTTCAATAGAGGTGTCTAGTGAATCATTTTGTCTTGTGCTGAAAGCGGAAACGTTCATTGATTCTGTGTCTTGAGGTGACGATGCTTCTATCCATATCTCCTGGAAACATTGGCCGTTGAAAGTATGGCATGCGAGTCGTATTCGGTGTTTCTGTTCCTGCATAGCCACGTATACAGCCGACTGGGCGGCACATGATCATGAACACGTCCTCACTAAGAGAAGAACAAGCCTGCGCATCCTGAAGGTGTGGCTCTAGAAAGACATGAGTACATGTTGAGATGGACTACCGTACGTTATTGAAATGCGCTTTGTGCCACTTAAGGCGCACCTCGGGCTCGACACTCGGCCTCTTGGTGCCGAGATTCTGGCTGTGCATGAATTTGATGCATGGTAAGAATTCCATGCTTCATATACGAACTGTACAGCCTGTTCGTGCCAAGACTCGAAATATCATGCTATTACAAGGTCCACCAGAGGCTGTGCGCGACTTTCTTTTGGAGGTAATTCTCAGGGTCAATAGCATTCCCATGAGCTTCTTTACAGCCTATTACAGCGTAGCATAAGAATCGTCGATCCGTCCTATACGTGTTTTGACCCCCTACCCCCTACCTTTTTTTGCCTAAGGCTCTAGTATTAAGAGAAGTAAATAAATAACACTTCCTACTATAAAGCTATATTCAGCTTTCACAATATTTAATTCTTACTTAATTCAAGGTCTGGTACCTCGATCTTCAAAATACCCTTAAAAACCTTAGATATTCTCTATTCATATTAACCCGTTCCCATCAAAATAGCAACTCCTCAAGAAGTAATTATTATTACTTCTTCTCCTCCTCTTTCCCTAATAGCTAGACCATTACGAATAAGGCTTTCCGCACGTCCTCCGCGTATCGTCACTCCTATACCTTTATAGTATAATTCAGATGAGTGTTACGGCCTACGATGCGCTCGTATTCTAACCGACACGGGCTCGTAGCATCGCTGGCTATGCGACGGCGCTAAGCCTAATGGGGAAGACTAAGTGGCGAGCATGCGACATGTTGATGTGAATGGCGTTCGACTACGCTAGGCCCTATTAGGAGGGTCCTTCATATATTTATACTCGAGCTCTCTCTTATAGAGAGCTTTCCTTTCCTCCTTGTCTTTTCTTCTCGATTCTGAGCGTAGCATTAGGCCCAAATACAAAGCTAGAGTCTACTCGCCGTATCAACCTCCTGCCAGCCGTAACAATGAGGATACGATAGCCTATAAGTCCGGCACAGAGCCTCCAAGTACGCCTTTAAATTAGGTCTACTATTTTCTCTCTTATACTAATCGAGCCAAAATTTATGGTTAGCGTGAGTGGGAGAAGACACCTTGTAGTCGCCACCTAATTAAACTTAATACAAATGCTAAGTAAATTAGTTGTTCTATTACAACAGTAGGACTAGCATGCCATAGCCCAATTACACTAAAGAAACGACTACGGACTGGTCGAAAGTCTAAATTTAACTTCTGGCATAAAAAGCGTCTTCTTAATACTCTTACTTCTAGTTCTATGGCTGTCTAGAGAATAACTTTTCCTCAACTTATCCCTTCCACACTCAAATGGCACCTTTTGTTGATGCACTCAAGAGTGGAGCTCCAAGATCACTAGAGCTATAACTGTAGGTAAGATCACCAGAAATAAATAAGGTTCCACCGGCGAAATGAAGCCATATTTGCTGCCCAAAGCTCAAGAAAGTAAAGCAATTCGCATTTAATATAAAATTCCAAGAGGGACTACTAAAAATGACTAAAAACATGAAAATTACTACAAAAATCAATACATATAGTATACTTTAAAGCATCCCGAGCAGAGAGGTAAGGAACACTCGCCACAACTCTTCCGTGTCTTCCACACTTCTTTTTTATCTAACTCTCCCTTAGAGGCCTTAAATCGACAATAATAACACTACGATTTCTCGTTGTGACCTTATATAACGTGATGGCCAGCCGTATATTTCACAATATTCGGCGTGATTAGCTTACTGCTTTAGTAGACTTAAAAAGGGCTATTCCGACGAGATGCTAGTACTTTAGCGCCAATAAAGTCTTCGACTAAAATCTCCCTAAAATGCCGATGAGAACGTTACCACTTATACTGTCGACCGACTACCCTTAATTCTAGATCCTATCTTTATAACAAGAACACGTTAATAATAGCACAATCGAGGAGCCAAAAGAAGTAAGGAAGCCAGTTACGTACTATTGCTTACCTAGTGATAAACTCAGGTCTTAGCTAGTCTACGCGATCTACACTATTTATGTTATAATTATATTCGTCGGTCGGGATAATAACTAAGAGGGCAAGCCGACTAGTAAAAAAGCGCTGAATCTGCTTCTTTATAAGGAATTCGAGTTAATCTTTAGGCGCAGGTATCGCCACAAAATCCTCCGAGCTCTGTGCCGCAGCCTTAAAAGACTCCTTATCCGTCGCTAACGGCCACAAGAAACTGGCATCGATTAGCAATGAGGGGTACAGTCCCGAAAACATACAATATGCCTCTAACATCTAATATCCCTATGACTGTAAGCCGGACTATTATCTCTAAAAAATTTCATACCTTATTTCGAGGCCCAGATAAACATAAAAAATAAAAAACTTTAAAAGCTCGTTACGTTCTAACTAAAGAGATATAATTTACGATTAAGTTAAGGATGTGTCTTATATACTATAATATCTTTAATTTAAGGCTGAATTTATATGTTTTAGTTACTGCCACGAGTTTAGTATTATCATTCGGCGTATTATTAAAAACGAAGTAGTTGGACTACTTTTCGTGCTCAGTCTATTTCTAGGCCATTTTACCTAGACACCTTAAGTCTCTATATCCCTCTAAGTCTGACTGCTCTCAGTTTATTGGGTCTCTAATCCGATTCTTGTTGGGGTCTTCCTGTTGGACAGCCTCCGAGGCTGATGAGGCGAGGACCACAGCCTCACCGGCCAAACAAGGCCATTGGGCCGCTTCCCTCGACCCTCGCAAATAATATCAAGACCAGCAGCATGATTTATAGTTTAAGTAGGCCACTTGTCACCTGCTCAATGTTCATACTTGGGCCTGTTTTTGATATTGTTTTGTTCTTTTGTCTTCGGCTGAAAATTATCAGATTTCTTGCCTATCTTTCATCATGCCAGCAGCGAATGTTACTGGGCTCGAGGGCGTTGCATCCAACATTACTTTTCTAGACCAATGCACTCTCGAACCTTATTCCCTAAATTATGCCAGCCTGAGATACATCCCTAATCTTGGAGCCAATGCCGCATTTGGAGGAATTTTCGTCATTTCCCTTGTAGCACAAATCATCCTATGGTTTTCGTACCGTACACACAGTTACACATTCTCCATGATTTGCGGCTTGATATTAGAGGTCGTCGGATACGCTTTCAGAATAGCGATGAGGAATCATATGTTTAAAGAAGGGCCATTCCTGATGTACGTTTCCCACCAAGTCCACGACATTTTCTGCCAAATGCTGATGCTCAGGAAGTCAAATCATCTGCATAACAATTGCCCCAGTATTTTTCACCTCCACGTTATACCTCACGCTTTCCAGAGTCATCGCCCACTACGGCATCTATAACTCCCGACTGTCACCCAAAGCTTACACAATAGGCTTCATCACCTCCGATTTCCTCGCGTTGGTCCTGCAATCTGCAAGTGGTGCAGTAGCCGAAACTGCAAACGATCGAGCCACTTCCAAAGCTTGGACTAACATCATGGTTGGCGGACTTGTATTCCAAGTTGCTAGCCAGGCAGTGTTCAGTGCCCTGGCCGCCGAATTCTTCTGGAAGGTCAAGGCGGATAGAAAACATATTCGTTCCACGAACTGGGCTTATGGCGTGCCTGAGAAACAAGCTGGTGATATTGACGGATTTGAAGACTTTCTTAAATGGTTTGTACTCTTATGCGTCTATATCGCTTAAGCCGGTACTAACTAGCTTAGCATGTACTTTTGAAACCGGTCTCCGGTCTCATCCTCGTCCGGTCTTGCTTCCATGTCGCTGAGCTTGTTGATGGCTTTCGCTCTAAACTCGCTAATGATGAAGTGCTGTTCATGACACTTGAGGGTGGGATAATCATCCTTGCTATGCTCATATTGACGGTCTTCTATCCTGGGAGGTACTTTAGACGGGAGATGTGGAAGGAGAGTGGATGGAGTGGCTTGAGGAATGGATGAAGCAGCCCTGAATTATGGAAAGTGGAGAGTGCTGGGAGCAGTGTTCATGGGACATATGAGAATGTTAGTCGACCTTGGCCACTGCAGCAGTAGCTGGATTGTGTTTTCAGAGTTGAGTTAAGGGCGAGATGCCTTGGTATGGAGTTAGGGTCTGGCGTTTGGGATGCTTGGAATGTTGGAAGTGCTCGATTGAGTCGGTCGTGTTAGTGATTTGTTTCTTGTTCCTTTCATGCTTATACCCATCAAGTACTCTCACCTTTAGCACACTCTCATACTAGCTAAATCGTATTGAAAAGGAGAGCCTTGGTCGTTTCATGATAAGGTCAAGCGCGGGATCGTCAGATTTCTGTTTTGATATTCTGTCATATTATATCCAAGCAGAGTTCTATCAACCGAGGCCTATTTACAGCCATTCAAACACTCTTGAGAGCTCCATTCTCAAAGTTCCAAACGACCTTGAAGCCTGCGTCCTTCTCAGAGAACGGCCATCCAACAAGCCCGATGTTGAACTGCTGCCCCGCTTCAATCTCCTTGGATCTAGCCTTGAGTTCATCCACATCCCAATTCGACCACAGGAATTTGCTCTTCAAGAACTTCGCTTCGGGGCTAGCAAGCCAAACACCGAAGCTGGCTGGAAGAGAGACTAAGTCAAGATCAGCTTCATGATTCACGTCAAGGTGATGGCTCTCTTCGCTTACCGTCATCTTCAAAGCCAACAGCAGCGACGCCGCCAGCTTCCTTATTCATATCGGTATCCACCACGCCAGGTTGAACATGAAAGACACTGAGGTTCGGGTTTGCAAAGGCCACAGAATCCCAAAGTCGGAAGACAGCCAGCTTCGCGACGCTGTATGAAGCAAATCCGGGGCCGAAGTTGATATGTGCTGCAGACGAATTGATGTCAATGACGACTGCATCTGACGCTGCGAGTGGGAGGAAAGCTTGTGCCACATTCAATGATCCCTTAAGGTTGACATTGATTGCTTCGAGGAACTTTTCCGCATCGACATCCTTCACGGGATCCTGAGGTCCGATCATCGCCGCGTTACTGACTAGAACGTCGATCTTGCTATCTCCGACAAATTTCGCGAATGCTGTGTCGACTTGGCTCTTGTTCGTGATATCGGTGGATGCAACGAAGATCTCGACGTTGGGGAACTTCTGCTGGATGGAAGCTTTGGTGTCGAGAAGAGGTTTCTCACGACGGCCGAGGAGTGCAATTCGAGAGGCACCTGCTTCGGCAAAGTACTGGGCGGTTCTTGCTCCAATGCCCGTACCGCCTCCTGTTATTACCACAATCTTTCCCTTGGCTGAAAGCTCAGGACGGCTAGGGGACAAGGATGGGTAAGTGTTGTCGTGCCATGTTGAAGTTGGTGATGGGAAAGGGGCGGCCATTCTGAAATTTTGGTCGATGTGAGTAATTATAAGAGAGGAATGTCTGTACTTCTTGATGAAGAACCTACATTTAAGCAAAGGACAGTATCTTATATATGATCCAACTAGCAACATAGCGTCGGAGTACTTCAGTTTTGTGAGGGTTACTTGACAATCTCTTCACGAAAACATGTGGCGGAGAGTCTGAACTGAAATTCCGATGACAAATCCACATTACAAGGAGACACGAGATTGCAGATCCAGGAAATTGAATGAGCAACACTATCTTCTACATTCGGCTCAGGTGTCGCTGGTGGATTCTTGGCATTTTACAAAATGTTCCGCCCGCTCGCCGCCAAATCGTCATGCTGACAAATGTGGCAACCCATCACATCCAGGACATGGACATCACTCTCTCTCCACACAATATCCTTGGTAAAAGTACAATTCGCTCCGCTGTCAATCGAAAATGTCCGAAGTAATGGTCCTAAGGTGTGGGCAGTGTAATAAGCCGTTTGATAAAGGTGAGTCTACCCATTTACACACGCAACTTAGGTTTACTGTTTACGCAAGACTTGGCTTGATCTGTATTCACACTCCATTGTTCTAGAATCTACCCTGAAGAGACATGGATACTATTGCCGATCTCGAAAAGCTGGAAACGACTCTACCCGGGTCCGATCCTGTATTTCCTGTGCGAAGAGAAAAGCACGTTGTGACAACAAACGGCCTAGGTGCTCGAGGTGTATAGCCAAGGGCATCGAATGTCACTATCCAACCAAAGCCGTCAAGACAAATACTCGTCAAAATGAATTACCCAAAGAACAGCAAGGTGCAGCATCTGTGCCAACGCCCAGATCTCCTGTAATCGAACATCAATTGGACAATTTCGACTTTAATCAGGTAATCTTCGACGATACCTTTCCATCAGACCAGGACTTCACGAATATCGGGACTGGATCCGGGATCCAAGCATGGAATCTCCCACAGCTCAGCTTCGCTGATTTCCTAAACGCCCAAGTCCTCGATAATAGTGTTCAATACCCATTGCCAGAACCACCAGCTTCAGCACGTCGCTTAACCGTTCCATCTACCCAAACAATTCAAACACAACAAACTATCTCTACGTCCCATATATCAATCCCAGCATCCCCAACTTCTTCAGTCCGCTCCCTCGCTCTGAGAAAAACAGCGCAGACCGGAACACAGAGAATCGCCAATCTCCTGTTCTATAACCTGAAATCATTTCCCCTCATGATGTTGCGTCATGGGACACTTCCGCCATTCATACATCCACGTTTGATATCTTCTCATGCTGAAAATACCCGTATGGAGCCACTTACCAACTGTGTCAGCCTCATGCATATGATCGGCAGCCGTATTCAAGGGAGTCGAAAATTGTTCTGGAAAAATGTCCGCTTGGAATGTGAGCGTTTATGTGCAGAGGTATGTCTGTTCGGATTCAGAACTCTCAAAGATAATCAAAAAATAATCATTGCGAAAGACTCTCTTTGCTAACACACAATTCTAGTATTTGCACATGGACAGTTTGGAATTGCTTGCTTGTATGCAAGCACTGTGTATATACATCCTCATCCGACTCGATGAGGGCGAAACAGAGCACAATAACTTTGATTCTCTGATGGTGAAAACAGTCATTGTGAGTCCTGCTCTCCAAACCCTGTTGATCATATATCTCAACATTTTTGTAAGGTAATCGCGACACGACTCTCTGTCAAGACACCAGCACACAATGTACAATCTGCGCCACACGACCAAGACCTCAAGACAAGCTGGAAAGAATGGCTATATGAAGAATCCAGGCGCCGGTTAGACATATCAATTTCTTCTATGTTCTAAATTGACTTCTAATAATAATCCAGATTAGCAGTAGTCTACCGCGTAATCAACATGCTAGTCTACTTCGAGCCCTCGGGAATCTGCGAGCTCCAAGCAGATCTCATCCTGGCTCCCCTCCCAGCCAAAAAGCAGCTCTGGGAAGCCAGCGATGAAGTTGTATGGAAATCAGAAAAAGACGACGCGCAAACTGATTTCGGATTGGCTGCTGATGGAGAGTTGGTCAAGCTGCACGATGGCCAGAGGTATTGCAGTGATGCGGTGTTGCTTTATGAGGCGTTGGGATCGTGTAGGCGCTCGTCGGGTGCGACGGAGAATTGGGAGGAGTGGTGTTTGGGTATGGATGGGTTTGGAGGCTTAGTTATGCTTGTTGCTTCTTTGATTGGGTAGGGATTTTGGATATGTTAGTGTACATCTGGGACGATAAATGAAATGCATATTCTAATGATGGGACGATGATATATCACTGAGAGAGCCTACCATGGCTCTGCTCCCTTGTCAAGACCTATTCTCAAAACAATTTTCTCACCAGCAATGGACCCGAACAGGCTTAATTGATATCGACATATCCAATCAGCGAGGTAGCTGGAATGGGGTTTGAGATACATGGGTGTTAAAGAAGTTGACAGGGTTGCTAGCATGATATAGAAGATGGCCTCGTTGGATCCGGCCTTTGCACTATCTCGCTACTATTTAACATAAGAACTCAAGACAGGAATATGAATTTTCAACCCAGGACGTGTCCGATTCCCCAGAGTAGCACGTAAGACGACGACAAAGCTCCTTCACATTCTAACCGGCGCCTCAGTCGAATCCTCCGTGGCATAATGCCTGTACTTATCAGCAAACTTGATTCTGAAAGTCTTCCCCCAAATAATCATTGGGATAGCCGTAAGCATGGAGACAAGAGCCAGCATAGCACATAGGATGAAAGTGTTCCGGTAGCCCATCCCAGTGACCCAGGGATTGAATGCGAAGACGATGACTGTAGCGAGTCCATTTCGAACGACAGTGACTGCCACTAGTGCACCTCCCAGAATCTGATAAGGTTAGAAAATACATAGAGTGCGCTTTGGGTGGATGGTACTTACGTCGAGATATGAATCGTAGAGATAAACGAGACTTAAATTTGAGACGGAAGCTAATGCGAAACCGAAAAGTCCTATGCCGCAGAAAGGTGCGATCCAAGGTAACCCCTAAATGACAAGCATATTAGAATGATAACTCGAGTTGAGATCAAAAGAAGACACATACTGCTGTTGCTCCGATTCCATAAAGCAAGAGGCCAGCGGGTCCGAGAAATGCTGGCGGAAGGCACAAGTACAATCTGAACTCTGGCTCATAGATCCCATTGTTCCGCTTTGACAGGATGAGGATAAGCCAATCAGACAATGGTCCTCCGTAAACAGAGCCGATAATTGCACCGATGAGTGCGGGTATGGACATGAGTCCCAAAGCAACCGGTCCGAAGTTATATGGTGGTAGAGAGAATATGGCGGCTTGGCTGTTGCCGACAACAGCAAAGAGTGAGAGAATGCAGCCGTATTGCAAAGACACATATGCCACTGCTGGGAAGCAGTATAGATAGACAAAAGGCCGGAGAACCATTTGGATGAATTGTTTTAATGTTCCAGGTGTAGTTGAGATTAATCGATGACGTTGCAGATAACTGTTCATCGGGATTGAGTGGTCGATCCAGTCGGTTCCAAGTTGTTGATTTTGTGGCATGCTGGTATTGGTACCCATGGTTCGGAGGTTGTTCTTCTTATCCTTGTCGTTCAACTTATCTGCATCAGTCGTGATTGTCTGCTGTTGGGGCTGGGCTGCATTGATAACTGGTGCGGTGTATTTCGTTTCTTCGTAGAAGAAGAGCATGGCTAGGAAGGTAAGTCCAGTAAATATGACACAGTACCAGTACATCCACGGCCATCCTTGTGCTTGCATAATGAAACCCGAAGCCACCGGGGCTGCGAAGACCTACGGAGTGTCTAGTCAGCATAGGTTCTGGGATAGATAGATAGCAGTGGATAGCCTACCCCAAGGTTGACCATGAGGACATAGATCCCGTTCATTGTACCCCTCTGGTGCACGAAGAACAGATCCGCTATCTGCCAATGATTAGTTTTCCCTTAGCACAGCTTCGGGCTGAACATACCGTCAGTTGAACAATGGCATCTCCCACAGCTCCTGCCAAACCTGACACCAGATTGCTCCCGATGAAATCACCAACCACCCTCGATTTTGCCATCCACACGGCTGACAATGTAAGAGCAAGGGAAGTGACCAGATACATGGGCCGCCGGCCATATTTGAGCGTGAGTGGAATGAGGATTATACCACCCACAGCCAATGCGGCAGTGTTGGTTGCGTATGAATTGCTTAGGTTATCGTACGAAATACCGAGTTCTTCATTCCAAACGCCGTATGCCACGGTGCCAATGTCGAGACTAAAGTCATGGGTTAAATTAGTAGCTTTTAAATTTGGGGAGACTGCAGCACTTACATCGTGTAGACCCAAAGCGCGTAGAAGGCAGCAAGTGAAAAGTTCAATACTTTTCTCCAGAGTGACCAATTCTAATGACGACTTGAGTGAGCTTCGAGATTGTGTCTGCGACCAATTGCCACTCACCAGAGGGTCGTTGGGGTCACAGGATGGCTGAGGTTGAAGAACAATGTCAGATTTTCCAGGTACAGTGATGAGTTGTTCAAGGTCCCCTTTGGCAATAGCTGGGTCGAGATTAGCTGTCGGAGCTCCATAAATAAAACATGGTTGACTTGTACCTTCGTGCAAGAGCACAGTTCCTGGTGGGGCAGCTGTGATGCCATCTATTTGATCAATAGACTGGCTCATGTCGAATGGCAAAAGGTTATACTCGAGAGGCAACGGAGAAGAGATTGGAAGAAGAGATTGCCGAATGTAACGAGAAGGTGTTGGACAATTTGGTGATGGGTGAGGTTGTCAAGACGAGCGACTGAAGGGATGGCCCTAGGGTATTATACACATGAATCAAGCCACTGTAGGATTTCCACATCTGTGAGAGTTGTAGATAAGAACCAGTCTCGGCCTCCGCCTCCCAGCAGTGAGTGATTGCAACCCCATATCAACGTTATCTATCAGCGCTATCCGTCCCAATTCCTCAAAGATTTGCGGTATCTTCTTTGACTTTCCATATCTGAAGTTAAAGACATCCTGAGACACGGTATAAAAGGTGGGGTAGCCCTGCCTGCCAGGGAAACAGAGGCTCGGCTGGCCATTCCTAAATAGGTCTGCCGCCACGCTAGTCCTCAACAGAGTTCAGCTGGTCCATAACCCGTTGAAACCTTCCCCGGACTTAATTTCTTGGTCTTTTGACATGTATTTGAAGGTTGAAGTGGATTGTCCGCTTTTGACAACTTTTGACATGCGAAGACTATACTACTGTGCTACAAGCATCCTTCGCAGTAGTGTGCTGGCTGATGGTCTTGTGCTAGTAAGTAGCCACCGAGGCAGACGCTACAATATTCACCGACTCAGGGACTTCTTCCATTTGACACGCAATCCGTGATTATTTCTCTACCAGGAAACGACATCCTTTTTCAGATCCTCATAATTTTACATCCTCACTCGAGAAGCAGTCCTTGGTAGACGATGGGGCTTCTACAAAACGTTCTCTTCTCCCCTGCCGTGACGGAGGAGCAGAGAAATGCTGCTATTCACAGAATAACCTCTGATCCAGGAGTTCCAGAAAGCTCCTCAGCCACCAAACCATTCTGGCTCGAAGATGCCTCCCCAATATCCAGTATTCGATCAGACAGTCTCCAGGAAGAGGTCGATGTCGTTATTATCGGGTCGGGCATTACAGCCGCATCAGTTGCTCGAGAATTACTACTGAAGGGAAACAGCGAGACAAAACTCAAAATTGCAGCCTTAGATGCTCGCGACATCTGCAGCGGAGCCACGGGTAGAAATGGTGGTCATATCAACGAAGCCGGATTTGATGTGTATGCCCAGGTTGCGGAGGTATTGGGAAAGGATGTCGCAGCAAAAGTCACTCGGTTCAGACTAGGACACCTTCCTCTCTTATTAGGACTTGCCCAAGAGGAACAATTATCAGACGAGACTCAGTTGCGAACTGTCGAGTCTGTTTTCGCCTTCTTCGATCGGACCCGATTTCAGGAGGCAAAGGAAGCTCTGGCTTTATTCAAAGTTGACATGCCAGCCGAGTCAAAAGACCATCAAGTATTTGAGGCAGAGGAAGCTCGCAAGGTCAGCCACACAAAGACGTATCAACTGAGGTACTAACAACTGGATTAGAAGTTTCATCTCCCAGACATCTATGGGGCAATTTCTTATCCAGCGGGGGCTGTGTGGCCGTACAAGCTTGTTGCTGGCGTTTTCAGTAGACTTTTGGAGTCAAACGCTGGTGGTTTGTGGTTGGAGAGCAACACCCCTGTGAACGAAATCTTACCGCCTGAAAACGGCAAATCACAATTCACTGTTACCACCCCGCGAGGCAACATAAAAGCAACCCATGTCATACATTGCACCAACGCTCATGCTGGGCATCTCATACCAGGATTACGGGGACATCTCATTCCCCTACGTGGACACATGTCTGCTCAAGCTCCTGGCAAATCTTTCCCCGACCAGTCTAACCACTCATGGTCATTCATATACACTAACGGATTTGATTACCTTACTCAACTTCTCCCCAATTACCCCTCTTCAAGTCCTCTCTGCACTGGAGGCGAATTAATGATGGGAGGTGGGTTTGCGCAGGCTGTGGGAGGAGGAATCGAGGACCTCGGAGTTGCAACAGATGGCCTTCCGTTTAATTTCCACACCAAGGTTCACCTCTCTGGTATTTTGAGGGCTGCATTTGCTGAGGAAATTTGGGGCGAGGAAGATGGGAAAGCGGTCAAATCTATGTGGACTGGAAACATGGGATTTACTCATGACAGTCTGCCATTCGTTGGAAAACTACCTTCGTCTTTGACAGGTCGCGATTTGGAACCGAAGGTATCTGGCTCGGAGTGGATTGCTGCTGGATTTAATGGAGAAGGAATGGTTCATGCCTGGAGGTGTGGTGTTGCGCTTGCTCAGATGCTGCTGGAGGAGATTGCTCCGAAGAAAACTTATGGCTGGCAGGAATGGTTTCCAGATCTGTTACTTGTCACAGAGGAGAGGATCAAGAGGTCTCTTCCTTTAAGTCAAGAAAATGCTTAGAACATAGCAAAAATAGAGTAGAAGGAGTATGTTCCTTTTCGGCTTTAAAAGTATTCTACAAATCTTTTCCCACGGTGCTAAGATGCTTCTTGGTTTCACTTCCAGAAAGTTTGCTTGCCTCCAGCAGAAGAAACGCCAGTCATTCATCTTGATCCTGGTCATTGGTATTTCATCTTTTCATTCTACGAGGGCTGGGATGAAATATGACATTTGCCTTGACGCTGATGGATGTCAAATGGAGGTGGTGGGAGTTTCGCGAGTACATCAAGCCTAATGAAATTTGCCAAGACAAAATGGAAGAGCTCGGAGCTTACCTTGATACCAGAGACTATGATGTGGAATCTTGACGCAAATCAGCATCACCAATTACGATTGCAATGCGTTGGTTCGAATCTTCTCCAGGTTGCGGAGCTAGTTGTTGTTATTGGGCAGATAAGCGAGACTCCCAAAGTTTACTGCAAGTGGGGCAATCGGCTAGGCCTACCTGGTACTTACTTTTCCCAATTAGGTCTGCCGCCACGCTAGTATCTGAAGTAAAGAAAGACATCTCCTCCTCTCCTAAACACTCATATCATCACTCAACTCGCAGCAAAACGCCGCAGCGCAGAGCATGGTCGAGACTGAACAGCCTTGATAAGGCAAAGACTCAACTCTCCGCTCTCCCGATAAGCACTCACCACCACCACTGCCCTGTACTCGTGAGTACCCCTCAGATAGTTGGTCTCGCATCTCATATTTCGTTGCCGGGATATGCGATGTTTGCCAATTTCGAGGTTTGCAAGGCAGGCCTTGTTACAGCGACGCCTTCGCGTCGTCATCAGAGGACCAGTACGGGCTGTCTCCAATGTAAGCAAGCCCTATATCGATTCTCAACATACAGGGTACCGCGGTTAGTGACTAAACCAAATCCAGGTCGACAGAGGAAAAAGAAGTGCGATGAACGACGGCCGATATGCTCCTCGTGTCTGAAATACGGCACCACCTGTGAAAGGGGGCGGAACTCAAAACATCACTCGCGTGCCAGGTCCAGCTCTGGTCTGCCAGGGGAAAGCGGTCCTCCATCCCCCTCGAATGCCTTAGCGCAGAGCCCTTCGTCTGATTTTTCGGCTTATTCAATAGACTCACATTGCTCGCTGTCTAGTGAATTGGTACCTTTGGATTCGACATATCCAGTGACAACACATTCTCGGATCCAGGATAGTTTGGTACAAGAGAGACATTGGAACGATTTTGAAGTATCTTTCCTCTCCATGGGATCTAATGTGCGGTCACTGGAACTAGTCGCTTTCAACCTATCTAGCGAACACCGAGTCCTCGACTTCCTCCTGGAAAAGATCGAAGCTTTGATAATGCCGAGATACATCAGCCCCAAGCTATCAATTCTCTACATTGCTTTACCCCTTGCAGTTGCGTCACCAGCAATGAAGAACGCATTGATGGCGTGCGGTTTTGCACTGCTCTCCCAGGCTTCATCGGGAACCGAAGATAGCATTCAAGCGAAGTCCTATCAGTGCAAAGCTCTCAATGACCTTGCAGGCAATCTACTTGAAGGGCTCGAAGAACAAAATCTGGCAACGATTCTTCTCCTGCATCTTTTTGAGGTAGGCATATCAGACCGCCTGCTATGGCAATAAACATCTGACCAAATGCAGAAAATAACTTGCGATTCTGTACATTCCAAGCGGCTTCATCTACTAGGTGCAAATGATTTCATCAATTCGTCTCAGAGGGCCGCTACAAGCAGGTCAGCACCGACAAGACATCACATCCAACTCATCGAAGCTTGCACATATCACATTGCTCTTTCAAGCACATTTAGCGGTATCTCATTACCTCTTTTTCATACAGATCATGTTTCCAAACTGTTGGAGCTGTTGAGAAAAGCTTCAGAAGACCCGAGAAATATGTGGAAAGACAGTTCACTAATCGGAGTTTCACACGATATGCTTGATGCGATATTTCGCACCTCATTGCTCCTTCGCCAGCTGCCTCTCACAGTTCCGAACAGGCGTTATGCGCTGGAGCTTAAAGAGGTGGTGTTCAACTGGCAATGGGATTCTCCCCATGGGCAGGTCATTGAACATGGTGGGGAAACCGAGCCAAGACCACCGGAGACTATGATCAAAACCGGGGAACTTTATCGCCTTGCATGCCTCCTACTCCTCGAGAAGATACTGGAACCTTCTTTGAGATCATCGGACCAAGTTCCTAGAAACCTGGTCACGGAATTCTGTCAGCTCATTCGGCAACTTTCACCGGAAGATACTAAGCAATCAGTCCATCTCTGGCCGCTGCTTATCATGGGAACTGCGGCAGAAACTCACAGTGAGCGTGAGCTGTTTCTAGCCCCTCTACAACACAATCCAAATACTTTTGGCTTTGGAAATCGGACCCAAGGCTGTACTTTCCTCATCCGGAGTTGGGGTCTGGGGGAGAGCTCGGATGGAGTTCTCGGTCTAGATATTCTCCTACGGGACGATCTCCTGTGTGAAGTCTTTATCTAAGGGGGAACTTTCGCATATCATAGGAGCATGTCTAGTTAGGGGACTGTTGACGTGTTCTTGGCTTGCATTTCGACGGACTCGCGCTTCGCCGAATCGAGACTGCCGCCACACTACTGCACCCCACTTCTCTTCGCTTCAAGCTAAACACAACATGGAACACTTATCTATGTTCGGCATCCGAGTATTGCGGTATATGGCTAGATCTATGGTTGATGACTGTATATCAGACCAATGTAAGGTACATATTGATTTACCCCTCTACAACGAGAAGCTTGGAAACCATTTCCCCGCGGTTTCCGGCTCTACTTGAACTTCTTTAGCCTCGATTCCGTCTGTTATATGTTAACTGTGCCAAGTTTTAATTTCACCACGGACTTTGTAACCTTCTTGACCCAGATACGCGGGTATTTGGCTCCATTCTTCCTCTGAGCTACTTTCATTCAACAATGTATGTGCAAATTGCGTTGACTGCCTTTACCTTTTCAAGTCAATTTTCTGACAAGAACAAGCATCAGGACCATAATTACAATCACTTTCGAGCTTTGAGCGGGCAAGGACCATGGCTACAAACGGGGCACGCACATGGCAAGAGATATGCTCTGCGAAGCGAGAGAAAAGAGACAAGGCCATCCCCTCGGCATGGAAGATCCCAAATGTGGAAACACCAACAGCAAAAACGAAGAGTCTCCTCAAAATTTCGTCAAGTTGTGGGATCTTGACCGAGATTGAGATTCGCATAACTACCGAGTATGATGCTGTTGGTATTGTCGAAGCTATTCGTCAGAGAGTGTTTACGGCTGAGGCAGTTACAACGGCATTCTGCAAACGTGCAGCAATTGCACAGCAATTAGTAGGCTTGCAATGAATCTCCCTTCCCTGGAATTATTTGCTGATAAATCCATGAAGACAAATTGCTTGACAGAGATATTCTTCGAAGAAGCGATTGAGAACGCAAAAGCCTTGGACAGCACGCGACTCGAGCACCCCGATCGTCCACTCGGTCCCTTTTTCGGTCTTCCCATATCTCTCAAAGATTCCTTCATGCTTGAAGGAAAAGACTCCACGATTGGCATGACATATTTCGTGGATAAACCTGCGACGCGGAACTCGCCTTTAGTTACTATCCTCAAGTCATTGGGTGCAGTTCTGTATTGCAAGACCAATGTTCCTCAGACGATGATGACGGCAGACTCAGACAACAACGTTTTCGGCCGGACTTTGAATCCAAATAATACGCATCTCACTGCTGGTGGGTCTACCGGAGGCGAGGGCGCTCTCATTGCTTTGCGGGGAAGTATTCTCGGCGTCGGGACGGACATCGCTGGCAGCATCCGAATCCCTAGCTCTGCTAATGGCATCTATGGATTCAAACCTAGCTCCCAGATCATCCCATACGCCGGACAGCAAAGTCCCGCCGCTCCAGGAACAGTGGGAATCACCGCTTCAGCAGGTCCAATGGCTACTTCGATTCGATCTTGCCAGTATTTCATCAAGGCCGTCATGGAGGCAGATCCGAGCACCTTCGATTCATCGGTTTTGAGAATCCCGTGGTTGGAAAACACACTTCAACGTTCCAGACCGTTGCGAATCGGACTCATCGCTGATGATTCTCTACACACTCCCACTCCACCGATGAGAAGGGCTTTGCAAGAAGCAGTCGAGAAACTCACAGCTGCCAATCAAACGATCGTCCCCCTCAACCTCCCAACCGTGTCCGAGAACATGGAACTGATTCTTTCCCTATTCTCTCTGGATGGCTCCAAGGTAAGCTCCCTCTTTAACCCTCTATTACAATCGCAACCCAATCTTAACACTGCCATTCTTTCCAGTTCACAAAAAACCTGGTTGAAAACACCGGCGAGTCTTTCGTCCCCTCCGTCCTCAACCAAGGCCTGGTAAACGCGCCGGCCAAATCCCTAGAAGCATTCTTCCGCCTCAACCACCAGCGCAACATTGCTATCTCCGACTTCCACAAGCTCTGGCTCGCCAACGATCTAGACGTCATCCTCACCCTTCCAGCGCCGCATACTGCCGTCCCGTTCGACCAGTGGGATGTAGTCACTTACACTGCGCTGTGGAATCTGTATGATTGCCCCGCGTGTGTGATTCCCGTTGGAAAAGTGTCATCACAGGATGTGAAGGATGAGCTGTTTAGGTATGGGGAGGAGGATCAGAGGACTTATGGTTTGTGTGAGTTGAGAGAAGCCCTTGAATTCCTTGTAGATGATGCTTTATAGATGTGCTGATTTATTTGTATTTTAGATACTGGACCAGAAGACTATGCTGGGGCACCGACTTCGATACAACTTGTGGGTAGGAAACAGAGAGACGAGGAGTTGAGTAATATTGCTGTGTTTGTAGATGGGATTCTGAATCCTTAGTTGGTGTGAAGTGGATCCTGTGTTTGCCATTGAACAAGTGTAGTTGCGATCTGAAGAAATGTAACTTTTTCTTAGCTCCAAAGTCGGCAAGCTTCTTGTACAATTGCCTCTATCTACATCTCTTCATCCTCTTGATCTTCCGCATAACTCATCTTCTTCCCCCTCGCTCTCCCGCTCTGTCTTGAAGATACAGCTCGCTTCAACACCGGTTTCTTATCTGTATGCGGTTCTTCGAAATCGTCAGACAGTTCAGGAAGACTAAATTCCTCATCTTCGTCTTCATCGCCGCTCAGAGTAGATAGACTCGGCGTTGGGACATCCTTCGCTTTCTTCTTTGTCGATTTCGGTTTCGATTTCGGTGTAGCTTTCTTCCTCGACGTCGCTACCGAACCTTGCCTCTTCCCAGCCACAGGGTCTTCAGCGACCATCTCCCCGCCTCTGATCTCTTCCAAAACCCTCTTCACATCCTCGACACACTTCGCCTCCCCCAACCTCTCCCTTACATCGTCCCCAAGCGGTTTCCTATTCTGTTTCGTAATCTCCTGCCTAGCCTTGAAATTTGCCGGCGTAGGATTTCTAAACATTTCCTCCTCATTCCCCACTCCATCACCTTTCTTCTTCCCACCAATCTCCCTCTTCTTAGGTCTCAACCACTCCTCCATACCAGGTGGCCAATAAACTCTATTCTCCTTCCCACCCATCCCGATTTCCTCTTCGGGAACAACATCCTTCACAACCACATCCTCATCATCTCTCGCCTCCTCTCCAAACTCCTCAATCTCAGGCTCGATCTGCTTTTTCGTCTTCTTCTTCCCCTTCCCCTTCTTAGGCACAGGCCGATTATCATCATCCCGTTCAAACGGCACGATATCATTAAACCTCTCCCAACCCGGCAGTTTAAACCTTCGCATGAGCTCGAAAACAGCCTGTTCCTTATCCTTCGCCTCGATCATGAGATCCATA
Source organism: Leptodontidium sp. MPI-SDFR-AT-0119 (assembly GCA_020726505.1). Lineage (NCBI taxonomy): Eukaryota > Fungi > Ascomycota > Leotiomycetes > Helotiales > Leptodontidiaceae > Leptodontidium > Leptodontidium sp. MPI-SDFR-AT-0119. Next base: position 840,103 of record JAHLEZ010000017.1, read on the forward strand.
TCATCCGGACACGGCGGCAGGGTCGCCGGTCTAGGATTATGTTTCCGTCTCTGACGGCCCGTGATTGCTTCCGGACAGGGCTCGCTGTAGTGCATTTTCTGCGTGATGCGCTTCCGGGTCCAGGTAGCTCTGATGCGCGGGAAGAGGGCGGTGATGTCGTGCGTGCCTTCGCGGAGTTGGGAGGAGTCGAAGATGATGTTGTGGTGGTGGAAGTCGAGACAGAGTGGGATGTTGAGCTCTTCGCATACGGGCAAGAGGTCGTTGACGGACCATGAGACGTCGTCGTTTTCGAGGACGAGACGGGATTTGATGGAGGGGGAGAGGGAGGCGTAGTTTGTTCTGAAGCGGGAGAGTGTTGAGGCTTTGTCGCCGAATGTCCCGCCCATGTGTAGGATCATCACTGCGTCCCTGTTGGCTTGGTCGGGGAGGTTGAGCAGTGAGAGCATCTCGTCGTGATACTCGAGGTCGCGGATTGCGTTCGCTATTACCTCCGCGCGTGGTGAACCGAGTTGTGTGAATTGTCCCGGATGTGTACTCAGACGGTGGCCGAGTTCACCAGCTACTCTCCCTACTTCGGCTAGAGCTTCACTTGCGAATGGAGCGAGTTTATACCCGTACTCTGCATGGCTAGCAAACGGGAACATCTCAGAGGATAACCGCATGAATTTGATGCCATATTTGCCGTTCCAGCGTAGCATCTTCGGGATATCGCGGATATTGGCAAGACTCAGCTCTTCGACGTATCGTTGTCCTCGTTCTATGGATGCCGGTTGGCTTTTGTCTGGTCGATTCTTGGTCGCGTGTTCAGGCTGAGAGGGGTCTTTGAGAGGATGTCGATGCTCGAGGATGGATGCTATACGGCAGGTCCTAGAGGTGAAGATGGGTGGGTTGGAGGTGCGGAGGTAGGTGTTTAGACAAGCCTGTAACTCGAGATCAGCTTTATATTATTCTCATACTGTATCAAGTTCAAATTTTCAAACATAATGCACTTACATATCCCAATCTCCCCTTCCACGGTAAAGGCAAGTAATCGCTATTAACAGGCGGCGGCCTCCCAGCTTCCAATTTAGCAGCATCCACATCCTCCACAGGACCCTCCTCATCACCATCAGGATCAAGTCTCTTATCCCACTCCTCGCCATCATTTTCCTTCTTGACTTTCACCTCCGCAGCTTTCTTCGCGGCTTGCTCGGCTCGAAAAGCCTTGATCTCATCGGATCCTTTCTTAGCAGCTACAGAGCTCTTTGTTGGGCTTTTCTTCTGCTTTTTGGTAGGTGTTTCAACGCCATTGATACTTTCGTTACTGGCCTCTTTCTTGACTTCCCCGTTGGTTTTTGCCACTGATACGGGTGACGATGCTGGGACTAAAGACGCAGCATCAAACGCCTCTCCCTTCTCATCGGCATCAGGACTAGCTCGAAGTGCATATTTCCCATCCACTATCTCTGGATTCTGGTCAGGATTCGTGTCGACTTTTCCGCGGCGAGGAGCTCGTTTCTTCAATGGTGGAGCTGAGTTTGGTAGGATGGGAGGTTCATGGTTTCCATTTGGTAGGACATCCACTGTTGCAATTGCAGTAGCTGCCGTTGATCTCTTTCTTTTGGGCGGCATCTTGATATTACTTTGTATCTGGAGAGAAGGGGGTTGGAGTTGGTGAAGCAAGAAATAATTCCTCAAGTTACTAATTCTGGTATATTGGAGAAAATGAAGAGAGATTTGGGAGGTTGACGGTCTAGACGCTCTGCTAGGATGCAGGAATAGACGAAGATGAATGAACATCCAGGTGTGAAGAAGCTTGGAAGGAAAGAAAAGTAATGATATTGTTTTAAGTCAGGAGCAGGAAAGTGTCTTGTGTTGCTTTGCCTTACCTTACCTTAGTTGTCCTCGCGTTTAGTCACGACGTCACGCGTCTGAAGCTCTCGATTCAGCCTCTGGAGATCGAGGAGGATGTCAAGGGATCTCGAAGACGTCATGCCAGATGTTAGTTCCCACCCCACGTGATCCACCCCCTTTCATGACCCACTTTTTCATTAGGCGAGGATAAAGGGGAAATTCTGGAATTTGACGAGAGAAAATGGAAATACAAGCGAGAAAAAATGGAAATAGTTCATTCAGAACTTCAGGGGTTCAATTCGTCTGCCATTACATCACTAAACAATATCGTTAATCATTACAGCACTGCCAGTACATATTACCGTCCATGTCATATCACAACAACATACAATTCCACCACCCACTCACCCAACCCCCTCCGGCCCTCAAACTCAACTCAAAACATTTTCTCAAGATGCTCCGTATGTTCCGCGACACCCTTCTCCTTCACATTCCCTGCTCCCAATGGCCCCGCGATCTTCACTTTACCCGCCTCGATATCCCTCTGCAGCTGATCCAGTCTCGAGCCCTTCTTGACGCCTTTCCAAGGCTTGATATTGCTGTCAAACACGTCGTCCATTTCCTCGAGTGTTTTGCCCTTGGTTTCGGGCGCCATGATGAACATATGTATAAACGCTAGGCCGTTGAATGTCCCGAAGATCATGTACATTTTCCAATTACTGCCGAGCGATTACGGGTTAGCTCTCTATAGTTTTAATTTGTGCTTCTGGTGGGGAGAGGAGAATCAGACTGGGATTGGAGAAGGACGTAATCTTACATATTCCAGAGTAGAGGTGGGACAGCGAATGCCAAAATGCAGTTCCAAAACCAATTACTCGCCGTCGCGAGCGATACGGCTTTCGCTCTGATCTTCGTAGGAAAGATCTCAGAAGGGTACGTCCACGATGTCGGACCCCACGTCGTGGCGAACGTACACACGAACAGGTAAGTCATAGCCACGATCGCTTTCGAGACGGGTTTGTTGTCGTGTACGATCCAGGAAATGTCGGAGTTGTTGGCGGTTTTGAGAGAGCCTACGTTCGGTTCGCCGTAGATGGCTTGGAGAGCGCCGACTATGAAGAGGAAACTCATCATGAGGAAGGATCCGACGAGCATGGCTGGTCGACGACCGAATCTATCGAGGTAGAGAATAGCGGGAAGCGTGAGGGCCACATTGAGGATGTATTGGATTGATGCTGTGATGAGAGGCGAGGCAATGTTGGCGCCTTCCATAATATCTGTTCAAAGTTAACAACTTAACAAATTGTCACTGTTGGGTAAGTAGACACTCACAGACGATGTAATACATCATGATATTCATCCCGCACAGCTGACTCCACCCCTGAATCGACATGCCCAGAAGCACACGCCTGAGCATCCGCGGCTCAACAAGTTGCCTGTACGAGCTAATTGCCTCCTCCCTATCAAACCGCAGCGCTTCCTCAATCTCCTGATACTCAGCCAGCACTTTCGGATGATTCACATCTCCACCCCCATGAAGATCAGCCATGATCTGAATAGCCTCCTCCCACCTGTCCTGCGACGCCAACCACCTCGGCGATCTAGGCAGGAAGAACATCCCACAAAATAGAACAACAGCTGGCACGATCTGAACACCCCACGGGATCCGAAAGGCCGAAGTTGGCTGGTTGGGGTTGTTCGGCCCGCCTCCTACCCACGATGCCCCGTATTGGATGAAATACTGGATGAGGATTCCCCAGGTGATGGCCCATTGCTGTAAAGAGACGACTCGGCCTCGGATCTCCTTGGGTGCTATCTCGGCTTGGTAGACGGGACATATCGAACTTGCTATTCCGACACAGATACCAGCGATAACACGGCCGACGACGAGCATCCCGATATTAATCGACAGACATTGAATACTGAGAAACCGTCAGAAAAAAAAAAATCGAAATCCAAATCGAAATCCAACACCAACAACAACATCACATATCTGGAATGAGTAACACGCACATCGAACCCACGATCCAGAAAACAGACGCGATCTGTATACTCGTCCTCCGCGAATACTTGTCAGCGATGAACGAAGACGCTAGAGCTCCAACCAGCGATCCGAATGGCATGGCGCAAGTGATGCCTCCTTGTCTGTAGGACTTTGGTCCTCCGAAATAGCGCTTGTATGCTTGTGTGCCTAAAACACCTGACATACTCGAGATGTCGAAGCCGAAGAGTCCACCGCCTGTTGGGGGAGTTAGTAGAGCCCAGTTTCTCATCTCGATACTTGACACTTGATTGGGTTGATTGAGTAGATTGGGTTTAGTGGTGGGGGTTGGAATATTGGACATACCGATGGCGGCGAACGAGCAGATGAAGTAGACATTCGTTGCTTGATACATCTTGACCCTCTTCTCGGTTCAGATACTGTATTGAACAGTAGACAAGCCTGTGCGTGAGAATTAACCAGTATGGTAGTGGCCTACGTATTCAGCACCATGGTCGAGAGTGGTGCAGTGGAGAGGGTGTGAGCAACTGAGGTGAGGTCCATCCCATCAGGTACAGTAAGTCGGTACAGTAAGTAGGTGCAGTACGTCCTGCACCCCAGCGGAGACACACCCATCTATAAGTACCTACCTGGTATAAACGCAACACTACCGCGCCTCTTTTCCCACCCAAATCAAGACCCAATCAATCAATAAAGCAAGCACAAGCTACCTTACCTAGCAAGATGTGATGCATGAGTATGACCGAACCGAACCGAACCACACCACACCACACAACACCGCTTGTGCATCCACTCACCCACCCGCCCGCCAAATAAGAAGACAGCCAAGCCAGCCAGCCCAGCGTCCTCGGTAAGTTGCTGATTCGTGGAGCTTTCACTCCTCACCCCGGATTTTATCTTTTTCTTTACCATGGGTTAGCGGGTGGTCTGACTAGGCAGAGGCTAGTAGGCCAGGTCTTGCAATTTGGTCTCGGGGTGGCTATTGGTTGTGAGGACAATTCGGAACTGGATAGGACTGGACTGGGTTGGACTGGGGATATCCTCCCTTTGCCTCCCCAGGTTCTGGTTCTGGTTCTGGTCCCACCGTTCATGACCCACCACCATTCAGGAGGTCGATCATCCCCGCAAATGGCCTGTTGTAAACCTACAAAACCTCAACCAACCCACAGAAGAAGCAGAAGCATGAGGTCAGTCCACATCTAAATCAGTACAGCCTTACTGTACAATGTCGCTGATAAAACTCTCCAGCATTTAATCTCGATTCTCAACTCAACCAAGAAACAAACTTCCCGCCTATCAACCCACAGCTTTACCTTAACCAACTTACTGTAAGTTATCCTCGGCTTCTTCGGCTGTTCGAGATGCCATTTCATTTCCACACTGCGAGAACGGGAGCGGGATGCAGGCAGGGAGTTTCAAATTGCGAAGTCTCGCGCCCGTTATGGTGATTGTTCTTCCTAGAATCCCAGTCTCCCAGTGGTCTGGTCTGGACAGGACAGGATAGTGCATTGCCCATGTGGCAGATCGACATATGCGCGTGAAGCCGCCGAGGGAGCGCCGTTGTTTTTCCGAGTTGACTTTTCTCCCTTAACAAACGTTAAACTTCAGGAAAACTGGATCTCGTGTGGGTAATCATCTAGGGTGTCTATCCAATAAATCTGCTGAGTCTCAGCCTCGGGCAGGGCTTCAAGTCTATTTCGAACCTTCTACAGCCACCCTGGCCTTTACAATTGACCAGAATTTGGCTCGTGCTTTGAGCATGTCCAGGGCAGTTAACCAGTCAGAAAAGGCCTACCAGGACTTCAGCCCACAAAAGTTCACGTTTAACGTTTGTTAACGGGGGGATAGTAGCTGAGTGGCTTTTACTGAGTTGGGGATAGATCGCCACGACATTTCTCCTGAGTCCTGAGTCTGGATCTGAACTTACAGTAAACATCCCTTGAAGGTTCGGAGAATCGATTGAACTTGAACGGATTGGGAATTTTACTTTCGAGTTAGCATTCTTGGCACTACAAACGTAGTAAGTGACCGACTGGCTGGAGGTAGTTTTGTGGCACCCAAACCTTACTGTAGATGCCGAACATGATATGGTGATGGGGAAGTATTGTTTGCGTTGTTTTGGGTTGCTTATGCGTGGGAGGTATACAAGCACAATGCATAGACAAGAAAAAGGATATCCTGCGCCTCTCTAATATTTTAGTACTGTTGCACAGCACGGCAGTTCACTGTTTGCTACTGAAGCGCAGTGGACCATTGAGGGACGATACTGGGAACTTGCAGGAAGAGGGAGGAGGGAGGAGAGGATTTTGGGGGTAGCGATATCTGGTGATTTTAGGCTTGTGATTGTTTGTGATACTTCAAGTGAAGTGCCGATGGTTGCGTTGCACTTGCAAGACACTTTTATCAGGTGGTGTGGCTGGGGTGGACTTTGGAAGGTAGGTAGGACAATGCCGATACTTTCCATGGGGAACTGACATGGTAAAAGTCTTTGGAGGCTGAATACCATCTGAACGGTCTATACATTGATATGCGCAAGACATGACTTGGTGCAACTGTACTGTCTATCTAGGCCTCCGAATCATTTCTTCTCGTGCGGAGATAACGTCTCGACGATATTCTCAGGATGTTTCCAAGCAAGAGCGACATATCTACCGGCCCGTTCATCAGTGACTGGCCGTTGAATCCACATGATGCTACACCAAGACTAGGAAGGACTTACTTCGTGTGACTTCCCCTCGCTGCTATCTGTCCCTTGCCGTTTGTGAACTCAATCGATGTATATGCCAGAGTCTTACCGACTGTTTTCTTTGTCAGATGGCTTGGGAGAAGGGCTGGTGTGGATGAGACTTACATTTATCGCACTTCACGACTGCTTTCAGGACATCTCCCACTTGACCTCCGGAGTTGAGATACGTGACTGAGACAACGAATCAGATGGCTTTTCATTCAATAGAATTGGATGTTATACTTACCATTGAGATCAGTGGAAACGCCAGTTGCGTACAATCCTCTTGAAGCAACAGCCAGTGATCCTCCAAGGTCAACTGTAATGAAGTCAGAACGTCTCCTCTCCCAAAGGCTCAGACAGTACGACCGACCCATGCTTGCAATTGTTCCACCATGGATGATGTTGAGACGGTTCTAATTCCGGTTAGAAGACTGATGATGGAAGGAGTGTAAAGTCCGACTGTGTGTTCCTTCTTGATATCTAACTCGAAATCTACCCGTCCGGGTTCGGCGGCTGTAACTCGCAGCTGGGAAATTGACATCAGAATAGTTCATGAGTATTGGTAGCTAGGTCATAATTCCCGAATTGGGGAATATGGGAAGAATCCTCACATTCTCTCCAAATAGTCTATAGGATCAGAATATCAGTATACTGCTGGAAGAACACAGGGAAAAACTTCAAACACGGAAGAACTGGGGAGATTTGTTGAAGAGTCTTAAACTTCCTCAGAAATAAATAAACACAAAAGACATGGTTGACATCTTGAACTGCGAATCGAGAAGGGGATTTTCTAACCTCGGTTCCAGACCGGACTCTGCCTGGAAAGACTTCAAGACCTGCCATCCAGTTAGGAACTTGAATCCAATTCACCATGCGCAGAACACTTACAGATCTAACGAATCTCAACGCTGCCATGTTGCACAATCTAATCACTTCTTCGAGAAGGAGAAAGGTGAAAGTGGAGGAAGGCCGACATCACGGGTGTAGCTTGGGCACGGACCATCAAAATCCACTCCCTTCAGACCAGGCTGCGTCGCAAGGCTTCGAAAACATCAAACACATTCCTGAGCACCTGCAATGATCAACAGGTAACAACTCGAGTCCTGAGATCTCGACACAACCAAGATGTCTGTCTCAACACTTGCCTCTTTCGAGTACCTGGAGAGACTTCCAGGCACGACGTTCCGACGACTATATCAAGAACCTTCAACAGCTCTCGCCATCTTCAGGCGCATGCTGCCGCATCTGGGTATGAATTCTCTTCTGCCCAAGAGACGGCAAATCTAATATATTCTAGCCAAAACGTTTGTTATGGCCATGCTATACATGACCAAACCTCTGCCACTTTCAGATCTTGACCTTTGGGTGCAGCCAGGAAGCAAAAAGTCCGCACCTCGTAATGCTCAAAGTCGAGCACTGCTAACCAGGCCTGCAGAGAAAAAGACCACGCCCTTTCGCTTCTATCTCGACTCCATGTCATTACCATCACAGCCCAGAGTCGAGATGATCCCCAATCCGCATCCCTGACGAAGAACTTCGGCGCATCACTACGGCTGGCTTTGACGGGAGGAGGGGAACATCAGTCATTCGGTGTACCGTCTCACGATTCGCCCGTTGCAGGTCTGGATACCGAATTTCTCGATGTGTTTGCGAGGGATCAATGGGAGGCGATATTGCATTATGTGGTTAATAGTGTTGGGGATAGCGCAAGGGAGGGAGATGGTGGACCTACGAAATCCGTGAGATTGTTGTTGGAGGCTGGAAAGCTGGTTACAACTGGTAGGCGCTCGGGTGGAGGAATTACACAAGCTGGATTCTCGTTTCTGCTGCAGGAGGTTAATGCGCAGGTCTGGACACTTCTGTTGCTTTGGATCGAGAATGCGGAGCAGGTTGGTGGCATACGTCCAGTTGTTGCAAAGGCTAACATCTGCAGATGACTTTGGACTCTGTGGACGTCCTCTCATTCCTGTTCATGCTGGGATCTCTCGAATTGAGTCGGGCGTACAGCACTTCTACACTGTCGGAATCTCAACGGCAGATGCTAAGTTACCTCATCGATTTCGGTCTGGTCTATATCCCGCCCTCAGCACCTACTCAGTTCTACCCTACACGACTGGCTACAACTCTCACTTCCGATGCCAGTGCACTCAGAAGTGTCTCTGCTGGCTTTGAAGCTGCTCTCACAGCAGCCAGTGGCTCGAAAGGGTTCATTATCATCGAAACCAACTATCGGTTATACGCATACACCAACTCTCCTCTGCAGATCGCCGTCCTGGCTCTCTTCACTCGACTCGGTGTGCGCTATCCCAATATGGTCACTGGCCGCATAACACGAAAGTCTGTCGCCAATGCCATTTCCCATGGCATCACATCCGATCAAATCATCTCCTTCTTAGGCACACACGCCCATCCACAACTAGTCAAGACAGCAGCCGTCCACGGCAACCCCGTTCTACCTCCTACAGTCGTGGATCAGATCCGGCTCTGGCAGATTGAGAACGAGCGCATGAAAGCCACAGCCGGCTTCCTGTTCAAGGAGTTCGACACTAGGAAGGAGTATGAGGGGTGTGTGAAGTATGCTGATGAGAATGGAGTGCTGGTCTGGAAGAGTGATCCGAAGATGATGTTCTTTGTTACGAGGCATGAGCAGTTGAGGGATTATATCAAGAGTCGAAAGGGGAAGTAGGGCTGGCCTCTTTCGATTGATACTTGAAGGGGAAGGTGGGGGAGAATCTGCATGGGACGGGTACCTCAGAGCTACTACTCTCCGCGGCAACGGCGTACTGGGTGAATTTGAAGGCAGGCATAGCGTGGCGTTAGCACAATTGGACTAGGGGTAACGGGAAGTTAGGGACGGAGGCTCCTGGATGTCTGGCTGATCTCATCTATGGGATGGTGGGGTAGAATACTAGAAATTACCTAAACAGCTTCGAAGCAAGTCCAGCGGTCGATAGGCATGCTAGCATTTCCACTGTTGTCAAGTTTGCACATGATAATCAAGTAGGAAAACACTTCCTGTCTAGCAAGTCTGCTTAATACAGTATCTTCTACAAAGCAATGTTTTCCTTCCTCTTCTTTCTTCTCTTCTCTCTTTCCATTCTCATGCTTGCCACCCGCAAGATCTCCACCTCGGGAGTCAACTGCAAGCGCCCAGCTGCAAGCGCCCAGCTGCAAGTGTCCTGGTTCCCCATTTCAGACTCCCCTTACCTAGTTTGACCCTGAGTCCCAAACTTCGATCAAGGTTGGGACCACCAGGACTGCACTGCCTTCCGCCCGCGCCATAGAGTAAACCCAGTTACCCAACCCAACCCAACCCCAAGCAACCCCATCTCGGGCGCCAACACAGGCGCGGCAGTGGCCGAGTAGCACGGATTTGTTGTGTATCTGACTTTCCCCTTCCCTTTGCCAACTTTACTTCATAACTTTCTGATATTGGTGGCGGATATTGAGCTATGTTGTGATAGGAGCCCGATTTACCATCCCTTTCTTTTTCTGCCCCCTCGGGACTTGGACACCCCTGTTGGGCGCCGGATACCTACGTCATCGGACATCTGAGGCGGTCTAGGAAGATCCGTGGGAAGAGGGTGTTGATGATTTTACATGTGTTGCAGGATGTGGTTTAATTACCGACTTTGACCATTGTTTTTATTTATTTACTTTGGAATAATTGAATCTTTTCTATAGTAATTATTATTTCACTTTTAAGACAAGACTGATCAGAAGATCCAAAGAAAGACCTGCGAGAAACGAACTCGAGGGCAATCACGTGTATATCAAGATTCGAGGGTTTCAGGCCGTGGCTGCCCAAACTGCCCAATTGCATGGTGCAGCGGTCACCCCTGTAAAACATCGTCACTCAAGTTCCGGTTTCTGGACTCAATCCCTCCCTCACCTTAACTACCAATCCAACACCCCACCACCATTCATCCTTCACTACTCTTGCCGACGATAAATCTCTTCTCTCCTCTTCACCACCAACTTCCTCCTTTCCAACCATCTTCACCTCTTCCATCGCCTTTATTCAACATCGCGAGACACCTACGGCCACTGCACACGCAAGAGTCCGTAGCGGGGTACGAATCAAATCAACTCTTCACCACACTTGACGACAACATCCAACCAGCCATCCACGCATCACACTAAGCAGAACCTACCAACTCACGAATCCGAAGTAGAATATCTACAACATGTCCCGCGATCCTTACCGGTCTTCGGGCTCCGACTTGACATACGGCGGTCGTGGTGGAGGTGGACAACGCTGGGACAGCGAGCGCTTCGCACAAGAACGAGAGCGCGCACGCTTTGGCGGCGGTCCTCCTGGCCCTGGATACGGAGAACGCGATCGTTTCGAGGAGCGGGACTCTAGTTTCCTGCGGGCTCCCGGTGGAGGACGAGTAAGGGAGCGATCGGTCGATGAGATCTACGAGCGTCGAGGACCGAGGGGCTTCGAAGAAGATCGATATGATAGCCGGCAATACTATGATGAGGGACCAAGACATGCGCCTGAGCGACCATTCGGTCGTGATAGGGGACAGAGCATTACGATTGAGAAGGAGAGGGAGAGGGAGCGCGAGTTCATCGATCCCGATCCACCTGTTCGACGAGGAGGGAACAGACCGGCTTTCTTGAGGAGACAATCGAGTCTGGATACGTTTGATCGGAAACCTTTGACCCGTTTTGTGGAGAGGGAGGAATATGGCCCTCCTGCGAGATATAGAGAGGAAGTGCGAGCACCGCTACCTCCACCTTTGACTCCTATCCCACTGCCGAGATCCAGGGGACTTCCGCCACCAAGACGGCACGCTGAGAGAGAATATGAGGAAATTGAGATCGCGGAGCCGGACTACTATGGCGATGAATCCTTCAGAGGATATCCCGAGCGAGTCCGAGAGAGGGAAATCATCAGGAGGAGAAAGCGAAGCAAGGACAGTCGAGCAAGCCACAGTGTTAGGGGAAGTGTGAGGAGCAGCAGTACTAGCTCGTCTAGTAGCGAGGAGACAACAATCAGTGTGAGAAGCGAATTCCCCAAGAAGGGAAAGACGAGAATGCCTGCAAGACTTGTGCACAAGAGGGCAATTATCGAATTGGGATATCCATTCGAAGAAGAGGTATGCAGTGCCACCCTGTAGACATGATCCAAGCTAACGATTCAGGGCGACGTAATCATCATTCAGAAGGCCCTTGGTCGTGAAAACATCGACGAGGTTATCAAGTTGAGCGAGGATTTCAGAAGTTCAGAAAGTGAGTTGTTTCGACGTTTTTTGAGCTCCTCCACTAGTTCCAACTTCAAAGTTGCTTTGGCCTAATACTGGTCCGTTTAGCTGTGAAAGAAAGAGAAACAACTCTAACAACCTATCTCGTTGGTCCAGAAGCTGAAATGTCGGGTGCTCGTTCTGAAGCCGGCACCGTCATCGAAGAAAGACATGAAGTTTTCACTGTTCCCCCTCCACCTTCCGTCCAAATCGTTCAAGATACCAAGATTGTTGAGCACACTGGCCCAGCTCATCACCATCATCACCCTGACCCAGTTATTATCAATACTGGGCCCGGTCCACGCGAAGAATCCTACGAAAGAAGGGAAGTCTACGAATCATCCGGCTCTGTTGGTCCTCTAGCACTAGCTGTTCGTACTCACGACCACCGAAAAGACGAACGAGCCATCCGTGCAGAGATCAAAGCCCTAGAAGCCGAAAAAGAAGCTCTTCGCGCCGAGAAGCGCGCCGAACGAGAACTTCGCAAAGCAGACCGTATCCGCAACCACGGCCGTTCATCAGAAGGCGATCTCGTTTTATATGAGCGTGAGCGCATCGAGAGACCAGGTGAAGAGATCACCCTGGTTCGGAGAGAGAGGATCGAGGAGCCTGAAGGAGGTGTACGGATTGAAAAGGATCGAAAAGGTAGGATGGCTATCAGCGTGCCCAAATACTATTGAGGTATTTTCGGCTGCCCTCTGGTGGGTTATTTGCCCTCAAGGGGAATTTTATTGGATATCATGGCTGACTTGCTTGTTTTTCTAGGACCACCGCCGAAGTTGGTCAGAGCTATGCTTGCTACTCTTACCTAAATTTCTCTCGCATACGTGTCCTTCGATCGAGGTTCGAGGGCGATTGAGCATACGGTACTTACTGGTATTCCACACGCAGGCGTATGGATGGGCGTCATCTATCTCTCTTCTCATATTATCTGTTGGAATAGACCGGGTGGGCGTTCGTTAGGACAAGGGCTTCAAAGCTTATGGCGAACATGTATGGAAGGAAGCCCTTAGGCATGGATTCGGTATGCAATTTGGGGGATAACTGGACAGCTGCACCCGGTGGCCATCCCATTACAGGATAGGACGGAATGGGAGGGGATGGATCATCTTCGTATTTATTTGAGATTTGTGTTTTTTATAGGGTGGAAGGAAGGAAGGTAGGGAAGGATGATTGGATAGATCGGTTTAGCAATGAGTTATGAATTTTCTTGATACATTTCTGCGGTTTGTTAGTTGTGAAGAGTTGCGAAGCGTTGCGACTCTGCAGACTTAGGAGGGTTGTTGTGGGCTTGGCAAGTGCCTTCGTATTTTCAAATGCCTCCAGGTCGCAGTCCCAGAACTTGGGCTCTTTCTATTCCTACTCCAAAAGCAAGTCCCTTGTTTCTGCTGCATCGAGAGCAGTGGATAAAAATTGATCGATTTGAAAAGGAACAACCTTGGCATGTGTTTTTGTGATTTTGATGGAACTTCTATTCCCATCTCAACCTTCCAGCTCCATTACCCAACCCAATTCCTCTCCTCCATTTTTCTTTGTCCGACTTTCCTCGCCACCTCAAGACACCCGACCGGATGAGCGAGTAAGTGGCATGAGTGACATGCGAGTCAACGTTCTATGATCTTCATTTTGCTAAGATGGCGAGCCGTTAGTTCCTGGTCCTGCTTAATGCTGTAACATGATTCTATGTCTTTGTCTTTCTCTTTTCACAAAACTTATCTCAGTTGACAGCAGATACCTGCTTTCGTGTTTCTCGTATGCCATACCTAGCCGCTTCTTCTCAACTTACTTTGCCAAGTAGTCAGTTGTTTTGCGCTTCAGTCGCTTCTTCTGCTACACATGTGTTTAGATATTCGAGACATGCCATACCTCCGATCCGCGATCGACGATGTTCAGCTCCTGTCTGTATTCTCCTCTTGCGTAAGTCCCACTTTGTCATCGAGGGAAATTTTGCCTGTATCTTCGTACCATATGAAGGAAACGCTGAACGGCGTGCATTGGGTCACTCTGTGCCAACCTCTCATCCCACCATCGTTCCTAGGACCCTTCCAGCACGAATCGAATCCCCGACCTTGTTTCGTCGACTCAGGCCTCACATGGCATTCTGTTGAGCCCTCAGTCAGCCGGGCTTTAATCGGGGTATTTCGTATCATTGGGATGAGATACTGTTACGTTCCGTTGTACGTCGTCCAACTATCAAGTTTATCGTTGCGGGGAAAAGAAGTGACAGATCTAGTCACTTCTCCGATTCAACATCAGACGGACTACCTCCAAGCTATTGGCAAGACAAGGCGAGTTATCGGACTGGTGCTGTAAGTACACAGTGACATCGGAAGGAAATCTCGTATGGCGTATGATCTGTTGTAACGATGCTTGACCTTGGATCGGAAAGTATATAGTGTCATCGGTCTTGTCTTGTCTTGTCAGCTCTTGCGTTTGGAAGGGGATGGAAGGTTCTTCTCGAATGTGTGGTGAGGATTTGTTAGAGGTTAGTGATCACTTTGTTACATGGTTTACGCCACTGCGCAGCTGACTTTGTCGCTTGGAATCTGCTTTGAACGATTCGGCTCAAAATTTCCTGCAAGGGCATGGGGAGTAGCCAGAGATGCTCACCTGCTAGGTTCAAACAGATACATACCACTTGCCATGTAACGACGTGGTAAGACTACCAAGGCTATCATTACCACACTTGAAGTCGAAACCCGATTGAAATATACCCCGATATGGCACAACCCTCTCATAGGCCAGTTCAATTCGGCTTGCCATCCAGTATCGGGCCATTCTTCGATTCCTCGGCATCGTAGTTGTTCGACTCTCGTCGAAAGGTCACGGCCGACAAAAAATAACAACGGGTACAGATGGTCCCAAAACATCAAATTACCCAGCGATAACGGTCCAATACTCTGCTTTCTTACTTCTCTTGGTTACTGCCGGGCTAGTACCTATGTGCGATTATATCGGTGTTAGAATCCAGTCTTCGATTCGAAACAAAACGACGACTCGGCCAGCGATCGATCGGGGTGTCCTTTTCGATGAACCAAGGTACTGTGTCTCTCAAGTGCTCTGCTCGTTTGTACGAAGTTTGCCAGCTTCATTGACACGCAACATGGTGTTTCTTGGAACTGGGAAAGTGATAGCACCTGCAAGGCCAGTCACATATCTCCAACTTGGAGACCAAGCTTCTGAGGGTATGGATACGACTTACAGAGCATATTCGAGATGTCATCACCTCGGCCAGAGATCCTTGTCAACCTATTCTACGTCTTTCATTGGCGATGAAGGTATCACACTCGTTCCCTCCAAGAATGTTATACGAACTTTCAACATCACAACGTTACGTTTCCCTACTCTGGCTGGAACTATATACCTACTCTCCCAATATCTCTTACGTCACTGAAGCAACATCTCTCTCGGAGTCGCCGCCTCTTACAAACTACACACGAAGATCCTCCCACCTTGTGATTCCATCTCCAGTGTACAAACCCAAGTTTCCAAGATCGAAGAAGTAAGTCATGAATCGCACCGATCGCCATCTAGCTCCCCTCTCATCGTCGATGAGTCGTCCGAAAAGCATATAAACCCCGATCTATACCTCCCAATCCAACCACCTTGACCACAAACCTGCAAGACATTAAGTCACATTCTCACCTCTCCTTATCACAGCATCATTATAAACGACAAAACAACCAATCGCAATGCAAATCATATCCATCCTAGCCACAGCCTTCACGGCTGCTTCTCTTTCCGGCGCCCTCCCCAACCCGGCATCGACAGTTGCCGAAGTTGGTACACCCGCTATTGTGCCTTTCGCTTCGAACGCGAAGGGCGACGGCCTGTGAGTTCTCGTCGTACCATTCTCTCCTTTCACCCCATTCCACCCCATCTCATCGTACATCGAAACAGCAGCTACCCATCCTGCCTTTCTTTGAACTCACGCTGCAGTGTTTGGGTATCAAGGTGTATGCACGACACGGCTTTGGACCTTTGCTGATATTTTCATGTGATTGATGTATTTACAGTCCGCTCGCAACCTTCGATATCATCTGGTGGTGGATTGGGCTCGGCCTCCCTTCGCTTGAATATACCGCGTATGGGAAGTACGAACAGTGCTATAACCTCCCCGGGATGTTTGCGCATTTGACTGGTCTGTCTCTTTCCCCCTCTCTCTATTAGTAAACACCCATTCACCAATCCACTCAATCAATCTCTTACCTAAAAATTCGGAAGTGATCTATCTTGAACGAAGTACAGCTAATAAATCATCAGGCTCTATCAAACTCATCCCTCCAACCCCAGGCTGCTGGGTCTATCCCGCAGCCAACTGCCAGGGCAATTTCACCATCGTCGGCCCGAAGGGCGATGCGATCTACGACGGTGACAGTCAGAGTTTTATCTGTGATAAACCGACTTAAGGCTTCGACTATCGAATCCACCGAGTGTAATATGAGCTTGGTGGGCTGGATTGAGATTAATTGGGGTATGAGGTATGAGGAGCAGGGGGGAAGGGATACGAGGAAAGGTGCGGGACTTCAGTATTAGGGGTTTTCTTTTTTCATCTTTACTTGACGTGATTACTCTTTCAACACTATTTGGGCTGGGCGCTGTATTTTCTTGGGACTTATCTTCATGCTTTCTCATTCTCGTTCTCCTTTTTCAGTTCTTTGATATCGTTTTTACTACGCTGTCTTGGATTCGGGTTTCAAATTTCAGACATTTGTTTACTCTCCCCATCTATCCCTCGCTTAGCTAGCTAACTGTTCACCAAATATCATTATATCATACCCATCACACCACTATTAAGACTTCGAAGGTCTAGCTAAACATAGATCCAGATCCAGATCCAGATCTATTTATTCCCTAAAACTATCGCATCTAAGATCAATCAACTTGAAGAAAAAAAAAATCTGTTATAATAAAAGTTCGGCTCTTCTAGAAGTTTGAAACATCACTTCAACATCAAAAGACCTGCCACACACGCAAGAAAAGACCAGAGTTTAATTTGAAAGATCTCCATTCTATTCCTACATCGCTCGCTATGCTGGGTATCTACTCTTTACAAAAAAGGAAAATTTCATCTCGGTATCGTCATTCCATCCATCGTTGATCTCATTATCATTCTGTGAATGATATCGTCGTATCATCTCTCATGTCGTCGTTGTGTCGTCCAACCTCGCGGTGGCGCATCAATCGTTTTTGTCGAAAAGAAAAAGCAAAATGAAATGAAAACAGTCCATACATCACACTCGTCTACCATCTCCTTTCATCGCCATTGAATCACCCGGTCTCCTTCAGTCCTTTCGTCCAATGGCTCCTCTGACACGAGACATGAAACCGCCGGAACTCTCCTCTGGTGGTGGCTTGCAGCAAGCAGGTAGAAGCCAAGGTGCATTATGCTTCTTAGCGAAGTCCTCTTGGAACTTCCACAAACCTAAACAATATCAGAACTGGAATTTTAAGGCCGATGAGGATACTTACCCTCCTTTGCCTTATCGCCGATCGCGCGACTTTCCATAGTCATGAAGATTCTCTTCCAACGAAACTCCTCCTCGGTGAGCAAATTATCGATACCAACAGTACCAGCATCCTCATCATCTCTGAAAGGGTTGTCAGAGTTCTTGCCCTTCTTCTTTTTCCTCTTCTGGCTCTCCTCGCGACTCTGGAATCTCTGCATTGTTTTAGGGTCTCTCATCGTTGATTCCATAAGCTCTTGCATATACTTGTCCCTCAAAGTCGAAAACATTCCACTCCAATTGTAATCAGCTTCATAGACCAAAGTCGGATTGCTTCCAGGTGTCGATCGAAGAGGACTCAAAGGACGAGCAGGAGTAGAAGCTGGCTCAGCCGTAGCTGTGGCATTTGAAACGGAAGTTGTAGGCTCAGCATGGAGAGAGGTGGTTGACTCGGCAATGAGTGAGTTGGTAGAATGATTGCGACCTGCCAAATTGACTACGGATCGTCCCCATGAAGATGACAATGCGGAGAGCTTGCCGAAGGTTCTTGATCTTGGAAGAGGAAGATTGCTTGGCTTTGTTTGGACGCGTGCCGGGGAGATCGTACCCAGCAGACGATGAGCTTTAGTGGGAGGGATGTTCTGCATAGAATGTTAGACAAGGTGATAGAGAGTCAGGAGTACGTACCTCTTTCTTCTGGGACGGCAGCACTGGTGTGGTGAAGTTTCGACCCTGTGCGTTCTCGTAAATTGGCGATGGAATACGACTAGGCGTTGATGCGTCACGAGTTCTGATATCTTGCATCGATTGGTAACGTCTTGGGGAGATCTTGTTCGCTGATCCTTCGGCGCCGTTGTTGGCTGGAGTTGACTTACCCATAGCCTCTTCAAAAGCAGTGCCATCTCCAGAGACATGAGAAGGATTGAATGGGGACGAGATAGAAATAGTGCTTGGCGCAGATCTCTTGAAAGGGTTTCTTGACTTAGAGATTGGTCTTGGAGCTCGACTGCCAGCAAAGGCTGGAGTGAAAGATCTGGATGGTCCAGAATGAGCTTGCAAAGAGGTAGTAGATCGCTCCATTGTCTCACGTAAAGCAGTACCATGGCTAGAAACATGGGCTACATTGAAAGGTGCAGAAATGGAATATCCAGGAGTACCTTGGACCGGAATACTTGTTGCGATTGGAGTTGGACTGGATTGGGCTTGGACACTTTCAAGCGCGGTACCACTTCCCGACAAATGAACGATGTTGGAAGGCGGACCAATCGAAATCTTGAGTCTATCACCAGTAAGTCTGCCAGTGGGTGCTAGAGTAGAGCGCTTTGCCCATCTTCCCAAGACAGAACTTCGGCCATTGAGCTGAGCAGAAGTAGACGATTTGGTCATACTTGGGGTTAAAACTCGGCTGCCGATCTTAGCAGATGTAGAAGATTTGGTTAAACCCGGTGTTGGAACTGCGCTCTTCTTAGCAGGTGCGGGTGGATTGAGCATGACGAATGTAGTACCTTCAACAGTGAAGAGAGTCGGCGAAGCCTCTACCATGTTGAGTGCATTGCCTCGTCCACCGATCTGCGCGGTAGTGGAAGATTTGGCCAGTCGAGATGTTGGAGTCTGGTCACTGAAGTGGACAGCTGTTGTTGACTTCGTCATGTGTGGTGGTGAAGTCTTGCCGTTGAGTTGAGCGGAAGTGACAGACTTGTTTAGCTGAGAATGAGGAGCTTGAAATTTGGCTGGAGATCGATTCATAACTTCCTTGAAAGCCGTACCACTTCCAGCAACATGCTTAACATCCATAGGACCGGAGATGACGACGGGTCGCGGAGTTGGGGTCTGGGACTTCTGTCGAAGGTTGAACATGGATCTCGAGGGTTTTGGTGCACGCAGCGGAGATGAACGAACGTTACTTCCAACATCATTGATCTTGATTCCAACGGCAGGTGCGACCTTGACATCCTCAACATCCTGATCTGCCTTGGCAGGCGATGCAGTCTCGAGGGAAGAAGGGCTGTCCAAGGAATGATCAGACAAATTCTTAGCAGATGGTCTCTTAAGGTTAAAGAACGAGTTCTGATGACGAAGAGTTCTATCGGCTTGTTCATGAGTGGTGACGTACGATGGGGAGGAAGAAACAGCTTTGCTGAAGAAGAATGACTTCTTTGCTGCCTTCTCGTTTACCTTGCCCGCCTTCGATCTGCCAACTGGGTCTCTTGGTCTTTCATAGTTCATGAAATCAAACTTGTCCATATCAGTATCATCCTCCACCATGGTATCGCTCATGCTGGTGGTATCCAACTCGGACTTGTTAACAGTTGCAGACGATCTGTCGAAATCAGATGTGACTGTGGCCTCCGACTCGTCAAACTCTCCAGAGAAGGTCCTAACCATGGCCCTGACATTGCCGGATCTTTTTCGCAGAGTAGGACTGTACATCCGAGGGGCTTTCTTTGAATCATATGGTGGGGATGGGATACGAGTTGGGGTAGGAGGTCGGTTTCGGGAGCTGCTGAAGCTGGTGGATGGGGCTCGACGAGTTCCGACAGGAGAGGCGCTATAAAGATCTTCAAAGGGCAAGCCACTATCATCTCCATCTGCAGCCGCCGTAGTGTAGTCTCCATCAAAGTCTGGGATATCGTAGTGGTACCTGGAGCTGGAAGTGGGGGTATGTTGACGTCTGTCGAATCGACGGTCTGTTCGGGGTATGAACGCGCCAGGAGGACGACCAGCAGGACGTGCCAGGTTCTGGCTACTGTACATAGACGGAATGGGAGGGACAGGAGGAATGAAGGAGTGCCGGTGGCTCAATTGATTGCTCAATTGCTCGGCCCATGGCGAGCTGCTGCCAGCGACAGGCATGCTTGTTCGTCGATCTGAGATGTTTGATCTGTGGGCTGGCTGTGTAGCAGGTTAGAATAATAGGAACGTGCAAGATTGATGGGAGTTGGGGAAGCAGGTGTGACTTACCAATTGTAATCTGGTTAATCGATCTCCCTGCTCGAGTTCAGCATTGAGAACGGGCGGAGATGCGATTGAAGAGCGGCGCGAAAGAGGAGTCGGCGAAGCAGGGAGAGCAAAAGATTGAAAGCTACGCCTCGATCCTCGAGCTCGAGCTATAGCATCGAGTTCGAGGGAGAGCGAAAGAGATCGAGGCACGCGGTGTTGTGGTGCTGGCGGAGGACGGAGATCGCGGACGTGGAGTCGAGGGACGGCGGTGTTGTGGGCTGGCCTCGACGCAGCCGAGCCATCATGGTTGAGAACCATGGCTGGCTTGGCAGTGGTATTCGAATTGTTTGTACACAAGACGAATGCTGACCAACGATGTCGTTGTCGCGAACAGGAATTGTTGAAGTTCGAACGGCAGAGGAAGTCACGAAAAGAAGGCCATATTAGGAAAGTTTGTTTGGGGGAAAACAAGCCACCTCGAAGAAGCGAGGTCTCCTCTACTTCGGTTCGAGGGCCAATGGGAGACTGCTAAGGTCCCCCTCACAAACACCTCTAGAGCTAGATGCAACTTTGCTAGATATCAAATCAAATTAAATGCACACAAATGCAATGTTCCAGACCTTTGTATGAGACGGATCTTTATGTGAGACGTGATTCATGTTTGCAAGTGCTGTGCCACCTTGACACGTTTTACTCCCACCAGAAACAATAGACTCTCAAGTCGCTGCTAAGTATTAGTTATCTACAGGACAGCATGTGGGTAGACTTCATTGCCCTTACTTTCTCCATTCCATCCCTCAATGTTGAACTCAAACTTCATATCCCCTTTGCCCCTTTCTATGGGATTTCCCTTTGCATCCCAAAGAGATCTCTCCCTGAACGTGACTTTTCCTTCCCAATCCACAAGGATGATAGTTTGTCTCTGTGTACCATAGATTCCAGTCATAGCACTGGGAGTGACTGGATCTGGTCTCTCTTCCTGCTTCAACTCAGACTTGTCCGTTTTTGCAAGCGAGAGGCCGTTTGCAATTCCGTTGACATGCGGATCGGCTGCTGAGATGATGTCTGCTTTGGGTGTTTCTTGAGTTGGTGTTGCTGATCCAATCGAGGGGATAAATATGGACTTCCGCAATTCGTATATGTACTCTTCGAACTCTTTCCCATCATTCTCTGGAAGGGTATCCGTATCAAGCACAGCATACAACTTGGTGACTAAATCTTCTTCTCCCAGATCCGCTGCCACAACTTCCTCAACAGCCTGGAGTACCTTCTCTCGACCCATCTGGACTTTCGGCCAAACATCAGGGTCTGAGAATGAAGTATTGCTGAGACCGTAGACCTCTCCTCGTCTCTCTGCAATCCACGGTACATGGCCGGGAGTCTCGCACCGGTTCGAGATGATAGCCAGAGGTTCCAACTCATGATCCGCGTCTTTGCGTTTCCTCAATTTCCCACAGAGGAGAGAGAAGCCTCCAACACCCTTGACTCCATCGCCAGCCATTAACCGTTGTACGAATTCAGGCGTGCTCTCATCCACAGCCGCGGTCAACCAGGCCGTGACCATCCCCCCTCTACTCCTCGCCCCTTGTATTGGGTGTTCCGCATCGTTGGCATCGGTCTCTCGGTAATTCGTCAAGACGGCAAAGTTTCCCGTCTTCGTGATGCCCAGCCAAGTCCCTTGTTCTGCCCGTTGCAGGTCTCGGGCGGAGAGGATATCCTGGTGGTTGGAAGTCCACCAGTGCGGTCTGCTCGTTGGGCGAGTTATGAACTCATCGCGGTTGTCGAGGATGATGAGGGCGTAGGAAGGATGTGCAGTGGTTGTAATAACTATGCACATGATGGCGGTGTGTCAGAGTAAATGTAGGCGTTTGCGTCTGCGTCTGCGTTTGCGTTTGTATTTGGTAGGTTTGGTGGCGGTTTTTTGTTTTGGTTGGGGGAGGGGCGGTAGGTAATCGACGTAAACAGTTGACAGTCAGTAAGATACCTAGGTACGGTACAGTATGGTATGGTAGGTATGTTCAAGGGATTTCTAGAAATGTAGGAAAGTGCGAGGCCATTCTGGTTTTGTGGCATCGGAAGCAGAAGCTGCAGTGGTCAGTCACCTTGCATAGGATTTTCTTGCCTTGCCTTGTCCCGTCCTTGTCCTGTCTTGCCTCCGTTACCTGCACCGCACGCACGCACAGCGGAAGAGGAAGAGGTCGTGGTCTGATGGTTCTTGCTTGCATGGCATGCTGATTCCATGATTGATGTGTTGGATGTTGACGGTCCCGGCTCAAGCCACCTCCACAGTTCGGCCAGTGAGATGACGGGGTCCAGCCTAGGGGGACGCTGGGCGTTACAGGGTCCTGGTTCTCGGCCTCCGGCTTCGCAGGCGGAAACTCTTTGCACTCTTTGGGGCTCTTTGAGGGGCTGCACTGCACTGCAGCTGGCCCAGGTACAGTGAGTGAGTGGATGGTGGCGGGGAATTTAGGGGAGGTGGAGGCCACCCAACCCAACCCAACCCAGGTGCAGGGAATTCCAGGTGCAGAAGAGGGGAGGAGCACTCGAACGGAAAAGCAATCCCACGCCATCCCTACCTACTTTGCTTAGGTAGGTACTGTATGTATATTTCCCCCGACTCTTACTTCTCGACACTCTCTCCAAGATGCCAGATACACTCCATTACGCGGCCCTGTCAAAGAAGACAGATTCATCATGAATAATGAAAACAGGCAGACGGTTATTCAAGGTACAAAGGCTTTCCTTTCCTTTCCTTTCCTTTCACTCTGACTCTGCCCTTCAATGCCCCGTGTCATCTCTGCCCACGCACGAGACCAGATCAACGCGATAAAGCAGCCCGATAAGGATAAGGCCCAAAGCTCTTGACTCGCTGCGGTGCGTGCTGGGTGCTGACTGACTGACTGCCCTCTCTGTTCTCTCCTCTCCTCCTCCCCATACTCCATGAACATCCAAAAGCCTACTTCTCTCTCACTTTCCACTCGGACGACAATTGCTCGTCCTTGCTACGTCCTACAAACCTGACCTATCTACCCTCCGCTGCAGGAATCGCACAGCAGACACTGACAGTGGGACCATGTTCTTCTCGACTTTCGCAAACCTCTTATCGTGAGTGCAGCCCAACCTTAACCCCGCCATCCGCAACCTTCCCGACTCTTCCCCAGACTTTCCATCAAGTGAAGTGAAGTGAAGCGAAGTGGCATGATACTGACCAAGAAACAGCTCGATCCCTACCTTTCTCTTTCCTGTCTTCGCCTCCTACAAAGCTCTCAAGACCTCCGACCCCGCTCTATTGGCACCATGGCTTATGTATTGGGTTGTGTTGGCATGTGCCCTCTTCTTTGAATCATGGACCGGATTCATTCTCGTCTGGTGTGTATATCCTCCTTTCGCAGATGTCAGAACTAACGCATACTCTTCAGGGTCCCATTTTACGCCTGGATCCGCTTAGGTTTCCTCCTCTACTTAATCCTCCCCCAAACACAAGGCGCAAAGGTGCTCTATCAATCGCATGTCCACCCATGGCTGCAAACAAACGAACGATCAATCGACGACTTCATATCCTCCGCCCACGACCGTGCCAAAGCCGCAGGATATACATACCTCAAGCAAGCCGTCGAGCTCATCAAGCAACACCTGCTTGGTTTGCCTCCCAAGGAGCCCACCCCACCATCCACACCCTCCACCTTCAGCTACGCCCAGAGCCTGATCGCGCGCTTCAACCTCCCCTCCGCACGCCCTGCATTCCCAGCAATGCCCGCCACAAGCACAGCGACTGATTTCTATTCTCTCCTAGCATCCGCCGTCAGCGCAGCTACATCCCGAGACCCGACCTCAGCCAGCTCCCAACCACGAGACCTCTCCAACTCAGGCATGCTTATCCCTCCGTCCGTCACCGGCGAAGAGCGCCTCTCATTCATCTCCGCCCAGCGCGAACGTCTCGCCATCCTTCTCTCCGCTCTAGACAAAGAAGCCAACACACTGCAAGGCCAATCCGTCAAACCCTCCACCCCCCGCCAAGTACCAAGCATGTTCTTCGATGGCAGCAGCGGTAGCGAGGAGGAAGAACGCCCCATAAGTTCTATGGGCGGTCTCAGTACCCGGAAGAGCGAAGCCGATTTCGAGAAAATCGAAGCAGAGTCTGGAGCCGAGGAAGCCGAAACCGTACGCAGACAAGTCAAGCGCAGCAGTGGAAGCGCAAGCTGGATGCCGTGGAGCTGGGGAGCCAAGACTGATGGCGCGACTGATACTGAGATGAGCGGGACTCATACTGTAGTAGAGGATAAAGGCAAGAGTTCTAGCGTTGATGCATGATTGATTAGCTTTACGTATCGTATGGTGGAAATCGTCGGTAGCGATTACCTACCTAGTACTTTAAAGGGAGTTTGGGAGAATGGGTCGGTAGACAGACAAGATCTCACGGCTTTGGTACATTACATTGGGAAAGGACAGGCTGGGATACGGGTGTCTACACAATACACTGGCTTTTGTAGCCTGGGGTTAGGGAATGGATTCGGACGATACCACTATCATTATGAAGAAGAAAGAACGAGAATACAAGCATGGACTTGATGATCACACTCGACCTCTTCTTGGCAGTGGCCTGGAGAAGGCGTCCTTGTAGGCGGTAAGTCCAGACGGTATTTCTCTCTTTCAACATCCGAACTGCTGAGCCACGAAGCATCGAACTTTGGTGAGGTGGTAAGTAAGTAATTCTTTGTCACTCGCCACTTCCAGACATTGCATTCCCTTCAATGTCTAAGCTTGATCCAGACATTTCTGATAATACTTCATTCCGTGCGTCGTCTACCCACTCCCCAATTCTTCCCAGACTCACCTCCTGGATAAGTTCCAACAACATAGAAGATTTACACGCAAGAAAAGTTGTACCACGATCAAATATCAGATTAGTAAATCCAAAAAAATTTCATTGGTTTTTCTTTCTTTTCTTCAATTCATTTATCTTCGCTTTTGATCTTTGCTTCTTTTCGGGAGCTTTACTTGACTTTTTTCAGTCAGTCATCTTACTATATCTGCGTGAAAGAATCCCTTTTATGCACCCCTATTTTTTACTTAAAATGGAATTAGCATTTCGAGATCATGGGGGGGTTTTTTTTTCACTGCGTTACAAAGCGTCATGCCGGCCACTTCGTTAAATTTTTTGGAATTAGACTTGACATAACTTTAATTCCTTGAGTCTTAAGTCTTGAGTCTTGATCTTTATTGTATGTCGTAGCCCACTTCGGTATAACTCTAAACGGCACTTATGCGCGAGATGCATGGATGCATAGTTTAATCGCCTGCTTGTAATGTGGGCTGCTTGGATGTGGGGTAGCGTTGGTGTTGTACGCACAGGACATAGATAGGTACGCGCTATTCGTTACGGTTACGTCAAATTGGGGACTTGGTGGGTAGGTCCTGTAGCTATAGGCGTCTCTGTCTTCAGGTAAGTGCGAGTGTCACAATAATGGGAAGGGGATTAATAAAGAGGAGACGAGGAGATGATAACAAGAACGGCTGAAGTAGGTTGGAAATGAAAGAGAAAAAAAGAGAAAATAGGTCCATTGACTTTCCTACTCTCCATGTCAGGAGAAACGTGAAAGCCCGCATATCATCGCAAACACAACTCTTTTCTTATTCATCGCCCCAGCTTGCTCTCTAGCAAGTAGTTAGATGTAGGACGTTAGAATCGGCCTTCGTTCGAGGGCCCGAGGGGGAACTGGAGTGACTCGGCTAATTTCCAGCTTCCTAACTAAATACCGAAAGAAGTAAACAACACGGCACGAGCAGCCACGATGCATAATTGACTTAAAGACTTTCCACCTCAAATATCAAGCTCTTCCCCCTGGTCTAAATCTGAATGTATCTACCAATAACTCTCCAACTCTACCTCCACTCCCCGCATCTCATATCTACATCCCTCCCCCAGCCTGATATCTACTCCTCAAAACGACTTCTTCTGCCTTAGTGATGCGCTGGGGGAAGGGAGGATGCAGACTGTTGGTGAATTATTAAGAGAATGCTTTTCTTTTCCTTTCTTTTGCGACGCCGTCGCAACGAAAGTGTGTTGAGTCTCCGCCGCCTTGGAGAGGGAGGAAAGAAAGATACTGAAATCCGTTTGTCGATGTGGTTCCGCTGAATCCAATTTTCGGTTTTTATTTCATTCCTCGCTCGGGGGAAGTTAGGGGTTGCAACAGGTGTAGGGACTTGTTTGTACTTGTCGAAAGGGGGGGAATGGGGCGCGGTCAGCTCATATTTGGGCGCCAAATATGATGATACGGAGGAAACCCCGGCGATAACAAAAGAACGAAGAAGTGCAGAAGACTGGGTGTGGATAGCTTCTAAAATGTTACAGCGTAGCCATTCTCTGAGAACTGGTAGGTGAAATGGAACTTGGGATCAAAGCCTGCGAATGTACTGTATGGCTCAAATGGGAAGGGTACACCAAACTGTCATTCGATAAGCTAGAGGGTCACTCATCTAGTCAATTAGGAACCACCAGGACTCGTACGGCAGAACGGTAGTGGGAACTCGTTGCAGTCATCGGGTTCGAGAGGGAGTGATGGAATGTCATCCTCGACGAGAAAGGAAGGTTCTTACTTGATACTGGACCCGGTCCAATGTGCTGACTGGTGGCGTGGTAATGGGCAATTGAACCATCTTGGCGGGGAGATAGAGGGATTTCAATCACCTTTTCGAAGCTGCTGAAGAACGATAAAATATCAATTCCGTGAGGTCTCACGAGAATGGGTGGCTGAAACGCCTCAAGCGACAACGCTTACCCTCGGCGTAATAACTTCTAATTCTTCATCCTGAAGTTGATCCGATCAAATCAACAATCAACCATATCCAACACCTTATCCTCAATTTTATGTGGGCCGGTGTGTGGTGGTAGCTCGGGGTCTGACGGACAGAACATGATGCCTATCCCTACAATCTAGACGACTAGGGTGCCTGGGCCGATCTGAGTCGTGTCGTGTGGTGCGACATTCCCATTGCCAACACTGCAGCAGCTTCCAAGCTTCCAAGGTGAAGTCAATTAACCTTCTAACTTGTCTTGGGGCGTAATACGGCCAACAGACCCTTATCAGCGCCGCTATTGTATCCCTGTAACGTGTTGAATGGGCCCAGATCTGCAGTGCAGTTGTGGCGTTGACGCTTTCTCCAGAACTAGTTGAGGAGAAGGAGCTGTTTCCCTGTGTTTCCTATGGGAAACCTGTGTTTTTCTTCGCTTGCTGCATGAATCACCTGCGTTTATTTTCTCCTCTTGAATTTATACTTTTGGTTCCCTTGGCCATTGGATGATCTGGACATTTTGAGCTGATTTACCCTTGCTACTACATGCAGGCATTCCCTGATCACTAATCAATCCATCCCAGACCCCTATGGATATGAAGAGATGCCCCACTCATGAGCCTGAATCCATATGGTTGTTCCCCGCAAGTTGTACAGTATCTTGATCTTCTTACACTTGGATGGGCAGAACTACATGATGGCGGGCTTCTCAATTGCTCTCATGCCAGTTGCCAATTGTGCCAAACCTTGTGGCTGTTGGCATCTAGATGCTTGATATCTTTGGCAAGAGATAGGCTTACAGTCGTCGGCTTCTGGAAAACACCCAGTTCTCAGCATTGCTTGTTTAGATCGCGCCTTTATCGAAGCTGCTCCTACTCCCTCTCCCTCTCCGTAAGGCTTCAGGAACACCCCACCATAGCCCCCGGCCTGTGGACGGCGTTCGTGGCGGGGGTAGCCGCATATCATCCACTTCGTAGGTTTCGCCCCGATCCAAAAGCTATCTACGGCCAATTACATGGATTGCATTGAGCAAGGCACTATCACTTGGCAGCAGTATAGCTGTGGGTCGCAAGGCTCGAGTCGTATTATGACAAGGGGGGGAGCTCCTGCAGGTGTTGTACCAAGGCCACGGAGAGGCCGAGTTGCTCTTATCTGCATAAATGTCTTGGTAAAGTTATAAGTATTACCTGGGAGATTCCCACCTTTGGAGTTTTATTCTGTCATCCTGCTTCAAGGAACAAAGTCTCGTTCAATTTCAAATCAACATGAGGAACGATGATAAGGTCACGATGGGCGACGATAAGTCCAGCCCAATCGATTCCAGCGAGAAAGATGGCGTTGTCAGATCCTCCACGTTCGATGGAGATGTTGGAGATGTTGAGACCGTTGAGAAGACGAAGAGGGGTCTCAAAGCAAGACATGCACAGATGATTGCTCTTGGTGGAACAATTGGTACGTTTCCAAGAACACTAAAGCCAGAAACCAATTCTGACTTCTCGAACAGGTACTGGTCTCTTCGTCGGAAGTGGAAGCACTCTCGCCAGAGGTGGTCCATTGTTCATTCTCCTCGCTTACTCTTTGATCGCTGCCTTGGTGCTTGGTGTCGTTACGGCCATCGTCGAAGTCTCTGCATATCTTCCAGTTAGTGGGGGAACGATGGGTTTTTACGGACACCGAAACGTCTCAGACTCTCTTGGTTTCGCTATGGGATGGCTATACTTCTACTCTTTGGGAATATTAGTGCCATATGAGATTACGGCAGCAGGTATTGTTATTGACTACTGGGAGACGGATATCAACATCGCTGTGTGGATCTCGGTCTTCATCGTTGTCATCGTTGGACTCAACACACTTCCCGTTCAGTTCTATGGAGAGACCGAGTTTTGGTTCGCATCTCTGAAGGTCTTCATGATGATTGGGCTTTTGATCCTTTCCTTCATTCTCTTCTGGGGTGGCGGACCTAAGCAAGATGGCATTTTGGGGTTCCATTACTGGAAGGTAAGTTCTCCGCCCGAATTCGGCATATTTGGAAATGAGACCGCCCGGAATCCTAAGCGGGATATCTGCCAATATGTTATCGAACGCAGCACGAATAAAAGCTAATTTATTGCACAGGATCCAGGAGCGACAAATACCTATCTTAAGACCGGAGATACTGGAAGGTTCCTTGCCTTTCTCAAGGTCTTGGTCTCATCGGCTTTCCCCTTCACTTTCGCTCCTGAATTGCTCGTTGTGACGGGAGGTGAAATGAAGAACCCTCGTCGCAACCTGCCGAAGGCGGCTAAGCGATACTTCATCCGTCTTGTTTTCTTCTACAGTCAGTATCCCCTAACCAATCTTAGCACTCCCAATCTCTGCTTATAAAACCGATACTGACTTCGCTTCCCAGTTGGTTCGGTCATTGCTATCGGTGTCATCTGCCCTGCTGATGATGAACGTCTAACCAACGGTGGAGTGGGTGCTGGATCCTCAGCTTTCGTTGTTGGTATTGCCGATGCTGGTATCAAAGGTCTCGACTCGGTCATTAACGCTGTTATCATTACTTCGGCATGGTCATCTGGAAACTCCTTCCTGTACATGTCCTCGCGCTCCCTCTTCTCCCTCGCAGTCGCCGGCAACGCTCCAAAGGTCTTCGCCAAGTGCACAAAGAAGGGCGTTCCTTATATGGCAGTCGCAGCGTCTTCTCTCTTCTGCGCGCTTGCATACCTCAATGTCGCAAGCAGTGGTTCCGTCGTCTTCAACTGGTTCGTCAACCTTACCAACACATCTGGTTTCATCTCCTGGATCTGCTGTTGCATCACCTTCCTCCGTTTCCGCAAGGCTTGCGATCTCCAAGGCGTCACATACCCCGACCAGATCCCTTACCGGTCCTGGATGCAGCCATACGGAGCCTGGGCAGCGATTGTCTTCTTCACCTTCCTGACTCTGATCAACGGCTTCGATGTTTTCTTCCCATCCCTGTGGTCCGCAAGTGGCTTCCTCACAGCTTACGTTGGCATCCCCATTTTCTTGTGCATTTACTTCGGCCACAGAATCTACAGCATGAGCAAGAAGGAGCCATGGTTGATTCCATCTGCTGAGGTCGATTTGAGGACGGGTCTTGATGTTGTGCTTGCCAACGAGAAGCCCGAGTTGAGGGCGAACACTTGGGGAAAGAAGCTCCAGGGATGGTTTACGTAGTATGTTGGTATCGAGAGGCTGTATGTACGGTATATACGTGGCGTGTAGGCGATGTATGTAGCTAATATCCATCTTTTAGTTGACTATGGACAAACAAATAACTTTATAAGCTCCATTGAACAAAAAAAATCAACAACAAAGTTTACTTCCACCAAGGTACAGGCAATTTGCAAGTCGAGCAACGATTGAAGTGACGGGGGTGAATCGATCCATATTCCCTCCCTTCGGCCGAAAATGATCCCTTGCCGACCCTCCAATGTAAACGGAGATCTACCAACCTTTTCAACATCAGGATCCAGGAACACCTCCGCCAACGTGCCAGCTCTACCGGCCTATCGATCCGCAAGTTCACTCTCTCAATAATACCCGGCATTAGCTCCCATACACCACAAGCATTTTCCTTCCCGGCCGCCCGTCTAAACGAACCAATGACAATGTCCAATTCCACCCAAAACCATCACCAGCCTCAAACCCTCCACCAAACCCCATCTCATTTCACCACCGCTATTGGAGCATATACTCTAGTAAGGCGGATAATATGTTTTCCCGTGCCCTCCCCGTACTATCGTGCCATCATCGCGAGCTTAAATCTCCATGCGGAGGACTTGCCTCCGCATTTCTTTGGATTTTTGACGACCCCGCTGTCTGGGTGGGGACCTGAGTTTTAATTTATTTTTTTTTACCCCAGGAGAAGGGAAGGAGGTACGGCACGAGATGGGGAAGGGGAAATCGGGAGACCTGTGTAATTTCTAGGGTTGGGTATATATGACGATGAGTATCCGGGGGATCTTTTCTTTCCTTTTTTTTCTTTCTCTTGTCTCTCTCGTTGCTGGATTAGTTGCCTCCCTGGTTTTGTCTGGGTCCTGAGTATCCTTGTCGATCATTGATCAAATTTGTTTTGTTTATATCGAGACCATTATGCCTTCTCAAATCTTGTCTGTGCTGGCTTCGGCTGTCTGCCTTTCTTCTGCTGTCCAAGGAGCTACTTTACACAAGAATTGCAAAGCCACCTCGAATTGGCCCGGATGGCCTGGCATCAAGAATGCTTTCGTTTTGTGAGCCATTTTTATTTTAATAGATATCTACTGAAGACTCATGGACTGATTCCGCCCAGTGGTGATTCCTACACCGCGACTGGATTCAACGAAACTGGTATCCAACCCACACCGACCAACCCCCTAGGAAATCCAACATATCCAGGATGGACAGCCTCAAACGGTCCAAATTGGGTCGATTACCTGACTGTGAAGTACAACGCTTCAACTCTCCTAACCTACAACCTAGCCTACGGAGGGGCAACAATGAACTCCAAACTCGTCGCACCCTGGAAACCCGAAGTATCCTCCATCGCCGACCAAGTCCAAAACCAATGGTTCCCAACCTACGCAGGGAAACCCGCTTCCACACCCTGGTCCTCAAAAGACACCCTCTTCGCCATTTTCGACGGCATCAACGACGTGGGAAACTCCTGGTGGTTAGCAGATACCGCGACGCTCAACGGCAAGATCTTCGCCATCTATCGCGGACTGGTCGATCAGCTGTACTACGCCGGCGCGAGGAATTTCGCTTTCTTGAATGTCCCGCCCGTCGATAGGTCGCCGTTGGCACTTGCCAATACGCCTGCTGATCAAGCGAAGGAGAAGGCGGATATCCTCGCTTGGAATGCCCTGGTTGTCGATATGGCAAATAGTATTAAGGATGAGAAGCCGGATGTTAATATCTTCGTTGTGGATTCGTATAAGTACTTCACTGAAGTGTTGGATAAGCCGAATAAGTACAAGCAAACTGCTTTGTACAAAAACACTACCGCGTATTGTGCGGACTATCAGAAGTAAGTTTAATCACAAAGTTTTAGGCGAGTACTGTTGTTGACTTCTCTCAGCGGAACACCTGCGACTGATACATTCGTTCCTGCGTGCGGTGTTCCTGTCAACCAGTACTTTTGGTTGAATAGTTTGCATCCTACTTATCCTATGCATGATGTTCTTGCCGAGCAGGTTTCTCTTCAATTGAAGGATGGACCGAATGTCTGCTAGATTGGAAAAGGGGGACGTAAGCGAGCAGTCTGGCTTACCTCTGAAGACAACGCGAGACCACGGTGAATTGTATATATGATACATAGGCACATATGAAGCAAAAAAATCTAAGAAATCTTTCCCACAAGAGCTTCAGTAAGGTCATAAGAGTAAAAGGGAACCAGAAAAGTCAACAGACCATATTCATGTTATCACGTGATACATGGATCTTTGCACCCAAGTGAAGCCGGAAGAGTTTCTCATCGGTTCTTGTCAAAAGCTCCAGGCCGACCCCGGAATAGAAGCAACAAAGCAACATTCAACATCTCGCATATGAAAGGATAGGAATACTTCATTTGGATGCATCTCCAACGGTTGTGTTTCCGCCATTTCATACCCCACAGCCGCTAAACTCATCTGGGGCATGAAATCCGGCGCAGATCTCTTATCAGCCCCTCATCCAACCAGCAGCTCTCCATATCGACGTCGAGCTTGACCGCGCCGGACTCGCAGCGGCGATATGACATGTCGAGACTATCGTGGCATTGGAGGGGTTACAGATCTGGCCATTGATTTGGTAGAGGGCGCACGATTCGAGAGCTGCTTCATGGCTACATACTGAATCGAACCCGTTCATCCATCCCACTTGTCTACCCATCGGTATCCCGACCCGATTTGATACACCAGATCCCGCTGGTAGTCGAATTTATATATTATCCATTCCCCTCTGCCTTTCCAAGTGATTTATCTATTCATTCTCTATCCATTACCCTCCTTCACTGACTTGCCAGAGCTTGTTTCTCATCACTCTAGCAAAGTCTCTTAGCAAAATCACCATACACAATGGCTCTCGATAGACTGAAGTCCGTTACCCAGCACTTCACTGGCTCTGCTGATCCTCCTCACCCATTCGATCCCCTCTCCAATGCCGAGATCGAAGCTGCTGTGGCCATTGTGAACAAGGAGCATGGCAAGCTATTCTACAATGCCGTCACTCTGCGCGAGCCACCGAAGAAGGAGATGTTGAAGTGGTTGGAAGCCCCCAAGACTACTGCGCTCCCTACCAGAATTGCAGATGTCGTTGCTCTTGCGCCTGGTGGAAAGGTCTTTGATGGATTGGTCGATTTGAAGACCGGCAAGGTTATCAAGTGGGAGCAAATGGAGGGTGTGCAACCATTGGTATGTAAAATCTGGAAATCTGACAAAATGCGTAACTAATTGGCTCTAGATCACTATGGAGGATTTGCAGATTGTTGAGCACGTTGTACGAAAAGACCCCAAGGTCATTGAGCAATGTGTGATCAGTGGAATCCCAGCGGAAGATATGCACAAAGTTTACTGCGACCGTGAGTTAATTTCTTCGAGGAGAGAGTACATCTGGGAGTTTACTGACAGGTCCGTCTAGCTTGGACAATTGGTTATGATCACAGATTCGGCAGCGATGTTCGATTGCAGCAAGCACTCATGTACTACCGACCACATGTGGACGACAGCCAATATTCCTTCCCTCTCGACTTCTGCCCCATCTTCGACGCCGACAAGCAAGAGATCATCCACATCGACATCCCCGACGTGCGCAGACCCGTCAACAAGGCAAAGCCCAATAACTACCACCCCGCCAGCATCGAGGCCGAGGGAGGATACAGAACGGATATCAAGCCAATCAACATCACACAACCGGAGGGCGTCTCGTTCAAGATCGAGGGCCGAACCATCGACTGGCAAAACTGGAATGTCCATGTTGGATTCAACTACAAGGAGGGCATTGTTCTCAACAATATCACCTACAATGATAAGGGAACTGTCAGACCTATTTTCTACAGACTATCTCTGGCGGAGATGGTTGTGCCCTATGGAAACCCGGAGCACCCTCATCAACGGAAGCATGCTTTCGATTTGGGTGAGTATGGTGGAGGATATATGACCAACAGTCTTTCCTTGGGATGTGATTGCAAAGGGGCGATCCATTACATGGATGCGGCTTTTGTCAACCGTGCAGGACAGAGCACAACCATCAAGAACGCTATTTGCATCCACGAAGAGGATGCTGGTATCCTGTTCAAGCACACCGATTTCCGTGATGACTCCGTCATTGTCACCCGAGGCCGCAAGCTCATCATCTCCCACATCTTCACTGCCGCCAACTACGAGTACTGTGTGTACTGGATTTTCCACCAGGATGGTACAGTCCAATTGGAAATCAAGCTTACCGGTATCTTAAACACATACGCCATGAACCCAGGTGAGGATACCAAGGGCTGGGGAACCGAAGTCTACCCAGGAGTCAATGCACACAACCATCAACATCTGTTCTGTCTGAGAATCGACCCCAACATCGACGGGCCGAACAATACAGTTTTCCAAGTCGATGCTGCACAAGGTGCAGGCGAAGTTGGCAGCAAGGAGAACCCATACGGAAACGCTTTCTTTGCGAACAGGACCAAGTTCACCACTGTGAAGGAGGCTATCAGCGACTACAACGGTGTCACCTCGAGAACTTGGGACATGTGCAACATGAACAAGCTCAACCCCTACAGTCACAAACCAGTTTCCTACAAGTTGGTGAGCAGAGAAGTCCCCAAGCTTCTACCAAAGGAGGGTTCCTTGGTCTGGAAGCGAGCTGGTTTCGCCAGACATGCAGTCCATGTCACAAAATGTAAGCCTTAATTCACCCCTCCCAATTCCTAAGATAACCATAACTAACAATATCCCCAGACGACGACGACCAAATCCTCCCCGCCGGTCGCCACGTCCCCCAAACCTCAGGCGAGCCCTCCCGCGGTATCCCAGAATGGATCGCTAACGGCGACGCCTCTATCGACAACACTGACATCGTGCTCTGGCACACTTTCGGCATCACTCACTTCCCCGCCCCAGAGGATTTCCCCGTCATGCCCGCCGAGCCCATGACCCTGCTCCTCCGTCCGCGAAACTTCTTCCTCCGAAACCCAGCTCTCGATGTTCCTCCCAGCTACTGCAGCACCCCCAGCCAGATCGCCGGACAGGGCAAGGTCCTCGATGCTGCGGATAAGATGTCGAAGTTGGTTGTTGCGGGAGGTGATGCGAGCTGTTGTAAAAAGTAAATAGAAAACTGGGATGGATGGATCTATGAGTCTTATGATTGTTGCGATGGAGTTCAGGGCTGAGGATTTCTGGGGTTCTTTCTTATTTTGCACATAGTCTAGTTTAGTCTGCTCTTGGGATCTGGAGTGAAGAGGAATATCATAACCAATTAATTCTAACCATCATTCATCCTCCTTGCACATTATCCTCATTGCCCCATTTCCGCTCGTTCTGTTCACCTTCCCGTCTCAGTATGTCGCCCTATTCTTGTTACCCATCCTCAGCTACGGTGTCCAGTAGCTTGATTCCATAACTTTTCCATTTTTCTTATTATATCCACAACCATCAGATCTTCCACATCTTCCACATCTGCCCTCCTCATGGAGCGAGAATTAAGCGAGTCAACATGCGACAACGCGTTCGAACTTAATATACTCCAATACAAAATTTGTAGCTTTCGGTCGCAATAAAAGCCATAGCAGATGAAAGGGATAGTAGACCCCCACATAAGAATCACAATACCTATAGACTCAGGATTAATTTTCCCTTTCGCTAGTTCCGTTTTAGTCTCCGGACGTAAAGATCGTTAGTACTCTCATTAACTTGTTCGAAAGGTCTTTAGTAAGCACATTCCCAGGAGAGAGAGTGCCTCCAGCCTCTTCGATATACGTCTCGGCCTTAGCCAACCTTCCATACCGTTCAAAGAAGTAACCTCCCACGTAACTTGGTAATGAAAGACCAGGTTCCCGTTGAACCAGACCATGGTACCCCCTTCAGGATGATTCACTTTCAAAAGACAGCTCCTCGATATCAATCACGAGAGGCAGCCTTTCCCGCCCCTTGCCCTCTCTTTTTGAAGGACTACTCTCACTGCCATCTACACTTGGAGCCTCATCTTGCCTGTAATTTCCCTGCTCGTCACCTGCGTGTGTCCATTCGAGGAGGAGTTGTCGCAGATGGTCAGTCTCGTCCTCAAATCCAACGGGTGCGCGAGGGTTGAATGATCTGCCGTCGTAGTACTCGGGATATGGTACTGCTGCCCGACGTGACGATGTTGGGGAATATGTTGGCCAGAGAGGGCTTGGTGGCCGAACTGGACGCTGGGTCGAGGGTGTCGAGGGTCGCCGTCTTGGTATTGGGGAGCGTCGTGATGGCGCTGCTGGAGGGAAAAAGGAGTACGCGGGGCCTGATGAAGCAATTGGAGCCTCATGTTCTCCGGGTTGTCCGAATGGTCTTGTTGACATTGGGGGATCCGGAGGCATCGTGGGGAAGCCTGGAGCATACCAGGGTGCGGGAGGACATGGCGGATATGGCGAATATGGCGAATATGGCGAATACGGTGGATAATAAAGGGGGGGTGGAGGGGGCATGAACGGCGGGGGAAAATACATGGGTGGTTGCATATATGGCTGAGGGTACGGCTGTGGGTACGGCTGAGGATATGGCCAGTGAGGGGCTACTTGTTGGTATGGTTGTGGGTATGCTGGGGGAAATGGCTGTGTAAATGGTTGTGTAAATGGCTGTGTAAATGGTTGTGTAGATGGCTGTGTAAATGGCTGGGGATAAGGTACGTGGGTGTCTGAGAGCTTGGGTTCACTCGTGCTAGTCGTTGCTGGAATAGTTGATGCCGGGATAGCACTCGAAGGAAGGTTGGCTGGAGGATAATATGGTATATAGCCGGGATAAACTTGCGGGTAGCCTCCATGAAATGGCATTTGTAATGGATTTCCTGGTCTAGAAGCTTGTGTTGGTTCAGGTACAGGGCCTTGAGAAGTTGCGGAGTTCTGCTCTGTGCGAAGGGTCGTTGGCTGTTCCGTCTTCGGACTCTTCGTAGAGGGAAATTCGTTCCAATTCAGATCTGGACTTTCATCGGAGCTCGAGTTGATTTGGTAGTGCCTTCTCACTTTCGTTGCCTGTCGCCGTCGTCCAGCACTTTCGCTCTCAGAAAAGACCACTTTTGATCGGCGAACAATTGGGGGATTGCCTTTGGAGGCTTCTGCCTGCGTCCCATCCGGGCTCGGCATTAGCGCGCTGGCTCCTTTCCCGGCTGCTGGATTTGCGCGAGATCTCGCTACTCTCCGGCCGAAGGTTTTCACTCTACGGGTAGCAAATCCCGACCAGTCAGACCAATGATCTGAATCAGAATCCACCACCACTTCTAATTTAGCACCCGGTCTCTCGGGTTCTGCCTCCTCGTCGAGGATCAAATTCAATTTAGACCTTCGAATGCCATCTAGATGGCGAGACGGTAGACTGGAGTTTACATCGGACAAGCCAACCTGGCTGGCCTTGTGTGAGGCTTGCAGATACAGACGGGAAAGCTCCTGCGTGTCTTCCAACTTCACCTTTCTATGCATGAGTTAGTCGGATCATTGCAGGAGGGAACAACTCACGGTTTCGCCATACTGACACTAAGGGAAACAACTTGGAATATCAAGATTAAAGTGGTTTGGAGTCTGTGCAGCTCTTGGATGTATTTCTCCAACTTAGACTTCCAGCTGAAAGTTAGTCGAAATCGTTGTCTGGTAGTGAGCTTGGCAGTATTGGAAATCTGCAATCCAGATGGTAGTTTATTCTCTCTGATCTCTGAGTGAAATTTCGAAAGTCTTCTCGTAATCGCCAACTCGAGATTGTCGTTATCACCCTTGTTCAGTATGGTCGCTTCTATCCTCCAGAAGATCTTCAAGCACGAGTCTGCTGTCTTCACCACATCTTGGAGGGCCTTATCAGAGAACCCTCCACGCCTTCCCTCGTTGCCTCGGTTCTGCTTTTCATCCTCAAGTAAGCCTCTCACTTGATCCAATGCATCATTTGTCCCTTGGACGCTATGAATAAGTGCGGCAAGGCTCTCATCAGGCGATGAGTATTCATCGATGAGGTTGTTGATGAGTTGAGCCAGCTGAAGGCCAAATGTTGCAACTCCAATTACTGTCCC
Organism: Leptodontidium sp. MPI-SDFR-AT-0119; assembly: GCA_020726505.1. NCBI lineage: Eukaryota > Fungi > Ascomycota > Leotiomycetes > Helotiales > Leptodontidiaceae > Leptodontidium > Leptodontidium sp. MPI-SDFR-AT-0119. The sequence continues at coordinate 878,290 of JAHLEZ010000017.1, forward strand.
GACAGTTTCCAGGATCCTGACTGGCATATGACCCGATTCGGTAGATATTTCAGAGATCTTCTGATTCTCCGAATAGCTACTCACCTCCGCAGCAACATCTCCCAGGTCTTGTATGTTAGGATCAATATCGAGTAGCCTGGAAGGATCACTTTGATTTGTCTTGCCGAAAGCCTCTGTAGCGTCGAATGAATGAAAATCAGGTTGTACAAGATACAATTGGTGGGAAGCTAGATTCTCTTCTTCATCAGGGTGTTCGAAATCGGGGTAAATTACTGAGGGGGAGGTCCGGACATACAATCCCGTGGGTCGATCCTCAAGAACCACTTCTCGCAGCCAGATGCCAACTTTACGATCGTTTGGTTCGTTGCAATTCAAAAAGGCAAACTTGACCAGGCCACCATCTTGCCAGGTGCTCTTCGAAACGAGAAGTGTGATACGTAACCCAACATTGGTCATCTCATATGCTGACTCCGGTCTACCAAAGATGAGCTGGCCAGAACTTATTAGGCCGCATTCCTCGAAGTCCTTCGGTGATTTGGCGAGCGGCCCCTTGAAGTCTCCTTCTCCTTTCCAGGCAAACAACGAGTGATCGGTACTTGTCTTCATTATCTCCAGTTGAAGACGAATGAATGCCTTTTCTCCCTCGCCATAAACCATCGGCATAGAAACACCAAACAGTCCAATCAGTGAGTAAGCCATGTCTTCAGATCTAGTTGTTTTTCTGTTGGCTGCCCAGGACATCTTTTGGGCCACACTATAGCGCGCGGGGCTCCAGTCCTCTAGCACAGTGGATGGAATGCCGGTACAACTCTTGATAGTACTACTGAGGTGTTTTTTTGTCCCAATTTCGAGCCAGTCACAATTGAAGAACCGTACAGTCCTTGGAGCTATAAGTTCTTGGAGAGTCCACCCGCGAGAGAACCATCGACTCTTGCTAAATGCGGGTAATGGGTCATCACCAGGCTTGACATCCTCCAGGTATGCGTAACATTCAGCAGCATTTCTGTACCACTTGAACATCGAATTGATGGCTTCCAGCAATTCACTGCTGTTCGACTTATCGATACAACAGGTATCAATCCAGGCGTATTCAAATCCGTCCTTGACCGCCTGAGCGCAGCATCCTTTGATTTTCGCGTACCCAGCCTTCTCCTCAGATGCGTAGGTCTCATCCCGAAGTTTGTGAACATCTTGAAATGCGACCTCCGCCTCGCCCCAGGTGTGCGATAGTATTGCATAGCTGGGAAGGTCATCGTCTGAAAATGGACACAGAACAAAGGCGCGGGTGTCGAGTAGCCACATGTCTGCAGGCTGATCTCATGAGTGTTCGGGAACGGGTTCGAGACTCGAAGATATGGTGCGGACCCCGGCAGGGTTCACCGCTTTATCCCTTCGTCCCGTCCCGCTGAGACATTTCCCATCGCTAGCAGGGAGTTAAACGACAAGCTATTATTCGCCAGATCATGAGGCTCAGTTGATGGATTCCAGCTAGAAGCACGCAGTTAGTTGTACGGTGTTTTTCGTAAGTAGCTTCAAACCCCACCATTAGCGCGCCAAGGCCCAGGGAAATTGGAACCTTCTTTTCGTCATAATTAACGTCCTGTCGATCCCCAGAACCTACTTCGATTCACACCAACAACCTACCAACAGGCAGATTCCAGCTATCTGCAACCGATGAAATTTCAATTGTGTTTCCTTTGATGCACCAGACACCCTAACAGTAACGAGGAAACCCCTCCGTATTTCCCCAAGCGACAAGCAATCTCGGAATTTTGCTGTCTCTTTCCCGCGGATTCAAGCAAATACGACCACAAGCAACAGCGCATTACTTCAATTCGGGCGATTTCGGGGGCTACAAGGCCAGGCTGGTTGACTTACAGCTGTATTTGAGGTGGAAAACATAAAATAACGTCACGAGGAAGCCCGGGGCTGTTCATTTGAACCGGATCAGACATCACATTATCTGCGAGGAGAGAAGGCCAGAGATAATCACGGTGAATCGAGATCTGCTGTTCTAAGCACAATGCACTACATTCGTTTTCTCAAGTCGCCGAAGAGCATAACAGACAGTCGAGGCAAACATGTTCTGAGTGCAGTAATAACTATCACGACAGACTTGGGTGATTCGTTCCTCTGTTCGGATCTATCTCTTCTTGTGGAGCTTGAAGACACGGATGGAACCAAGCTAGTGGATGGAGGTAGGGCCAAGGAATATCTCTGGACAGGCAGTGATGGGTTCAAAGGTCTACCAGTCGAGATCCCTATTAGGAAACAAACTATGCGTGCAAGTGTGGAGGTCAAGATGGTGGTCAGAGCGAAAGAAGAGCTGCGTATGGTCGAGAGCTTTGATCATGCACTGGGGAATAGACTAAACTTCGTGGAAGATGGGGGAGGTGTTGTTGCTTTGAGGGGAAATGCACAAGGGAGTGGTATGGTGGAACGGGTGTTCCGATATGGTGATGGACAAAAGATTCAGATCTGGGAGGAGGCTGGTGAAAGCATTGCGAGACATATTTGGTATGCTCTAGGTACGTCCTCTTTCCCATTTCCCACTGACAAAATACACCAGGGATGCCGGCCTAATCCTCTCTGCCTATCTCTCATCCGTGGGCAAGCCACTACCAACATCGAGGCCGCTTCCACAATTACCGACCCTCCAAACTGTTCTCTCGAAGTCGGACCTCCACATACTGGAGCTGGGCGCTGGCTGTGGTATCGTCGGAATAACACTACGGCAACTGCTCCCAAATATTTCTCAAATTATCTTGACAGACCTTCCCGAAGCGACTTCCATCCTGACTCACAACATCTCCCTGTGTTCTCCCGCGCCCGGTCATAGCGTACTCGACTGGTCCGTTCCCATCCCTCTTCCAATTGCTTCCACGCAATGGAACCTCATCCTCGTTGCAGACTGTACATACAATCCTGACGTCGTGCCCGATCTCGTCAAGACTCTTGGCAGACTGGCAGAGGGAAATAAGGATCTAATGGTATTGCTTGCGATGAAAGTCAGACATGAAAGTGAAGCTGTATTCTTTACCTTAATGAATGAGGGAGGCTGGGCGATCAGGGAGAGCATAAAGCTGCCATTGCCTGTCTTGGGTGGGGAGGATGAAGAGATTGAGATATTTGTGTTTGGGATACCAGTGTAGAACCTGCTGATGGATAAAGACTCAGATTGCGAAAGTCTTTGAATCAAAACAGTTAAGCCACGGCCCGTCCCAAGGGAGACTGCTAGATGTGCATTTGTGAAAGCTGTCTTGCCTTGCTATTTTCGTGCCTGCTTGCCTTGGAATTTGCGCACCTTCATACTTCCGCTTTGTTTCATTTCCAAGCTGGTCGAATTAATTAACACTATAATGGTTTTCTCAGAGTGCGGGATTTCAATTTTTTGCACCGTGATTCTATTCTTGTTGACAGGCTCAGTTAAATATCTACGTGCCCGGGATCGGAAAGCATAGAAACCATGCAGCTTGCTCCTCGGGGACATGGATGTAGCATAATTCTTGGTTTGTTTTAAATTGATATCAATACTCCCGAATCAGACTTGACCAATTGCATTCCGTGTTAACATCTTCCCCAGTCTAAAGAGACCTAAGGCGATTAGACCCAGCCAGCGTTGATGGTCTGCGCAAGATCTCCTGGGGCAGATGTTGAATTTATGCTTGGGCGAGTTCACGCGTCCCAAAGCACCAAAATAAATCTCAACACATATTGATATTGCCGCAATATATACTGTACTTAGAAATGTATGGCCTTCTCTGATGGCAACTCCAAGCTGTCGAGCCACTGACGTGGGGTAGGGTGGCCCTGTTGAACTCGGGTTGATGCCGGGCGCGCAAAGCTCGCTTCGGGGAAATTTCTTTACCCTATATGTAACCAAATAAACACATTTCTGTCACCAAGGCGAGTCCGTAGGCGTTGTGTGTAAAATCACAACGTCATATCACGCAGGCATATGCTCGAGCGTAGCAACTCGTTGTATAGGGTCACGGCTGCAGCTAAGGAAAAGGACGTAGAGGGAAACCTCGAACCTTTTTGCCATTCTGGATCTTGGATTTCTACCTTTAGATTTTAATTTTCATGCTATATGTATGCTATGCAGATTTCGTCGTTCTTATTAATTTTTATTCTCTTTTGCTTTTTTGCTTTTTTAAAGCGCGCAATTGTTTTTGTTTTGCCGATCAGGATTAAGCGAGCGAAGCATGTTGCCACCTGAAGAGGTGAACTCGTTGTAGCTTTTAACAAAGACGTCGGCGGATCTAATACAAATATTCCACCGACCACCAACTTCGGCCATCGACTTCGGCCATCATTTATCAGAGAACAGTAACAACAACGCTCTCTCCACAACATCAAACCGCCAACAACTCAACCGCCATCATGTCGTGGAACAGCGTCGTTGAGTTCCACCAGACGATCCGGGGAGATGTCAACCCAGAGTCAATCAGATGCGTGAGTATTTTGCTCAATCTTGAGGATCACCGCTGTGGCATCAACTGATCATATCAGGGCGCGCAGGAGTCCTGCAAGGTCTTCAATCGATGGGATGAGAAGGAGGGTGATAACAAGCCAACGGTGTGTATTTCTTGCAGCCTCAACTCAAGACCATCTGCGCAATACCCATGCCAGGTCTTCCAAGCATGCGCTAACGCGTCGAATAGAAGGCAATCCGTCGCGTTATCGCCGCCAAGGAGAAAGATGTTGGTAACCTCCGAAAGGTCGAGAAGGGAATGAAGGGTATTGGCCTGGGAGCTGGAGATAAAGAGGACATCTCGAAGCGCAAGGCAAAGAAGATCGAAAGCGAGAAGTTGGCCACCGGCAAGGAGAGCAAAACCAAGAGAAAGGTCGAGGCTCGTGTTGGTGAGCTTGGTGGTGCTTTGAACGGAATGCGCCTGGGCGGAGAGTAGACTAAGGAGGACAAGAAGCAAAAGTCTGCTGGCAACCGTGGAAGCTTGGAGTTTGGTGATGGATTTAGCAAGAATCTGCGATGTGCTTTCAACTGAATGGATTTGAGCGCGTCACGGCTATGAATGGTGCTTTGGGTGGCACAATTCTCTTCAGAACAGTCAAACAAATCGTTGTTTTCTTCTGATTCTTTCGCATTTCGGGCTTTCAACTATGATTCCTTTAAGTTTTGCTTTTTTCCACCAAGATTGCAAGCATAACTAGCTTCGAATACACCGTCTGTCCCCACATCCCTCCAACACGGCGCAGAACACGCTCAGAGCCTCGCAGAGCATATGGCAAACATGAGAACCCAAGATACGACGTCGACGACTGTGGCGATAATCATCATGCATTGCTGCAAATGCGGACATCCAACAAGAGTCAAATCAGGAGACACATGGCGAGATCTATGCTATACCGTGTGCCACAACCCAAAGTGCCAATGGAACCACACCTTCTGTTCAACATGTACTTTTCTGAAGGAATTTTTCTTTCGTGAAGGACAGTAGCTCGACGTTGAAGGGGGATTATCCCGAGATATTCAAAGGGCAGTTAGACCTTTGGTAATAGGATAAACCTTGGAATCAAGGTGGCTATCTAATACCTCTTTCTCTTTTTGAATCTTGGTGGCTCTGTCATGAGCTAAGGACTCGAAAATTCTTCGACCATGAGCCAAATATGTACCAAACCAACACTTCGCACTTTAAGGCAGGGGTGTTGCAGGCACAACTAACATCACAACGTCACTCAATACGCAGAAGACTTTCAAAATAGAAGAGCTGACCCAGGGAGAAATAACGATCAACTATTTCTCACTTCCGAGCAGCTCAAACCAGAAGTTTCCTGGGAATGCTACCATTTTGAATTTCGGATCCTATTCCGAATGTCGTCAGCATTTCAATTTCTCACTGGGATTTTCTCGTTGAAGGGGGAGACAGCTGTCGTCATAGGAGGAACTGGTGGATTCAGAAAAACCATTACGCCGGCACTTGCTCAAGTCGGTGCTTCACTTGTCTCTATCAAACTTCCTAAGGATCCTCTCCGCAGTGTGCTTGCAGAAGTCGTCCGGGGTGTGGGTTCAAATACAGAAAATCCAACCTTATCCACTGATAGGCCTTCGAAAGTTTATAAACTTACAGGAGCCTTAAACAATACAGTCTTTGTCGATTCATGATCATCAAGTAGGCTTGCCTTTCGCCTTCAGTCGGTTCAGCGGCATGTTTATATTGTGAAGTCACATGATACACATGTCGCCAACTGAGGCTAGAGCTGGAAACGTGCACCACGAAAAAGGGGATCTGCAGGCTGTGTGAGGTTGAATGAGTTCTCTAAAATTCACACGTAAGGTTAAATCCACAATATCGGAAGCATGATTCCTGGGACCTGGGAGGATCTTTAAATAACATCGTCATCTTGATTTGGAAATGTGTACGAACCGGGGAGGAGCTTGCTTGTGGGAAGGTTATCTATCGACTTGGAATTAGTTGTGAGGATATGAGGATCCTGAATTATTGTGCTATTGTTCGATGCAAATCCAAATGAATGTCTGGAGCAAGCTATAGCTCTGTACATATGACTTTCCGTTTCACTGGTCATGTCGTTATGCCGTCATCTCACCTCAAGCTAAGTACAAGTACCGTACGGCAAAACCCCGGGATCTACCAGCAAATAGGGGAAACATCCCCACAACTCCACGGTTCCTTGCTTGAATCCAATCTCGATTAGTTATGCTCTCGTATTTTAGATGTGAGCAGGGGCATTCGACTTGGCATGTGTCCAGCGTTCATCTGAAATAGTAACTTTTCGGGCTTCGGTGTTACGGACACAAATACGTACCAAGGTATATATAGAAGGTCCATGGAATTTCCATGGAAGTTCCAAAGACAATTCCGTATCTCTCTGCTCGTTGCACCTTCGCTGAATTCTACTCTGTCGTTAGGTTTTAACCTTCGAACAAGATGTTTTCCGATAAGTTCCAGAGAATCGTGGTCGTCTTGGCAGCTGCAAGCCAGACACTCGTTACTGCTGCATCACTTGATCTCCCTATACTGTTCGATAATTCATATGTATGTCGGATCTTTTGACGACATTTGGGAATGGATATTTCTAATCTTGTTTGATCAATAGGCTTCAGTAAATCTACAAATCGGAACACCTGCTGAGACGTACCGTTTGCATTTTGATACTGGTTCTGCAACGACTTGGGTTGCGAACGAGCAGTGTGCAAAGTCATCGTGCGCGAATGGAAGCGGGTATGTATTTCACCAAAAGGGCTTTCTGGTATATGAATGACTGAAAAATATTCCAGCTACAATCGAATCGGCTACAACTCCTCAGAGTCATCAACTTCCATCACACAAGGTCCATACGAGGACATCCAGTACTCGTCAGATTACGTAGCCGGCGATGCATCGACCGACAACTTCGCGATTGCATCGGGCAATACTACTTTGTCATGGCAGCAGACCCTCCTCTCTGTATACGAGAGCACCTGGCGATTCGTCTCCGCCGATGGATTTCTGGGCCTTGCATTCAGCGAGATTGCAGCCACGAACACGACGACTCTCTTCGAGACTCTGATGCAGAGAGGGCTGGTAGACCTCCCCCGCTTCGGGATTTACTTCGGAAAGGAGTTCTCAAACACCGGTGATGTGCTTGAAGGAGAACTCACACTCGGAAGCTCAAAAGAGGATGTCTATGTCAACGGTTCTGTGAAATACATTCCGCTTCGTCAAGAAGTTGCATATCAAGTCTGGAGAACACCGTTCAAGTCCATAACTGGGTCCACTTCTACCAACAAGACTAAGAAGACCACAATACCCGTCAGCGATGGACGAGCAGTATTCGACACTGGGGCTGGGTCGGTTTTTATTCCGCCCGAGATGATAGTCGAAGTGTACGAGTCCATCGGGATGAACTACACTGCGATCCTGGGCGGTCAGCATAGACCCCTCTGCTCGGAATTCACAAACGCTTGGTCTGTCTCGTTTGACTTTGGAGAGTGGGATTCGTATGATGATAGGTATACCATCACCATAACTGGAGATGAGCTTGCCAACCCAGGCTTTGCTGGGAGCGAAGATAACTGCTACCCGCCTTTCAGCTCGAGTGATGTTAATGGATTTGGGCTCTTTGGTACACCGCTTCTGCACCGTTTTTATACGGTTTGGGATTTTGGAGCGATGGAGGTGGATAATTACCAGCCGAGGGTTGGATTTGGGCAGTTGAAGGAGGAATATAAATCTTAGGCAGTAGTGTTCAATGAAACAATCCGGACCAAGCTGTGACTGGTGGTGAGGTTTTACAGTGCTGGACATTAATCCTGAGATGTGCCACATTGGAGTGTCCAACCGAGGCACGGAATCCAGGCGCGGATGTGTGCTTTTCTGTACTCATCTTGCGTCATTGAAGCTTTCGATATGTTCTGACAATTGGAACCCAGGCCTTATAGCCTCGTCATGCGAGTGCAAGTGACGACGCTTTAAGCTTATCTCCACGGAACGTCATCCAAGGCTCTCCCAAGTATACGCCCCGCTCCCGCTTTTAGGATATCTCGTCTGCCTACTACAACATGCATCGGCGAGGCTCTGTTCAGAACGGAGATAGGAACACGAGGCTATCCGACGCAGCGGTGACTAAATGGCCGATGTGAACATGTAGCATGGTGGCTTGGTGGCTTGCTGGGAGCGTATCCATGGATGATGCGTGCTCTTTTGAGCAATTCCATGGAAACGAAAGTGGTATGAGTTTGGCATTCAGGGTGAGGTTCCATGGACGAGGCTGAGGCTGTGCAGAACGTACAGTACTGTAGAAGTCCAATTCCAGGTCTACAGTAGGTCCAGAATCAGGACCAGGAAGATGAGTCGGAATGATGGGAAGAGGATGAGCTTTGATGAACTCTTGCCGCTTAGTCACTCATCATTAGCCGAGTCCGAATCGGTAGAAAGTTGACCTCCTACAATTCTCACACGGACTTCCCAATCACACGCAAAGCTGTACGCACCTGTGCTTGAGACTGCTCGGTCTGACAACCGTCATCTTTACCCCTTTATTCTCCGTTGTTTGATATTCTCAAGCATCTTGGCTGCTCTCAAGCATCTTGGCTGCTCTATTAGGTACTACTCAAGCGCAAGTCTAGGAGCGCTAGGCAAAAGTTGGTAAGCTTTTCGTTTACCGTATCGGATACGCCCACTTTTTAGCCCTCCCTGACTTCAAATTCTCAACGTCAACCTTCAAGAAACCTCAAGTGAATATTCATTATCTTGAGCCTGGCAGTTCAGATTGATGAGTCTTCAGCTACAGATTCAGCATCGTCATTGTCAGACTCTTACGACATCGAGCATCAGGACATCGGCGTCAACTATTTTGCGACTCCGACTGAGTGAGGTGCTCCTGCCAGGCTGCCAAGCTAACACATCCACGTCCACCAGTGGCGCAGCAAGCCCTGTTCTACACTCTCCAGACTCCAGTCGTCCAACGGAGGAACGGACGAGCCAACCATACGAATAGCGGCAGGATCTAAGTCAACCTCTCATTTAATATACTCACTCGACATCATGTCAAATTCTTATATGAACGGCGGTATTCCCGCGGACGATCAGCATTCAACGCCAACAGATCCACTTGAGCTCGTCAATTCAAGAAGCCTGGTTCAAAATCCGACAAGTGATGTGCTTGGAACCGACTCACTGAATCTTCTTCTTACGACTGAGCAAGCGGCGGCGATGTCGAAGTCTATTCTTGATATCTTCGAGCTAGAGGAGGAGCCTCCCAAAGAGGTTGAGGCAATGGGGGATGACGAAGAAGAGGAAGATGTAGATCTAGAAGATCAACAACGCAGAACCGAGAGATTAAAGGGGGTGCTGTCTCTCTTGGCTCAGCTGTGGTGGGCAGATTCGGATCAGATTGACTTGGTAGCGGAGAAGCTCGCTGACGGAAGTCGCGATCGTGAGTATTATCTATTTTTTACAGCTAATTTCAAAGCCCGTTCCCATTCTATCCGAATGCTCTGCCTTCTCCCGGTTCCTCCCCACGACATCCGAAACCCAATTTGAATCGTTTGGAACCACGTGACACTGCTGATTCCTTCAAGCGAAATGGCGGATACCCTTGGGTGATTCAGGCGTTCTTAACTTCTTTCTCGAGATATTCAGCGGACATATTCTACGACATACTTTGAAGATCCACGTTCTACGATTGATTGGCAATTCGTGTGCAGATACAGGTGAGCTGCTCGAACCTAACTTGTGAGGCTTAAATTGACCATCCGTAGATGAGAACCGGGAGCGGGTTGTTGCGTCAAATTACTTGAGTTCTGTTGTCTTGCAGTTGCAGGATGTTACTTTGATTGCGTTTGTGATACCCGTTTTATACAATATCTGCATAGACTATGGTAAAGCTTCCAACAGGCATTGAAGGACTCTTACTGACACAAACAGAACCTGCACAAAAGCAGGCATCCGAATCTTTTTTGACGAGAGAGCTCATCGATTTGATTTCTAGCCCAGGATTCAATGACAGCAGAGCGTTCCTAGGATATGCTTGCAAATTATTAGACCTCATGGTAGCGCAAGGTATGAATGACTGGAGATTGTCAAGTATGGAATACAGCTGACGAGAACAGCTTCTGATAAAGAACATGCTCCTGAATCCACAGCCATCGTGCTTCTCAGAATTGCAGCAGACAGAGAGCTGCCTGTGGACATGGATGATTTTATTGCCGTGGTGAACACAGCTTTGGCCTTCCTCCAGCATGAGAAATTCCAGAAAGCTCTCGTTGCTCAAGGTGCCTTAGATGGCGCCCTGGCTGTCCTGGTAGACTCATACACCCGCTTCGATTCTCACCCATCAATACCGACAATTGGCTCCGCTTCACCCTCGGATCAAGACGATGCTAAAGCTCTCTCTCAAATGCGAAGTAACTTCAACCAAGTCCTGTCGGACGTTTCCGCTCTTCCCGAGTTCCAAGAAGCATACCCCGTCACCTCACCATTCAGCAGCTCACTCCGCCGCTGGCTCTCAAGCCCACAACTACAACTCAAAGTATGCGCGTGCATCATGCTCGGCAACCTCGCCCGTTCAGACGCCACATGCGAGGAATTCGTGCACGTATCCCAAGTCCACAAACTCCTCATCAATATCCTCGTCGACGCAATCGACTCGCAACTCCTCCACGCCGCCATTGGCTTCCTCAAGAACCTCGCATTACCAGTCAAGAACAAAGAAGTCCTCGGCGACGCAGGCCTCTTTGAAGTTCTTCCTCGCCTCTGGGCAATGGACATCCTCCAACCCATCCAGTTCTCCGCTATCTCTCTCGCCCGCCAACTCACCATCGGCAATTTCAACAACGTTCGTCGAGTTTGCAAGCGTCTCTCAGAAGACCAAGACTCACCCTCCTATAACCGTACCAAACTCTCCCTTCTAATCGCCCTTTTCGAACGCACAGATGTAGAGCCTGTCAAGATGGAAATCGCGCGCTTAGTGACATCCATCTGCCGAGTCTTCAACACTGGCGCAGGACGAAGCGCAGACGAAGCAGAAACGAAGCGCATCCAAAAAGTGTTCTTCACCCGCCATCCCGACGTCGGCCGACCGCTGAGCTTCATGGTGAGCCAGACGAAATGGCCCGTCGTACGAAGCGAAGGCTGGTTCGTCTTCGCGCTCATGGCGCGAACGGAAGAGGGATCCCAGTGCATCAGCGATATGCTACAGGATGTCGTCGTGTTCCGACCGTTGGTGGAGATGCTCACTGGAAAAGCGCTGGTGGACTATACGCCCTCGTCGTCCTCGCCTAGCTCTGCCATGTCACCGCACAGTACATCGCCCGCTGGCTCATCGCCTCCTATCCCAGCTATCAATTACGAGGCACAAACACCCGAGAGTCCACAACCTCACGCGCAAGCAGCGGAGATGGCGCGTCTCGATCGCGAAAACGCAACCGTGATGATCAGCGAGCTGTTGAAGAACCGTGGGGGTCAGATGGCTGTCATGCGACGAACTCTGCTGGAGGATCTCCTGAGAGGAGGCACAGAACTGGTCATGAGCTATCGGGAAGCGATGCCTAACTGGAGGGCCCCCAACACGGGGCCTTCTGCACCGGATAAGAGACATAGAGCGGGCTTGAACCTGCAGGAAGTCACGGAGCAGAGTTTCAGGGAGTTTTCTTAGACGATAGGTAGTAATATTGTGTGTTGAGGGTTTGGAATGCGAGGCGCGGGGAGATAAATGGGCATAGATTTTCTTAATAAAAATGAATGTAGACTTTTATCAAACGATTACATTTCAGTGCTCTTCCATTCATTAACTTTAGCTGCCTTATGGGTAATAGCTGATCGTTAAGATCATTTGATGTGACTACTGAGAAGGCCCTGCTGCAAGCGATACCACTTCATGACCTGTCCGAACCAGCGAATCTGAATCTGGCTCCCATGAATATTTCCACCACCAATAACAGCTAGCTCGTCCTCACGTGGTATAGCAACAGCAAGGGTCCTGATCAAACTGCGCCGTGGCTACCTTACACACAGGAGCCAAACCTTGGTAAATCTGCGTGTCCGCTCCGGCTTCTTACAGCAATGTCCATAACTAGCTTCAATCCGGATTTTTAGCGAGCCTCACCAAAAGTTGAATTCCCCCCCGCATCCCAGCCCCCTCACTTTACAACTACCTCTAATAACTCCACGAATTCTTGTCCAAACACAATAAAATTTTCAGAATATCAAGGTTAACATGCCTCGAGCCTCTCGGTCAAAGCGTTTGCAAGGTCTGGCGCCAGATACGGATGAAATTAGTAAACAGGCGCGTAAACCTAACACTAACTCGTTAGAGGCATTTACTAGGTCCCAGGAGCCCATTTCCCGCAAATCCAAGGGCAGGAAGCGTGCCAGGGCCTCTACTATTAGAGAAGAGGGTGTAGAGGATGCTACAAAAGCAGACGATTATATAGAAGAACTAGTGGAAGACGCTATAGAAGAGGAGCCCTTAACACCTAATCCTCGGAAAGGCAAGGACAAGACGGATGCTACTATTGAACTCTCTAGCGTAGTTTTAACGCCTTCTAAGTTACCTCATCAAAAGAAACAAGTTCTAGCCTTTGATCTAATAGACAATTATAGCCCTAAACTCACAATTAGGTTCGTTGTTACTGTTTCAATCGATAGTCGGGCAAAGAATTCATTCTTACTTTACGAAGACATTAATTCCCGAGATCGACTACTATTTACAGCTATAAGAGCGTTAGTATATAAGAAAAGAGTGAAAGGATAGGCTAATACAAGAGGATTGAAAGGTGCAGATAGGCTAGAGCTAGGACTATAGGTTATTACTTTAGGAGATCTAAAGAAACAAGGGATTTACACGAAATTAATAAATAAGGATAATTTACGGGATTTCTATGTGTTTCTACGTTAATAGAACTATTCCGGGGCCAAATAGGTATCTATTGTTTCTGTGAATGCCTTATACAAGACGTACGATAGAGATATAACCCTTGAGCCTACTCTTCTAACTAAAGATAAAGGCAAAGGGAAAGCACGACTAAAGACTATACAGAAAGTTAGCGTACGCTAACCCTCTAGCGACAATATAGTTAATTTAGATAAAGAAGATGACGACGATTTAGTAATTATCTCTCCTATAGAGAAGTTACCAAACACTATAATAAGGAAACTATTACAAAAGAAGAGGTTGTCAGAAGAGAAGGAAACTAGGCTTGAATTACTACGGAGAACGGTCTTTAATTCAAATTATTGTGCCGACTCACGTTATAGTAATAGAAGAGGTTGTTACTACGTATTAAAGTCGATTAGTACTTATTATGTTATATCGCCATTAGAGTAAGAAGAGTAGGCTATAGCTATTAAATTAAAGATCCCCGGAGTTGATTTTTATACTCCACCTGCCACATAGATTATTAGATTTCAAGACGGCGAGTCGGTAACATAGATGAAATCATCAGGAAACCGTAAGGTTAATTAAAAGAAGGAAGAGAACGCACTAAAGAAAGATACGACAGAGTCAGGTCCAGTGCACCTTCACGTTAATATACCCGCTACGACTCCGGCTCCCCTTGCCCAACCGTAACCACTAGTATATACACCCCCCCCTCCTCCTAGTTACTAGCAATATAATCTATTTAGGCTTTAATTTATTAAAGGCATACCCGTTAGTCCTTCTTTTGTAGGGGCTACTATACAAAACCTCGCTCCTAGTAATGTGCGAAATGTTACTTTACCCTCTTTACCTTTACGACTAAGGCTAATAAAGGGGAACGAGATATTAGCCTTCCGCGACTTTCTCTTGAGGTTAGAGACTCTCTTTACACGTAGGCTATTAATTTAATCTACGTTTGACTTGTTTGACGACGTAGATATATTATTTATTAATTAATTACATAATAAAGAGTTAATTACGTCTTATAGTGTCAAAGTTAGTACTACTAACTTAATTTCAAAGCACGTTTCTAAATTTAAGCTTGAATTTAAGGAGAGACAGAGAATAGAGACAGAGGCTGCTGTAGCTTTATTAGATTTCCCTAATATAAGTAGTGCCAGCGATATATGTCGTTAAATAGAGGGTCCAAGTATAGGGTTAGGTAAGGAACTAGATGATGATTTTTTCGACAAATACTAAATTAATTTGAATAGGATAAAGTGTGTACACATTCTTAACACCTAAATACTTAATATCCGCGTTGTTTTAATTGTATTTATATATATTTGTTAGTGTAATTAAACATTTAAAGCTATTCGACGTTAATTCACTTAAGTTCGCATCCTCGCTTTTGTATCCTTATTCTTAATAGTTATTACTAACTACATTTTTAAAGAGAGCCTGTAATACTTTTATTATAGATTTAGGTGTAATAGTTTTATATTTCCTTAATACTTACGTTCCTGAAATGCGCACGTGCTCTGCGGGCAGTATTAGGGCCTGAACTTGACTTAATATATGCCTATTCTAGGAAATCTTAATAATTTACATATTTATGCCTCTCCCTATAATAATAGCGACGAATATATGCCTTTAGGTCTCTAAAGCTCTCTTTAATTAGGTTAAAATCAGGAGAATATAAAGGTAAGAAAAGTAATAAGACCCCTCTTCTATTAAACTATACTTGAATCTCATTAATATTAAAATAATAGATTAAGGCGTTATTAAGAATTACCACTAATCTAAAGGCAGGATATACGTTACACAGTAGTAATAAGTCGTCAATTATAAAATCTGTAAACATATCGCCTATGTAAGTGCCTATAAAGGTTATAAAAGTAATATAACCGTCCACAGTATATATAAGGAGTACAGATACCCGTTCTCTACTTTATAGCTACCTCTTAACTACTACTCTTGCTCCTAAATAAGACCAACTATATTAACGATTTCCAATCCTATCGTCGCTCCTAAATTCGTCTACACAAATAATTTAGTCCGCTGTGTATTATTATAGTCGATATACCTATTCTAAGCGTAGTTCCTGGTTTTATTAAGCGGCAACGACCTTTAACTTCTTCCGAGTAATCTTGATTCTTGCTAATATTCGTTATATAATAGTTCTAGCCACATTAACGTCAAATGCGTCCTTTAGAAAGTCTATAATCTCGTCTTAGTACATCTATAGTCTCTCGTCCAAAAGTAGCTTAATTAATTACTCTATTTCTATAGAAACAATCTTCGCGGGACCCCTAAATCGTAGTAAAACAAGTAGATCATACTCTAATCGTAATTTATAATGATATACTATTCGTTTAGTCGTCTTATATATATTAGCGATTAATTATAAGTAGGCTCGGTCGAGTATAACATTAGGGTCTCGAAGAGCATCTTTAATACGCGCCACTACGTCTATATTTAAACGAGGAGCCATTAGAGCAACCTGTAAATTAGTTCGTTAGAAAGCGCAACTGTTAAGCTTTAATTTGAGCTACTTACGACGTTGTTCTGACAATATTTGGTAGTGCTGTGTAAGGGGGCGCCGATATGAGAGATGGCGGGAGGGGGGCCGACGCGACTTTTCGTGAGGCTCGCTAAAAATCCGGATTGAAGCTAGTTATGAACATTGCTGTATCACGTGTGTAAGACTTGGGCAAAAACAACCTTGCGACTCACAGAAGGAAGTCTTCTGGATATCCGAAACAAGATCCTAATTCATACAAGTCTCACTGAGCTGTACGGGCAATGTCCACTTCCGTTGCGCCCTATACTGGAACAACACCGACCAATTCCTCAGACAAACTAGCTGCCTTTCCCCCAATCCAGAGAAACGGATCGCTGGTAAGCCTGCTTGCGAGCTACTTCTCCGAGATCCTGAAATGTACTGAATATAGTTAGTTGGTTTAGTTAGGGCGTAGAAGAGGTAACGCACAATGAATCACATCCTGAGACTTTGAAGACTTTGAGGTCTATTTTGTTGAGATCGACATTTGGATGTGTTTTGCAGTAGAGATCGAGAACGATATATAACTGAGAAGAAGGAGGATTGCAACATATATGTGTATAGTAGTCATCTAGAAGTTGGATATCTTGCCATTTAAGGAAAGCGGTGATGATTGCTTTCAGGTTTTGAAAAGGTCATTCGCGATATCGAAGGATTATCCTTACTGGAGCGGTAGCTTAACTCAATTCGTCCTCAGTGCAAGAATGATTGCGGGTATAGCTTATGGAGGCAGTAATATCAGAGGGATAAAAAAAGAGGCATATTCCTCAAAGAATCCGAACCATGCCTGGAGAGCGAGAGAGGGGCATCTAGATTCTGAATTGAGGCCTCAGGTATGAATTACGCAATCAGACTGCAGTCATGCCTTCCTCACATCGGAGTGACTCCCGGAATGAAATTTTTTCCTCTTAAAGTATCTTCAAAATCTGGAGTTATGTTATTGTGATAAGACCTTTTCTTTAAGTGCTTCGAAGTTTGAAAATACTTTAGGAGTCGCAATGAAACAGGGGGGAATAGCGGAAGCGGCTGTTGGTGGCGTGATCGAAACGATCGACAGCATGATCAATCGCACTCCTTTTATTTTTGCCAAGTGGTTTCCCCAGGAGCAAATGGAAATAGTTACAGAAAGTGACATATAAATAACTTCGTAGACTTGTTAAGAAAAAGTTATGATTCCAAAATTTAGGTTCGTCTCGAAAGGATTAAGCGAGTTGGTCTAATGAAGAGTTATTTTCTACAAAGATATTATATTCAATAGGACCTTCGACCCTTCCACTACAGGAGTGGGTCTCAGTCTCTGTATCTAGATCAATATTTTATTAAAAAGGGAAAGTAAAGTTGATTCGAGGCTCCAGTGTGTGTCTGATGAGACGGAAGTGGTGATGGCAACATCGACACTTCCATCTCATCAAGCAGACACTCCAACCTCAACCAACCAAGCAACCCTTCCTAAAAAGACACGAAGACAACAGTTCCATTCATAAGTAGGCTCTGCATAGCGTGCACTCATAAGCAGGCTTTGCATAGCATGCCAAAGGAGAAGAGAAAAACAAAGGAGAAAAGCGCAAATGCCAACGATTCCACGTCACCCCACCCCAAACAGACCTTCTTTCAAAAACCTCAAGACAAAGGTTCCGCAGATAGAGAAGCACTCGACGGAGTGCACTCATCAAAAGGCTCTGCATAGCGTACCCAAGGAGGAACAAAGGAAAAGAGGGGGAAAAGCAAACGCGCCGCCCGACCCAACCCAACCCAAAAACTCAAAGAAACACCTTATTCCATCCTACCTTATCCCATCCCATACCCATCCTATCTCGTGCGCGAGACGAAAAGAAAACAACAGCACACCCACTAATCGCGAACCGTTAGAGGATTGCTGCGAAGTGCCACTACCACAGTCGTGGCATGTGCCAGAGTAATCCTCGGCACCGCAAGTTGGGCAGTTTGATGTGGGCATGAGAACGAGTTGTATTTTGTAGGTTTGCTGTAGAATGAGTTTG
This sequence comes from Leptodontidium sp. MPI-SDFR-AT-0119, assembly GCA_020726505.1. NCBI lineage: Eukaryota > Fungi > Ascomycota > Leotiomycetes > Helotiales > Leptodontidiaceae > Leptodontidium > Leptodontidium sp. MPI-SDFR-AT-0119. Next base: position 896,173 of record JAHLEZ010000017.1, read on the forward strand.
GGTTTGAGATTATGATGAGTTAGATTTGAGGGATTAGCTTCTAGATTTGCGTTGTTTAAGTGAGAGTTTGTTCGGGGATGTAGTGGCTCTGCAGTGGAGGGTGTTCTTGGCATTTAATGTGTTCGGACGCTGTTGTAATCGTACTGTCTGTTCTGGGTGATGAAGATGGGTTGCGGGTTCGATCGTGAAGGAACAGCTGCTGGAATATATAGAAGGAAGTGTTCTGGATCTCGGTAAGTAAAATTGTGAATCTTAAGCATGATGACTCTGTCTCAGCTTGAAGAGTATGGAATGCATGCTTCCGTCTCAGTCTATCATTTCAGCAAGTCTGCCGGAGGTCCCTGAGATTCATACGAAATCAAATTGTGATTAAGTGAGACTGGTCTTCATGAAAGAGCACCAGTGCTAGCTGATATGCAACACAATCAACATGCGATAGAGAAAGACTTGATGTTAATGAAAATGTGCCTCTTTTAATGCTGCCTAACACACATATAACGCTGTTGCTGTTCCGAGCCGATCCTCGATGCCAAGTCACCAAACGCACCACAACTTAGCTGAAAGCAAAGAAAACCAGAAAGCAACCAAAGGCTGGAACAGACACCCGCTACCTTGTGATCTGCCGGCCCAAACTTTGACTTGCAAGACTGAAAGCCAAATTTCATTGGTGTTAAGATATGCCGAGAGGAGTCAGTTGGGGACATGATGCTGAACCAGTGTTGGTAGGAGCTTAGATGGGAGGAAAGCAGGCGTGAATGGACGGTGAGAACCTAGCTGAAAGCTTCTAGACCATAGAGACATCTATCTACCTCGCAAGTCCCGCCCCATTCTGCACGCTTCACACCTCTAGGGTTCATCTTTCTTAACTCTACCAGCCTGCCTACAATCCGAGCCCGGAGTTGTATCCACATGGAATACAGGCGGCCAGAAACTCTTTCGCACCACATCTCGGGCAGGTGTCTATAGGTTTGGATCGCACCGGGGTGGGGCTTGGCGTTGTTGGTGGAATGGGCGAGGGAGAAGTCTTTGATGTAGACATGGAAATGGTCAGGGTAGTTGGCGATGAAGTGCGTGTGGTGGCAAATGTTGGAGTCGGCGTTGCTACTGGCGTCGAAACGGGAATTGAGGTATTCTGCTGCGTTTGCGACGAGGAGTTCTTGGACTTGGGGGGTGTTGCGGATTCCATCTTGGACTTGCTGTTCTCGTAGAGTGGATGGGCGTTGAGACTGGTATGAAGAGGATCGAGACTTGAGTTGAACAGCGGTTGCAGGCGCGATAAATATGTCTTTTATGAATGAGGTAATTGCTGGATGAAGCTGGGGCTATTAGTAGGAACACCATCTTTCGCATTCCACCAAGCGCACCTGCTTTCTGAATGTAATGCTGTTTTGACTCTGGATTGCTCAGAGTCGAAAAGGCTGCTCTCGACATCATCTGTGGAACTTGAAAATAGCTAGGGAAGTCACGACTGTTACCTCAACTTTCAGCTTGCACCTGCACATTCAGAACCCATTGTTGAATAACACCTTTTGGTGCGTCCATTTGCATTTTCATGAAATACACCTAAGCAGCAATTTTCAATAACTGCCATTGTGACCCCACCCAGCCATGCATCGCAACCAATAAGAAAGACCAAGCAAGACCATCTAGCAAACCGAGAAGAAAACCCTTTACTTCTTAGCAGCAGCGGCCTCATCAGCCTTCTCCTTCGCCCGCTTATCACGCTTGCCTTGGTGTCTGTGCTCGCTTCTCGCATCTCTCAACTTTCTGTATGCACCTCCCTCGACTGGTGTTGGCAGCTCGCTCTTCTTGATCTCGGAGACACCGGCGGCGGCGTGGACGATTGGCAGACCAAGCTTGATGCTGGAAACGGTGTTCTTGACGGCCGAGACATCCTCCTTGGAAGCATCACCCTTCTTGTGTTGACCCAACTTGCGGGGGAAGAGGATCAAACGGGCTTGGTAGGCCTTTAGGCGTTCGACGTTAACGGCGAGGGATTCGGTGGAGAGATTTTGGCGGCGGGGATCAACAGAGATACCGATTGTGGGTGCGAGCTTGCGGGGGATACCAGCTTCCTGTCGAATTGTTAGATTCTATCCCATTCCCAAGCCATTCATTTCCTGTCGCGGATACCGTACCTTCAACTCGGTGAGAGTGAAACCACGTCCAGCTCGTACACGGCGGTTGTACTTAATGGTAGGGCATCGAACGATCGGTCTCAACTTGTCAACTGGGCGAGGGGCAACAGCTGCGGCCTTTGAGAGACGAGCATTGCGACGTCTGAGCTTGCGACCGGGCTATCCAATGTATGTTAGATCCTCTTCTCCTTGCGCTGTGTGCCCATTGTGCGAAGTTGAATTACCTGGTCGAAGTGAACTCGGACTCGTCGCTGCCAATCCTTTCGGAAATCTGGGGCGGTATTAGCATGAAATTGATCGCCAAAAAGAGGAGGGCATCGTACGGTTGTGCGGGATCTGCTGGTTGTGCTTGATCGCCATCTCGAAGTCGAAATCGTGGTTGGCGTTTGGCGGTGGTTGTTGTCGACGGGGTCAAGTACAAAATGAACCTCCAAAATGGTGCTCAAAATTGGTTGTGCGCGCTAGCGAGCAAGCGACAGGGAATGGAACTTTTTGGGATTGGGTCAGGTGACGTGGACTTCCCCCGAAAACTCTAGGAAATAGGAAATACTTGAAAGGGCTCTCAAAGACGCGCAATTAATATGCTGAAGTAATCTGATTATTTTGAAGTCTTTGCAGCTGTTGTCATAGTCATAATGTCGCCTTGATGGCTCCTTTTGGTAATCTACCCTAGTCTACATCATGTGCTTGTGCTGGCTGACTCAGCTAGCGCCACTAGCGCACACTCGCACCTTATAGAAAGGTATATATACTCAGCTCCTCCCACACCCTTCACTCCTTCCTCATACTTACCTTCTTGAAAGCTGGCCGCTCATGAATGGCTTCGCTTGCGATACAAAACCTCCATTGCACATCGGGGCGTTGAGAATCGTTGACTTGTCTTCGGGCACGTCATCGGGGGAATTTTTGATTGCACTCCCTATGGGAAACAACTTTTCATTGTGATCGCCGTCTTGTACGGTGCCATGAAGAAGAGATGAAGCTATTCGTACTTGCACCTAGATGATGACAGGTGTGTAACGTTTTTGTGTCTTGTTACACTGATTGAAGCTATAATAATGGGTGGCTACAAGAGCATGATCAGAACAAGCTACGAAGCCCAAAGTCACCATTTGCCCTTGAATCTCCCTTCATTCTCCATACCTGAGTAACAGACTACTCTGAGCATTATTGGGATATTAGAGACTGGTTAGCTGCAATGTGCCCAAATCTTCTGTATACTTCTACACCTTTTCGCCGTTATTTTGTTTGCAAGAATCCTATTCTCGTCATTGGGAAACCACCATAATCTGAGCATCTGCCTGCTGCCTCCTGCCTAAATCCTGTGATGATATACACCCACGAGATCGAAGACTCATCTTAAGCCCCAGGCGACACAGGGTAGGGGTCGGGTGATGACCTCAAGATGTATTCAACATAGGCACAAATTCTCACACATTTTCAGCATCGTAGCTGCTCCTGATAGACCTGGACAATACTGACTGACCCATTACAGTCGAAACGTCGAGTCGCACATCCACCTGACAGCAGACGGCGACAACTTTATTCCTCCTATCTATCGTCTGTTCGAAAAGCATCGTTTTCTTCTTTCTGGGAGCGAGATCTAGATCCCTAATTTACAGTCCTGCAGAGTTAAGATAAACCTCATTCACAACGGTTCATTCTCCGTTCCAAAGTACTGTTTCGTTTTCAATACATTGGTTGCTGGCCCTCGAAGTCTGAAGCTTTCCGAACGTCACCCAGCGAGGATATGGCTGGTATAATTCTACCAGACCGAAATACCATTTTCAAATCCAAGTACCCTCAGTAGTAGCTACAGAGATAAAGATTGACTACAAAACCGAATGAGAGGAACTTTTGAGACTCCTTTTTACCACGTGATTCAGGCGCGACTTCCAAATTTGGGACTTCGCGATCCAAGTGTCCTCTCACTCCACCATCAACTCCTTACGAACCACACTCCTTTACAATCACAACCAGCACAGATCCGCCCACGAAGCTCAGAGAGTAGATAACAACCCCTCGAAATTATGACACGAGCACAGCAAACCGTTTCAATTGGACTCCTCGTCACCTCAGTATGCAAACCTCCTTTCTCCCAAAATAGGAGAAACTAACAATGCTCAGCTCTACCTCGCACTCTACCTCCAACTCATTCCTCTTCCAACCTTGATCTCTGAGGAGATAATACCAGTTGTACGTCATGTCTACTCCATCTCCACACAAACCATCTACCTACGAGTCCTTCAAGTCGTTGGGCATTCCACCTCCCAAGTTCTCCTCTCCCTGTCCAAGCTCTGCAGACGAAGGGCTCCCTTCACCAACTTTCTCAAACCTCATATGTACGAATATCAAGAGATTATTTGCTGATTTTTGTTCCTAGCTGCCATTCTGGGCCCTCGTATCCTTTGGCGCCTACCTCCTCTTCAAGCTCGGATACGGTGTTTTCACATTCAACGATGTACCCGAGGCATATGCAGAACTCATGAAGGAGATTGATGTTGCGAGGGCGGAGTTGAGAACCAAGGGTGTGGACGTCGACTAGATTCGAACAAGTTGGAGGTGGAATTCTGTCAGGGTGGAAGAGGGAAACTATGGTAATGAAAATGCCCTGCGAGGGTGGGGGCATGACTACAAAATCTATGCATGAGTTTCACGCAGTCCCTGGTTCTTCTACGTCTGTTCTACTGGTATCATGTTGCCGGACCTACCCACCGCTGGTTCCCTCCTTAGCATGCTTCTCCTTTAACCTCTTCTCCTGCTTCATGAACTCCCTTATGCCCACCGGAACACCTTTGAACAGGTCTTCAGTCGTAAAATCCGTCTGTAGCCCAGTCCTCCAATTCGTATCTGATCCCCCACCATCATCATCCATGCTAACCGCCGTATGCATCGCGCCTTTCTCCCCCTCCCCTAACATCATCCCCGTCCCACTTAGTCCAGCCTTCCTCCTCCTCTTCCCCTTCTCCAAACTATTCTCCTTCCTCAGCGCAACATCCGCTTCTTTCCTAGCAGCAGCCCACTCCTCCAATTCATCTCCATACCGATCCCAAACACAATTCACACACCCGCTCATACAGCAATTGTCCGGCTCGTCAGGTTTCGGGGGGACCCATACGCCCGCCACAAGCACGCTCTGCCTCTTGATCTCCGATCTACGTTCCAGTGGCGAGGAAAGCCGTGAGGAGAATAAGATGCTAGGCCCGGGATCTGCATCTGCGGGCGTTGTTGATATTGCTGGTGTGGATGATAGAGTAGCTGTCGTGGGCGGCTTGCTGGTTATCTCTGGAGTGGAGGATTCGAGAATCGAGGCATAGTAGTCGCCTATGGGATTTACTTGTTCTGTTGAGGGTTTATAGGAGCTATAGTGCCGGGTTGGAGTCAGAGAGCGGAGGGAGGGTGGGAGCTTGAGACGCTGGGATGCGCGGAGGAGGAATCTTGTTTCCATTTTGTTGTGTGGTGTATGTTTCCTAGGCGGAGTTGAAGATTGGTGAAGCTATTGAGGAGGCATTGAGGAAGTTGCGGTTGACTATTGTGGTGTATTTATCAGAGGGGCGCTGCAGCTTGAAAAGATCGCCTTCGAGCTCCGAACGTCATCGGGCTTGTTTATCAGCATGCATAGAGTCTCGTGATCGAAGTGGACATTCCAAATAATCCATATCCTGTTGATAACCACTAGAATGTTGGAGAAAAATCATTAAAAGGTTCTGCGACTTTGAAACAATTCAATGTCTTAATTTTTGGGGACATTGGATTTTCCAATAAATCTGGTTGGGTCTTGTCAGTAGCAGGTGGTTTCTGGCTGCCCCTCAAGCCCCGTCGCGTCCTCGAAACTGCCTACGCGATTCTTCAACACCGGCCAACGACGACAACAACAACGTCAACATCGACGACCCAATTCCCAGCGCGTGCCAGAGGGGGTGTAGATTGTTTGATAGACCATGGAAGGAAAGTCATAAGTCCAAATATCTGCAATGGCCGACTCCGCAGCGAAGCGGCGCAAAACATCGCCCACGACATCTATTCCAATCGACGCGCCAACTACCCCAAGTCGAATACCAGCACCTCGAAAAGATGGCCCGCAATCCGCATCTCGCAGACCGTCTTTCGCGTCTCCCACGAAAGCGAGTCTTTCTCGCCATAATCCGCAACTATTGAATAGACCGGCATCGTCTGGAGGACCTGGAAATCGAGGGAAGGACTTACAAGATGTTTTTGCGAAAGCACTAGGAGAACAGCCATCCATGACGGGAGGGAATACTATGATTGCTGGCGATGACAGAGATGCAACCAAGTCAATGTCTACAACACAGGAAAACGATCCATCGGCGTACGACTCGTTGGCGAAGACTCCCCCAAGAGCGCGAAGTAAAGGACCCGTTGGAGGTGGACTAGCTACGAAACCTAGAAGATTGTCGAAATCACCCATGAAGCGACCAGAATGGCCGCCTGTTGAAAATCCTATAGCAGATGCGCTACCAGATGATTTCAATCCGTTCCAGAAGAAAGGACTGAGGAGGTCGCCAATAAGTTCGTCGGCTGACGCGCCAGCACCAGTGGTTCAGGATCCGGTTGTTGAAGATAGCTTCAATCCATTTAAGAAGACTGGGTTGAGGAGATCCCCGATCTCTTCGCAGCCGGAGGTTGAATTGAGAAGGTCTCCCATACTGTCACAGCCCCTAGAAACTGCGTTTAGGGTATCTCCTACAGCCCCAGAACTTCCAGTGGCTGCATTGGAGAGTATTCCCGAACCATTTTCACCTACGAAGAAGTTAAGAAGATCACCGGTGATATCGGGCCTTGTAAAGAGTACACTGGAGCAATTGCCTGAAGCTTTCTCGCCCACGAAAAAGCTGAGGAGGTCACCAGTATTTACAGAACCCGTGAGGAGTGGGCTCAGGAGATCTCCTATACCACCACAAGCCGCTTCGGAAACCATCGAGCCACCAAACAACACAAGGGCAGAGGAACCAGAGTCTGAATTACCACCTGTGCAAGCAGAACCTGCTCCTGTATCGAGGATGTTGTTTGCAGAGATACCAAGAGAACATGACATATCGCGGCCTCACATCCCACCACCAGAAGCTAGGCAGCAAGCTGCAGTCACACCCACTGAGCCAATCTCGCAACCCAAGATGTTGTTTGCTGAGATATCGAGAAAACCCAAAGAGCAAACTATTGTTCCAGATGTTGTCCAAGATTCAGCAACTTCGACGACCCCAATGGAACCACGTCCTCGACGTAGTAGCATCCCGAAAATCCCTGTAGAGCCCCAGAAGGATAGCCCAGTTGCCATTCCGGAGTCAGGCCAGAGAACAGGGCCTTCAAAGATGGATGAAGTGGTTCAAGATCTTTTCACTGGAAATCGACGAGCAGAGGAGCCAGATCTACCTCCTACGCCGACCCAGCTTGGTATCCCAGATCCAGTCGTCACAACTCCACCGACTGGAATACACGACACACCGAGCAAGAGAGCGAGAAGAAACAAAGCTTTAGGAGCAAAGTTGAAGTCATCCCCTCTGAAGCCGCGGGACCCCCCTCCTCAAGAGCCACCAGAGCCGGTACCGCAACCGGAACTCAAGCCTGAGAAACCTGAGAAACCTAGGCGCCGGAAATCGGCACGGTTCTTGATCCCTGAAGATCCTCACGCAGCGAAGAAGAAAGAGCGGGATGACCTCCTGAAGCAACTCCAGCAGTTACAAGCAGATGTTGCTCTCGCAAATCAGGAGAATGAAAGACTCCGAATTCGCTCGGAGTCTAGAAAGAAGGGGCTTTCAGCTGCCCCAAACCCCGATGAGCTACGATCTATGCTTTCGCGTTCTACAGCGCCAGAATTATCATCCGAGCCTGCACCAAAACCATCCAGTATATTTCAGTCGGTGAGGTCATTTTTGCCCTTTGCAGGACGACGAAGACGAACTGTAGCCACTATTTCGGAGAAGCCATTGCCTTCTCACCTACCCATTGCCCTCAATGACCCGCTCCCATATTTGCAAGCGTTCAGCCCTTTGACTTACTCGTCAACCATCACTATCCTTCCATCGGAAGCAGTATCGAGTGACTCTTCGCTACTGGACGAGCAGCCCATTCTACAACGCCATGTGATAACCGCATCCCACCCATCGGGGCTTTTCTCTACGCGCCTTTCCATGACTGTCAATACATCGGCACTTACGATTGCCTCACTTGATATTCTTCGGCTTGACATGAATGCGGAGAAGGAGCTTGGGACTTTCATAAGAGCTCGCTCTCGGTCAGAACACCCCTTGGGAAAGGATATCACTATCGTCTGCTGGGCTATGTCGCGCTGGATTGAAGTGTCTATACAACGAGCGCAATTCTGGTGCGCTATAGAGAAAGATTTTGGAACCCCGCAAGCGAGAGCGAAAACGATGCAGAAGAAGAGGAAACGCAAACGACAAGTTCTAGTCCAGGATGATGAGACTTCTGGGACGAATGGGAAAGATGTACATGAAAATGAGGAGAAGCATGTATGGACTAGGAGGCAATTACTGTCTCAAATCGGACGGACAAGTCTTGAATTGGCGAACGAACATGTAGAGTTACGGTTTGAGTGGAGGATATCTTTTGACTGGACTGGGGAGGCGGAGACTACTATTTCGGCGAACGCCAGGCTGCCGCGGACTTGTAAGTTATTTGTGATGCTCCTTTTGCTCACACTTCAGCACTGACAAGATATAGGGCAACAAGCGGATGATAGGGGCAGTCTGGCAAAGGTACCAGAGACGTTCAACAAGCTTGTCAAGGAGCGAGGTCACTTGGATGCTGTACGTGCTACTGTTGGACTGTTCATGCCAGCGTCATGATCTTGTAGATGATTGGGAGGCATAGGTTATTATGATAATGAATTTTACGAGGTGGAATTGAAATGCCGCAGTGTCCAACTTTGCGTCTTGTCCAAGTTCTCCTGATCTGTTCTTTGCCTTTTTGAATATTGTCATTGACAGCTTTTTCCATGATGCCTCCAATGAATTTTGAGCGCCGTTTTCCCTGCGTATGAATCAGAAGGAAAGATTTGCTTCCTAATGCTGTTGCACCCTTCGTCTTGCATGCGCGCTGTGGTCTTGCACCATAGGAATCTCTCTGAGCAGATTCGTCATACTACCAAGTTTTGTTGATATGAATCGAGCCTTTGCGGCGGAGTTGAAGCTTTTCAGGGCAAAGATACAAATAAGCGAGACAGAAAAAATAAAAATGGCAGGAGCGGAGCCCACATATACCACAGGCTAGAATGCTTGAATGAAGCTATCTGCATCTCTCTGGTAGTTTCATTTTTTTTGTTTTCCCTCTCGCTTATTTGTACCGTCTCAAAAGGGGCAAATTTCACATTTACCAGCCTAAGTTGTAGGAATGACCTGGAGTAAAAGTGCCAACGGAGGAGTAGCATACGGGCATAATCGACGAGAATAGTCACGGTGGTGAGATGACCGAATTATTTGAGGAGCAGGATTGCTGTGGCTGTGAATAGTGCTGGAATTAATGTCGTAGGAATTTTAGAATTGTCTATATGCGTAACTTTTCGTATTTTGGATAGCGAACACACAGGCCGTGGAACACATACAAACTGAGGTGCGAGAGACAAGCAGACTGCAGAGACACAACAACTAGAAAGAAGGGGGTAGTAGAAATAAAACATTTGATTGTGCTGTAATGTTGTGTGGTGCATGTCGGTTGGGAGTTGGAAAATATCAATTATTGTAGAATGCAAATTCGCAATTGCATGAACATTGAACAACCTCCCAATTACAGTACTTCATGCTGCCAAATCCGACCGCCCAGTTGTTTTTGGGTGTATCTTGTTCCAAACATGCGACCGTCCGCCTCCTTAAAAGTCCCTCATCCTCATCCTTATCCTCAGCATTCCCGCTCAAACCCAACTTATCATCTCTCAAAAGCTTCATACTCTCCGTGGAGTGCGAGCTATACTCGGCTGTAGGTAGTCCAAATTGATCCGCGGCCGAGGCATCTGAATATTTTTCATGTCCTCCAATCTCGATTCATAAGTCTCATCATCGTCCGGCAGCCTCGTCATACAATCGAGGTCCGTTCCTCCCCGGGACTCGATATAGTCCCAGTACTGTCTCCAAGTCTCCTCATCGATCCACTCCGCAGTATAGATGCTGGCAATCCTCACATCCTTCAGTAGGCATGTGCCAAAATAATTGTCCTCCATATATCGCGCGTAAAAACGCAACTCTTCCGGGACGAGAAGATCAACACTCACTAATTTGGGGAAATTGCGGAGTTCTTCCTTGTAATCGTCTATCCACCTTTCCTCGATCTCTTTCCCTTGATCATCTACTAGCTCGATCCTTAAGTGCTTTACCTCACTCATCGGAATGGCCCAAAGCAAAGAAGCTCTGACATGAATGATGTCGTGATCGAAGTTCACCCAGATATAGCGATCCCCGGTAGAAGAGGTAAATCTTTTCTTGTAGCTACAGCATTCGCGCGACTCACGAGACGCCCCTGTGATAGATGGTACCGGTGTAGTCGTCACCCAATTCCACGGGGGCTTGATGGGTGTGACTTCGACGGCTCGATCTTCTATTGCGAGTGCCCAGATCTGAGCGCGGAGCTCTATAACAAGGTGAGGGAAAGGGTGAAAGGTCCCCATCTTGGTTCACTCTGTCCGTCAGTTTGGTTTGTTGAAATCAAATGTAGGAGAGTTGTTTTCACACTTGCTCAACCGCAAATTATCGCCAGAGAGGTAGTCGTACTTGGAAGAATAACTAGCGGAGCTAGGTTCTCAGCATTGACCGGTGCAGATATTTCTTATCCTTGTAAGATAGACTGACGTCATTCTGCCAAGCGATCCAACAGCTCATTATGTTGGGTGGATTGTTCTGTCAGTCACCACTTTGCCGTAGATTCAAGATGATATATCCACACAATTCTGGATAGATTAGACAAGAGATACAACAAGATCAGCCTATTCACAAGCTGGGAACATAGAAATCTTATTTAGTCTATCTGTTTGAACTGGCACAAGTGAAAAATTTGTAATAGAATACCACTCCATCTACAATCTGCTCTGCGTTGCTACAACGTGACAGCGCAAGTAGACACAGGAAATGTAGTTCCGCTTCGATTACAAGTACGCTTGCACTAGCAGTATCTTTGGGCAGTGCAATTCTGTTAAAAGAAATTGTAATGGTATCAATGCAAATATGTAAAACAGATAACTATATTGCTTTCTCAAATGTTAACATCCAAATGCAAATATCTCTTGCCCGAAGCGATTCCCCGCTTAGTAAACAAATTAGTTATCTCTAGGAGAGTGATGATGAAAGCTATTTGTGGCACCCCTGTATTATCAGATGTTGAACTGATGTAGACGATTCGAAGCGTTTGTTTAGAGGGAGCTTGGGCTCTCCATTCATACGGAATTGATGATGTTCTAAGTCGAAGGTTCCATCCGTCCCCCTGAGGTTGAATCAACTGAGCTCTCAGGGGCAAAAGATACAAATAAGCGAGGTCGCTAACCGTCAACTCGCCCATTCTACCTGAGACGTGTAAGCAAATAGCACTTAACTCCCCTCCCTACTATCAAGCCAGCCCCCACTTCGATAACCTGATCTTTTGAAGGCTTGTCTGGGCACCTCAAATCTCGCAGAGTCCGCAACAGAGGTTATATCCCTGTTGGAATGTAAAGCATTTGCCGGCCCACCTGTGAGGACTCAAGTGAAAGAGTAGGAATTTGCTCATGTGAATGTGAATGTGTGTGAAGAGAATATGTTCATGTGGAATATTCTAACTGCGATAACCAGGAAAAAATAAGTAAAAGTCCCGGGTATATACATATGGCGTTCTCTGCCCTTCCTCGCGCAGCAATTCATCTCTATTCGCGGCTCTCGATAAAACGATGCAGTGACGCTCCTTCTCTGGTATGGTCACTCAAGCCCCAATTCTGTCAACTCTTCGTGTAACGTGACCTGGCTAATTGTTGAGAAGGAGCGCCGCCAATCCGTTGTCAGTTCCTGAATCAGGACTATTCGTGTTGTTCTTTAACCCTATTTCGATTGTCAGCTAAAGTCCGAACCGTTTTCCCTCTTTCACTGCTTCTCCCCTCCCCCACCACATCATCAATATCTACCAAGAGTACTTACAACAATTTCCATAATTCACAGGCACATTATACGTCAAATCTGACTTAAACGCCGCTCCCCTACATAATTTACTCCCAGAATTCTGATTATAACTCGCGCACGCTCGCGCACAATCCGTCAGCGAATAAGCCGTCACAGCCAAAATGTCGTTCTTCGCGCCTGGATAATCGCGTCCACAGATGACTGTGAAGACGGAGGTTTCTACCAACGTCATGCGCAGCTCGGTGCTGTCGATGTTGGGGCAGTCGAGGGCGAGAACGCCGGATGTTGGGACGCTGAGGATTGATGCGCTGGTGCTGCTTCCTGAAGCGGATGCGCCTGAGGATGTGGGCGTCGCTGTTGTGGTGAAGGTGCTGATTACGGTGCTTGTGAATGTGGTTCCGTTGTTATTGCTGTTCGCGCTGAATGGGTATTAGCATCAATGCAATAATAGTAAAACAAAACAAAATACAACAACCAATTTACTCCCAAACCCAATTTCTTGAGGTTTCGAAATTCCAAACGCACCGCCTACATCAACAGGCAGGCAAGCGAAACTCACCTCTTTGCATTATTTACAGCCATCGTCCCTCCAACACCACCCCCAATCGCCGCCGCGAGAATGACCAGCACCAACGCCAGACTCAGAAAGAACGTCGCGGCTCTGAATCCGCATATCGTCCTCTCTTTCCTCTTATCTCCCTCTGATGATCCATAGTAGTACTGAGGAGGGACAGCCTCCTGGGGCTGATCCGAGTAGAATTTGTCTGCCACGGTGACTTGGTGTTGGCCTTGGGCCGAGACTTCGAGGTCGGAGTGTGGAGGAGGATGGAATACTTCGGGCGAGGAAGACATTACTATGTACTGACCTCTCATGAAAGAAGGAAGGAAAGAAGGGAAGGAAGGGGAGAGGAGGGAGGGAGAAGTAAAACAAGCGCGGGAAGTATGAGAGGGTTGAGTTGGTAGGGAATCACTCGCTCACTCACTCACTCACTAACAAGTCACATCAGGGAGGGAAGGGAAGGAAGCTCAAGCGCACAGGCAGCAGAAGAAAGACCAAGGAGATTTGAAGGGGCGCATTGCTGACTCGCCCAGGTTCTCTTCTCTGGTTCATGTTGAATGAAGATCACGCTTATGGAGGCACAGCGAAGCACAGCTTTGAGTGACATGGGACAAAGTGCTCCTTGGCGCTGTATTTCCAGGCTCTGCGCCCCTGGCATGGACTTTTGGGGGCTCAAACATGCCGATTTTGGTGGCTCTACCCGCTGCCAAGCGACCTGGAATTGCATCCTTCTGCGGGGGTGAGGCGTAGCTTTCTTCAACGGCTGGGACTGGCTCCACTGTACAAGCATAAAGCACCAACCATTCCCCGGTCAGGGGAGGAATCTCCTTGTCAATCCCTGGGATGGTGCATTTTTGATAGTGTGAAGGAATTGGGTTGGCCAGTTCTGTGGCCGTGTGTTAGTTGGTTTTTCAAATACAGAGACTATGCAAAATCAGAGAAGAATTCATGGGGTCGATCTTAGCATAGGAGCAAGATAGCGAAAAGTAGGAAACATCTCGCACAGCGCACCAAAAACATTTCACAAACCAAAATCTTAGTATTAAATTAATAACAACACTGGAGTAAGTTGTAAGAAACCCAAGCTTTTAGCCAGCAATAAACTATAATAAGGCAATTATTTGAAGTGTATCTCGGGCTGACTCAACTTGCTTGTAATTGTGGCATCTTGGCCAAATATGTCCACAGATTATCTGGTGTCTTTCCCAATTATAGGGAGCGGAAACCAGTCGGACACAGGGAATGCAAACGTATTAACCAATCTCCCTTCCAACTATTGGTTTAGAATCCGACACACCCCAACCAATCATGAGCAGCCTTGAATCCGATCTGGCCAGCAAAATGTAGCGGCCAATTATGTCCGGCATTTGAAACCTCGTTCCAAGTGTAAGGCTTCGCAGACGGGTACAAAGCCTCTGTTTGAGCTAAAATATTGCCCGAGGGAGTTTTACAACTGGCTGTCTGGTTCGGTGTAGCTCTCGGATTGCAATACAGCTCATCAAATTCCCCCGTACTGACCAAGAGAGGAGCGGTATAACCTGGAGCTCTTGCTACAGAATAATCGAGAGTAACGATCTCGCCAACCGTGATTGTGTCTCTCGTCTCGAAGTCGAAATGTGCAAGAGCAGGATCGAATCCTCCAGGGGAATAGAAGGAAGCGATTACTGCAGGCTCAGAAGAGACTTGTAGATAACCTGGTAGAAGACTACCAAAGCGCTTTGGATCCTCGACACTAGCTGGTACGAGAAAATTTACTACGGGAAGGTTCTGTGGCAGGCTGCTGCTAAATCCGGTGAGGATGGTGGCATCAACATCATGAGGATACTTGACGTTAAGGGCGTTGCCTGTTACAGAACCAACACTATGGCCAATGTACTGTAAAGACTTTATTTAGCATTGCCCGCTGGCTTTTGGATGACTCCTGCCTGGGAGAGGGGAGAAGGGAAGTGTCAAAATTGGGAATGTAAACGTACTATAACCTTCTGGAAGGCGCGAGGTAGAGTAGAATCGGGTGCCTTCGCAAGTTGTGCTATGGCATGGACAACTTCTACATGTGCTGGGATTTGGATTACTGCGACGGGATCGGGATGGTCAGAAAGGCCGTTTCCGAGACGATCAATGGAGAGAGTTGGATATCCTTGCATGGAAGCAAATGCAATCCAGCTGTATTCGTCATCTCCGAATCCCACTCCAGACCACTGCTTGATGTTAGGCGTATTCTGAACATTGAAAAGTAAATGGAAGTGAATGGGAGAGAATGGGAACGGCTTTTCTTACAAAGCTGCGAGCATATGTGGCGCCGTGTACGAGCAATTGAAGGGTATTAGCTCGAGTTGGAACATAGACTTCGGGTTCGCAAAATGTTGCTGCAATGTTGTATGAGCCGTGAATTGAGACGTTGAACATCAAGTTCGCAATAATTTCACCCGCATCGGGGTCAGCCAAGGAGAAGCCAGATGGTAAGTCGGCGTTCTGGCTTGAAATAGTGACAGGGATTGTGATGTCGCTACACCGAGGGCTGGCTGGTTCTATCATGCAACAGATCATAACGGAAACAAGAAAGGGCAGGATCCAGGCAGGCGTTTGCAAGAGCCTTCCGCAGAAAACCATTTTGTGGTTTCGTAGACTGTGAAATCGGTAGGTCTTTGGTCGCGCGGAAGTGTCGTGTGATCAAAGATGGTTGAATCGCTTGCCTGCTTGCCTGCTGAGAGAGAATGACTATCAAAATAGAGTTACGATCTTTATACATGGGATCTTCCAATCCTCCAAGAACATTACTTCTTGAGATTTCTATAATTGATAAGCGTGTTACAAACATGGGGCACTTAGAGTTTTTTTGATATTGCAAAGAGCGTTCAAATATCGTCAAGAATCGGAAGTAACGAAAGTCGAAATGCTTCACATCGACGTGAAGAAGGAGCCGCGTCCCCGTTCCCGTTCCCGTCCGTACTGTATTTGGTTCTGAACGAATTTTGACCCTTGTCACGGTTTGTAATCTCATTTCTGAAAACAATATAACCGAAAAGTTTAATCTCCAGCGTTATCGGTAACTAAGCTTGACGGCACTTGCAGTTCCTTGGTATAGCAAAGATAGAAAGGGATATATTAGCTCTGTGGCTTTCGAATGGAGATTCCTTGGCAGGAAAACATCATTGGCGTAAGATACGGCTGGTGCTTTTGAAATGAGCCTGAAAGTGGTACATTGACTTCATCGAAAAAGTCCTTGGCGGTCCCATTGAAAAATGAACGAAAAATCAGTGTCCAACAGCCCTCGCAAAGTCCTTCAAGAATAACCATCTGCTTTCTTCAACCCACCCTTTTGCTTTGAAATCATTGGCATATTTAGGGAAGAAATCAACAACGTTCAATAACGTCTCGTCGTGTGCCATCACAACAAACACTTCGTCTTGAGCATCCGCTTCAATGACCTTGCTGATGGTAGCTGCGGCTTCAACAGCATCGTGCGCGACGCCAGAGCCGTCTTCTGGGCTGGCAATGGCGTAAAACGGCTTCATTTTATCTCCGTCGCGATACAGATCGTTGAACCAAGAGCCCGGGCAGGGAGTCTTGCTCTTGAGATCCAGAGGATTTGGAGAAATCGATTCGGGGATTGGGAGGTAATGAGAGGGTCTGAATTCGCCTCCATGGTGGCATGCATCTCCGCCCATGAATATGAAGGAGTTTGGATTCGATGTCACTCTTGCAAGTCCACAAATATGTCCTATGGCGTGGCCTGGGCTGTCTAGCAGGTAGAAAGACCCGTCGCCGAAATAGTCGAATGCATTAAATTTGCCAATTTTGAGCGCTTGGTTGAAGGCTATCTCTCGAAGTTCTCTGCCTTCGTAGTCGCTTTCTCGGATGGGCGAATCTTTGTTGGCAGGATATCCTGGCGTGAAAGCCTCCTTGAATCCAGGACCGACGATTAACACGGTGTGAGAGTCAAATGTTGATGGATCTCCAGTGTGATCCCAGTGCCAATGACTCCAGATGATGCCCTCTATACTCTTCCCGTCAACTCCATTCTCTTCTAGTATTTCTCTGACTCCTTGCTTGACAGTTGCTGACCAACCACCTTTCTTGATCCGATCCACGATTCTGGGGGCGAAGTTCTCGGTGTCCTTCCGTACTCCAAGATCAAACAGAAGGGATCGCTTAGAAGGGTGTTCAATCAAGAAGGAGAATGCTGGGCAGGAGAGGTGGGTGAAGCCTTTGATCTGAGGCTGACGAAGGGTTCAAGAGGGATCCCGTCGATTTGAGAGGTGGTATCGATGATACGGACCTTGACAGTGGTGTCTGACGTTGGGATCTTGAGATCTGGTGCTGGTTGAGCCATGTTGGATAGATGCCGGAAACTTGGGAGGAGGATATAACAGCAGGAGAAAGTGGAAATATTTACGAATGAGGGGTATAACAACACCTCCTCAGCGGACTTGCTTACCGACTAACTCCACCGGGAGATCCTCATAGCCGGCGAACTTGACGTCACTTGCAATCAAGCTCACCAACCAGCCAGGCACCAAGTGGTGTATGAATGGCAGTTGTAGCCTGAGCCCTGAATCTCTTGCAGCAATTGGGATGTTTAAGAATTATTTGGTACCTTGTTTGCTTGGCATACGTGAAAAATAATACGAGGTTTGTCGCAGTGCGTCAATGTGAGGTGTGAAAGTTTGAAGTCCAACGAGGCTGACAACAAGAAATGCGTCAATGGTGGGGTAACAATGTATCTATTTGCACCCCCAGTTTACTTGATCAACCCCGGCCTTCTCAAAGGAGCACGACGAATCCCAGAATGGCCAAGCGCGCCCCCATTACGCCCGGGTGGCTCTATTGAATTTAAGCTAGGCGACTCCCGTTAGTCTGTTTGCCCGTGTAGCCCTTAAGGATCATAAATTTTTGAGATTCTTCTTCCTCTTCTTTGGAGTAATCCCGACACATTTTTCGCACCCTCGAGGGCACTTGCAGTACTATCTTTTCACCCCGAACCTCACTTATACCATATTCAAGATGGTTGTCAAGGAATACGTGAGCTATAACGATGTAAGGCGCATGACCCCTCCAAAGTCCAAGGCAGCGAACGCAAGACTGACAGCCGCGCCCAGGTCCACAAGCTGTGCCAGGAGGCAGCACCTCGCATTCTGGAGGATTTCAAGCCCCAGCTCATGATCGCCATCGGAGGAGGAGGATATGTGCCTGCCAGAATTCTGCGATCCTTCCTCAAGCAGCCAGGCTCGCCCAACATCCCCATCCAAGCCATCGGGCTGTCCCTCTATGAGGCTCTTCCTCCCTCCCACGCCTCTGGCGCGAACACCCCCGGCGACATCGAGCAACTCGGTACCAAGGTAACGAGGACACAGTGGCTGGACCTGACAAGTCTGGGCGAGATGGAGAACTTGGTTGGCAAGCGCATCTTGATCGTAGATGAGGTGGACGATACCAGGACAACTCTGGAGTACGCCGTTAAGGAGTTGGAGAAGGACGTCGAGATTGCCAGACAGAAGCTGGGGGGTAAGGGAGAGAAGACCGTCTTCTCGGTCTTCGTTCTGCACGTAAGTCTCCTCTCCTCTCCTTTCAGCTCAGCTACCCCGCGGTTGTACCATCCCGTTGCCAAGGACGCATACTAAAAGCTTGACAGAACAAGAACAAGGACAAGAAAGGCCAACTACCCGCAGACATGCTCAACGACAACAGATACTTGGCGGCAAGGACTGTTCCAGATGTTTGGATCTGCTACCCATGGGAGGCTACTGACATTGATGCTCATGACGAGATGGCAAAGCAGCAGCCGGCAAAGTAGACTTTTTGTGGAGAACTCTTGGACCTAGACCTATATGAAATACATTGGCTATTCTTAGATATTTGTAGCTTTATTTTATACGTGAGGCAATAGTACCAGGGGAAACTTAGTAGAAATATGTAGGTACGTAGTGCTGTGTGAAATCCATACAGAGGAGGGGCGAAATTCCGCCTATCGCTCCTCGTTATCTTAGCGTCCTTGAACCTTTCCCACGCCCTTTCTTTTATTATGCATCAGCCGAAGGTGGGGGATGATGCAGGACCCTGATCTATCCAGATGTACGACATTCGCGCCACATATCACGATCAATTTGTTTGTCTCCTTCTTTGGGTCTGGATTGCCAATCAAACTCCGAAATCTCACTACAGGCTTATGTAATACCTATTACTAACTAGAACCGTATATATACTTTCTCACTTCTCATCTCTTAAACCTTCAAGTCTCAAATCCTAACCCCTCTCAAAACCCCCACTCCAACACTACTCTTCAACAACAACAACCAAGCAGTCATGGGAGAAGCACCCCTTCCTGAAAAGGAGTATATCCTCATTCTCCTCCCGTTTCCTCATGATGCCAAGGTCACAAGTCTCATAGACAGTATTGAGCGCAAACACCACGTGGACATCGAATATCACAACATTGCCTTCACAGGCATGGCTCCTCCTAACCTGACGTCCGTTCCTGAAGGTAATGTTCCTCCTACGTTGTCTTCCAAGAACCTATCTAACAGCTGCCAGATTCATGGAAGAAATCCACCATCCTCGTGACATTCAACTCCCTCCCACCCTCCTTAAAACTCATCCCAAACCTCAAACTCCTCCACCTCTTCAGCGCCGGCGCAAATCATATCTTTCAAACTCCCATCTGGAAAGACACCGAAATCCCCATCACCAACTCTTCCGGTGTTCACAGCCCGCAAATCGCCGAATGGGTCATGCTCCAAATCCTCTCTCACTCGCACCAAGAGAAGATCCTGCTTCAATGGCAGAAAGAGCACAAATGGGGACCTCACTCAGAGCTAAACTTCGTTCAAGATGGTGTTGGCCAGCGATTGGGCGTTTTGGGTTATGGGGCCATTGGACGTCAAAGTACGTACACACGAGATCCGTTATTTCCTGCAGTAATCCCTTGTTCAGTAATCCTTCTGATGTGAGGTGGGTGAGGAGACTAATTGCTGACTGCGCTACCCAACTATCCAGCCGCACGCATTTGTAGCGCGTTAGGTATGGATGTGATAGCCTATACGGCCTCGCCGCGCGATACTCCCGAGAGTAAGAAAGACCGTGGCTACATCGTCCCGGGTACTGGCGACGAAGATGGTCTCATCCCGAGCGCTTGGTATTCCGGGATGGACAAGGCTTCCCTCCATAATTTCTTGAAGCAGGATATTGACGTCCTCCTCATTGCTGTACCTTTGACGCCAGCGACTACGCATTTCCTCGGCGCGGAAGAACTAGCTATTTTGGGAAAGCGCAATGCATTCGTCGTCAACATCGCACGCGGCGCCATCTTGAAGCAAGACGACTTGATTGCCGCGCTGAAGAAGCCAGCCAAGGAGGGGGGACTTAGGGGTGCTGCGCTCGATGTCACGGATCCAGAGCCGTTGCCTAAAGATAGCGAGTTGTGGGATCTGGAGAACGTGGTTGTGACACCGCATATCAGCGGTTTGGGGACCATGTATATCGACCGCAGTTTTGATATTCTGGAGAGGAATCTGACGAATCTGGAGGCGGGGAGGAAGTTGTTGAATGTGGTTAACAGGGGGAAGGGGTACTGATGATGGGGAAATGCATCTATCTGCTTTGAATGACTAGATTGGATAAATAGGAGGATGGTGTTGTTCTCGAAGGATGGGAAATAGAATATGATCTAGATCTTTAGCGGTAGAAAATATCAAACGTCAAAACAAAATAAATCTTCGTGGCAATCGTACTCCATGTATAACATTAAGAACATGTTTTCCACTTCTTCCAATGTCGCAATACACAGTCAGATCCATATTGAACCTCATCACATGTAGGAAGACCAGGGCTCCTGGCCTTCTGAACTACCAACAAAGGTCCCAAAAGTCACTGAAGACACTGAAGACACTGAAGACACTGAAGACACTGAAGACACTGAAGACACTGAAGACACTGAAGACACTGAAGACACTGAAGACACTGAAGACACTGAAGACACTGAAGACACTGAAGACACTGAAGACACTGAAGACACTGAAGACACTGAAGACATTAAGAAGACACCCATAATCAAAATTCCAGGACTTGGCTCTAGGATTTACTCGCGTAGCCGTTGCCATGGTCAAGTTCACCTGGGCTGGGCTGGCTCGGCAGTCCCTGCCGCCGAGAAATAAGCGAGCTCAGTACTTCCTATATCTAACAAAATAAGCAGAATCCAGACATGCAATTCAGAAAGTATCACTGTAAGTAAGTCGCCAGGTATGGGCCATAGGAGTGCTTAGTATGAGAAAGCTCTGATTTGCATAAGCTGCACAGCCGAGGAGGAAACTTCGATGACGCTGTGCGTAAGTCTTGCCGTCTTTTTCTACGAATTTTTTATCTTTCTTTTTTCCATTTTCAAAATTTAACCGGTCCTGTTGGGTACATGTAACCAAATAAGAGGTTTTGTGTTCAAGCAGGTAGAAAAGTATCACCGTAAGTAAGTCGCCAGGTATGGGCCATAGGAACGACTTAGTATGAGAAAGATCTAATTGCTTAAGCGGCACAGGCGAGAGGGTAAACCCTCCATGACCCTGTGCATAAGTCTTGCCGTTTTTTTCTATGAATCTGAACTGGTTATTTTTTGGATTCTTTGGTTGATTGTTTTTATTTATTTTTGTCTTTTTATTTTATTTTGTTTTGGGTTTATTGTTGTTGCCGCACTGCGCAAGCGAGAGTATCTTAGCCGAGAACGGCGACCACTTCCAAGTACCCCAAGGTAAGTTGTACAGTACAAGTACTAATTGAGACATTATCACAACTGAAAAAAAGAGCAGAAGTCATCGTCTCTGTGTTGTTCATTTTTATCAAATGTACTCAAGAAAGAAAAGGACACGGAAGGCCCAAAAGAAAGCTATCATTTGCTGATCTTCATCGACTGGAAGTCGAACGGGAGAAGTTCGGATCCTAACTCTAGAGGATCATATGGCTTGTGATCGATAGCGATCTGGCGCTTCCTCTCCGCCCTTTCCTCCGCAGCTACCTTCTTCTCCGCCTTCCTTTCTTCTTTCCGTAACTTATCAAGCCCCTTCTGCGCCAAATGCCCTCGTTTGATTCGAGCTTTTCGCTCTATCTTCTGTAAGAGAGTGCAAGTTAGCGTACATAATTTTTTGATGCAAAGATTAATGGTCAATGAACTCACCTTCGCTTCATCTTTCTCCTTCTTTGCCTTCAACTTCTTAGCCTTCTCCTCTGCCGTAGCACCTTCCATTTTCTGTGTCAGTCAGCATGATATTCATTAATACATAATCAAGCATGAGAAGCTCGAAGTGCCTCTCCTCTTCCTTCTCCATCTCCCTCACATTCTCCTCCCCCATCTCAGGAATAGCAGCGACAACGCTACCCTGGCCCAAGGGCTGACTTCGGTCGCAGTGTGAGATTGAGTGCCAACGACATGATGGTGGTGGCTAGTTAGTGTTGGGATGTTGTTGTTGTTGCTCAGGGAAGAGAAAAGATTTTCTGCCTCCCGTTCACCGAAAGTAATTTCACAATTCTACTTGGGAAGGAGTTCATCTTATAAAGTTTCTCCGAGCTTCATTCACCCGTCAAACTGATTTGGAAACCCCCCAAGTAATGTTCGGAAAATTATTCAGAACAATGTTAATATCTAGCTTTTTTGTTAATTGAGACCTGTAGAAACTCCAAGATATTGAAAGGCAACTTTTGGTAGTAATTAGTACCCCTTGAAGATCTATGAAAGTTTTGACTGGGGTAGAATTGTTGTTCGTAAATAAGGGGTTCAAATTAAGCGAGGGGCCAGCCTCGGGTGCCAAGAATGACGGACCAGTGATGAAACGGCTGAGCTTGACCTTGACCTCGCCAGAGTGGCATCTTCAAGCTCGAAGCTCTTCCTTGACCTTTCCCACCAACCATTCTTTCACCACACATCACGACCCACAACCATGAGGAGGATAGACACCCTAATTGTGCTGAGCACGCTATCTACAGCCGCATTTGCAGCAGAATCATCGCGCCCTAGAGGCGTCAGTCCAGAATGTACGGTTCCCTGTGCCAAAACCCCCCCTCCGTCTTGGGCGTGCAATTGGCCATTGAATTTTTACTAATTAGTGTACCGTATAGTTGCGAAGTTCTATAAATCCACAGACTCTTTCAGCTGCATCTCGAACCCCGAAATCAAGCTCTCGCCCTCACAAGTTAACGACGAGTTCTGCGACTGTCCAGATGGATCGGACGAACCTGGCACCGCTGCCTGCACATACATTTCCGAACTCTCACCACCTCAACCCGTCGCGGGGAAGGTAAATACGACGTTCGCTCTCCCGGGGTACTATTGCAAGAATAAGGGGCATATTCCAGGCTATGTGCCGCATATGTATGTCAATGACGGAGTATGCGACTACGAGCTCTGCTGTGATGGCAGTGATGAGTATGCTGGTGTTGGGGGCGTGAAGTGCGAGGATAAATGCAAGGAGATTGGCAAGGAGTGGAAGAAGGCTGATGATGTGCGGAGGAAGAGTGAGAGGGCAGCACTGAAGAGGAGAGTCGAGCTTGTGAATGAGGCGCAGTCTTTGAGAGCCGGTGTCGAGATTAGCATTGGGAGGCTGGAGGGAGAGATTGCTGCCCAGGAGAAGAAGGCTGCGGCTTTGAAGACGGCGTACGAGGAGATTGAGAGGAGGGAGAGGGGCAGAGTGGTGAGCAGCACTGGGGGGAAGGGCAGTAAGGTTACGATTCTTGCTGGATTAGCCAAGAATAGGGTCAATGAGTTGAGAGAGACTCTGTTGGGTGTTGTGGCCAAGAGAGACAAGTTAAAGGAGAGAGTTGGAGAGCTGGAGGCAATTTTGGCTGCTTTCAAGGAGGACTACAATCCCAACTTCAACGATGAGGGTGTAAAGCGGGCTGTTAAGGCTTGGGACGACTATGCTGCTCAAAAACTCGCAGCTGGTGAGACAGATGAGTCTGCCGAAAATAGAGATTTGGCAGAGGTTGTCAAGGAGGATTCCGAGACCGAAGGCATCAATTGGGCCGAGTGGGAGACTGAGGAGGAGAGTGATGTTGAAGCTCGTGAGTATTTCCAATTCCAATCAAAATACTATTACTAACAAATTCAAGTCTACAAATTCGAAGAATACCTCCCAGGCCCAATCCGTGATTGGGTCCACCAGAAGCTCATCGATTTCCGCATCATGCTTGTGGAGAACGGCATCCTGGCCGACAACGCCAACTCCGGATCCGAATCCAAGGCAGTTACAGATGCTCGATCCGCATTCCAAAGCGCTAACGACGAAGTCTCAACTAAGTCGGCATCTCTTGGCGACCTGCGTAATGACCTCACGAAAGACTACGGCACCGACGACATCTTCCGTGCCCTCAAAGACAAGTGCATCTCAAAGGACTCAGGCGAGTATGAGTACGAGCTCTGCTGGATGGGTAGCACCAAGCAGAAGAGCAAGAAGGGTGGTGCCCATACTGGCATGGGCAACTTCGTTCGTTTCGACAAGATGGTCGTCGATGAGGAAGTGAGTGCTGATGGCAAAGGGTTGGGCAAGGGCGAGAGACTGGTGTTGAGATATGAGAATGGCCAGAACTGCTGGAATGGCCCGAATAGGCAGACAACTGTCGTGCTGGCTTGTGCGGAGACGGATGAGATCTGGAAGATTGTCGAGGAGGAGAAGTGTTTGTATAAGATGGATGTCGGTACACCGGCTGTGTGTGAGGGGAGAGAGGAGAAGAAGGCTGCTGGGAAGGATGAGTTGTGATTTGGTTGCACTTTTGGGGGCGAATAACAAAATGTAGAATAGTACTGGTTTCAATAGCATTGTATCTGTCTATCATTTAGATAGCAATGGCATTGCCTGCCCATTACTTTCCATCGCGTTTGACTGCTCTTGGTGTGTGGCTGTAAACGCAAAAGTCTTGTACATATACCATCCCGCCCTGCGCTGTTCAAATGGTATGTGTCTCTCCAAACGCCCTAACTCCATGAATAATTGCCCATAATGAATTAATTCTTCTTGGGTATCGAGTATCCCCTCGTCATGAAATCTCCCGACTTGTGCGTTTGAGCACTGTACCCAGTATTGGAGAACAAGCTCTTGAGATTGTCATTCAGGCCCTGCTTTCTTCTCTTATTCCGCTCCGATTGCTCATCCAGCACCTTGGCTGTCAGAGACGCTGTAGCCGAGTTTTTGATGCCCGAAGGAACAGGTGTGGCCGTTTGTCCATTCGCAGTCTCTTGTTCGGACAACTTCGTCTTAACTGCATCGACTGTCATTCCGTTCAAAACTCCATTTGTGGTCTCCGTGTTCTCTGCCGCAACGTCTCCCTTCTTTCGCTTCTTGCTTCCAGGGGCCTTTTTCAGCGAATGCGTCAATCCCGTTTCCCTCAGCCTCGTTATCCTCTCAACTAGCTTCGCAATATCTTCCTTTGCTAGAGGAACGATGGGTATGATATCGCCTTCCTTGTAAGACTCATTGCATTCCACGCAAACATCACCCTTCACTTCCCTGATAGCCGCTTCCGAGAACGCATGTCCGCATGGAACCAGGTACACACTCTTCGTAGTTGGGCCAAGCTCTTTACTCGTAACGGGACACACCCACTTCTCATCCTTACCCTCTTTCAGAACCGTGAATTTAACCTCAACTACATCCCTCAACCCCTTGACTCTGCCTTGCAAGACATCTTCCTTCTCTTTCAGGACCGAGGCGGGGGTATCTAGATCCTTAGGGAGGAGCTGCTCGATGATCGCGTCTTTATTGTAGAGGGTTCCAGCGCAGTCGGATACAATAGGCGTGGTGAGAGGTCTGTTGGACAGTGGGCACCATGTCCAGGCATGGGTTTGCGCTTCCTGTTGTGTAGCTTTCAGTTCGGTGGTATTGAGTGCGCGGGCGGCGTTCTTGACGAGTTCGCGGCGAGTGGGAATCGATCCACCGTCATTACCCATGGCTGCGATGTATTGTGACCTGTAAAGAAATAAGATCGGTAGAGCGAATGGCTTAGATTGGGACCTGTAATCGGGCGAGGTGTCGTGTGATTCAAGTTGGGGTAATGGAATGTAAGGTGCAAGAATGATGCGGCTGATATTTGGATAAGCGTTATCGAGAGACCAGTCCATATGCGCTAAGCCCTTTTGGGGACCGACAAGGCTCCTTCGGCTGGGAGCTTGTCACAATACGGGACCGCCTGCTTCCAGAGACGGACTTCTAGACATCAACACGCCCTTCCTCGAGATTGAACTCCCTTCCTTTCAACAAACAAACAACTTATTCTGACTGATACCAAAGACCTACCTACGTACATGTGTACTGGCCAAGATGGCCTACATCTAGAGAGAAGAAGAACAGAACAAAATGTCGCAGCCAGCCCATGACGCCTTGGCCCGCATCGTGAACGACTTGCGCTCACGGTATGGGCAACCACTTTTGAACTCAAGCTCAGGGATAGTTGCTAATGGGATTCTGCAATAGAAATAGCGACGAGACGAGAAAGCGTGCTGCGGCAGAGTTGAGAGAGC
Organism: Leptodontidium sp. MPI-SDFR-AT-0119; assembly: GCA_020726505.1. Taxonomy (NCBI): domain Eukaryota; kingdom Fungi; phylum Ascomycota; class Leotiomycetes; order Helotiales; family Leptodontidiaceae; genus Leptodontidium; species Leptodontidium sp. MPI-SDFR-AT-0119. Next base: position 922,471 of record JAHLEZ010000017.1, read on the forward strand.
TGGTAGCTGTCACATACAGAGGTACGCTGTTGTTTCCTCGAATATGCCTCACGGTACCCAAGCTGACCAGCACCCACGGCAGACCTTCCAAATGAACGCTTCACAGAGTTTTACAGCGTGGTTAATAGCAGGGTGAACCAACTGATCACACATGCGGGTGACCCAGCAGACAAGATTGGAGGAATACATGCGCTTGATGCGCTGATCGACTTTGACGGCACGGACAATGGCACGAAGACGACGCGGTTTACGCAGTCCCTACGGACGGTGCTGAGAGGCAAGGATCTCGTTCCTATGCAACCTGCTGCAGCGGCCCTAGGAAAGATATGCAGACCTGGAGGGGCGTTGATTTCAGAACTGGTGGAGAGTGAGGTCAAGACGGCGCTGGAATGGCTACAGTCTGACCGCGTGGAGGAGCGACGTTACAGTGCCGTGCTTGTCTTGCGAGAACTGGCGCGCAATGCCCCGACGCTGATGTATGCGTTCGTAGGACTCATATTCGACCAGATATGGGTGGGCTTGAGAGATATTCGACTTCTCATAAGACAGACTGCGTCAGAGGCCATCAGTGCCTGCTTCCAGATCATTAGGGAGAGAGACCAGGCTATGCGACAGACATGGCAAGCGAAGATCTACGACGAAGCCGTCCAGGGCGTCCGACAAGGCTCGCTAGAATACATCCATGGTTCACTGCTGGTGATCAAAGACCTGCTTCAACAAGGAGGAATGTTCATGCATGAACATTACCAGGAAGCTTGCGAGATCGTTTTCCGACACAAAGACCATCGCGATGTCCAGGTGCGGAAGACAGTGGTGCTTTTGATCCCAGAGCTGGCGAATTACTCTCCAACAGAGTTTGCCCAGAGCTATCTTCACAAGTTCATGGTATTCTTGTCTGGGATGCTCAAGAAAGACAAGGACCGCAACGATGCTTTCTTGGCGATTGGAAATATCGCTAATGCAGTCAAGAGTGCTATTGCTCCCTACTTAGATGGAGTCCTGATATATGTTCGTGAGGGATTGAGTCTGAAATCGTGAGTTTACCAATTTTGCAGAGCTGAAATAGATACTGACGGTATGCAGGAGACGATCTGGCACAGTTGATCCTGTATTCGACTGCATTAGCCGATTAGCAGTTGCAGTTGGCCAGACTTTGAGCAAATATATGGAGGCACTCCTTGACCCCATATTTGCCTGCGAGCTTACTCCAAAACTCACCCAAGCCCTGGTTGATATGGCATTCTACATACCTCCCGTCAAATCTACGATTCAAGAGCGACTGCTGGATATGTTGAGCAAAGTGTTATGTGGCGAGCCTTTCAAGCCTCTCGGAGCACCCACACCAAACAGAATTGCTGCTGCACCAGTAGTGCCCAAGGACTCCAAAGATCCACTGGCTTATGAGCACCGCCAAACGGAAATAAAGCTTGCTTTGAACACCTTGGGGAGCTTCGACTTTTCCGGTCACGTTCTTAACGAGTTCGTTCGGGATGTTGCGATCAAGTATGTCGAGGATGACAATGCTGAGATCAGAGAAGCAGCGGCGTTGACTTGTTGCCAACTTTATGTTCGAGATCCAATTGTCAACCAAACGAGTTACCATGCAATCCAGGTGGTTAGCGAGGTTATTGAGAAGTTACTCACCGTAGGAGTCGCCGACCCAGATCCAAACATTCGCAGAACTGTTCTTGCGGCTTTGGATGAGCGATTCGACAGACACTTGGCGAAGGCTGAAAATATCCGAACTTTGTTCTTTGCGCTGAATGATGAGGTATTTGGCATCAGAGAAGTTGCCATTGCCATTATTGGTCGCTTGACCCATGTCAATCCTGCCTACGTTATTCCTTCTTTGCGAAAAGTACTCATTCAGATGCTTACTGAACTTGAGTTTTCGGACGTTGCGAGAAATAAGGAGGAGAGCGCAAAGCTACTCAGTCTGTTGGTTCAGAATTCCCAACGACTGATCAAGCCATATGTCGATCCCATGATCACCGTTCTACTTCCCAAGGCTTCGGATCCTAACCCAGCTGTCGCTGGTACAATTCTCAAGGCCATCGGTGACCTTGCAACTGTTGGCGGAGAAGACATGATTCCATACCTAGATCAACTTATGCCGATCATCATCAATGCCTTGCAGGACCAGAGCTCAGTCATGAAACGCGAATCCGCTTTGAGAACTCTAGGACAGTTGGCTAGTAACTCTGGATATGTCATTCAGCCATACATGGATTACCCGCCACTTCTCGAGATCCTCCAAACTATTATCAGATCCGAGCCTCATCGAGGCCCTCTTCGTCAGGAAACGATCAAGCTGATGGGTATTCTCGGGGCTCTAGATCCATATAAACACCAGCAGGTTGAAGAGAAATCACCAGAAACTCAATTGCGCCTGGAGTCGACTCAGATGACGGATATCTCGCTTATGATGACCGGACTTACTCCATCGAACAAGGAATACTTTCCGACTGTTGTGATCAACGCTTTACTGCAGATTTTGAAGGATCAATCCCTCTCACAACACCATGCATTGGTTGTCGAAGCTATCATGAACATATTCCGGACATTGCAGTTGGAGTGTGTACCCTTCCTCGATAAAGTCATCCCAGCTTTCATTGGTGTCATCCGCAGTGCCTCTCCATCCCGTCTGGAGTCGTATTTCAGCCAACTGAGTATTTTGGTCACGATCGTTCGACAACATATTAGAAATTTCTTGCCAGAGATTGTTGCTGTGCTGCAGGAATACTGGGAAACCAGCCCAACTTTGCAGGCCAACATACTTCAGCTCGTGGAAGCCATTTCACGGTCGCTTGAGGGAGAATTCAAGATATATCTCGCTGGAATTTTACCCCTTATGCTGGGTATTCTCCAGAAGGATACTTCCACACGCCGGTTGCCTTCGGAGAGAGTCCTCCATGCCTTCCTTGTATTCGGTCCCAGCTCTGAGGAGTACATGCATCTGATAGTTCCTGTGGTTGTTGGCGTTTTTGAGAAGGCCCAGCAGCCATCTTTCATTCGCAAGTCGGCTATTGAGACTATCGGCAAGATTTCCAGACAGGTCAACCTCAACGACTTTGCTTCGAAGATCATCCATCCTCTTGCGAGAGTACTAAGCAGCAACGACATAACTTTAAGACTCGCGGCTCTGGATACTTTGTGTGCTTTGATCTTCCAGCTCGGAAAGGACTATCTTCACTTCGTGGGGACCATTAACAAAGTTCTCGCCGCGAATCAAATTTCCCATCAAAACTACGAACTTTTGGTCAGCAAGCTTCAGAAGGGAGAAGTCTTGCCACAAGATCTCAATGCAGACGATCGATTCCGTAACTCGGTCGATGAGACCTCTTCGTCGGAGGTGCAGAACAAAAAGCTCGATTCGAATGCTTCTCATCTCAAGGCCGCCTGGGACGCAACTGGAAAATCAACCAAGGAGGATTGGCACGAGTGGATGCGTAGATTCAGTGTTACCGTTTTGACTGAATCTCCAAATCAAGCACTTAGAGCTTGTGCCGCTCTTGCAGCTATCTACCCTCCTCTAGCTCGTGAACTTTTCAATTCGGCGTTCGTGTCTTGCTGGGGAGATCTCTTCGAGCCATATCAAGATGACCTGATCCAGAATATTGAGACTGCAATTCGCTCGCCTCATGTCACACCAGATCTTCTCGGTATCTTGCTCAACCTCGCCGAGTTCATGGAGCATGATGATAAGGCTCTTCCTATCGATATCCGAGTGCTCGGTCGCGAGGCTGGTAGATGCCATGCTTGGGCAAAGGCTTTACATTACAAGGAGCTCGAGTTCCTTCAGGACCAGTCCAGTGGTGCAGTTGAAGCCCTCATTCAGATCAACAACCAGTTGCAGCAATACGATGCTGCTATTGGTATTCTGCGGAAAGCCCAACTCTACAAAGATGGCATCCAGCTGCGCGAGACTTGGTTCGAGAAGCTTGAGCGATGGGAGGAAGCTCTCGAATTCTACCAAAAACGTGAACAAGAATTCCCAGAACAGGCAGACAGCTTCGATGTCATCATGGGAAAGATGAGATGTCTGCACGCTTTAGGAGAATGGGACTCGCTCTCTGCTCTTGCTCAAGACAAGTGGCATACTTCTGGTCTTGAAATTCGCCGTGCCGTTGCTCCTCTCGCTACAGCAGCCGCATGGGGTCTCGGACAATGGGATCTGATGGATGACTATTTGAGTGTCATGAAAGCCAATACCCCAGATCGATCATTCTTCGGCGCTATTCTTGCTCTGCACCGCAACCAGTTCCGAGAGACTGCCATGTATGTGCAGAAAGCCAGAGAAGGTCTCGATACCGAGTTGAGTGCACTGGTCAGTGAGTCCTACAACCGAGCCTACACTGTCGTCGTTCGTGTGCAGATGCTGGCAGAATTGGAAGAGCTGGTGGTGTACAAACAAAGTTCCGGCAATCCTGCGAAGCAAGAGGTTATGCGACAGACTTGGGAGAAGCGTCTTCTTGGTTGCCAACGGAATGTCGAGGTCTGGCAGAGAATGTTGAAGCTGCGTGCCTTGGTCATCTCGCCGACCGAAAATATGCCAATGATGATCAAGTTCTCGAATCTCTGCAGAAAGTCTGGTCGGATGGGCCTCGCAGAGAAGCACCTGCAAATGCTCCTTGGCAGTGATGAGAGTCTGGATAATTTACTCCCATACGCTCCACAGAACGGGCACAATGGCGACCTTGTCCGCCATGGCGATCGACCGCTGAGAGTTGTTCCACCTCCTGTGCAGTACGCTGTTCTCAAATACCACTGGGCCGCTGGTAAGCAAGACGCTGCCTTGGATGCACTGAAGCACTTCACTTCAGATCTGGCCGAACGTTTGCAAACAGTCGAAGCCGCTGCTCAGGGCATGAATGGCATCGATATCAACAGCCTCAGCCTTAATGGAGTGCCGTCAAACCCGACTACCAATGGTTTCATGGCCAATGGTATGAGCCAGCAAGCTCCTGTCAACCCAGCATTAATATCGAAGCATATTGCCGACCACACGAAATTGCTTGCTCGATGCTGTCTCAAGCAGGGTGAATGGCAAGTTGCACAAAAGAAGGGAGATTGGAAGCATGATCGTGTCCACGACATCCTGGCTTCTTACCGTGCTGCCACCCATTACAATCCAACCTGGTACAAAGCTTGGCATGCTTGGGCTCTAGCGAACTTCGAAATTGTTCAGGGACTAGGCCACCGAAGTGAACGAGACCGCGATTTGGTTGTACCACCAAACGTGCTCGTCGACTACGTCGTACCCGCTGTCCGTGGCTTCTTCAAGTCCATTGCACTATCTAAGGGCAGTTCTTTGCAGGACACTCTCCGACTTTTGACCTTGTGGTTCGCTCACGGTGGAAGTCCAGAGGTCAACGCTGCTGTGACTGAGGGATTTGCTTCTGTCAGTGTCGATACCTGGCTGGAGGTCATTCCTCAACTCATTGCGAGAATCAATCAACCAAACCAACGTGTTCGACAATCGATCCACAATTTGCTCGCTGATGTCGGTAGAGCTCACCCGCAGGCTCTCGTCTACCCACTGACCGTCGCAATGAAGTCAGCCCCCAATACCAGAAGATCTAGATCAGCGATGCAGATTATGGACAGCATGCGTCAACACAGTGCTAGACTTGTTGAGCAGGCTGATCTTGTCAGCCATGAACTTATTCGTGTTGCAGTCCTCTGGCACGAGCTTTGGCATGAAGGTCTTGAGGAGGCGTCGAGACTCTACTTCGGTGATCGTAACATCGAGGGCATGTTTGCTACCTTAGCGCCTTTGCATGATATGCTCGATCAAGGACCTGAGACACTCCGTGAAATTTCTTTCGCCCAGACATTTGGTCGCGATCTTCAGGAAGCTCGCGAGTGGTGCTTCACATACAGACAATCGGGGGATGTGGGCGACATCAACCAAGCTTGGGATCTCTATTACCAGGTGTTCAGAAGAATCGCACGCCAATTGCCACAACTCAACAACTTGGAGTTGGCTTATGTCTCGCCTAAGCTTCTCAGCGCCCGGGATCTCGACCTAGCTGTTCCGGGAACATACATGAGTGGCAAGCCGATCACTAGAATCATCCAATTTGATACCACATTCACCGTCATTTCATCCAAGCAACGTCCTCGGAAGCTCAGTCTTCAAGGCAGTGACGGTGTTGCATATGCTTTCGTTCTCAAGGGCCATGAGGATATCCGTCAAGATGAACGTGTTATGCAATTGTTTGGTCTTTGCAACACTCTGATGGTCAACGATACCGAGTCTTACAAACGACATCTGAACATCCAAAGATATCCAGCTATCCCTCTGTCACAGAACTCTGGTCTTCTTGGCTGGGTGCCAAATAGCGATACCCTTCATATGCTTATTCGCGAGTACAGAGAGAGTCGCAAGATCCTTCTCAATATCGAGCATCGCATTATGCTTCAGATGGCTCCTGATTATGATAATCTCACTCTCATGCAGAAGGTTGAGGTGTTTGGCTACGCTCTCGACAATACTACTGGCCAAGATCTCTACAGGGTGCTCTGGTTGAAGAGTAAGAGCTCCGAATCATGGCTTGAGCGCCGAACAAACTACACCCGATCTCTCGGTGTCATGTCCATGGTTGGATATATACTCGGTCTCGGTGACAGGCATCCTTCCAACTTGATGCTTGACAGAATCACTGGCAAAATCATCCACATCGATTTCGGCGATTGTTTCGAAGTTGCCATGCATCGCGAGAAGTATCCTGAGCGTGTGCCTTTCCGGCTCACGAGAATGTTGACATACGCCATGGAAGTCAGCAACATCGAGGGTAGCTTCAGAATCACTTGTGAGACCGTCATGAGAGTTCTGCGTGATAACAAGGAGTCTTTGATGGCTGTGCTTGAAGCTGTAAGTATATCCACTCCTTTCCATCGTATTTTTACTAATAAGAATAGTTTATCCACGACCCGCTTCTGAACTGGCGCCTCACAGGCGATACATCCCCAGCAGGACCCAACTTCCCCTCTCAACGCCGAGATTCGCTAATGGCAGCTAACAACCGTCGTCCTTCAATGATGGAAGCCGACATGCCACCCTCAGCACTCATGGCTCAAGATCCAACCGCAGCTCCAGGCGGCCCTCCAGTCTCTCGTCCTCGCGCCAGAACAAATTCTACGTCCCAAGGTCTTGTCAACAACGAAGGCATCGACGTCCAGGAGACGCAGAACGAGCGCGCCATGCAGGTTCTGAATAGAGTCAAGGAGAAGCTCACCGGTCGCGACTTCAAATCCGACGAAGAGTTGACATATATCCTACAAGTAGACAAGCTACTTATCGAGGCTACGAAATTGGAGAATCTCTGCCAGCATTATATTGGATGGTGCAGTTTTTGGTAGAGAGAGAAGGATGCGAAATAGTGTACGCGGGGCCTTGACTTTTCGCGAGGGCATCTAGGAGTTGGCGTTCATGAGTGAGCGAGCGAGCGAAGCTTCTCTTGCCTGCTTGAGGGTTCATACGGTCGGCGTCTCTTAATTGCCTTTATTTTTGTTTCTGGCTTGCATGCATAAGCGACAGCTGGATGGAGGACTGAATGGGCATGGATGGATGAGCATGGGTGTGTTTGTAATACTTTTGTATATGTAGGGATGAGGCTGGTGATGGCGTTCATGGAATTTTTACAATCGTGACGATATTTTTGAGCTTTAAATGGGATCTTGAATGTGAGAGAGACTATGTAGATGCTTCTTGAGGTATTGGTCTGAAAGAAGTCAGGGACGAAGAATGGCTTTGCCTCAAAATTACTCATCTGGTGATGATTTGCCTCTCCGTTGTGTTCTTCCGTTTTGAGACTGTTCTACTTTTTATAACAATTTTCGTTCTGATTCAGCGACTCTAATTGAGCACCACCATGCATCATGCCCACTGACACTGATTTGCCATGATTACCTGTTGAGATATTGGCCTTTGTGTGGCGTATAGAGACGTTTCTAGACTGGACATGATGGTTGTTCAGCTGAGGCTGAGAAGCCTCATGTAATTGTACCCCCCTGTGCAAATAAATAAATATACAACAGCCTGGCCCCAGACAGATGCACCATTTTGATACCCATAAAAACTAAGTCTCATTATGGCAGATGGACCTGAGTGGGGGGAAGGGATGGGAGAGAGTAAGTTGATTGAAGGTTCATTCATCCGAGCCAGCTTTTAAATCACAGGCGTATTGACACGCACAAGTTCTAATTCATGAGCAGGCCCACCCACCCCGTCTGGTGTGCCAGACACTGTAGCATATAATGGAACGACTGAATCCACCGCTTCAGGAATTGCAGAAAGGGATTTCGCCTTCAATTACGAGGACGGTCTGATACCTGTTGAAGATGGCGATACACCCACTCCAGTGGCACCCCGGACCGTACACTTCGAGCCGACTCTCAATAACGAAGAAAGACTTCTTCAAGGCAACTTACAGAAGCTCCTTGAGCCACCGGCTTTCAATAAATTTGCCATGCCTCCCGATCCCATGGCGTTGGCGGCGAGGCCCTGGAACGCGAGGCCCATTATTAGTATGGAAGAAACAGAAGCGGAAAAAAGCCAAGTCCCGAACAAGCCGAAGAATTCGGTGCTTAGTATTCCAAGCTCCAGGCAGAAAGTCCCCAAGGCATTATCCAAACCTTCATCCAAGGTAACCTGGGTGCCGGCCCCAAACCAGGACCAACTGCAGGGTTATCGAGGCGTCGAGGAGGCTTTTGCAGCCGACCAACCTAGCGTTAAGTGTACGTTTGGCTTGATGAAAAATGGCTTACACAGTGAGCCATCTCTGTCTTTCATCACGGAGGAATTTGAAGTTATGGAGGAGTCTGATGACGATTATTTCCCTCGACGCTTGGGGCTTCAGTTGGAGATATCTACGGGGCTTGTGTTTTTGTGAGTGACTCACAATATGATGCTTGGTTTGGCTTGGCTTTGTTATAGAAAGAGAAATAACTTATAGGATAGGGTGATTACGAATTGGCAAGCTTGGTTTCTCCCGCATCTGCTTGAGGCCATTCCATCGTTTCCAGTGGATACTGTTCTGCATCTCCACAGGGCCAGCGCAACGACTATGCTCCCGTTGGTGAATGTCGAGAGTGGAGGTGAGAAAATGCGCATGCTCAATGAACAAGAGCGTTTCTAACTGTTTGAAGAAATATCATGTGTGATGGAACATGTGGATGTTGGGACGGAGGGTCAAGGTTTCAATGTCGGAACCACTAAAGCCCAATGTTTACCATTAGGTAAAATACCTCGAAATATAACAACAGACACGAACTGTATCCTGAATGACTAACTTCCCCCAGTTGTCTGGACATCAGCTATGAACGGTTTAAGCACAGCCAATACTCGACCACTAGCCGTCGTCATCAGCGTATCTACCGGAAACATCAGCTCCAAGATATCAGGGCATTATCAACAACATAAGTACGAACGATGGAACCGTCTGAGCAACAATCAGATATGGATCTACCTCGATCTCTACTTCCTCTTCACGCGCTGGGATCGGATCTGGGGCGCGATGAAGCAAAACCTGAATGCGCGAATCGAGGAGATCCACAGCCGCAAGAATACAATCTCAATCATTGAACACACGCGCCAGCTGCATACGGATAATAATGACATGATCAGTCTGAGAGAGCATTTGAGGATACATCAGGCGTCTTTAGATGTGGTGATGAAGCGAGCTCAGGATTGGCCTGAGCCGAGTGGTCCAAGAGCGAGTCATAGCCTACTCACTCGACTGGATGATGCCTTTCGGTTGTTGAATTACTATGATGTGACGGCCTCTACTCTATTGGAACAACAGGGGAATTTACTCAGTCTTGTGAGTAGAATCCCAATACTGAACAAACCACAGCGTGGTTGTATCAAGACTAACACAAGCGAAAAGACGTTCAATCTGGAGACCGCAATCCAAGGACAAGCAGTTGCTCGGCTTAATGCTCTTGCATTCGTTTTCCTTCCTTTGAGCTTTGTAGCAGTGAGTTACCTCATGTCCTATACATTCAAGCACACGTTACTGAACTCGTCCTAGACAGTCTTCGGGATCACAACATTCACAGCACCCGCCCGATGGTACCCAGTCGCCGCTGCTCCTGTATTGATAACTACAGTAGCTATAGCATGGATAGCCAACAAGATCTTCGCCTCAGAAGCATCTCCAAAGTCCCACAGATCAGCACTCCAAGACCTCGAAACATCAACTACAGATGCCACTCAGCCAACTAGAACTCCATCGCGGGGCCTCACCACATGGAGGGGCTTGCGAGGAAGGAAGAAGAGTCTCGCCCAACTATCCTCCCCATCCGACTCTACTGACCGTCCCACACAACCAAGCTTAAGTCTGAACGACCCATCGCGCATCTCGAAACCAGTCGGGAGAGCAACACTGCAGTCACTAGAAGTAGCAGGCTTTGCTCCCCCGAGGTCAACTGCCCCTTTCATCCCACACCCTTTCATGACCCATGAACCTACATCGAATCGTATAGAAGTCCCTGCTTCAAATATTGCTCAGATTCGGCCTCCTATCCCCTTCAGTGCGACTCGCACAGGCCTTCAGGTTGTGCCGCCTGAAGGTAAGTGGGCCCCCATTACAGGGCATGCAGGGGGTTCAGCAGCCTGAGTTTGGTGGGGCTCGCTTAATTAGCGACTCGCTACAGGGCCACTTACAGCGCTCTTCAGGCTGTGCGACGAATCGCACTTAAGGGGATACCTGTGCAGGTTCAACAATTTCGCTCCTCCCCGGGTGGGAGGACCGCCTTATCCAGTATCCCCAGAACGACACTTAGCGATGCCTTACCCTGCATCTCCAGGACAACCGCCAGTATCACCAGTATCATCCGAGGACTCGACTCGTTTACCGCTTAGTTCCACTGAATGTATTATCCAATTAGGTCGAGACATAGACTCCTCGAATGGCCATGGGCTCGTCGAAGGAGATGGCACTAGTGCGGCAGAAATCCAACAACAGGCGATAGTGGGTGAAGCTACAATAAACGTGCAGAATGATTCTCCTCTGGATCAATTAGTATCGAGTCTCGCGACATCCGCAGCGTCTGGAACAGAGCAACAACTCCCTGAAAGAAATGAGACGCTGGCAATCATAGCTGAAGAGAACGAGGAGTCAGCAACTTCTGCTTGAAGACGGGGAGGGACTTGTGAAATCGTACATAGACTCATACATGTACGGACTTTTGTATACATCATGATATGGGAAACATTGCTGCACCCTCTCTTACTCGTGACAAAGTTGTATCGAGTGCAATTCGCAATTACAACCTGTGGAACTCCTTCTACCTACTACAATACAGCATTAGCGCAATAGCCTCTTTTTTCGATGTACGAAGATGGGCATCACAGGTTTGTAAGTATCGTAAATTAGACATCAGAGATTTCACTTATTGTGGAATCCCAAGTAAAGTAACATTTGGAACTTATCTAGGTATTTCCTAATAGAAAGTTTTCGTTGTTCATTAATCCCCACAGTATACTTTATCTACCTAGGTAGTATCTATGGTCGTAGTATCCCATGCGTCCAGACCTAACTTCGCAAGGTGTGATGTCTGGACATCAGGCTTCTCGCTAAGGTACGTATCCGCGCAAAAAATCCACTCGACTCCACTCCACACTCCATATCCATAAAAAGAAAAAAATTTCCATAGGGTATCTAGCTTATCTACCAAAATAAGTAATATTTCTCCATCGAACCAATCATCTCTCAGAAAGATCGATACTCAATTCCCGACTGGTGTAGTGGTTAGCATTTCCGCTTTTCAAACGAAGAACTATCTTTCCAGCAAAGCAGTCTTCAAGAAAAACGCGGGAGACCGGGGTTCAATTCCCCGGTCGGGAAGACACAATGGTTATTTACATTTTTATCCTTTTTTAAGGCTCTTGTTATATTCGCTGGATTTTAAAAATACGTTTTTGGTGGAAGGGGGATACCGCAAGTAGAATTTTATTTTTGGTATGAATAACCCTCTCCGTGTCTTTTCAATCCACATGAAGGCATGCTCTGGAGGATTACCTATCGATACGAACTTCAATTGAGCACTCAGGAGATTAGCCTAGATATTTACCAACTTCTTTGCGGTTGAGTATATTTCCGTATTTGCACACCTCAGAGACCGGCCTGCCAAAGATACACCACTCAACGGCCGCGTACTTGGACTGCAGCCTGAAGGCTACCCACCTACCTGCTGCTATCACATGTGCCATGGCTCATATCTTCGACAGCGCAACTGTCCCCGTTCGCAGAACCCAACTTTGGTTCCATAGTCGACGCAATCATTACCGTTCTAATTGCACATCGGAAGAGGCCAGCTCTGGAGGGTGCTTGGAGATGCCTGGTTCCTTGGTTCCCTTGCCCTCGCTCGAGTTTGATTTTTGGAGGCATTTTCACGAGGTTGGGCGTTGTTCCCACCCCGTTTCTGATGTGGAAACACCACGCACTCATTCTTTAGCTAGTTTTACTGAAAATAGTTGTGTCCCGTATCTTCGTCCTCGTCGATGCGGCACGCCCAGAAAAATGTCACTCTTTAGGCACATATGCCCCATCCCCCATTTTATGCAGTCTCACTTTGTGATAATGTCTGGTTTTTTGCATTGCACGTCGGCTGTCGTGTAGCCTATAAAGCAAATTGTGGCACATTGGGCCGTCGCACGTTCACATAAGTTAGAGGTTAGGTCTTACTCGTACATAAGGCGCGCACCACCCCAGTCCTCTCCTACCTCGAGCGATTCAATGCTTCTTTACTCGATCAGATAGTTTCTTCGCAACGTATATTCCCTCAAACACTCCATAGCCAAAACTCAAAGCCTCACACGATGCTATGAACGTCAACAAGCGTCATGAGCTCATCCACGGAGTTCAAACGAAACTTTGGGTCGACAAAGTGAACGACGCTCGTGTAGATGGCCGTCTCCCCGACTGGGTATCGACCTTTCATCCCGATGGACTCTCCTGTCACCTCGAGGGCGCCTTTATCCATGGTGGATACAACGTCTGTCAAAAGATGGCTTTTAGCGACGGCACCGTGTGGCTACTCCGCCTTCCTCTCATCGGCAATGTTTGTGATGAGTACGCTGACGAAAAGGTTGCCATGGAGGTTGAGGTGCTGAGTCTCATCCGTGAGAACACTACTATCCCCGTCCCGGATATCAAGGCCTGGGGTCTTGCTGTCGACAACCCGCTCGGCTTGGGTCCGTTCATCATTATGAACTTCATCGAGGGCGTAAGCCTCAATCATCTTCTTAGGAAGAACAATGACACAAGGCTCATCAAACCAGATATTAGTGATGGGATATCTAATTCCTCTATAAGCAGTTTGCTCATATTTTGCTCCAGCTCTTCAAACTCGACTTTGATCGGATCGGCAGTTTGCCATCGCCCAAGACTGGATTCCCCGTGCCAATACGCCCTTTGACATTCAAGGTACATGACATCCTACAAACCGGAGGAGTCAATACGCTCGGTGCGCCAAGACACTTTTCTCACGTTCCCTAAGATTTTGGATTCGTCAAGTTAAGGCGCTAACGATCTCTGTCTAGATGATCGAAGCAAGGAATTCTCGACCACAACCGAGTACTTCCAGTACCTATTCGACCAGGATTGGAAACAACTCCTTTCTCAGCCGAATTCAATAGGTGGAAAATATACTGGTAGAGCTAAGTATGCGTCCTTTAAGGTCTTGAAATCCTTGATACCTGATCTCGTCGAGCGAGACTACGATCGCGGCCCGTTTAAACTCATTTGCGACGATCTTGGCCTAGCGAACTTGATCGTTAGGAGCGAAGAGGACTTGACTGTCGTTGGAGTAGTAGACTGGGAGTGGTCGTACGTCGGACCGGCTCAGCTGTTTGGCTCGGCGCCGTGGTGGCTTCTGCAAGATCGACTGAACAACTGGGACACTGACCTAGACGAGGAGGAGCTCCCGGACATCCTCGCCCGATACCAGAGGTACTTGGAGATTTTCAAACGCGTGCTAAAGGAGGAAGAGGAGAAGATATCAGGTGGGGAGACAGCACTCTCTGACCTCGTGAGGCGTTCCGAGGATTCGGGGGCCATGTGGCTCCACATGATGCTCTCATGGGGTTTCAATCATCCCCACAGTCTCCCCTTTTCGCAGTTGCGACATCACATAGGTGACGAGAAGTGGGATCAACTCGAACTGCCATTCTTCGAAACAGAAGACATAGACAAATTTACCGAGCAGAAGATGGCCCAAATGGAGCAGTATGAGCAAGACTTAGAGAGGACGAAGGCAGATATGGCGGATGTAGATAATCAAAAGATGACAGCGGAGGAATTTGTTGCCACGCTTTAATGATAGATTCCAGTGCTTTACTTGTTCCCTTTTTTTGGCTTGATGTTCTTTTAGCTTTACGTGCCTAGGGATTATAATCTAGTAAAACCCGACTCCAATTGATTTTTCTATACCTACGAATAATACAAGCATTCGCTAACCCCGAATACCCTCAAGTTTATCTTCATACGAGGAGGCGAATCAGATAAAATAGGATTCTGGGGAATAAATAAAGCCGATCAAGATAAGAAAAGCGTTAGGAACCGGTATTATTATTAAGTACAATCAAAGGAGAGAAGTTGGTATTAAACGAAGGAGGAATTATGTTTAGTCGATTCAGCAACAGTGAGTCGGGGGACTACGAAGAAAAGTATTTCGTAATTTTAATTTATTCTCGTTACTTAATCTTAGCCCTCCAGACTCCCTTCGAAGAGAGCTAAAGGTCCGTAGATGGCATCACAGATACCGTAGGTGTTGAGCTCGCCGTTCTTGTTCCTCTTTTTTCTTTTCTTTTTCTTTTTGGTTAGGCTTGGGCGGATTTCTGAAGCAACAGTCAGTAAACAAGATATTTATTATCTATTTACAATAAATTGCAGTCTCATACACGTGTTCGCTCACGCCGTTCCATCGCACACATTCTCTAAACTAAAAGTGACTTGACATTAAGTAAGAATTGCTTAAGAACTTAAGTCATCAATCCTTCTCCATTTCCTTCTTCTATTGACTGCCTCCTTTTAATACACCAAGTCTATCTATCTATCGACTTACTAAACGAATCACATAACATTCGTGCCTCACAACTCGCAAAGTCCTACAAACCGCAATTTCGTCCTGGATATAAAACAACGGGGACCCGGCCGCAGATATAGCACAAGAGATAAGATATTATTTTTCAAGCTATCATTCAAGCTCAATACCTATCGACTTCTATTAGCTTGATACGACCCAAAACCGTTTATGCACCTTTCTTGAAGCTTTTTCGAACTTTCTTAAAGAAGGGTATTTTTTAAGTTAAGCTCGGGAGAAGAAGCCGGAGAATGAACTTGAAGGAAGAAAGAGGAGATTCTATTCTACTGTGGAGGCGAAGGGCGGAGGGAGTGGAGTGGAGCCAAGCGAATGGAGTGGCCTGAATGGGAGTGGCGAGAATAATGCTTCAAGAGGCTATGAAGTCGGGGAGGAAGTTAAAATTTTCAATTCACAGGAGGACCATTAGAAATGGATCTCTGATAGCTGATGGATGGAGTGAGAGTTTTGAATCATTTATATTATTTTTCTTTCTTTCATCTTTTGTCCACTCATCTTCCTTACAATAGGCTCAAATGATTCCCATCACGAGCTCTCACTCCTTCTCTTCCCACTAGCGTCCCCCATATGTCCTAATATATACTTCCATACCCGATCCTCTCGCCCTTTCCCATCACAAATCAGAGAGCCACCTTCCAACATCATCCAGTGCCACAAGCACAGGCCAGCTGAACCCAGCACACCTCCTTCATACCATCCATCTGCTCACATCCAACAGTACACGCTGCATGTATGATACACATTCCAGCTCCACCACCAAGAAATAAACCCCCGATTCCTCAAATGAACATCCCACTCAGAAAGAAGAGAAAAAAAGCGTTCCCATACCGACAGAGAAAGAGGAGAGACATAAACACATCCGTCAGTCCGTATCTACTTTGAATTAACCCCATGAGCAAGAACGCACAAAACATCCATCCCGCCAGCAACGAGAAAGAAAAAACACACGGATAAGTAGTTGGACACGAACAGAGAACGCCAAGTATTCCCTTTCCATTCTTTTTTTGAAGGCCGCCACGAGGCAAAATGTGTACTTCTCCATACCGAACAACCAGCATTTCGAAAAAGTAAAAAACAAAAGCAGGCAGGACATCATGTAAACATTATCTTCTTGGCTCGGTTGCTTTTCACGAGCAAAGGAGAGCAGTACAATACAATACAATCCATGCAGTGCATGCATGCAAGCATAAAAGAGAAAATAAATGACAAGGGTATATGCGTCAAGTAAACATTTTCTGCCTCTCAGGAAAGGCAGAGACAATGGAAAATATTTGTTTAGAACATGCCACCTTCGATGGGGCGGGGAGGACTACCTGAGCCTGGTGGGAATGTGCCTGGCATGGCTGGGCTAGGTGCTGCATTTGCAGCTTGTCGGGCTCGAGCGTTAAGGTTTCCACCTTCGCTGGAGCTCTTGCGAAGCTTTCCTCGGACCTTGGGCTTGGACTCGCCTTCATCTGCCGAGAAAGTGGACATTTCTTCTGTGGATTGCGTGGCGGCGGGCATCGAGTGGATCTCATCGTCGTCTCTTCGGCCCATGAAGCCGCCGAACATTGTCCGTGTTTGGCGACGCTTGGGGTTCACAGGAGGAATCGGTGGGGCGTTGATTTCACTGCCGTTGGTAAGGGAAGACCCTGGGGGAAGATTGACCGTGGTAATTCTCGAGGTGGATGAGATGAACATGGGTTCTGAAATGTCGGACTTGTTGATCGACTTCTTACGCATCGAGGGAGCTCCTGGAAGCGAACCTCCTTGCCCGGTAGGTGTGTTGGTTCCAGAGCCAGCTGGCGATGGCTGTACCAATGCCGGGGTTGGGTTGACCACGAATGGAGCAGTAGGAGAAGGTCTTGGTGCTGCACCAATTTCGATACCCTCATTACCGATTTGGAGATTTGGCAATTTCTCGAAGTACCCAGCAGGAGTCGACTTGCTGTTGCTTCGAGACCGGTTGGAACCCATCATTGGAGACGGAATTGGAGATGGTGATGCTGGCAGACCCATTCCAGGAGGACCAGGGGATCTTGGCATGAGACGTGTTGGGCGCTCCTCATATCCTAGACTTGTACTTGACGTTCCCTCAGCCATGGCCTTTGCTAGGTCATCTCTATAAGCACCAGTGCGACTCTTGGAACGGCCACCGGACGTATCAGATCCCGATCGATCTCGAGAAGCATTTGAAGGAGGCCGTGACCCAGAGCGGTTCGTCCCATTGCTGTCTTTGCTCTCTTGACTACTACTACCATTACGATGAGTATAGGTCACTGGAGGGGGCTTTCTTTCTCTGCTTGGAGTCCGATGCCGAGGTCGCATATGCGACGGGACTCGCTCGCTCTGGTCCTGATTGCGGTAGAAGTTCTCCCTACGTGGACTTACCATGCGGTTGTCCATACGGTTGTCCATCCTGTTGTTCATTCGGTTGTCGATTCGATTGTCCATTCGCTGATCCATTCGTTGGTCCATACGGTAATTGTCCATTCGAGAGTTATCACGAGAATTGTCAACCCAAGAGTTATCCATACGCTGATTGGCCATTCTCGGTCTCTCCCTCTCTTTTCGTTGAACGGGCCACTCCTGATCGCTCTCAGAGCCGAGTCTTTGCTGATGTCTATTCGCAACCTCCCGTTCTCGGTCCCGTTGAGCTGCTCTACGTGCCTCTCGGAAAGCTCTGGTCGGAGGTGTTGCATCTGTCGCGCGAACCGGCTCTCTCTCCTCTTCCTCCTGATTCCAAGGACTGTCCTCAAACTTCGACTTTCCGGGTGATGGAGATCCACTCGTGATGGTTGCATTACCAATACCCAGCATCTTCATGGCCTTCGATGTTGGAGCTTCCTTCGGTCTCCCTACCAAAGAACCTCTGCTAGTCTTGGTTTTCAGAAGTCCTAATGCATTATTCTTGACCTGGTGTGCGTCTTTTGGCCAATCGGCTGGGTGCGGTGGAAGTGAGATTGTGGACCCGCTTTCACTCTCAACCATGCTCTTCATCTTCTCCTGAACCTTACGCCTTCGGGAAGCAAGCTCCTCCTGGAAGGCTTGGTGCTCCTTCTGGGTTTCGGTACTGCCCTCTCGAATGTGTCTGCTCTCCATTTCTCTCTCCCAAGATGCATTTCGTGGCTCGTTTACTGAAGTGTCAATATTTGGTGAGCGAACTGATAGAGGCGGTGGTTGAGATGTACCCCCGTTCATCAAGTTCGCAGAACTGTCCTCTCCATAGTTGCTCTCCTGATCCCAGTCATTATCCCAAGGAGTACTCTTTGTGCTGTACTCGTTTTGCGGCATCGATTCATGAGCGTCAGTCGGGAAGCGAGAAGCGAAGTGAGCAGATGGAACTCCTCCGTAAACCGATGATGTATTGCTGTCAGACCGCAAATGCTGACGAATACTACCCAATCCAGGACCTAGTGTAGGTGAGTCCGCAGGTGGCTGTGCGGACTTTGCAGAAATCGGCTGTAAGCTCATGTTGGAAACATCAGGGCTGGCAATTGCTGGACTTAGATCTGACTGTAAGCGATGTGCTGGATGCTGTGACTCGTCTGGTCGGTCAACCTGAACTCGTTGGTCAGGGTGGTAAAGATGGGATAGATCGAGGGGCTTTGGGTGATTCCTGAATCTGTTCTGTTCCGGGCCAAGGTCGTTAGGCGAGGCGGAGGATGCACTATCAGGAGAAGCGAGGAAAGTACCAGAAGACATTGCTTGAGATTCTGGGACGGTGATATTGCTCATTGGTGCTTCTGGTATACGATCATGGGGAAGGAATGTTCTTTGTGCTGACGAGTTGGATCTTGACCTAACTGAACCATATGTGGAATTGGATTCAGCACGAGTGCGGCTTGACATTGGTTGCTGTTGCGGGTTTCGAGGAACGAACGCCCGTGGCGGTGAATTTTTCCTCGCAGGTGGTGCATCTCGGTCCTGCTGCATCTGAAGCTGTCTCTGAGAGTACTTGTTCTCATCATATGGAGCCGGCTTCGCGAAAGCACCCAAAGCTGTAGCCTTTCCTCTGTCGTTTGGCTGCACGGGTAAGATTCCATGTTCGTCATACTCGCTCATTGGAGGGCTGAGAGGGGGAGAGGCCATGCCGAATGGTTTCGAGGCTGCATTGCTATTCTTCCGAACACCAAAGTCAAACGTTCCCATTGCAGTACCAGTAGGTGGCGGGCTTGCTGCTCGTAAATTTGGCATGCTTTGCTTTCCAGCGATTTGGCGGTCCCATCTATCACCAGGCGTTGGGCCATATGTGGGTGATAGTCCTCCTGATGGAGGAGTATTTGTTCCCTGAGTCCGCTGCTTAGTCAAAGTATCAATTCTGCTCATCGCCGAGAATTGCTGCTCGTGAAGATGGTTGTCAAGCCCTGTCTCGTACAATCGTCGAGTCTTCGTCCCTGATCTTTCCAAAGCTCCATTGGCACCTGGGATGTTGGGTGTTACTGGAGTATGTCCTCCATTGAGAGATGGCGTTCTTTGGGAGGTAAAGGAAGTTGCAGCTGTCGAGCTCCGTGTTATTGAAGGTCCACCAGAAGAAGTGGTGGAAGATGTTTCTCTGTTTCGATTGTATCCCGAGAGTGGTGGGGAGCTGGGTCGTGATGATTGAGCCTCTTCTTCCCGTTGGCGGTCCTGTTCCTTCTGCTCCCTCTCTCGTTCCCGGATTTTCTGGAAAGCCGATTGACTGACATCGTTATCATATAGAGCTCTGTTTCCCATCATTATCTTTTGTCGACCACCAAACAAATTATTCCCTTCCCCAGGCTTCGCTCGATTCATTATGCTGCCGTGTGTCGAATCATCGTCGGTTCCGTAGCCTTCTGAGCCAGCAAAAGAGTCGGTACGGCCAAACGCAAATGGGGGTCGAATTGAGCCATTGATTGATGAAACCTCTGCAATATCCGACAGACCCTGCGTCGAGAAACCAAAGTCGTTTAACCTCGATTGTCGTTTTGGAAACAGAACACTGTCGTCACTTGCTTTTCCAATCTTCGATTTCGGATCGTCCTGTTCTCGTAGCATGGAGAACCGAGCTGACAGTCCGCTCATCAGTAAACTCGTTCGAAAGTCGTCCGATGATGGTAATGCTGTTGAGAGGTCGATCTCTGGCTTTGGCTCTGGTTCCTGTGCTTTCTTTCCTAACCTAAATGTCTTCGAAGATTTGGGTACTGCCGGTGGTGCATCTGAATCAGTTGAGGCCCTAACCACTCCATCCGGGGCTTCCTTGGCCTTTTTCTTCGTGCGGAATCGATTCATCGTGATTAGTTGTACGTATTACCGCCGTCTGGAAACAATTAGCCCTGAAGTCTTGCAGCGTATTGTAGCTACGAAGGAGGACTGACAACGAGTGTTGTGGGTGAGCACGCTCACGAATTGGACCTGAGCTTCTCCAGCTTGTAGATGTACGTATGTACGAGACTTTCGTGAAGCAAATCCGAATCAAAATGAAAGGATGACAAGTCCGTAGCGTGGAGGGGCGGAGAAGGAACCTATTCCGGGGTACAAGCATCAGCCCTGAAGATATAAAAATAAGACGAAAAGAGCGGATTCTTGGGATTAGACACGGGTTGTGTGGTAGGGTTTATCCCAATCCCCGTCTGAACAACGGCACGTACTATGAGCAGCGATCAGTTTCGAAATATAGCGGAAGAGGCAATCGATAATCAACGATCGGGATGCAATGGCAGAGGTCGCGTAGGGGTCAACGGGTGTTGTGCTTCAGACTTGGGAGTGACTGTCACGGGCTTGTTTCGGTATCCTTGGAGTCTGGTTGTCGTGGCTAAGTACATATATTGAGGTGCAGAAAGAAGGTTTGTCCGAAGTTCGAAGCTCCCACCAGGTTTCCCCCTTCTCGGCAGCCGTCAGAGGCAGATGTATGGATGGATAGCTGCAATGATCGAAGGTTCGATTCTTCGCGCGTCGTTGAAGGAGGATGCAATTAGAATAGGAGTGAGAGGAGCGGTACGGCGCGTCGACGCAGCCCTGGACGGATGGAAGCAGAAGTAGCTGAGTGAAGATTGCTTGCTCGGAGATTCGTGTGACAATGCATGAATGGGTTGCTGTTGCAGAGGCCGCGGAGAGGTATATGTTCGACGGATGGCACTGGTTCCTGATCTTCGTTTGCACAGAGGACTCAGAGGTTCTGATGTTTCGACTCCAGGAAAGATGTTTACTCTGCCACTGCTTTCTGCTCTGCTCTGCTCTGCGGGATGGCGTCGAGGTGAGTCGAGTCGAGTCGAGGGTAGGAGAGGTGTGGGTGGACGAGGGTGTGCGTTGCAGGTGCAGGTGCAGACAGGCAGGCAGGAGAAAAACGAAGAGAACAATGCGATGCAATGCAATGCGGTGGTGCACGAAGGAAGCCCTGAAGCTGGAGAGGAGGGAGAGGAGGATAGATGGGATGGGATTGGCTGGGGGAAGTCAACGGGGCATGGGGTGGATAAAGGAGGGCAAGGGTGGGCATCGACCGGGAACAGGGCATGGGCCAAAAAGTGGTGGAAGGCAAGCGAGATCAAGGATCCGGTCTGGCCCTGGTCGTGCCCTGGTGGTGTTGGCCTGGTCTTGTTCTTGATCTCAGTCAGGGGCAAGAGGCAGGCAAGCCGATGGATGCTGCTGGTGCTGCTGCTTGGTGACGGTGCTTATGCAGAGCCGTCGTTGGTTCCTGGCTTGGCCCAATGGGTAATTGGCGCTGATGGATAACCACTAACTGCCGTCCCTGCAATTGGGACCGATAGGATAGGCCCGACATGGGAGAGCGCGCCACGGAATGAAGAGGATGGGTGATTAAAGTACACGCGGTAATCAGCGCGGTACAGTACTGTAATCCACTGAGTGTCATTTAGGCCCTGAAGCCGGAGGCCTGAAGCCCGAGGAGCTGGAGATGGGGCTTGAGTTTGAGCTTCAGCGGTCTTCTGTTTTTTTTTCAGGGAGATGTGCTCCAGAGAGAGACATTGGTGATCCATCCATCAAACTTTGCGGGCAGAGAGAATATCCGGCAATCAACCACCCCCGGGCAGGCTGCCGAAGATCGAAAACACATCCATCAGGGGAAACGAACAAAACAAACCAAAACACCTCGCAGCTATCTCGGACAAACCACAGTTGTTTCTTCGGTGCGGAGTGGACGAGTATCATTTAGTGTTTCTACTTCTCATCTGAGCACTCATTGAGCATTGAGTTCAGTAAGACCATTGCACAAGGCAGAGAGAGTTCAGCAGGCCAGGGCGTCGAGGACGAGGATGAGGATATGGACGAAGTTTTGACTCGGTAGGTACAAAATAATCCTACAAATATAGTGTAGCACAGCACAGGGTACGCTGCAAGATTGACTTCCGGCGTGCGTAATTGCGTATACAGTTGTGTTTCCTTGTACCTATTTGTACCAGCTGTACTTCTTACCAGCTGGACAGAAGTACAGACAGTGTACCTGCGTCTCTGTCCATCCTTAGCCAGCTCTTCAGTACTGGTCAATCGGTGCTGAACCTCACAGGCTCCAAGCAAGTCCGTCCGCTCTTGGTACTCCCTCTGTACAACTTCAGATATCTCAAGGGATCACGATCACGTCAAATCGCAGATAGACTTTCCTTTCAGACTTTTTTTATATTGATTATCATGTTACCTTATCCTTCCTGTACCCCTCTTTTTCATCGCAAAAGTATGTTTTCTTCCTCGGTGCTTTCTTTGAAGCTTGTGCTGGCTGTCGATTTGCAAGGAGCAGAGTTATTCTCGAGATTCGGATCAGTTACCGTACTCACATGTACGTTGTACTCCTAACCCCTTGTCCAGATGAAGCGCACTTGGGAAATCAAAATAATAGCGCTGTGCCCCTGAAGGATTGTGACGATAACTGCACCATTCGTTGGTGGGGAGGTCCAGCGGCAACGCTACTCACCAGCCTATCAAGTACGTAGGTACATATTCATACCAATCCACATACTATATTTTCCTTTTCCCTAACAACGTCAGATAGTTCATCAAATCCAAACAATTAAATGCATCAGATGTCGTCCCAGCTCGTTTGCTTGCTCTCTCTGACAGGCGAGTGAGTCAACACTCCTTATCCAAGCAACCAACCTTCCTCACATCCAAATGTCTCGGTCCTCGGCCCCAGACCCGCATGCAAAACACTCAACTCTCAATTATGATCTTATCACATCCATCTGTTCCTCTCTGTAACTTCGAACTGCGGGGTCCAAAAAGCCTGTCCAATAATAGGCCCAATCCGGCAGGATATGATGCTTCACGGAACTTGCTTTTCCACTCTGAAGTGAAGCCTGCCCTGCCCTGCCACAGGTCCAAGCACATGCAGCACCTCCCTCAGCACCTCACAGTTCCCCGACCCAATGCCAGGCCCTATCGCACGCCACGGAACGATTCCAAACGGTTTCAGAAACGCGATAAGCCTATTTTTCTGTCTCTCACTCATATTCCGGACTCCAGAAAACCTGTTTGCCACTGTCTTCTCGTTCAGCCGCTCCGCTTCAATACAGGACGACACTAAGGCACGAGTACCAGAGTACAGAAGACAAAGTACAAGATGCCGACGATAATTCCTAAACTCACAATACCCCTGAGAACATCCCATTCCATCCCATCCCCTTCCAATCTATTCCATTCCATTCCATTCAAAATCCCTCCTTTAGGCCATTTGTCGCGTGAGCCCAATAGGGGTTAATGTCTGCCATCCAAGCCAAGTCCATGAATCCATCCCGCTGGACAAGGATGCTTGATCTCATTCCCTTCCCTTTACCCCCCTGCCACTTACCCCTGTACCACCCATCCACCTATCCATACCCGCGGAAACGGCCTGCTGCCCGTACCACTCACGTCCTCTTTGTACCTGGCGCTTGCCCCCTTCCAGGTCTTAGCGCGGGCTTAAAATGAGACCATGACCGAGTCCCGGGAGAGGATCCCCACCCACCACAACTCCACTCAGTGGCTTCACAAAAACTTTTTATCCAATCCATCCTCTGTCAGGGGGTGCAAGGCAAAGGAAGGAAGGAGTCAAATCCATCTACGAAAATCCCGAAAATCCTCAGCCGATCCCGAACAGTCTGGCCACCCCTCCCGTCTCCTCTTATCCAAGGAAACCCAAGGAAAAACTCTCGCACTCGGAAAAGAGGTTGCGAAAACCTTAATTGAGAGACGAGAGACAAGACGGAGAAAGAGATAAGACAAGACAGGAAACGGAAACGGCGAGAAAGAGACAAGAGAGCTGGAAGAGAAGGGAGTGCGGATAGGAGGAGTGGAAAGGATGCGCGGAAGGGTGGAAAGATCTTCCTGGAGCCTCTTCCAAGAGATACTAAGTGCATCGTCAAACGGAGGCGTTGAAAACTTGAAGCGGTTCAAATTTGATGTCTCTCTCAACTCTATCAGCCTCCAGCCCGGAACCGTGGTAATTTACCGCGTATGGATGAGATGAGATGCCGTGGTTCAGCCTTGTCCACCGTGCGTGCGGTTGTCAGTCGTTTTGCCCTCAGGCTTTCTCAGGCCCCCTCCCATCTGCCACTACTTTACGGGTATCTGTCAGTCCGCCCAACGCAAGGGAAGCCCTGGATGTCCTCACTCTGAAATCAACGTCATCAATCAAAACACCATCCATTCGACAGCTCACGGTTCACAAGATGTCTTAAGCTCAAGACATCTATCTATTTCGGCAATTGATGCTCTTCACGAATCAGGCAGCTCGCCCGACTCCGATTACGAACCACCCGATGTATGTGTTCACGATCAAATACAGTACAGTAGAACGATAATAGATAATGCTATCAACCCGTTCATCTGATAGAGAGATAGATCAGGGTTACACATCCGACTCACTACCTCAGTTAGGTCATAAACTTATGCTATGCAACACCGTTTGCATCAAACTATCGCCTGCACTATTGACAGCGATGTCACGAACCAATCAGCAGCCCAACCCACATCCAACTACCGAAATACAACATGCTATTGAGACAAGGCCCTTGATAAATTTAGGCCTAAATTTATGAACTTGCATTTCTCTTATGACTAGCACTCCACTTTCATTTCACCACGTCACAACTTTCTCATTTCATTTTTCATCTCAATTTCAAGCAAAGCGGAAAGCTGGCTGCAATTGCAATTCCCATGCAAGCAGGAAAAATCCAAAAATCAAAGAGAAGAGAAAAAATCGAGATGGACCCCAAAAGGCCCCCACATTCGAGCTCCAATCCAATCCCATCCCATCGATCGATCAGTAAGCACTTTCCTCGGTCATATCTCCGAAAAAGTGACAGCTCATCAAGCCCACAAAGCCCAAAATACAACTCTGACGACTGTGAGGAGAGATGACTTCTGCAAGCCCCGAAGCCATTCTTCCAGGATAATTCCAGAAGGAGTACTCTATCATAACAATAACAAAGAACCGACGCGTAGGAACGCGTCTCCCTGCTTTGTTTTCATCGGGATGCTTGGGAAAGAGAGGGCTGATGAAAGATGACATCTCCAAACCTCAAACCACCAGGGTTCTTCGGTAAGAGATGAGATGAACACTGAACAGAACCCCGCAAACTCTGACCTCATCTCACCTCATCCTGCACCACATAAAGCCCAGGGACTTCTATTTCCTAAGTTCTATTTCTAGTACAGCAACTACAGCTATGATTTGATTCTACCGTCATTGCTTGGTATCTATAAAATTCCGTATATCCCTTCCATCTCCACACTCCCCTCCAACCGCGCAAGAGAAACAGATCTAATCTCTCAACGCATCCTCTTACAGTACAGCTCTGTACCAAACATACTAATCCCTCTGATCCCCGAAGTCCTGCACTTCCCTACCCATTTCTACCCGTCTTCTTCAAACCTCATTCACTCTTCAATCATCACTCTCCTCCTCGAATCCTTCCTCAAAGTTCCAGACCTCCAAGCCCAAAAGCAAAAAAAAAACTCAAAATCGCATCATCATCCATGATCTTAAAATCTCCAACCGTAACCTACCACCTTAGTCTCCCTCACCAACCCTCACTAAACCCTCACCAAAGCCGCACCAACAGCCAACCCCGCCAAACCACCCATCTCCCCGGTACAGCCAACAGCACGCGCATCCCTGCCCCACTTCCATCCTTCTCATCTCGCAACACGCACGCGGTTTTGTTCATTTCATTTCATTTTATTTTTATTCCCGTCCGTCCATCCTATCGTCCCAGGATTTCGGTCGAAGTAGATTATTGTTATTGGTCGACGCGTCTTATCTTTCTTCCGCGTTTTTTTCAAGGAGGGGGAGGATGCTGGCGTGGTATTTTCGTGTGTATATCGTGAGCGAGTGAGTAAGTGATGCGGGGGAAGGAAAGCTTCAGTCCGGGCGTTGGAAGGTTACCAAATGCAGTGCAGTGCAGTGCAGCGCGGTAGGGCGTAGTATGCTGTAGTGTAATGTTAAAAATGCATTCATACCTTACCCTTGAAGTGGAAATGCAACGGTATCTTAATTACAAGTATGACCGCATCTGCATCTGCATCTGCATGCTGCATTGCTACCTACTCTCCTCTAAAAGGAAATGGGAAGATACAGAATCCAACCGCCGGTGCAACCTTCAGAAACTCTGTTCGGTGTCAATCAGTCGGAGCTTTACCTAAGGGTAGATCAAACGGTCCAGTGGTCGATCTCTTTATGCTTTCCTTCGCTAAGCTACTTTACTTTACTTATTGGAGATCAAGTTCATTCGCGAGATCTTCCTTTTTTTTTTTCGGGATGTACTCCTCCTCCATCTCATCTGTTTGGAGCTAAGTTTGGGATTTCTTCTTTTTCCCTTCTCGCTTGTCTCGTTTCGCAGGACGGTCGGATGGTTTTGCAGCTAACTACCTAGCTACTGTACCAATGCGGTAGTGCGGTATTGGAGTAAGTACTGCATGAATACCACAACGCTCGTCCGCTTCATATAAAGTACATAATCTTACATACAGACAAGAGATAATCCTGGCCGAGGGTTGGGTCGCAGCGTTGTATTTCCTATTGATATCCTGTCCTTTGCTATGATAATACTTTCTTATTGTTGTTTGAGAGTTGCTGTGAATGGAAATGAAGGCCCTCGGTTCTTGTCTTTCTTATCCTCTGCTCAGAGTTTCAGATGCATGCTATTCCGGTGTCGAATCTTCCTCGAGGAGAACAGATATGGTCTGGGGATTTGTTGTTGCAATGCAAAGTTGTTTGATGTTGTGTCTTCCTTGTCTTTGGCTACTTTCTGTTCTGGTGTCATGTTGTATCTGCATCTACCAAAGGTTGAATTGGAATTTGCACTTGCTTGCTACGAGGAACAAGACAGCCATGGCCGTTCCTAGCATCTAGATCTACAATGTTGAGTCCACCGACCAAGAATACAGATCATCTCAATCTTTCCTTTCTGGGCTGAAGGGAAGGATCATCTGCTGCTATGTTGGCAAGTTGGTTGAGTTGTTCTCGCCCTTCATTTCGGTCCACCTGTCCGGAACTTGTTAAATCTTTCCAACTGCGAGATGGAGCGAAGCCCTTTCGTCTTTCTGTGTTTTACTGCTAGAATGGAAGGTCTGTACTGTAATCTCCTCTTTTGGATGACTTCTCACTGGAGACCTGTTGAGAATCCTGCTCTGTCCTGTCTCACTTTTCTATATTTGGAAGTTTTCACTTTACTTCTATATTCCGTGACTTGCTAGCATGGCCACCTCAGCAGAAAACTCGGTCTCTTAGAACCATGATGTTTGTTTAGTACTCTTGCGAATGGTCCACACTCAATCCTACTTACTCGTGACAATGGTAGCTGAGATCGGACCTCGGCTCCCAACTCACTACCTACCAGCTTTCCGCCCAAGCTCACCACATCAACCACCAGAACCACCCATACATCCCCATCAAACACCATCTCCCCCTCCCTATAACAAGACCACTTCCTCATCCTCCTACCTATCCAGAAGGCCAGGCCATACCAATCACGTGAATTTCCCGAACCAAGCCCGCTGACTCAGCCAACCTTCCTTCAACCTTCAACATCGAAACGTCGCATCCAAACCTTCCCCTCCTCACAAAACGCCCTTTTCACCTACCAAATCACATTCCATCTGAATTCCACAGCCTACCCAGACCTCGACCAACCATTAAATCAAGAAAGAGAGGGAGAAAATACCAACCATGCCCCTCCTCTCCACCATCGCCGTCTCCGTCCTAGCGGTAGAACATGTCTACATCATGGTTCTGGAGATGTTCCTCTGGACTACCCCGCGAGGCCTGAAGGCCTTTGGGATGAAGAAAGAGTTTGCGGAAAAGACGAAGACGTTAGCTGCTAATCAGGGTCTGGTAAGAACACCTACCTATCTCCAGCACCGATATTGAGAATCTTCAAATCCAACCCTTCTCCTTATCTCATCATTGTGAACTCAAAAAACTCAATATCTTCAAAACTCAATCACATGTGATCGCCACGTCTGCCCTTCTACCCCCCCCCCCCCCCCCCCTCAGAACCAGACACCAACCACTTATTTTCCCCTTTCAAAACTTCTACAAAGCCTACCTAGATACCTATAAACTCAGAGCAAAACAACCAGCTAACACGAACCACAGTACAACGGCTTCCTCGCCGCCGGTCTAGCATGGTCACTCATCCACCCCGTACCAGAGGTCAGCAAGCAGCTCGGCCTCTTCTTCTCAAGCTGTGTGCTCGTTGCGGGCGTCTATGGTGGCGCAACTGCCAATAAGAAGATCCTATTCATTCAAGGCATTCCCGCTACGTTGGCTGTCGCTGCTGTGCTTTTCGCTTGATCAGATTCGAGGAAGGGAAGAAGGGTATTATGGTGTATTTTGCAGAGTGAAGAAGGGGTGCATCGTGGATTTGCCCGCTTTGGTTCCCCTCGTCCTTGTATAATACGTTGTAGTATCTCTGCGCGAGGCGTGCTCTGCTCGAGGTGGGCAACCAAGAGCTGTGAAGACGCCTTGAAGTCGATAGGGGTATGATTCAATATATCTATATCCACCACGTCCCATATCGGATTTTCTCACGGGAGAGATGGGACGCAGTTGAAGCTGAAAATTCTGTCGTTCTATGTGACTCTTCGCTACACGTAACATCATCAACCTAGCCTTCTCAAATGTATCCCGCAGACCCCTTGCCCAAGGTTATCTATCGCAATTGGCTTTGTGGAAGCAAACAAATGGAATTCATGTTTCCCCCCAGAGAGAACAAATCGGATTGGACTTTGCCGGTCGCTGTACCATCTTCCGCGGGAGGCTCCTGGCAAGCCAGACAGTGACCCGAGGATCCTGTTGTTGATGGCCAAGTGAAGAAGGGCTGTGTCGATACCAGTTGGGTGCCTCCCAAGGCATTTCCCAAACAAATCAGTGAAGGAACACGGCTCATCCGCAAGTGATTGAGAAGAGACACCGCAGCTCACCAAGATCTCTTGCCGACGATCTGGTTCTTCAAGTCGCCCTGTTTTCATGGCACCCGCATTACAAGCGTCATAGACTTCTAGAATGTCGGTGGCCGCTCCAGTTTCCAAGATATTGTCTAGCTTCTTCTTCCTCGGCGTGGACTGTGATAGCGTTCTCCGTGGCTGCTCGTCGTCACTGTTCTCGCATCTGAAACTAACAGTCAGGAACATGCTGTGTACACCTGAAGTCAAGTCAGCATACACTAAGACAAGCTCCTCGTGGTTGTCATCACTCAACCCGCTTCCGGTGTAGTAGACAATGGTCAAATAGCATTTTGAATAGACATTTCGACTATTGGACGTAGGTTTTTCCTGGTGTAGTTGAGGGTACGGATTTCACCAATGGTGGCGTTCCCTACAAGTACATGCAGCACCACTTTGTGGTTAAATCCCTCTGGTCCCAAGACTCGAGTCAAATTTGATATCTATTAGGTGTTAGCAACCAATTAGCGCTCCACAGCGTTGAATACACTCACATCCTGATCAGCGTAGGTGGGCTGGTTAATCCCAGCGATGATTTGCGTTATGCCAGCAAACATAACCCAGCCCAGACACGTTTTGCTGACGGTCGTTTTGATAGGAGCTCATCAAGCATAGGGATGATGACTTGCCCTATCTCGGAGAACTCACTCAAGGGATCAAGACGATACAGGTGATAGATCCAGGTCAGAACTCTATCCAGCGTCTTGCAGGAATCTGCTATGCTCCAGCCTCGTTGCGTTGTCCGTAGAAAGCTCTCAAAGTGAGACGGACCCTTTATCAAGGTCCAAATTTCGGGAAACACGCATCTGAGCGAGAATATGTCAGATGGTCGGCTTCGCTCCATCTTCTGACTACGTTCAGGTGATAAGTACTGCGAAAAATGGTTCAGTCAAACCAGACTGCCTTAATGGCTCGTCCAGCTTTGGCATACCGTCTTACTTTCACGAACACGGGGATTGAATATAACACTCGACTCGTCAGGCCCCAAAAGTCCACTGAGATCCCGAAATTTACATGGCATACGGTCTGCCCCTCCAAGTCGAGGATGCTTTCAGGTTCGACGTCTTTATGGCACACTCCACTTTCATGAATGTACTCCAAACCTTTGGCGATGCAGCCGAAAAGGTCGAGCGGAGTTTCTTGTCGTCTTCAAAAGGAGATTCGGATCGCTGTCTCCAATCACCGATAAATATCCCGCAAGATTGCATTTCGTCGCCGGGAAAGAGTAATATCGTATAGTTTGGGCCATACATGAAGGTAAGTACTCACGATTTGGATGATATGCCGGGTTCCTGCAATCTTTCATAGAATCTCTACTTCAGGCTTGACATCCTTTGAGTTGTTCTGGAAAATAAACAAAAATTTAGCAGCAAACACCATTCCAGTTTCTGTAGATCGTTCTTTCGACGCAGTTGCGCCCCGATTACCGTACCGGGCTTGTTGGTGCTACCTAAATCGTCGATATCTTTGAGGGGAACCTGTTCTCGAGACTGGAAGGCGAAGTCGAATTGATCGGCTTGTGAATTCGTCCAACGCAACTAAAGAGCTTGAGGAGTAGCCTTGCGCAAATGAGATGGTATGCGGGTGCGCTATCGTCCGTGACTAGTTGCGTGATGGTTCAATCGGTTGCTAAAGAGTGATTATCCCACCTACCCCTAGTTTGTGAAAAAAAACCTCACCCCGACGAGTAAAGGGGTAAGGAGGAAAAGCTCATCCCTGTTGCGGATTGTAACTTGGGACAATTTCTTGCAAACAGTATAGGGCCAAGTCAAGATGCTGTACAGAGACGAATTTTGATACTTCCTGACGTGATAGGATGTCTAGCTAGCGGATTGAGTTGGGCGGGTGGGAAGAACATTCGTCACAACGACCTCAAGCCAAACAATATCCTGGTACTGGACAATAAAGCCCTGATATCAGACTTCGGCCTTGCTACAGAGTTCGATCATGACAGCAGTAAGAACCAAAATCCCAACCCCTCATCATTAAGCAATAGTATGTTGCTAACTTCCCTCGGAAAGGTATTATGGACAACACTGGCATAGTCAACTAACTTGTAAGTTCTCTGTTACATAGGTTTCCCAGTTGTGTTATGCTCTCGCGATAAGCAATAAGTAAGTAGTATCAGTCGCCAGAACATGAGACGGGCGAAAAACCAAACAGAAAATCGGACATTTTCACACTCGGATTTATCTTTCTAGACATGTATACGGCCATGTCCCAGGCTAGAGGAGATGCAATAGGTCTAACTTTCTGCCTCAACTTCCAGCTGTGCACCGCCGGCTTGACTCGTTGAGCTACGGGAGAGCGCCTTCAGAGCAAGAATTCCAGGCAACTCTGAAGCAGATATTCAGCGAGCAGAAGGATGGGTCTTCTGCTGTAGAGGTTTGGAAATGTGCTCTCGCTAGTTGCACCGGCGATGGAATATGTTTCTGCGGGGAATGTTGCTTGAATGTTGACCACGACCAGTGGAGTAGGGTCTCGAGGAGGGAGCCACTCACTGAGGGACGCAGTAGAATTGTCCATGGATCTTGTTTTTTTCTTTTCTTTCTCTGACTTTTCGGACGTCTTATTATGTGCGTATAGGCCTTGCGGAACAGTACAGTCCTCACGCGGCTTGCCGTGCTTGGTGCTCTCAGGAATGGAAACTTGCGCCCGCTTGTCACTCGTCAAACTCGAGAATCTGCTTCTATTTGCACCATCTGAATCCAACTCAAAACGAATCCGATAAGGAAGGATGCCTGGAGGTAGAGGGGATACTGCGAGTAGGGTAGGTATCGATAGAGGAGGTAAGGGAGAGTAGAACGCGATAGTACCTATTGAAGCGAAATTACAAAATTCGACGCGTGAATCCATCGGCACACCGATAAACGGATTTGCTAGATATCCTCTTGCCACGTACTCACAAAGAAAAGGATATATCAAACTTGAAGTTTGAAGTGAGGTTTTTCATTCGAAGGAAGTTCAAGTCAGTCGAGGCCGAATCCAGTTTAGCTCCCTTCTCAAGCGACTTCGATCAGATTCGCGCGGGGTGGAGTGGTGGCTAGTGGAATTAAATCTGCTGGCTCGGCCATACCAAAAGCTCCCCCCGGACAAGCTTCATCTTCTCGACAACGCAGTCCGCACCTCTCCCCAACTGCCCTGCCCAACGACGCGCGACTCCCCCAGAGGCTACATGTCCAGCTCGTTGGTCCATGTTAATCTTGGGGACGTCTCTCGGACCAAGTAACGAAAAGCAAAGCAAAGCAAAGCAGAGCAACGCAGAAGCAGCACGGCACCGCATCGGCCCAGCAGAGATCCACTGTTGATTGACTGACTACCTACCTCGACTTCCACCGCCTACAGCCATGGCACCAGCCACCGCCGCAAAGTCTCTCCAGCAGATCCAGAATCGACCTCGTACCAGAATGGTCGTGCCTGTGATCCCATTGCCGTATGTCCAGAAGCGTCAACAGCAAGAGGCCGCTCGCACCAAGGCAAAGCAAGAAGCTGCGACTCCTCCATCCGTGGTTGAAGTTCTGCGCTCTCCTACACCACCGCTGCCTGCGGTCGAAGAGATCACTCCACCTATCGCCAATGGCTCTTCTGATGGTCAGGTCTCGGAGAAGGCAGAGGAGGCCACCGAGCCAGCTTCGCCTTCGGTACCAGATATCCCTTTAGTGGCTGTTGTAGAGGAGGAAGCTGCCGTGGAAGAGTCAGAGGTATCTGTTCAAGAGGAAGCACATGGTAAGCAACCAGCAGACACTCTCCACTTCCAGTCAAGAACGCAGCTAACTCGGCATGCAGAAGAGACGCAGGAAACGCCAAAGTCAGCTCCATCCGACGGGCAATCCTCTGCATCTCGTTCGACGTACCAAATGCCTCCTGCCTTCATCCCCGCCCAAAGCCAAATCAACGGCCACACGACTTCTCCCAATACTGTATTCAATGGTCAGCATTCGGTGCACCACCCACACCCCAGCGTTGGCAATGTTATATTTGGAGGGTTCCCGGAATCTGAAAGGTCGTCCCCCGCACCTCCTTCGTTCACGAATAATCCTCCACGATACGATTACCCGCAAAACCATGCTCCCAGTGGATATGTCCCCCCTCACTCGCAGCCCCCGCCCAATGGTTACAATCCTGCCAATACCTACCAGATGGCCCCTCAGTTTCCCCCTGGATTCTACCCACGCCAAGAGCACTATGATAATCATGCCAGGCGACAAATGGTTTCGTTTGGTCCACCTGAAGGATACTCCCCCAGCGCCACTCCTGTTACAGCCGATCCACGTATGAACTTGAATCCTTCTACGCCACACAGCTATCATGGTTCTCAGTCTTCCGTTGCCAATGATCCAGACGCTCCAGCTTTCTACAGCCAGTATCCCACTGCGGTCATCTCTAACGGAAGCAATGGCCATATTGATCAGGTTCGTCTCTACCAAGCTCTACCAAAGGCTATCGGTACCCATGCCGTAGGTCCGGCGCCAGGGGTTTTTGTGCCACCGGGACTGTCCTCTATGGATCAGTTCGATGGCCTTCTATACTATCTACAGCAGCAATTCGCCGACCCAACCTTCGCGGACTATACCCTTGAACTGCGCTACTCCGACGACCGAGCCGAGCCTGTTCGTATTCCTGGCCATAACTTGTTGTTCGCCCGAAGTCTGACATTGAAGAATCTCATGACTGCCCAAGCCCGCCAGAGCAACAATGATGGTCAGACAGTACCAACTCTCTTGATCGAATCAAGCGATCGTTTCTTGTGCTCAGACGGTTTCTGGCTGGCTGCTCACAGACTGTATGGAGCTCCGCTGATGGAAGTTGGTATGCACGGAGGCGCGACTATGGTGGCAAATGCAGAGTCTGTCGGCCCACCTGCCGCTCGGTTTGATCTTGCGCTTGGCTATGCAGCAGCTGGCAAATTGCTGGATATCCCACCAGTCGTCACCCGTGGCATGGAAGTCGCAAGCCAGCTGCTCAGTTGGAATACTATTGAGAAAGCTTTCGACTTTGCGCTTGACGGTGGCCTTGATGCTCAGTGGTTTGCTGGACCTCCTGGACTTCGTGCCGCTTCTCATCACAGAGTTCCTACGTATAGTCCAATGTCCAACATCCTTATCCACCACTCCCTGCAGTTCATCATCTCGAATTTCCCTGCAGGATTCGTTCTTGATCCCACTGTTGGAGAGCCAACCCACAACCGTCGACTGCCAACCATCCCTCAAGCCGGCCACAATCCCCGCCTCAGCGCTATCAAGTTTGGAGATCATCCTTCTGAAGACAGTTCACGTACGGTTGCCGAGAACCCTGCCACGGCTACGCTCTCCAAGCTCTTGCTCAATCTGCCATGGGATCTCCTGAAGTACATTCTCGATTCTCCGCGTCTTGGTAACGTTCAGGGCTGGGCAACCACAGTCCTTCGCCAGAGCACCATGAACGCCGTCATCGAGGAACGAGAAAAGCGCCGTATTAAAGTCCTGGAAACCCCGCACGTCTCCAACGAGGAACGCAAAGCAAACGGCAAGGACTGGGAAGTCGTAGGCTGGATGGAAAAGGTCGACAAGTCACTCGCCAAGGACTCCGTTCCCACTATCACCCGAAGCTGGGTCGACTTCACCCTCCTCAGTCTCGATTAGAGAAAACCTTTCGCATTTTACGGCCGAATGAATATTAACGACCTGGGCGGGGGGCTCATTTTGCCATTGTTTGATCATGGGCGCATTGGCGTTGCCTAGGGATCGATTGGTCGATTGATCGATCGTAAACATACGAACGCGTCTTTTCCGAACGAATCACTAAAAGTCTGGCAAGGATTTTTCTTGCCTTCGCGAATAAAAATGGGGGGTTAGTTAGTCAGTAGTCAGCAGCATGCGAGCAGCTTTGCTTTAGGGATTGATTGATCAAACTGCTTGATTTTTCCACACTCATCCTCGTCTTTTTCTGGCTTGCTGCTGCATTGCCTGCGATTGATATGCCGGGCTTTGCTTAGTCTACTTTCTGGACGACGGAGATGAAGGGTGGGATGGGAGCGAGGGATGGTGAGGGACGGAGTGAGGATCAAAAAGGATACGGATGAAATGTGGCATTAAGGACTATGCTGGCGTGCTACATGGGCGGAAAGGAATGGAGGGGTGGGTGGGTGCTTGGTGTGGCACAGCCATCTCGTCCTGTAGTGTGCACAGATCATATACCTAGCTAGCTGAAGTGGAGTGGAGTGGAGTGGTAGCATTGAATACATGCGAGCCTTTCTATGAATTACCGAACGGATGAACTGAGGCTGGCCTCTGCATTGTGATGTACGTGATATACTGTAGAATGACAGGCCCGAGTCTAGGCATGTCAGCGTGACTTACTGGCCGGCAAAAACAAGATACTTGTAGGTTGACGAGGACGAAGCACTTAGCACTTACCTCCCATTTTCTTTCACATTCCTAAACAACATAAGAACGTCAACAGGCACGGCCATGGGGTAGCATAATTCATCCACCTTTACCCATGAAATGTCTAATCCAGCTGGCTCCCATTCCATGGACCATACTAACGTACTGACTGGGCGTGTCACAATATGAGAGAGCCGAAGACGAGTTCAATGTTATCATACAGATATTTACTGCGCTGTGTGTGTAATATTGGCCCCCAGTGTCTCTATCTTTATGGATATGTTCAGGAGACTCAGGGAGCAGGCAAATTTATAACTATATTTCTGATCCTTCTGGTTCTCGGTTGCGGTCGAGGACAATACTTTAAGCGAGCCACCCCTGAGTGAGTGGTGAGTGAGTTCAACGAGGAAGCGAGGCAGACTGTGGCGTCATTCATATTGGCTAGTAAGGGAGAAAAGTGCCACTATTCTCGGTTTGAGGGAGAGGTTTTTGGAAGTCTTGAAGGATATTGAAACTAAACCCAGATCGTTCAAAGCAAGGAGTCGTCACCTGTCATGTTTCCATATCAAGACATTTATTCATTGAACTCAACCACACAGATGCAATTTCAGCCCGCCATTCCTGTCATCTTAATCTGTTCTCAACAACCACCACCGCCACTGCTCTCTCGCTCAGTGAAAAACCCCCTACATAGGTACCCACCCTAAACCCTCGAAACGCCCACATCCTCCGAATGCACAATCGCTTGCTTAGTAGGATCCATATCCTCCTGATGGATCTGCTTCTCCACCGCTACAACAGCCTGTTCCGCCAACGCCTTATCTTCAAACAAGAACGCCAGCTCCTCGAGCGTGCGTCCGCTCGTCTCGGGATACATGAAATAGATGAACAGGAACTCGAACGCAATCCACCCGCAGTAGATGGCAAGGTATTTCCAATCAATCGCTTTCAACGCCACGGGGTTTACGTTGTTGGAGAAGAAACCGCCGATCTTGCCGAAGATTTGCTCGATTCCTATGCCGCGTGTGCGCACTGAGTAGGGGAAGAGTTCGATGAGGTAGGCTAGAAGAAGGGAGGGTATGTTAGTTTTCTTCCTTCATTTCCTTTTCGATTTCCATCTCGACTTCATACTTGAATATAGGAGAGAATACGTACTGTAAGTCAGAGCATTATTTCCAATACTGTAACATGGAGCATACGCAAAGTAAAAGAACAGCGCCGCAATCCCCGCAGCCTTATTCCTCGTCCCTGCATCCTTCGCCTTCCTCAACTGCTGGAATGAGATCGTCATCGACGTGAACACGATACACATACTGGCGGCACTCAGCATGAACATATGTCTTCTCTTGAACCGCGCTACGGCGAACGCAGCTATCGTAGCAACGAGAAGACTCCAGCACGCATTGGCTAGATTAATCCGCGTCTTGGCGTAGCTGGACGTATACCCCATCATGCTGTATAGCAGACTTTGGTAGTAAGATAACAGCGAGTTTCCAGACATCTGAGTGAAGAGTCCCAAAAAGGCGGAGATAAGAACACGACGACGCATACCCGATGTGCGTACCATGTCCAGCCAGGATTGCTTGCTGTTTCCAATCTCGATCTGGATCGTTTCTTTGATCTGGGCGATTTCAGCTTTCACGAGCACGGAGGAGGAGTCGCCTTCAGCGTGGTATTTGATGAGAATTGCGTGGGCTTCATCGTAGCGGTCGCGGCTGATGAGCCATCTGGGGGATTCGGGGAGGAGGCTATTGGAGTGTTAGTCCAATGACAAGTGAATTATCTTGGGGATCCTGTCCTCAATGGCTCTTCTTGGAGAAAGAAAACTTACAAGACAAATGCAATCTGCAAGAATGAAGGACACATCTGCAACAGAGAAGGAAGACGCCAACTCCAATTACTTGGGATATCAGTAGTACCGAGCGCAATAGCAGCAGCGGTGATCTGGCCGATGAAGTATGAGGCGTTGAACAGAGAAGTCAGAGTTGCTCTGTCCTTTGGATGGCCCAACTCTCCAATTAGAGACGATCCTGAGATAATAGCGAAGACGATGCCGAATCCCAGTGTCATACGGGAGAAGATGTACATTCCAACTAGGTGCTGTTAGCTTGGTGTTTCGATTATGCAGCGAGCCTTGTAGAGGGAGGGAGCAAGAGGATTAACGAACGGTTTTGTGCGAATCCCTGGATGAGTGCTCCTATGACCATGATGACCGATCCAAACATGATAGCCCATCTTCGACCGAAGCGTTGGTTGAACCATGGTGCGATGGGAACACCAATGATAGATCCAAGTTGATAACAAGAGGAGACGAAACCGAGAAGACCGGCTGAGAGGATGGGTTTTCCCTTGTCGTCTTTGGCGCCATCACTGAAGTCTATTCTAATCGTCAGCAAAAGTAAAAGTAAACATAGACTTCCAACTAGTCTCAAGATTTCCTATCCGGTAAAATAAAGTAACACGGACAGGGAGAGGATTGAAGACATGTAAGTTGACCTACACTTATTCCAAGGACCGGAGAATTGCAAGGTCCCGATGAGAGTAGAGTCGAAACCAGAAGTCATCTCCACACCCATGCAACAGAGAAACAGGTAGATATACATGATTCTCAGATTCGGCTTCTTGTACCATTTCACGGGATCCTCGTTGGCGATCTGCGTAACGACGGGATCAGAGAATCCCAATGTCGCCTCCGACACCTTGGAGCCCTCAACGATGTGAACCATCTTGACGGTTTGCTTCGCTTCAGTCTTTTGCTGAAGTATATTCTTCGCTAGTGTTGTGTCAAAGTCGAATTGGAGTAACACAAATCAAAGTATCACCGTCGGCCGGCTTTCCTGAATATGTACCGTACTGCTGTGTAAACCTTATCTCACCCAGAAGGACGGAGCTTGAGGATAAAGAGGAAAGGAAGAAGGGCAAGCTGCAAGTCAAAACAGCAGGGCATCACCAGACATATGTATGCTGGACCCTCCTCCTCATCCTCCCCCCTCGTTCGTTCCTACTCTCAAAATACCCATGACTCCAACCACAACCCTAAACCCAAAACTCCAACCCAATCCAAAGCAATCCCAATAGCCGTAACCGTAGCCGGACCCATAGCCAGCCATCCAGCAACGAATCCATACACTTGTTGAGGCGATCATCAATCAATGACAGATTAGCCGGAGCTTTATTGTGATCAGGCTAAATTGCCATGCACGCCCATCCATCTACCCACCCACGGAGCAGTATTATCATTCAAGCTTACTTTTTTTTTTATCCCCGACCACCACCCACCTGGGGTATGTCAACCTCTCCAATCCAATCCCACTCCTCCAAACCCCAGAATGCGGAGAAAAAAACCAACCACCCGACCCGCCAAGTTCGCCTCCTGCTCCTCCTTGTCGCCTTGTTGTCGTACAAGAATTGCTCGGCTACCACCGCCAAGACGGATGACCGACCGACTCGTCCGCCTAAAGGCCCGATCAAGGTGCAGGAGCGGGCCGTATTAGGTATCCCGGGTTGCATCGTGAGTGTCTTCCCAAGGAACTCTTGGGAAGGATTCAAGATTTTGGGCGTTTCTTATTCGGTGCTTCGTCTGTGATGGCATCGGCTCGGCTTCTCGGCGTGGCCGTGGCGAATCTTGTGTTGACGTTGAGGGAGAGTTGCTTGAACTGGCTTGATTGGGAGTGTTCTTTTGCCGTTTACGTTCTGAGTACGGGATGAAAGACTGTACTACTGTATGGTTATTTTGTGGAAGCCGCATCGCATGGATGCGTTCAACTTTCAAGGTGAGGTGAGGTGAGACACAATGCGGCGAAGACACTGCTTGTGGCAAGCCGAGATCAATCGATGCCATATCGTGTTGGATCGGATGAAAGGATACCACTCGAGGAGAAGATTCGAAGATTTCCAGAAACAGAAAATGAATCGTTCGAGAAGAGAAGTGTCTCACTGTTTCGGTAAACAAGACCTATCTATTCAGTTGAACCGCGTACGTACCGCTGAATTGGCATGGACGGAAGATAGGGAATATCGTCCTCCGAACCGGATAGTGGATAGAGAGCGAGTGGAGTTTGAATTTTTGAGCTCTGTTGGATTGACTGAGTGAGTGAGGCATTTACTCTTGTCCTTATTCTCATTTTCTTATTGCCTTGCGTTGTGCTGTCTTAAGTGGAGATGATTCGAGTCAACCATCCCCTACCACTGACCTCTAACGAATTCTCCATTTCGACTCGCTTGGTAAACCTCAAAGTCTAAGATATTCTGCAGGTCCTAGCCTCCTCCTGCACGGGTGATATTAACCTGGAGTTTGTTGGTAACGGGAAGCTGTACCCACGAGGTCAAGGTCCGAGGAAGGCAGTCTGCAGGCAGCTGATCTCCTTTGCATTGTAAACGAAACGCCACATACTAATCAACTACCGTTGAGGAAGTCCAGAGGGGGTTCTTTGCGTTCTCACCCGCTCTAATGGATATTTCATTTCGATGGCAGGGCCCAGCTAAGCGGATATCAACCCAACCCAATACAATCCAATAAAACTCCCAAACAAACGTACAAATAATATTCTTGGGATACGAGGCAAAGCAGTGAAATAGCCAAAGTGGCAAGAAAAAGTATTAGACATTATTAAATCAATAAGTTTGCTTGTCGACATGCGTTCGGAGACTCCACAAAGTGTGGGGTGTAGGAAGGAAGATATACTAATCGTTCGGCTCAGCTTACTTCGCTCTCACGATTAGCAAGCACACCGCCAAGGAGACGTGATTTCAAAGCAAAGTAACATTGAATAGATATCTATTGAACCCCCCCTCTGGCTTACCGCGCTGGAGGACTTCAAACTTGAAGATGAAGCAGAAGTTCGCTGAGGCGGTCTTTGTTTACTCTTGACTGACTCTTGGTCAAGCCATTTGATTTCGGGGCCATCCATTAATACAATACAAGCCAGGAACGCGATTAAAACAAGCATGTTAGACAGTACCCACCCTCCCCGTTTGAGAAAAGAGAGATTAGCTTGTCCCTAAAAAAGAAGGACATGGATGAAAAGTTAAGCACCTTACATAAAGAAAGCTATTGGAGTAAGAGAGCAAGGTACGTTTGCCATTCAACGGGGAGCAAAAATAAAAAACATCAACCAATCCAACTACCCCTACCAATACCAAATATCACCAAACAAAGCAAAAGAAAATAAGTTATATACAAGACCTGATACACCTACCTCCCTGTCCGCCTGCCTACTCACTGACTGGGCATTCTGATATGGTATTTTTAGATTCAACTTCCCACTCAACTAGCTAACTAGCTACTGTAGTCTATAGCTAGGAACGC
Source organism: Leptodontidium sp. MPI-SDFR-AT-0119 (assembly GCA_020726505.1). NCBI lineage: Eukaryota > Fungi > Ascomycota > Leotiomycetes > Helotiales > Leptodontidiaceae > Leptodontidium > Leptodontidium sp. MPI-SDFR-AT-0119. The sequence goes on from JAHLEZ010000017.1 coordinate 963,628, forward strand.
AACTTATCAAGGAAGCTCACAACTGAAACCATAACCGAAAGAAGAAGAAAAGCTCTACTCCCGCTGTTTTCCCAGGCTTCCCATCCCATACTGTACCATCCCAAGCCAAACTTCAAAGCATGAAAATGTAGGGAAGAAAGAAGTATACTCATAATGTTCATTCATCTCTGTTTCTCGGCCGTGAAAGAAACCCCATTTTCGCTTTTCGATATCTCATGCCCATAAACAAAGTGGAAAGAAGCCTACCAAGCCATTCAAGTCAACTCCACCTCTGTCCCTCTCCCGCTCACAAACCAGCACTCCTAGCACTCTCCCCGACTTGCACTTCGCTCTCCTCACCTTCATCCTCCTCCTTCGCCCTCTCCCTGCCCCTTACACCACCCACACCCGCACCCCCACCAGCAGTAGCAAGACTCACACTTCCACCCCCGCCTCCACCATCCCTAGCACTAACACTAACACTCGCAGTCGTACTAACACTCTCACTCCTAAACCTCGCCCCCTCACCGCCGACCACACTCCCCTCGGCATCACTCTGCCTCCTCCTCCTCAACGTCCTCTCCAACTCCCTAATGCGCCTCTTCAACGCCTCATTCTCCCTCTTTACAGCATCCAACTCATGGCGATGGTACGCCGCCTCCTCATACCGTCCCGTGGTCTGCACACTCGTTATACTATCCGTCCGGAACATCTCCGACCCTCCCCCTCCTGGACCGCTAGCACTCGTCATAGCAAGACTGCTCGAGCTCGGATCACGGTGCGGGATTGGACGCTGCGTGTAGAAAGAGGGGAAGTTCTCGCCTGCTAGTGCTTGGTACGAGCCTGGATTCGAGAGGGCGGGGAGGGGGGAGGATGTACCGCTCCTTCCTGGACCTGGGCCTACACCCGTAGAGGAGTTCTGGCGGCTTAGGGATGTGGATTGTGGGATTGCTGTGGTGCCTGTATGTGTAGTGGATGGGCCGCGGGTTCGGTCTGCGGTTGTGGAGGGGATGGAGGAGAGGGATGCGAGGGCTGAGGCGCTGCGTGAGGATGTTGCGGATGAGGAGCGGTGGTGTCGTCGTTGGGAGGGGATTGGGTGTGAGGGACCTGAGAGGAGGTGATTTGCGTTGTGGTCGTATGTATCTGGGAGGCCAGCGGATGTGGAGGAGGTGTTGGAGACGACTGAGGCGTTTTGGGCGGCGCGGAGCATGGAGAGTTCGCGGGTTAGACGGTTGACCTGTTGTTTGTTAGTATTTGTCTGCTTGTTGAATGGTACGGTATCGTATAGCAACATAGATTTAATCGTATGGAATCCAACTCAAGATCTGAGTGCAATACCCAGATACAAGATCCAACAACATGCCTCGAAGTGGTATATCTTCAAAGCAAACTAGAACAGGGAAATCACTCACAACAGCCTCCTGTTCCTTCTCCAACTGCAAATGCAAATCCGCAGCCGTCAAAGGCCTAGGATGTCTCAACGGCCCAGGTCCAGTTCCTACACCCGTATTATCACCCACCATCGAACCCGTATTGGCCATTCCTGGGGAAGTTGTCATTGTCTGGCCTGAGCCTTGGTTAACGGTGCTTTGGTTCGAGGGGAGGATGTTTAGTGATGCGGCTGTAGAGGCGGAGGTCGAGGGTGTTGGCTGTGCGGGGGGAGAGACGTGTTGTTGGGTTTGGGAGGTGGTGGTAGATGTCGAGGCCGGCAGAGCAGATGGACCCCTCTGTAGCTGCTGTTGCTGCGACTGAGGCTGCGAATGCGACGTCCGTCGACTGGATGAAGCCGAAGTCGAAGCTGCGAGACTGAGACTGTGTCGAGGAGAGGAAGCTAGAGGGCGCGGCGAGGGAGGCACAGAGTTGAGATCTGGTGCCATATCTTGGGTTTGTTTCGGGTGTTGCTATTCGTAGATGTTGGTGTTTCTTTTCCTTGACTTTCGTATCACGATCTTTTCCTTATCCTTATCCTCTTCGTATTGTCTGCTTATTCTTTGTCCTCGGAGTTCTGGCTGTCCTTTGATCGATTCGATATTCAATGATCGCAGTCAAGAATCAAGGATTCACGATAATGATACCGGTACCGATTCTGATTTGGAAGTGGTGGTTGGGGTTGGTGCTCGAATGGAATGTATCACTTTAGTTCACGTTCTTCCCTTTGTCAAGTCAATAGGTACCTCATTGAAGAATGAAACAAAACCCAAGCAAAGATCTGGCGTGATCGAAGTAAATTAAAGTAAAGCTCTCCTCACTCCATCTCACTCAGCCTTCCAGCTCTCTTCCTTCCCCTCACATGCATCCACCATCGCATGAAACTCTAATGTCGTATCCCTCACTATGTGAAACGAGACAACCAATCAGAATCCCATCACTTTCAGCCTTGCCTTCCAGCCTCGTAACACTCAGAGTGCTGCTCAGTGGCTTAGGTAAACGAAAAAGTAAGCCGCTTCGGGTAATTGTTTTGATAGGGAGCGAGGCGAGGGAGGGGCGAGTCAATAATGGTATGACGTCGAGCGTTTTGGGGGGAAGTGGTGGGGTTAAAAACAGCTCCGTCTTGATCTCAACTTAAAAATCTTCTTTTGAATATCAAATATTTCAACAAAACAAACAACTGAGAGTCTGAAATCAAAGAGGTCAGTTTATTTTCTCTATTGTTTATATCAATTCGCGGATTTGATCAAGGGGGGCGAATTCAACAACTCAACTTACTGTACCAGCTTGAAGCTTGCTTGTTAGAGCTTCAAGTTTTTATTATTGAGTTAGATAATTTGCCCCTCAAGTCTACCATCCTACCGCTTCATCACTTCCCTTCAACTCACTCTCACTCTCAATTGAGTCCATGATCAATCGTCATTCACCACTTACATCATCTCCAACTGTCCTCTCCATCCATCAATCTATTCATCACACACAAACTCTCAATCCTAATTCTAATTCTAATCTCACCCTCACTCTCACCACCTCCCCAAAAACGCCACTAACACCTCCCTCTCACAGCCTCCCAAACCAACTCACCTCGCAAACCACCCACCTGCTTCAAACAACCACCCTCCCAAACCCCTTCCAAAAACAAAAAAGATGTCCGCCCCAAACCAAGGCCGCCAATCCCCCTCCCCCGAAGAATCCTCAGGCAAACAACAATCCTCCGCCCCTTCCTCCGGCCAAGGCATCAACAAAGAGACGAACAACAAGGAGGAGAGTAAGAGAGCTCTTGAGGTGCGTATCTCTCTCTCCCTTTTCCCTCTTCCTTTTGGTTCATTTCCCATTCCCATGCTATATTTCCATCAGCCCCGTACCATATGCATCCCTCGTACCTTTTTATTCTCTTCCCTTGCCTTGCCTTGCCTTATCTTCTATTCCTTTTGAACTTCTTTTAAATCCAGGATCCTCGGTTGGATTTCTGGGGGGAATATCAGGGGCGTGGGATACCTACCTACACACATGTCCCTTAACATTACATTCATAGTAACTCACTTGCTGACGAAAGCTCCTTTTCAAATATAGGGCCTAGAATCCAACCCCGCCGGTCCACTAGATGCCCATCTCAAAGAGACGATGAAGAAGACCGAGACGGCTGCTGATGGGGAGAAGTGATGCGTCGCTCTTGGTAAAGAGGGGGGTGGGAAGATGTATGATATGTTATGGCAGCATGGATGCAGAGATGGAGGGTTGAAAGGGAGAGAGGATAGATACACGAATATCCCCCAAATTCCTCGGAGAGCAAGCAAGCAAGTAAGCTAGTTAGTGATGGAGAGATGAGAGATTCATAAAACATATAAATGAAATGAAAGGATAGATGGGATGAAATGGGATTCCAGTGACTTTTTCGTATCTTGAATGTGATGTGATGTCGTGAAACAGGCTTTAGTTTGATTAAGATGAGGCTGTGTGATATTAGTGTTTTTGAGAAGAAGAGAATATAAGGATCTAATGAGTAGACTATAAAAATTGTAACGATTGTATAGAATTTGAGGATTAGGTGACAGACTCTATGGTTTATTCGAGGCAAGCTCGAAGTTGGAAGTCGGCGCACGATTGAATTTGATATGCTCGGTGTTCGCCTACAGTATCAGATATATCTGTTTCGAAAACTCACGAATTGCCAGGCAAATCTTACAAGTTCGCGTGTTCGTTTATGACATGTCAATTTGAAAGTTCATGAGACGTGGAGAGTCAAGTCGGTTTCGAAAGGATGTATTCCATTCATAATACATAAGAGTTCGTGAAATCATCGCAATTGCATCGCTTCCTTCCTTCCTTCCATCCCACCTTATCCCATCCCTCAACCCAAATCAATCCCTGGTATTTCTCCACTCCCACTCACACTCCACACGCCAACCAACCCAACCCAACCTCAATATCTCAAAGCATTTAAAAACGCATCGCATCGCATCGCGTCGCATCGCATCGCATCGCATCGCAAGAGCAGGTAAACGACAAAAGGCGCAACCAATCAAGCATAAGTAACCTTCTCAGGCTCCGCAGGGGCAACTTTTGTGCTGTCAACAACACCACTTCCCTCGGAAGCGACAGCAGTGGTTGAAGGGGTGGATGTGCTAGGGGCTGAAGCAAACGCGCGAGCAAAAGTTGTCAGCAAAAAACCTCATCGTCTAAAATAATAGAAATACAATTTTTCGAAATCCCATCCCTGTAAGAGAATATACCCTCGAACCAAAGAAATGTAGTCGGTTCGGAGATGTCTACTTCGAGCAGCCGCTGCAGGCACATTTGCCAACCTCGCAGGGGCAGTTCTTGTCGTCGCCGCCGCATTTGCATGTCGACTTGTCGGAGCCGGCGACGGGTTCAGTCTTAGCCTTAGGACAGTCGCTGCAAGAGCACTTTCCTGGTGCACATCCACAAACTTTGGTGTCGCCACCACATTTGCAAGTTGTCTTCTCCGAATCGGCAGCGATCTTCTTGACGTCTGACTTCTCACATCCACTGCAAGCGCACTTCCCAGCCTCACATGGGCAGTTCTTAGAATCTGAAGCACACTTACAAGTAGTCTTCTCGGTACCAGGGACCTTTGAGACGCCGGAATCCTGCTTCTTCAAATCGGCCAGACGGCGAGCCTCGGCGTGGATGTCCTGGACTTGCTTGCTACCTTGAGAGTAGAAGTTGACGAGCTTTTGGCCGGTTGGGGGTACCAGCTGCCTTCTCGAAGTAGGATGTCAAGCCAGTGAGGAGGCTGTTGGCCTTGGTGGTGACACCATAGGATTGGTCGACCGACTTGGCCTTATCGGTGGCATGGTACTTCTGGTCGAGGCTGGTGAGGGTGGACAGGAAGCGGGTTGAGACGCCGTGCTTGGTGTCGAGGTCGATGGCCTTTTGAATAGCCTGGTCACCGAGGACGTAACCGTGGGCAATGTACTCGGCGGCAATACGGGCACGGGGCTTCTCCTCCTGGGTGATCTCATCGCTGTCACGCTCGGTGTTTTGTGTGAAGTGGCTTCCGTCATCATCGTTGGAACCAGAGGCACTGGAGACCTGGACTTGTGTAGAGCCGAGTTGGGTGTGATCGAGGAGGAGGGCAGTCTTCGCAGCAGTCTCCTTTTCGAAGGTTACGGTAGCACTCTGTGTCTCTCCAGATTTGGTGACGTCGATGGTGCTGATCTTACCACTGAGGAGTGAGGAGTTAGCAGGTAGTATGAGATAGGACTGGGTAGAGAATAGGGCTGGGGAAAGAACAATGCTGGGAGGGAGAATAGATCTGGATAGGGAAGAACATGAGGCAGATAACTTACCAGAAGGAAAAGAAATCCTTAATCTCCTTCTCGCTGGTGGCAGAACTGATGTTCTTGACGTGGACGGTACTGGCAGACATGATGGTGGATGATCTGGTCTTCTTGCTTTGTTGTATTGTTTGATTTGTATGTCTTGTAATAGAGTAGAGTAGAGCTTGTCAAGTGTCAGAGTAGTGTGAAAGTGGTTGTTCGTGAAGAAAGAAGAAGAGGAAGGGAGGGTTGGCAACGAAAGAAGTGTTCTTTTGTACTATTACTAGTAGTGGTGTGTAGACGTAGTGTAGCGTGTTGTCTTGTCGCAGAAGAAAGCAGATGTTGACGTTGAGGGGTCGAAGGGGTCGGAGCAGCAGCAGGGCAGGAGCAGGCGACTGATTCGACAGGACGCGGGGAGGGGCAGTGTGGCGCAGGCGCAGAACACCCAACCCTGATGACGTATTCTAGCCTCGTGCACTAGTGTGGCTCTGCAAAGCAGGAACGGTGGGGAATGTCACCAGAAACAGATAGATCTTTCGATCTGCGAACTCATTGCATATTTGACATGTGAGAGGGGCGAATATCGACCTACTCGATTGAGTTTACTTGGATTGTACCGGGCTATATGGCTTATTATGCAGATCGAACTTCTAGACTACTTCTATTAGGTAGCTGCCAAAATCGACCTACTTCGTTACTACCTAGGTGCTGGTCCAGGTGGGTTAATTAGGTAGACATGTCATGAAGTACTAGGTATACCCTGAGCTTTATTTTTGATCCATCTATTAAATCAACAGACCTCACATTCTCGAAATCAAAAGCAAAGAATACATTAACATCTGTCTTGTCATGAACATACCTCGGGTGCAAGGCTGGACTCACTCTACTCTGCCCCAAGACTGTCGTCATCCCCTTTTGCTGGAGTGCCACGACGGGAGTGTAAGTGTGTACGAATGAATGCGTAGGTAGGTATCAGGCAACACAATTCCCATTGCGTCTCGTAAGTGAGGTCACGTTGGAAATCTTGGATCTGAATCGTACCTCAGGTAGGAATGTAGTCAGGTCGGGTAAAGTCCAGCCGGAACTAGATGCTAGGCTGCTTCACGGTAGATGCTGAAATCACGGATAGCAAGGAGATAGATAGATGATGTTTAAATAGTTGAATTCCTTCGCTAAAAGCTAGGCTTGGCTTTGCTTTGAATTGATTTCAATCGAGTAGACTGACTGACTGACTAACCGACCGACCGATTGACCGAATAGACGAAGCACCTGCCAAACTATAATACAGCTATGCTAAAATCCGCGAATGTAAGATCACTGATTCACTCGCTTGCTCGCCTTGCCATTAGTAGGAGACCTATCGACCTATCGTACAGTCATCTCTCGCCAGACAATCATCCCTCTCCAGTTAATCAGAGGCGGCCAGAATCAAATCCAATACCCAATCCTACACCCTCAGTCCGCATCTTCTTGATAGGCTCGTTGTGGTCATGGTCATGCTTGCGCTTGGTCACAGGAGCATACAACTTGGCTTGGTGAAGGTGCTTCTCGCTTGGGATAGGGGTGTGGTTGCGAGAAGCGGCAACCTCGAAGGACTCCCGTGGGTCAGCACGCAGCATCTCCGTGGCACTTTGGCTTGCTTGACTCTCTTGGATCTCCTCGCTCTCCTCTCGATAGTTGGCTCCTGAGCGACCCATCTCCTCATTGTCAGAAGCGGAGATAGTACTATCACGGGACTTGCGGCGACGCTCACGGGATTGTTGAGTAACGTGTTGACTGAGCGTTGTAGCAACTCGAGCTTCGGCGTGGGAAGAGAACTGAGCTGATGGAAGGAGAGTGGAGTTGCTGGCTACTGCTCTACCTGATCCAGGAGTAGTGGGGAAGGCGGAGAGTGACTGTACACCTCGGTTATGTCTGTTTGGGGTGCGTGGGTCAGGACGGCGAGCAACAGTGGGAGTAGATGGCGCACTGTTATTCTCCTGGCTAAGGACGGACCCCGCAAGAAGGAGAGCATTGAACTTCTCCTGGTTATCTTGCGAAGGACCATAGCGAATGGAGCGATTGGTGTTTGGGGAGTACTTTGGAGTTCCACGGTACTGGTGAGGGGTAGCTGGAGTGGTCTTTGGAGTAGAGGCATGTAGAGGTCCACCTGGGCTACGCAAGACATTAATGTGCTCACGGTTCTGGCGAATTCGCTGCTGGAGTCGCATGATTTCGTCCTTGGCATCCAGAATCTCCTCATCCTTTGTATCGATGAGTCGCTTAGCCTTCTCCAAACGACGTCGATGGAGAACATTGTCTTCCTCGACAGACTTGCAATAGGCCTTCAATCTTTGAGTGTAGTCGGTGGTGGTTGTATCGCGACCATTGACCTGGAGGACCTGAACTTCTCGTCGAATGATATCATGCTCTACTTCCATGCGCTTCAAGGCCTCTTCACTCTCGATAGTGAGAAGATTATGTTGGAGCTTGTAGTGAGCTGCTGACATTCTCGCCTCGCTGATTGCCATGTCCAACTTCTCGTTCTCAGCCACAACTCTCAGCACCATTGCCCTCAGCTCTTCGGGACTAGCATCCGCAATCTCATCTGGAGTCGGACGAACGGACAGGGTCTTCTTCGCAGCGTCACGCTTGTTGCCATTCGTGATAGTAGGAGGAGGAGACGAGAGAACGACAGGATCGGGAGTAGCCGTTCGAGGAGCTGAGACTGGACGACGGAGAGGAGGCTGCGAGGATGGTGGAGGGGTAATTGATGACGCAGAGCTGGCGATAATCATAGACGTAGATGGAGAGTTTCCTCGAGGCATATCATCCTTTGAAAGGATGTCGGCGCCGATTGGTTGCGGGGTAGATGGGTTCTCTGCGGGAGTAGCAACCTCTTCGTAGGAGGATTGAGATGCCATTGTGGTAAGCTGTCAAACGATTAGCCGTGTCACATCATGCATTGCGACAGCCGTACAGATGGAGGTGCAAGATGTAGATCAAGTCTTTGAGTCTGCGACTCGGTATGTGTATGCGACCGGGTCTATCGAGGAGACCAAGGTTGACGGACTCGTGGAGTGAGTGTTGAGTTGCAAGTGATGCGACGCGGTTAAAGATGGATGGGTTGCAGTCGCGTAGCTATCGCGATGATGTGTGCAGCGTGGCACAATTCGTTGAACCTTTGACAAACAGTATCCACCGTCGCGCATTCACAGAGACGGTTGCTCAGAGTGAGTGAGTGAGTGTGGGGAGAGGAGCAGAGGGCAGCTTTGCGACAGGACAAAGCAGCACAGGAGGATGGGGATGGATGCGCTGCGATGGGTTTCAGGATGGCTGGGACCCTGCCCTTCAGTCTAGGAAAAACGATTGAGCGAGCTCCGATTATTTTGGTGGCTGGTTGTCGAGGGCAACGGAAGGGCTGGTGCACACCTGGGAATGTTAAAGCGGCGGGAGGGCTGGGCTGGGTTTTCTTCTGGAGCAGCGGGTGGAACTGTGGAGTGGGGAGGGAATGGCTGGGAGCGGGACTGACTGACTGATAGATAGATAGTTGAAATTGAGGACGGTGAAAAATTAATACTCGTTAATCTATTGGAGAGTTATCTAGGTACAAAAAGTATGACTTGTCACTGATTGCAGTGATATTACTGTATTTCGATCTGTGGGCGAGTAGATAGATGTACCTCAGTAGGTAACAAAAATGCAGTCAGTGGCCATCAGGGGCTCTCGCTTGCTTGCTTGCTTGTGTGTGTGTGTGCTTGCTCACCCAACTCAACTAACTGGCCTCTTGCAAGCTCAAGAAAAGAATCAAGATGTGATGCGATGCTCAAAGCCCAAAGACCCATAGGCAGACCCGGGAGTCCGTCAGTCCGGCAGTCAGTCAGTCTATTTCCAGCAAATGCACAACGCAATGCCCGCTTTGGCCTTTTAAGTATACATGACATGGCTTGACTTTATTGACACGGATCATCCGCTGCTTGCTAACCGTGAACCACCCTCCACCACCAAGCACCCTCACTCAATAAATAATGCCTACCTTCCGCTCCTTACTGTACCTGCCTGCCCAGCACCCAGCACCCAGCACCTCTCCTCCCTCTCGGTTCGCGGCTCTTGATCGCAAACCTAATTAATAGTGCAGTGGCTGGCCTACAATCCGCTCCGCTGCTCTCTCTCTGTGCCTTTGCCTCCAATTGGGTGAGCAGTAATCAAAGCCAATCCAGCTCCAAGACGAACATCGCCCGACAGTCCAAGCGCGCCCTGTCATTGGCCAGTACGCGCCTAGTCAGGGACCTCATCTCAATCTTCGGGCATTTCATAGACGAGGCTCGATTTGGCAGCGACCGACCTTGCACCGTTGCTTCCTGGCGTCGTCGGATGGACCTGTGATTAATTTAGACTGCTGCTTGCTTGCTTCTTGCTGGCTGTTTATGGGTAACGGGATGGCATGCTTTTGCTTCTGTTTCTGAATCCCCTCTTCTCTACTCTCTCCTCTCCTCCCCTGAATTGCTTCCTTTCTTCCCTTTCCTTTGTGCCGCAGTTTCAGCCTCAGCCTCAGCCTCAGTCTCGCTGCTGTTTACTTTCGCCGCCCAGCTTAGTCCGTCCATACTACAACATCCTCAATTTTTCCGTCAATAGCAGTATGCGCAATCTCTAAACCTCCACTTGCCGCGAGCACATTCGCATCATCCATCATCAACCAACTCACCAGCTAGCCAGCCATGGAACAATCACCAAGCGCAAGACCATCCGGTCTTCCTCGACCCTCAAGACTTCCTGTACCCAGCCTACGAGCCACTCCGTCAAGAGATAACCTGCAGGCATCCAGACAGACCAGTATTGTCAACCCTCGACTCCGAAGCTCTGCCTCTCGCGATACCTTATCTTCCACATATTCGAAGCCCCGTGTCCCTTCGACCTCCAACCGCAACTCCATAATAGCATCCCGCGAACGAGGTCCCTCCACTGGATCCGTTGTTCATACCCCTGCCGCCCAACAACCTCGAAAGAAGGCCAGTCACGATGTACTGTTTAGAAAACCCTCACGGCCAGTCATGCGAGTGGAGCCTGTCCAGGTCGAGGCAAGGGAAGAGCAAGATGTGATCATAGAAGATGATAGTCCGGTGGTGGAGGAGCAGACTTATGACCTACCTCGGAGCTCGAAGCCACGACCATCTTTGTCAGAACGAACTATGGAGACACTGCAGAATATACCTTCCTCCCCAGCAGTACGGAAGCGGGGTTCAAGCTTCTACAGGAATGATAGTCCTATGAGACCTCCGTCTCGGTCTGCGAGCTCAAGGCCAACTTCAAGTGCTGGATCCGGAACCAGCTCCGGAAATTCGATACCTATAGACTTCCGAGCTTCGACAAATACTTTCCGACCTCCTCAATCAACATTTCCTGGCCAGACCCCCCAGAAGCGTCCTGGTACGGGCCAGTCTTCCAAGACGCCATCTACAAATCAGAGCATGGCACCCCCAGAAATCTCGAGACTCCCATCACCAAGCTTTTCGGCGTCACTTCGCAGATCGCCAAGTCCTGTCAAGGGCTCGACTCTACCAAATATTAAAGCCGGCAGCAAGACGCTGTCTGCTCGACCCTTGAAACCTCGCGCCTCGATTAATGGCCTCTTCCGGAAACCATCCACGCAGAACCTGGACCAGTCAAGTGATATAGATAGGATTGGTTTTGTGCCAAAGAAGCAATCAGCGACGTTCTCCAATAGCTCGTCAGAAGCTGCATCGACCACTTCCAAAACATCCAAAGCCACCAGCACATTCTCAAGTGGCTCCGCGGATGATCAAAGTACAACTCCGAGAAAGTCTTCTCTCGCATTACGAGACCAAATTGCCAAAGCGAAGGCTGCAAAACGTGCAGCTGCAACGAAACAACTGTCTACTGTTGATTCGGAGGCATCTGAAGCAGCTGTCATCCCAGCTGGTACGTTCGATTTTGGCCTAGCAGACGATCCTTTCAACCAGCAAGTGCGACAAGATGGTGCCAAAGGACTCCTGCGAAAACGTATCGACGCCGCACGGACCGATGGTCGTCTCAATATTGCTGCAATGGGATTCAAGCAAATTCCAGATGAAGTTATGGATATGTACAACCTTGAGTCGATTGATTCTCAGGGTGGTGCTTGGGCCGAGTCTGTTGATTTGACAAGATTCATTGCAGCTGGAAATGAGCTTGAGTTGCTCTCAGATGATATCTTCCCTGACGTTGACCCAAGAGAAAATGCGGATGATGAGGATGCCAAAGGCAATCAATTCGGAGGACTGGAGACACTCGATTTACATGGCAACGTCTTGATAGCTTTACCTCTTGGCCTGCGGAGACTCGAGTTACTGACTACTTTGAATCTTGTAAGTGATGCATCCACTTCTGGGATATATTTGCTGACCCATGCAGTCCAACAACAAGCTTGGGAACGAATGCTTCCAGGTCATATCTCAGATACCGTCCTTACGGGATCTGAAGATTGCGAGCAACGGACTGACAGGTCCTCTGGATCCAAGCATAACTACCCTCACAAACCTGGAGGTCCTAGACATGCAAAGCAACGCACTTACCTCATTGCCTGAAGGTTTGGCTGACTTGGTACGATTGCGAGTTCTGAACCTTACGGAGAACAAATTCAAATCGCTCCCCTTCGAGAAATTGCGCCACCTGCCATTGATCGAGCTTTTGGCAGCCAAGAACCAGCTTACTGGTACTTTGATATATGCAGAGGTAGATGAGCTTCGTCACCTGCAAATTCTGGATGTCACTGCCAACGCTCTCACCAATCTTGATGTCTCGGGTACACTAAGGCTTCCAGCTCTCCACCAATTGAGTTGTTCTGCGAATCGATTGACTGAACTTCCGGATTTGGAATCGTGGGTGTCACTCCTTACCCTTGCTGCAGAAGATAATAATCTGGGATCCATACCCGACGGTTTCGTCAAGCTTCCCAAGATCAAGAATGTGAACTTTAGCGGTAACAATCTCAAGACCTTGGACGACAGGATAGGTGGAATGGAGAGTCTGGATATTTTCAGGGTAAGCGGCAATCCACTTAGGGAGAAGAAATTCTCGGGTATGACGACCGAGGACTTGAAACGAACTCTGAAGGCAAGAATGGAACCGGAAGAGCCAGAGAGGGATACAGATGGCGACGGAGACTTCTATTCAGCTTCAGGAACACCACCTATGTCACCTCGTCCTGGTTCATCAGATTGGCCGGTGAAAGCTGGGGGTGTTCTGGATCGATCGAACACCCAATCTCATTCCCTGAACCCCGTTGCTGCTGCCGACATCGCCTCGGCAAACTCTATTTTCATTCTCGAGTTACACCACAACAATTTCAAGGAGATTCCAGCTTCGATTGCCTTCTTTGCAGCAACTCTGACGACTCTGACTATCAACCATAACGAGCTGACAAGCGATACTTTCTTGAAAGACGACCTGGAGCTGCCAGCACTGAAAGAGCTCAATCTCAGCTCCAACACCTTCAACTCTCTCCAACCACTCATCCAACGCCTCAAAGCGCCTCAACTATCAAGACTCGACATTAGCTTCAACCGACTGACTTCTCTCCCACCACTCAAACCACACTTCCCCAGCCTAGTCACCCTCCTCGCCTCCCACAACACCATCAGAGAACTATCACCGGAGTCAGTCAAAGGTCTCCGTGTCCTCGATTGCAGCAGCAATGACATCAACAGTCTCAACGCACGCATCGGTCTGCTCGGCGGCCCAGGTGGGTTACAAACCCTGGACGTCAGTGGAAACCGCTTCCGAGTGCCGAAATACACTATCCTGGAGAAGGGAACGGAAGCTACGCTCGCATGGCTTAGAGATAAAATCCCTGCTGGAGAAGCGAACTTTGGGGATGTGGATTAGTGCAGTTGACCGGTGCGAATGGTTTTCTTGTAGGTACTTTTGAGTTGGATCTCTTCTTCTGTACCTTAGCTTCGCTTCGCCTCGCCTTGCCCTGCCTCGCCTTGCCTTGCTGGATTAGGAGTTTGGGTACTTCGTTCTTGTTGTCGTTGTTGTTGTTGCTTAGCGAGATGGATGGTGGAGTCAAGGCAAGTCGAGTTGCTGATTCAACTGCTTTCTATGTTTTTGTCGTTTTTTGTTTTGGCAAGCAAGCAAGCAAGCAAGCAGGGAGGAAGACGAGGACGAAGGAAGACCTTTCTATAGTTCATACGCCAGGCCTTCGTGCCTATTAGGGTACGGTAGATAGATTACTTGTAATGCCAATATTGTTTAATGATCTGACCTGACTTGACTCCATCGCTACTAGTATACTCAATTGCAGAACTACCTACCGATCATTTATCGTTGCGTTTTTTGTTTAGTAGAATAAGACTGCTAGGGTAAATAATGTTTTCATCTGTAATTTAATATCTACATTCAAAGTCTCGAAGTCTCGTACATATAATATAGTATGCCGTAAAGACGTATAATCATGAATAACCAAACCAAGTCAATGCTTCTAACCCGCCGCCGCTCCATACCATGCGAGCCGAGGCCTCTCTTTATCATAAAGTTAAAATCATATAAAGGTATCATACCAAAGCATCCACCCCTTTGAACGTATCATCGCCTCTTCTTATACTCTCCTTCTCCCAGACACATTATTCTCCCCTTCTAGTGCAGGCTCAAATCTCAACTTCAAGGCCTCCCCTTCCTCTCCACCTCCTCCTCCTCCCCAACCCCATCCCCCAACCCCTCGCCCCTCAAAAAGCCCACCCCCCTCCTAACAACACCACTGCCCACCGCGCTCCTCTCCCTCTCAAAAACAACATTAACAGCCATCAAGCTCGCCACAAAAAGCCACACATCCCCACCCCTCACCCCCCTCCACCACCCCCTCTTCCGTCCCACCTTCCACACACTATCCAGACTCGCTCTCAATGCGTACAAGAACTCCGCCCTCGCTTCCCGCCGCACAACGTACCCCCACATCCCGCCTAGGAACCCGCCGAGGAAGAACCGCTGCGTGGACAGCAGTTTGGACGGGAGGTAGGATTGGAACAGGCAGATTGCGGCCCAGGATGTACCGATTGAACCGCTTGTGAAGAGGGTGTAGCGGAGGATGCGAGCCGCGAGGTTGTTCAGTGTTGTTAGGGGGGAGGAGTAGAATTTCGCGTAGGAGGGGAGGGAGAGGACGGTGAATATTAGAGTGAAGAAGCGGGTTAGTGCTGGGATTGTGGTGAGGTAGTGGGAGAGGTAGGTGCGTGTGCAGGAGGGGTCGGAGGGGTGGAGGACGGCGCAGGTGAGGGATGTGAGTAAAGGGTGCGCGGGGGAGGTTATGGGTGCGATTTTTTGGAGGGTTGGAGGGAGGGTGGTGGTGTTTGGGAAGAGGATTGGGGAGACGAATTTCCTGGGGTGGGTGTTAGTTGATGGTTACTTGGGTTTGGATTTGGATAGAGAGGATGCGACGTACGGATATTTCAGACGGGCCATCTCGGCGAGTGAGTCGACTTGTGCGTAGGGATTTGGCCATGGGAGGTTGCTGGGGTAGTCCTCTGGACGAGATTGGACGTATTGGGGTGAGTATTTCAAGATGAAATCTCCATATGCCTGTAAGAAACATCATCAGCACATCACTTCTTCACTCCAACAAACAAGACAACATACCTTGGGGAAACAATCCCTATCAAAAACAAAGGCGTGCAGTAACTGTCCACTCGTAAACGGGAAGAGTAGCCAACTCCCCCACCACCAAGGTTTCTGGCCCTTCGTCCATAGCCATCCCTCCTCTTCCGCGAGGTTATACGCGAATTCCGCCGCTCTGCTTAATGCATAGATGGAGATTGTAACTCGCAACTGATCAGCAGGGTTTATCGCCAGCGCGAAACCTGCTAGACTGGCTCCTACAGCTGGTGCCAGGGAAGACGTGAGGGTCTTGGAAGTCCTCTTATTACGCTGTCTGAAAGGTCGTGCTTCAGGTGTGAGGAGATGTGCACGTAGACGCGTGAAAAAGCGGAAGAGGATGCGGTGGAGGAGCAGGATTGTCGAGAGGGAGAGCGAGAGTCTGAAATTCGGGTTGCGCCAAAGAGGAACTTTCTTGATTCTGTAGTTTACCACGCATTAGTATCCATCTTGCCTTCAATGGAGCTAGCTGGCAAGAGCAGAAATAAACTCACCTCCCATTCCCCGTCCCAAGAAACCTCTCACTAATCAACCCCCAAACCTTCAACGCGGCACTTGTCGCGACGAAAACCCTCAGACTGGCCCTCACGGCCGCAGCATTATAATCATCTCTCCCAGGCCTCTCGACCAGCTTCTCAACCCTCGATACGGATGGCGTATTCCTCTTCAGCACCTTCGACCGCGATAGTATGTACCTATGCAGCGTCTCGTACTCTTTTGCCGAGATGGTGTATCGTATTGCATTGCGGAGGATAGGGTCTGCAGTTGATTTGGCAGAGATTCGAGGTGTTGGCTTGGGATTGGAATTGGGATCTGTCGAAGAAGACATCTTTGCATGGTCGTTATGGGAGCATGTGTAGTTCGTAATCTTGCGAGTTCGTGTTGTTGTTTTTTTCCTTCTACTGCTTGCTTTGTTGTCAGTCAGTCAGAGGTTGGGACCATTAATCTGGGCTGTCCTGGCGAGCCACTCAAGCATATGTAAATGCCTCGGCTGCGGGGACAATCACGTGGCGGGTGTCAAAAAAAGGGGTAAAATCTGGGGAAATGCATCCTGCAAGCCAACGCGTCACATCCCTTCTAATCTGGAGGCTGGAGGCTTATATATAATTATCAGATGTTCATGTAAACACTGTATCATTGTCATATGTGTATTACATTAATCGCCGCAATTGGCATATATTGAAACTGCGGGAAGCTTTTTAGAATTTTACATCTCTCCAACCATCTCCAGACCCAGCATCACAGAACCATCTATCCGGACTCAACCACAGGCACCCAAGGGGGTCAATGCTCTTAGTCCGGACGCAAGTTAAGGTGCATAATTAAACGCAATCAATGGCCTCTCCAGTCTCGATACTGCAGCAATCTCCATCGGCCTAGGAAAGAATCAGCATCGTTGTTCCATACAAGTTCCTCATCGAAAGATCAGGACTTACACATTGGACACTAAAGTTCGTGCACTGAGCGAATACGAACTCGCGGGTGTGGCAATCGCTCGCATCGTCTCCTTTCTCTTGCTGGCAAGCTGTGAGATCGGCCCAGCAGCAGTCATCGGCTTTAGAGCACTGTCGGTTGTCAGTTGTGATGCCATGAGAAAGAATTCAGATTCAGATTCATCTAAAAATCGAAACTCACGGCCAAAGCAGAGGTGGCAAGAGCCAAAAGAGCGACGAGTGAGATTTGCATCTTGAGATAGAGTGATTGAACGAGCGACTGTGGATTGATAGATGGGAAGAAGTTGTATGAAAAAGAGGCGTGAGGTGAGGTAAAGACTGTCTGATGATCACTTGTTGATATCACGAAAACAGAGGTTCAGACGAAAGGGTTTTGTACTCCCTCCTTCCTCCTTCTTTCCCTGCTCTTCCAACTAAGACAGATCAATCTCTCTTGCCAGGTTCATTCCGCGTCGCCAAGGGCAGAGTGGATGCGCGTCTTCATCATCCAAGAGCGAAGCGAGGACCCAGTTTCCGTATTCGAGAATTAGACATCTTGGCGGTCTTGTCGTTGTGTTTGTTGACAACTTTCTCCGCAGGCCAGCTTCTACAACAACATCTCAAATCGCATGAAACTGCTAGCTTATCAGCCGTAATTTTAAGCATCAGGATGTAGTGTTGTTTACAAATGTTTGTGTTGAGAAGACTACTCGCCAAGAGCCAAGAGCAGACATCTAATTTCCGCGTCCCCGACTCAATACCCTATCACGAACCCTTGGTCACAGCCCACTTTAAATTTGTACCTCATCCAGCAACTATCATTTGCTGGCTAAGCGCATCCAAGTCCTGGGCTCATGTGAAGCAGCGGATTCAAGGCTGATTGGACGATGTAAAATAGGGGTAGCTAAGCGAGTTTGTTTTGTTCCAGACCACCGGCCACAATTAGCATGATGTTCGCATTCAATTCGGTTTTCCAGGATACCTTCCGAATTATTCTATACTTGCTTGAAGCTGTGGCTTATGCACCAGGTAGGCTCTACTGTGATGATTTTGGGATATTAAGGTACGCGCAGCAAAAATCCTAAAACTTACTTGAATGAGACGAGATCATCCTGAGTCAAACATCGACCCATGTCTGAGGAAATAGGCGGCGGCCTTGTACTGCTCATCTAGGTCTTGTGACGTCTGCAAATTTTATTTCTGTGAGATTGTCTTTCAGTGAAGCCGAGTTTAATCTCGCAAAGTGAGATTCAGAAAAATCACAGAGCGGGCTTGAGGCAGACTCGGCTGGCATCATCTAACCCAGTCCTGAAAAATCTATCTCCTTTGTAGTGGATTCACATTCGGCTTCACTGAATTTCAATCTAGTAAAGCAAGGTCGAGAAATATGGCTGATCAGATTCGTGCCGGAGCCTATTTCACATGAGCAAGTAAAGTGAGAGGCGTGACCGCACTGAGGCTGGATATAAAGCCTTCACCAGGTGGGTAAGTTCTATCGGATAAAAGTTCAAAGACGAGATGCTCACCACTGAAATGAACATCCAGGTTCATATTTAGTCATTGCCTGGAAACGATCACTCCTTAATCCTCCATCGCGGGGTACCAGAACTGCTAGGCAGATCTTCCTATCAGACAGCTCTAGCAAGCTGAGCAGAATTTGCTTCAGATTTCCAGAGTTCCAGCTGTTGATATCCACTCATTTCGTTCATGATATCCAAGGATGAGCGACAGTTGCTAACATTAAAGCTACATTTATACTTTACCAAATTATCCTAAAGTTTGATATTTAGCGATTTACTTAGTCACTTACTAGCTTATTTATATACGCTGCTCTACCCGAATCTTCCTAAAAATCAACGAAAAGCAGTCTTCAAATTCATAGGTACTGGTGTTCTTACGCCATTTCCTTAACCCCCTCCCTTTGTCTTAAACCATTCCCTAAGCCCGAACAACGACATTTTTGGGCCCCGTAATAACGGTCCCGGGAAAAGCATGACCGATATTCCCGCATCTCCTAGAGGCCATCCGTGACTTGGGTCCAAAGATAGCTCTGATCATTCCCATTCAATTTTTAGTCTCTGAAATGGTTCTTTCCTTTCCCTCACCCATCTTGAATGGTACAAATTAGTTGCCACCTAGTAATTTGATACATTCTACCGGACCCTCCGCGCCCATTTCAGCTCTAGCATCCTGTTCGTGCAACTCATGGCCACTTGGCTTAGTTCGAGGCTTCTCAGTTCCATCAATCTCGGGGTTTGCGAACGTCCCTTCCGCTTTACTTACTGGCTCGCTCTTCTTACTCTTTCTGCGCAATAATACCAGAGTGCCACCAAGCGCTAAAGTGCTGCGCCTGCGCTCGAAACACCAATACTAGCTTTAACTCCTGTTCCAAGACCGCGCTAGCCGTTTGAGACCGCCCTAAAGTTTGTCAACATTGAATCAGCTGCGGGCTACGTGCACCAACGACGGCTGCGAGAGGGATGTCGTTTACAGAAAACCATCCGTAGCTCTCGGCCAGGCCACTACAGATATTGGAACCACAGGCAAGCCTTCGTCACTAAGTACGATAGAGCCGCGAGAGAAAGCCCTGCCAGAAATCGACGAAGAAGGATCCGACGCTTAAGCTCCATTAGACACCTCCTCGCCACACACGGCAGAACCACATGAGACTACCTTGCCGGATCTTGCCCCGTTTATACCCGTTAAAAAACTAAGTAAAAGATTCCAATCGCCGACTTTTGACGATCAGATCGCCACACCACAGGCAGTTCTGTTTACGCCTATCGTAAACGGAGGAGTTCTGTCGCCTTTGACGAAAGACAGCTAAACCGCTTCCCTACTAGAAAAGGTAAAGATGAGTTTACCTGAGGGGCTTCTACTACTATTTTGCACAAGACAGCAACAGACGAATCTGCATAGCACTGCTTTTAGAAACTCGTAATAAGTCAATCGAGAGTAGCCGCTTTTCGTTTAAGTAGCCCAGTTATATTGTCTCTATTATCACTTAAAGAGACACTTATATTAGCCGAAATAATGGGCTAAAGTAGTTCACCTCTTTCCTAGATGAGTAGGCGCGAGGAAATACTAAACAAGATTTATTTAAGAATCCTCACCACGATCTGGCCTAGCTTAGTTTAGCGATTGTGTAGTTATGAGCCAGGGACCATAGGTCTGTGTGCTACAAGGCATTTTGCCAATTTTTCAGCTCTGTGCCTCAATTTGATTAATCTAGCGAATATGGCTCCAACAACCCCTCTACTCAACGGCTAGTATCATAACAAGGGCTATGAGATAGCTACGAAACACAAGGAGGCTATATACTAATTGCATTAGGTTGGAAAGATTCCGATTTGCGTCCTGCAGTGCCGATACAAAGATCCTTCCGGAAAGCGTCTTAGAGAGAGTACGATACGCAAAATCCTTGGCTACCCAGCCCCAGAACAAGCTCGTCTAAGCCGGAAAGGGCCTGCATTTATCTTGAGCGACCGGGAGGTAGACGAGGTTATCTGGTATTGCACGCAGAGTTAGGAGAATCGTATAATGAACTGGTACAAGTTGAGGGACGAACTTGGCTTCTCTTGCTCGGTCTAAACACTTGAGCGCAGGATGCACTAACGAGGCTATTATCGTTGCGTAGCTTGTCAAAAGCTATATTTGACACTCGCTTAAGTTACGACACGATTCCTTTAGGGTCTTGCTCATATCTTTTGGATAGTAGAGCGGTTGAAGGTTCTCTGGTCAGACGAAGTTACCTTTCTTATTCGAGGACGCACATCTAAACTAGCCTAAATTCTAAATTCGCCCATATCAGGGTCATTAAAGAGGTTAATATTTTGTCCGGAGATCAAAAAATTGAAGTGAATGACTCTAATTTCTCTAAGTAATCTGTATGTACAGAAGATTGTATAGAAGTGCAAGGAGCATCGAGGATTTAATAGAGGTGGGTGGTGCTAAGCGAGAGGTTGACCGGAATAGAGGGGGTGGGGGTGGAGAATTAATATATGTATTGTTTCTGGACTTTAATCGCCGCGGAGCAGCCGAATTTTCCAGGTGATTTTGGTGTAGCAAATTTAAGTAGGGCTTCGTACACAAAATTGAAATAGAAATTTGCTTTCGCCAACTGTTAACGAGCCCGAGCAAAAGAGAGAGATAATGAAAAGAAAAAAGTAAAACAGATGCGCTTTACCTCTTAAAAATATTTTATTTGCGGCCTTTAGTTATATAAAAGGGTTATGTAAACCACGTGATAGAAATGATGTCTTAGTCTAGTGAATATTTTCTGATATGACCACGATAGTTGCAAAGTGATACGCGAGCCTAAGATTCATTGAAGACAAGTGGATTATTTTCTAGCGGATTGATAGTTATATAAGTTTGGTTTAGATACGTTTCGAGGGGTCATAGTGAGAGAAGTCGCAGGGTGCTGGACTTATTTGTCCAAGCTGAACACCTTAGAGTGTATAAAGCACCGGAACAGTTCCTGACCCTTCACTGTCCCGAGTCAATTTCTGATTCGCTCTTCTCAATGACCATTTCATTACCATGCATGTCAAGATGCTGAGCCCCGAGAACGCCATCATAAGGGTCATGGCCAGCAAGTACCTCGGCGAATCCCCCGGACGGAAGAAATACGGACTCCAGATATTGCCCAACTGCGAGAGGAGATTGATCATCGCAACGGCAGCGGCTCTCTTCTCAGGCGTCTGACTTAGTGATGAGGATGCCCAACTGTACACCATCGCGTTCGCGGCAAAACAGCCTGAGATATAGAAAAAAGATGCGGCGTAGCGCGCGGCAGAGTTCAATGTCGCAACTGAAATGACGAAGCCGAGAACAGCAACGCACATAGGGCCCGCGATGTGAAAGCCGCGTTCGCCAAAGCGATCACTGGAGAAAGCGACGATGAATGAGATGACAGCGCCGACGAGATACGGAGGCGCGGTCAAGACAAGTGTTATTGTTCTGGAGCCGAGGTTGAAGCCTTTGACAATGGTAGGGAAGAAGTTATTGAAGCCGTATGCAGTGTGGTTTGCCGTTAACATGACGACCTTTCATATCTGTTAGAGATGTGTGGCTAGTCTCTAAGGAGGAAGTGTAATACTCACAAAGACCCAGGTTCGGTAATCTACCGCGGCGGCTTTCAGGCCGTACCAGACCGAGTGCTTGCCTTCTTCGAACGAGACCCGGTCGAGTCTGATTCTTTCAATGGCTAGGTCACGCTCTTCCTGTGTGAACAGCCATTTCCCGCTGCCAGATGGGGATTCGGGAAAGTCTGGCAGGATGAGCGTTGCGAGGAGGCCCAAGACAAAACTGATCGCTCCGGTAATGATGAACAGCCATCTGGAGAATTTCAAGTTAGTATGATTGAGCAAAACTTACCAACAGGGATCGCGATAAGTGCGAGATACGTAGTTAGTGAAAGGCAAACAAAGAATTGACGTACTGCCAGCCAGCCAAACCATGTGCTCCATCAAGGCCAGCAAAAATACCAGCGGAAATCAGCCCAGAGAAGCAGGTCGCAAGCACCAAGCCAGAATATAGTACTGCCGTCCTGAGGCCCAACTCACGGCGCGTATACCAGCATGAGAGCAGGTAGAATGCACCGGGAAAGAAAGGTGCCTCAGACAAACCGAGGAAGAATCGGATGACAACCAAATGAGTATAGTTGCTTGCTCCAGCGGTAGAAGCTGAAATACAGGACCAGACGCAGACCCAGAAAGGCATGTACAATGATGGCCTGACTCGGGTCAAGATCATGTTACTCGGAAGCTGCATAAGCATGTAACTAAGTGGCAAAAGTTAGGGTGTGTTCCTGTTCTCGAAAGTGGAGGACGAGAAGTACTTACCCAACATTCAGAATGGAGATGGCAGTATTGAACTGGTCACCAACAAGGCCAAGGTCACTCTCAATATTGTTGAGCTTTGCCTGCGCAATAGCGTTGCGGTCGAGGTAGTTGAACATGTAGAGCACCCACACCATAGGCAGCAGGGTCAAGTCGAGCTTGCGCACAAGTCTCTTTTCTCGACGGCGACGGTCAGGGTCGGAGGTAATGGCTTTGGCTTCGATGTCTTTGGTGGCAGTGGCCTTCTCAGTCGTGGACTTTTTATCCATATCTGTGAGCTCGAGGTGGGTGGTTGGGTCAGACTTGAGGTCGGAATGCATTTTTGTGAGGGTCGACTTGGGAAGGAGTATGTTGCGGTGCTTGCTTTGTTTTGTTTGAAGAAGGTAAAGAAACCGAACAAGGGAAACCTGCATATTTATCATATTCTGGGGGAGCGATACCCCGCAAGATCCAGGCTCCGACTGAGTCTGGGGAAATGTGGAGTTGTGGTAAATAGGGAGCGCGACTCGAAAGCTCGAAGCAAGCTGTCAACAGGTTCCGGTTTCGATTTTCGTATCGGCGCCGATGTGAATATCGGCACCGGAAGAGCCTCCGATCCATATTGTACATCGCACTTCGCGGCTGATGCTATTTTCTCAATCAATTGTCTCCAGCGAGGCCTGACTAGTAGTCTTTTCCCGATCGGCTTCTTCCCCCGAAGTCGGAATCCTTTGTCGACCCCGCTGCGACTCGCTGTGTTGTTGAGGCTATATAAAACCGTCTTCGCGACTCAACATGGCTTCCATTCTAGCACCAGCACCAGCACCAGCATCAACAACGCAGACTGCACCTCTAATCCGAACCTCACGTGCCCCCTTCCCACACGATTAATATCCTTCAATCATCACATTCACCATGTCACCAAACGGGATAAATGGCACAAATGGACAAGCAGTTCCTGTCCCCGCCGCCAAACGCTTGAGGCAATTGCTTGCTGATGAGAGCAAAATAATTGTTGCGCCTGGAGTTTATGATGGGTTCAGTGCCAGAATCGCACTGGAAGTTGGATTTGATTGTATCTACATGGTAATCAAGACACGTTCCACCTCCCCAAGTTCAACCCGAATTTGACTTACCATTGCGGACAGACTGGAGCAGGAACTTGCGCTTCTAGGCTTGGGCAAGCTGATCTAGGCATGGCAACACTCAACGATATGCGAGAACACGCGGAGATGATTGCCAACTTGGACCCGAATGTCCCCCTCATTGCAGACGCAGATACTGGATACGGAGGTTCGTTTTATCTTATGGCGGGCTTGCTATACACTAGGAGCATGGCTGACGGTTTTAAACAGGACCCAATATGGTGGCGCGAACCATTGCCCAATACCACCGTAGCGGAGTCGCTGCCCTGCACATCGAAGACCAAATTCAAACCAAGCGCTGTGGCCATCTCGGTGGCAAGGAACTGGTCTCAACAGAGGTGTTCCGTCAACGGATCGCCGCCGCTGCTCAAGCCCGTGAGAAGATCGGCTCTGATATCATCATCATCGCACGCACCGACGCCCTAGCAAGTCATGGCTTCGAAGAGTCTGTCGAGAGACTGAAGGTAGCGCAAGCAGCGGGCGCAGATGTCGCCTTCCTCGAAGGCATCGGCACAAAGGAGGAATGCCGCGAGATCTGCCGCATCATGGCGCCTTTCCCAGTCCTGCTCAACATGGTCGAGCACGGAGCTACACCTACCATCACGCCGCAGGAAGCACAGGAGATGGGGTTCCGAATTATCATTTTCCCATTTGCGGCTATCGCGCCTGCGTACGATGCTATCAAGGAGGCGTTTCTTGGGCTTAAGAAGACGGGTCTCACTGGGCTGGATCCCGGTTTCACCCCCAAGAAGCTGTTTACGATTGTGGGCTTAGAGGAGTCATCGAGGGTAGATGCAGCTGCTGGGGGTTCATTATATCGCAAAGTTTAGTCGGTCAAATTGTCGATAGTCTTTATTTGACGATTGCTTGTTAGAGTATCTACTATACTAGGTCGGATTATTTTCGAGTCACAGCTTTCTCTTCCCTTTTTATTTTACAATAAAATGCCACCACAACGCAGGCCCCTTAGTGTTATATCGCCAAATATTACTCGTGGGAAGGATATTACTCCTTATAAAAGAGCCCGTATCGAACAGGCTTATACTAATGGCGTAAAAACCGATCGTATTCAAACTCTCCTCAATGTCTCCCGCTCAGCTGTACGGTCTACCCAGACCCTCGCACATTTACTCGTCGAAGAAGTCTCTCAACCTCGTCCTGGTACGACAAAGACCTACACTATACGAGACCTACGATCCCTCAGCCGACATATAATCAATAACCCAGAGAATACCTACCAGGAGGTTCGGGATGCCCAGGGAATGAAATACTTAGACTCTACGATCAAACGAGAACTCCGAAAGCATAACATACGCAATTAGAGAGCTGCGAAGAGGCCTGTACTCACGGAAGATCACGCCGCGGCACGGCTTACGTAGTGTATAAGGCATAGGCATATGACCGCGGAGGAATAGGGATTATTTATGTAAAGCGACGAGTGCTCTATCGAGAGGGGGCGGGGTTAAAAGTAGGAATAAGTATTCCAAACCTTAGCGCAGAAATAAGATCGGAAAATAATTCAAACTTACTCCGCGTTTAAGGGAATATCGGTTATAGTTTAAGGATGCGTTCAGGACCACGGGAAATCCGATCTTTATATAATAAATCGAGATTTTAAGTCTAAGAAGTATAAGTATTTTGTAACGACACAAGAGCCTTGGACGTAGAAGGTTGACTTAACACTTAGAATACAAAACTACAGAGCTACTCTACAGGAGGGAGCCATATATATAGGGAGTCAGAGGGGAGTCGGAGGGGAGTCGGACCTGTTTCGGACCCCTGACCTAGCCGAGGCATACCTGTCATAACACCTATCGTAACATATTTAGCCAACTTTTATATTGAAGTCCTAAACGTATAAGTCGGCCCTTAGTATAAGGAATTAGATAATCCGGGCTATATATTTATATAAGATAATGCCTCGATTCATATTACTCACAGGTTTCGGGATTAGTTTAGAGAATATAATATAACGTGTATCGATTAGGCCTGTAACACGGCAAATAAGTGGCAAACTAAATATTAAGGTTAATTTTGCCTCGAGCCTTAATATTTTTGCATATAATTAAAGAGGGAAGTCTAACGAATCTATAGGTGTAATTTATTTGCGAATAGCTTCAATTTTTAGCAGAGTTATAAGTGTATATAGTAGTCTTGAGAAATACAAGGTTTTGGAAATTCGCTTAATTGGCACTTTAATCTGCACGGCCACAGTAGCCTTTTCAATGAAAATGGTGCGTTGCTCTCTTGACAGTTTGGATACTTCTCAGAAGTGTGGTTAGTAATGGACATCAACTTGATCAAAATTAAGCCCTTGTTACCTAGCATCAACTGTGTAGTCAAGGACAGGAGGGACAGGAAACAACCAGAATAATTTAAGCGAATGTGCACCTCATTTAGCCGGCCTGGCGGATTTATTGACCTCCCCTTACTCTCAACTTACCTCTAACTTAAGTTTGGCAATACAGCAGCGATTCAGCGACTCCTCACTTGCACCAGGACGGAGATAACGGTGCTTGTAATCACATGACAGTCGCTTTCCACGCGATACAATCTGCATCAGCCGTCTCCTCCTTTGTATAATCTACACGCCTATACACGGACACGTTGACCTCCTAACCTTCATTTGATTATTTCTGCGCCTCTTCACCGAAGGTAAGCCGAGCGGGGTCTTGCTTCGGTTGCGGATACCCACATGATTATATAATCACAAACCATATTGAATAGTATCCTATATACTACCACCTGCTAAATCCGGAAAACTCATCGCATCATCCAAAACCCAATCCAATGAGAATATATTGTCATAGTGGATTTGCTCTAAGTCCGGAAAGTCGTTTCGGTCGTCAACTCTTTGCTGGCTTTCTTCGTGCCCACCGCCTAGAGCAGGATCAGGGGGATTAATTGGAGCAGTAACTAGATACAGGAGATTAGGTCATCACACAACGAGTAAGGTTGAAACAACAAGAATGTCCTTACGAGTGAGGTGTCTAGCAGGATCATTTTTGAACCCCTTCCTCCACATCCAGAGCGAGTCATAAATAATGCTCATGCTCATTCTGCCCCTCACTACCAGCGGCGTGTCCTGGTATTCTATTCTGCTGGAAGATCCGTGGGATGACAGACTTAAATCTTGCGTTCCGTGAACTCCCCAGGCCCATAAGTGGGCTAGCACTTCGGCGAGCCTGCCTGGAAGATCGTTGTTGGAGATGCTGATCTGCCGACAAGCTAAGATCGTGGAGTTGAACATGGATTTGCCAGCTTCAGCGTCTATATACGATGCTAAGGAACTTCGAAGGAGCCTCAGCAGGGTGAATCCAGAAGCGAGTACCATCTGGAAAATGTAGCAGGGACAATGGCGTATAATGTTAAGAGTGTTGGGATCTGACGAGCAGATCTCGGTGAGGAATTGATAGCAGACGCGATAGAGCAATAGTAGTGGGGACTGAGCACTTAGATCAAGGAGTGCGTATAGTCGCAGGTGAATCTGGGCACAGCGGAAATACAACAACATTTCCGCTTCGCGCGTTAGTACAGACTGTGGGGTGAAGGTTTGGCAGTAGGCTTACTCGAACCCATTTCAGGGTTTAGATCAGACTCCAACTGAAGAAGCTCTTGATTCAAGAGATTAAATCTGTCGGAACGCTCATTCGTGTTTCCTGTTGTTTTTTCATAGAAAGGGCTATCGTAAAGTGCTTCAGTAACTCGGCCACAAAAGATTTCGATCCGTAGTCGAGTGGCTAAGGGCTCGATAAGAGTACGATATGAGACCGTCACTAATTTCGGTTCAATCAGGCATTCGTATCTGGTTGTCGAAGGCAGTCCTAGGCCAGTAGCGACACTACACATCAAAACAAATATGGTTAGTAAAAAGCGAATGATACATAGACAGAGGTGTTCGTTTATAAATACTGTCTTACCTTTGAGCAACGATATTGCACACCGCCCATGTCGTATGCCTGTCTCTCAGCTCCTCTAACCGTAACATTAACTCAGTCTTCGAAAAGTCTTGAGAGTAGTCTGGCATATGAAGGCCAGCCTGCATTGCTAAGTGCATCATAGCTCCTGTGAGCATAAATGTTGGGTCATTAGATGAGTCGCTTTTGGGGAATGGCCACACGCATAAAATACACAGGGCCTTGCAGTTGTAATAGTTGTGGTGACTCGATTGCAGCGTATACCACAGTAGGCGCGGCACGGATATAGAGAGGGCAGGCAGAAGTGTCAAGTCGGGAGAATACCGCCTAGAAGCAACTCCAATTATAACCCAAAATAGCAATGGCGAAAATTGGTGGTAATTGTCCGGGGACTTATGCGGGTCTAGAAAGGGTAGGAATGGATGATAATGCTCGAAGTATCTGGAAATAAATGAGGTTTGGATTGCTAATGAACACGAGAATAAGGGTTAGAGGCACTGACTGTTCAAACAAACGCCGAGCTACATATCCTGATATGTCAATGCCATCTAGTTGTCGAGGGGAAGAGCCTGTGCTGTGGTCATCATTCCTAGCGGTTTGGGACCGATGTGAGGATGCGGTACGAGGAATCTCTGTCTGGATTATCTCTGTCCACGAAAGCTCATTAGGCGAAAGTCCTATCCCAGCGTGCTGCCCCTCCGGCGGCGTCAGGACATAGCCTGGGACGCTGCTGGCGGGCAGCGTAGAGCCTTGTTGAGGGATACCAGCTGTTTCACCACGATTAAATGATTGGTCGTTTAGAGCTGGAAGAGTACCATTTGTTGCGGAGTGTCGCCTCTCTTTCTGGCGCCTCGCTCTGGATGAATTATTAGCAGGACAAAATCGCTGTGCTGAAAGAGCTAGAAGTCTTACTTTCGTTTTTCAACTCGCTTGAAACTGGCGTCGAGTCGGCACTCGATCTTTAGCCGTGTACACCGGGAACACGGAGTGAAAGGATCCTTGACCGTATTGCAGCGAAGCTTCGTAAAAGTAAGCATTGTAGAAGCGCTGCAACGAGCTCTCGCTGAGCGCCCTGTTGGTGCAATAGATGCATACCTTTTGTTGACGGCATTCATTGCAAGCCTTCCTAATGAGGGTGGGTCTAGAGGCGCCCCCGTCCTCCTTCTCACGCACCGGATCGGAGGCACCTGGCGGGTAGCTGTTCGTAGTGCTGTGAGGACTGTTTCCTACCATTGTGTAGAGGTGATTAGACCCTAGGTCTAGGACTGAGGACAAGGGGGAGATTTAAATTGACATAGCAGGTCGCATGTGCTCGAACGCTCTGCTGTGGAAGATGACACAAGTGTTGGGGCCGGACTCCATGAATCAAATTTCTCAGCTTGCTGCTCTTGCTCAGGCGCTAACCACCCTCGGCTCAGTCAACGCGCCTGAGTAAACTGAGCAACCTGAGCAACTCACCTGACCACCTTGATCATCTCTGAGCAAGATCTTCCAGATCATCACGTGTTTTGAATTCTTGCTTTATAACTAATCACTCCCAATCTAACCTCTGTTCTCTTATATCACTTTTGTTAAGTTTTGACGACGATGTGCTTACGGAGGTATAGCGGATATGTATTCCCCCCTGTTTTTACGTAAAGGATTGGTTTAACTGCAAAGGGTAATATCACGTTAATACGCGCAACGCGTGTATCCCGTAGAATTTCAAGACGAATATCATTAACAAAATGAATTGAATTTATTAGTACTTAGTAAAATTTCCCTTTGTATTGATTATAACTTAATAACGCTTTGGTATACTCTCGACAAGTGTACGAAACTTAAACTTCCCTACTTTCTCCTACGTATCTTTTGTAGCCGCTTGAAGCTAGTTATATCCTATAATCTTAGGGTAATTATCTTGAAGGTAGTTCTTTTTTTATAATATACTAGACTTGTTCGATTAGATTAAGGTCGGGCGAGAAAGGAGGCTAAAAGATTATAATAATTCCTTGCTCTTGTAGATTAGCTTAAGTATTGGTAGTAACGTGTCTAGGTGCTCCGTCTTGTATTAAAACGAGATAAATACCCTCCCTTTTCATTAGCTCGATATACTCGTGGATTACCGGAATCGTGTAAGCTTAATACGAGTTTTTATTAATCGAACCCTAATTCTTTTCTCAAAAGATTCCGGGCCTTTTCGTATGCCTGTGAAAATAATCCTAAAACATTTAACCTTTCTTTCGTTAATGCCTTTCGACGATATATGTCTCTTCCCACTCTTTGCCCGGCTTTCGAGTTACTCACGTTCGAGCATGACGACCACTAGTAATCTAAGTCTCGTCGGTTTATAGGATTTAATACTATTAATTTATTGTTTACTTGACGTGTTCCTTCGCCTATGCGAGTCGAAGGATATGATTCTTTTTGG
The DNA here is from genome assembly GCA_020726505.1 of Leptodontidium sp. MPI-SDFR-AT-0119. NCBI lineage: Eukaryota > Fungi > Ascomycota > Leotiomycetes > Helotiales > Leptodontidiaceae > Leptodontidium > Leptodontidium sp. MPI-SDFR-AT-0119. The sequence continues at coordinate 993,666 of JAHLEZ010000017.1, forward strand.
AAATCGGGGGTTTTCGTATTGTTAGTCGATAGTAATACCTCTCACGAGTAAGAGCACTTTATATAGTATCTTTTTTGACTTTGAAATTTATAATAGTTATTAGTTAAGTAAAGGATATTCGTTAATTCTCGCGAGAGGCATATACGAAGAAGATTAAATCTTCGACTTGAGCTTGTGTTAAAATAGGAGAGCGTCTTGACTTTTTCTTTAGCGTAGCACGTTCGGCTTTATAAGTATATTGAATTTACTTGTAGGTCGGTTAAAATGGAAGATGATCGTGGATTTGCTTATATCCTTAACCGATATTAAAAAGGAGGCGAACATCTCGTCGTTGATTACGTGTAAGAGGAGAAGAATGTGACGCGTGTCGCTTTTTAAGGATAGGGCGATTCGGGGGAGGTAAAATATCTGTAATTCGTGGTTACGGAGGAGTAGGAATAAACGTAAACGAAACACAGTAAAATACCGAAGGCTCAATTGCAAATGGATTTATATTATAATAGTTAAATTGTATAAAAGGAAAGGAGAAAACGCGTATGTCGCGCATTAAGTTATTCTAGTACTACCCTTTTAGGTTAAACCGATCCTTTACGTAAAAACAGGGGGGAATACATATCCGCTGTACCTCCGTAGAATGACTCATGATCCTTCTTATGCTACGTGTCTAGGTTCAGACGTTTCAAGTAAAAGTAACGCATATTGTGGCGTTTCATGCAGAACCGTCACAATCTAAGGCAATTATCTCCATCCAGAGCTATGGAATCGGGCAAAATAAGTGCCATCTTGATAGAGGGGAATATTACACTCTTTATAATTAAATAGAGAAGTTTTGTTGCAGCAGAACCCTGTCACGATCTGTAGAATCAAAGTGTCTTACATTCTAAGGAATCTCCATGCACAGCATCTACATCACTCCAGCCACCCGCACATCCCCTTTTCTGTGGTACTGAAGACAGAATAAATACAGCACCAACTTAACATAAGAGACTCTTCACTTTTCCCACCTTCATTCTCACAAATCATGTCTTGCCATCTTACTCTTGCGCTGAATTCTCTCCCCATAATAATAGAGCACGAAAGGAATAGGAATAAACGCAACCAATAAAAATCCAACAAACTACTCCCCCAACCCACCCCAAGTCGCACATACATCCCATTCGCAAAGAGCGGAAACGCAGCCCCAAACGACGACCTGACGAGATCATTTGCTGCATAGACCTCAGCGACATGCTTAGGATACACGGCACTCAGATACGTGAGCACGGCTTGGAAGAGCAAAAATGCGAGTGCCGCTAGTTTGTAATTTCTCTCACAATCTGCTGGCCAGGGTTCTCTTCCATCAACCTCAGCAGGGGGTTCAAGGATTAAGAAACCAGTATTAGAGGGCGAATCTTGGAGAAGGTTGATACTGAGCGAAATAAAATTAAGTAATAGAAAGATAATAATGAGATAGGAATAGAGAAAGTAAGTAGAGGATTTGAGGTATTTTCAACAGGGGCGGAAGCAGATCATACGTGATCTCACCATTGTCTAAATACGGAAGGAGATTCTGGGACGTTAGTATATAGATTGTCTTAACGCAGTCGATTAACAGATCGAGGTGCTTTATGGATATTGTCTCAGTGATATTAGCCTAACTGCGGCTTCGATGCGATTCAAAGTCCGAGAGGTAATAGTAGAGTAGATTTCGCTCGACCTGCATCCAGTTACTCACTGTGTCTTTCCTCTGATGGGAAGAACGTACGGTAGGCTTGTCAGCCATCAAACTAATACTATGGACAACTTCCAAGACCTCATTTAAAATCTCTCCCAGCTCTTCCGATTTGATATCGATATAAGAGGTTGCATGTTGAGTGTCCTGGTCTAAAATATCCCCATTAAGTAAAAGGTCATCTGCAAGGGCCATTTTCTACTTAGCAGTCCACGTTCGCATAAAGAACACCTATTCTTCAAAAGTCTTCACCTTCCCCTCTAGAGATTCCTCGATCTCGAATTCCTCCTTTTCCTCATTCCACTCAAGGTAATACTCTGGTGGCGGAGTTTACCTCGGATAGCTACGTGCAGCCCTGGACGCAGAATAGAACCGAATATACATAGTCAGTAATGAGGACAGATAATCAAATCCGTCATATCATCATCTCTAGCCTTGCATATCCCTCTGTTTTCAACTACCTAACAATTTATCTTACCCCCGACTAAGTCCCCACACCACCATTTAGACCACCCATTTACACCAAAATCAACGATTTTCACTTAATAATATCTTAATAAAACATTAATAAAAACTTATAAAATTAATAACATATAATATATATATATATATATATATATATTACTTTAAATATAATATATAAGCTAGTACTAATCAGGCAATTATATTAGATTTAAATTTTAAAAAACACTATCTAAAAGTTGTGACGACTGTCGCTGTCCAGAGCCTCATTTCCACCGGCTCCACTTAGTACTGCCTGATCGGGACGTACCGAGATTACTATAGTGCTAGGCAAACTAACCTCTTGTATATAGACTTATTTTTTCCTTACCTTCTTTCCTTTATAAGTTGTAGATTCTAAGTTAATGCTTAGTATCGTCATATGTCCTATGTTAATATGTGAGGCGTTAGTTACACGTGATTGCCGTCTTTCTAGGGTAAGTATCATATTATTTACAACTTTTTTCTTTACGTCTAAGAAGACAGTAAATATCCCTCGCCCCCTAATTCTCCTATAAGTAGTTACGACCTAAAAGCTTAAATATAAGAAAGGCTTATATTAAGCCTTATAGCTTGACGAATAATAATATTAAAACTCCTACTAATAACGAAGTCAACATCTACTTCGCCACTATTACCCTCATTCTCCTCCCCGACCTCTGCCTCTATACGACGAAGTCGAAACCCCCTCTTCGCCGGACTTCTCCCTCTAACTCACTAAGTCAAGCCGAAAGTCGTCCCTCCTCTAGTAAAGTGACTTACTATAGACGACGTTAATATATCGTCTACTTCTTCTTCCGTCCCCTTACTTGACTCTCCCGATATTAATAATCTTATAGTTAATACTTCTATTAATATGCTAGGGAGTAATATAGAGCCTATAAGGACATATATAAGAGAGACACTATAAGAAAGCCGACTTTGTATCTTAAAAGAGTAGCTCGCAGAGAGTCGTATAAAGAACTAATAGTTAAAGCTGTCTCTTTAATAATAGCGACAGACGACCGACGAGCCTCTATTACGTAGACCTACCCTAAGATCTATAACTTTCTAAGAAGGGGATATACCCCTTTATCCCTTAATTAAGAAAACTCTTGCCCTTAAGTTAGACAAAGGCAAAGGTAAGGCATAAAGTACTCTTAATCTTAGTAAACTATTAGACGACGATAGTAATAACGGCTACTAACCTCCTTATATCCTAAGTCGTCGTTGTCCCTCTTTCCTTAAGATATCTTAGATGTCTATAGCCTCATAAATCGAGAAGATCCCTAACTTAAACAATAAGCTTTCGAACGGTATTAGTTATAGTTTACGTCTATAAGAAGTCTAGGTCTAAAACGCCTTACGCCGGTATAACGAATACTTCGTCGACGACGACTACTAAAAGGACTAATTACTTACACAAATAAAAGGAACAGCTCACACGTTCTTAGAACCCTCTTTCTTGTCCCTGACGCTTAACGAAGACGGAAACTTAGTAAATACACTTGACTTAGTTAACTAAGTAGTCAAATTCTTAACTAACCCCTATAAGTAATAGATAGCGCGTAACTTTTACTTTATATTAAAGATAAAAGCCGCAAGATAAACCTTTTAAGACTTTTACTAATAGTTCAGAATTCTTACTAATTAAGGTGACGTAACTAATAAGTTAATCCTCAAAATAGACTTATAAGACAAGCTCCTATCTCGCCTATATAAGTAATTATTTTATGAGTATTAGAGAGCTAGAACTCTAAAAGAGTATATAAAAGTAGTCTAAGTTAAAGACTAAAGACAAATCGTAGAGAATACTATTTACGCTAGTCGCTTTAGCCCCTTAACGACAAGTATAAATTCTTACCCCTAGTCTTAAGTTAATATCTCTTTAGAGATTACGGGAAAGTCACTTTAAGCTTTTACTACTTCTTCGTCTTAGAGACAAGAGACTAATTAGCCCTTAAGTTAATAAATCTCTATACGAGCCAATATACCTTATACTTAAACACTAACGAATGCCCCACGGTATTTCGCTTAACGGCCCCTTAGTCGTAGTTATACCTCTCGTATTAATAAGATAAAGGTAAGCGCCGACAATAATAGTCTTATGTCTAATAATTAAACTATAAACGACGACAACTTACTAATAGAAGAACTTACCTCACAAGTAAAAGACTTAGCCTAAAAAAAGGCTCCTTCTTAAGTATAATACGAGATATATAACATCTTAACCTTACGAAACTTCTTAGTAAACTAGCGCTTACTACTCGTATTACTCTCTCTAAGAATAGACTTACGTATAAGCTGCTTATACTTCTTAATTCTGGAGCTAATAGTTATTATTTTATTAATTACTCTCTTTTAAAGTCTCTTTCTTTCTTTTTGAAACCTTCGATTCACCTATTACCTTCACTTGTCCCTGTTAAAGGATTTAATAGTCAAACTAGCTAGACTATTAGCTACTATATTACGTTGAATTTAATAGTCGACAAGTATTTATAATTATTTACTCCTTTCTTAATCACTTACTTAAGAAACTATAGAGTAATTATTAAAAGGTTATAGCTAAAGTATTACGAAGTGCTCTTAGATACTATTAAACGACGGCTTATCTAGCTATTAGACTACCCCCTAATAATAAGTTATAGTAAACTAATTAAAGTCCGAGACTTACGTGTATATAAGATTTACTAACGCTACTAGCGCGACGCCGAGCGTAGAGACGCTAAGTTACGTGAATTTTAGAGCTACTATAATACTTAATTTATTGAGTCGACTTTAATAACTAACTCACTCTTACCTCCCGCGCTAAGTATAAATACCTTAGAAACTCTATTAGAATTAGTAACCGCCGAAGCAAAGACTTATAGAATATTTAGACCTACTGTTTGCTCAGAGTCTACGACTTCGTGTTACAGTAACTATAGTAGCCCGCTATAAGACGATTCTATAGCTAATTCTAGCCGGCGCGCCAAGTCAAATTTCGATATATACGCTAGTTACTCCCTTACTTTCTTAATAACCTCAGAACTTATTACTATTAATCCCTCGACTATTACTAAGTCTAGAAAACTAGTGATTATATTAATAGAAAATTAAACCTAATATCTTACGTAATATAGTCGAATTATATCGGATGCCAAAGATACTAATTCTACGGATATATAATTATTGAGCCTATACTTATAGCTAATCTCTAACCACGGAACTACTGTAAGTCGTAGAAAGAAAGATTAGGGAAATCTATTATAGTTATATTAGAAGTATAAAGTCGAGAATTTATACCCCCCCAGAATCGAGCCCACGGCGCTAGTAAAGGAAATTCACCCCCTTATCTCCTTAATATTTAGTACTTCGTCTACTTCTTCTTTTCTTCTTGTTTTAAGTATAAAACCCCTTATATATTCCTTACTTTCTTCTCTTATTACACCTTCTAATAAATACTTCGTTTCGAAACATATAGTAGCCTCTAGAAGTGGCCGCGTCACTATATTAATTAAAGAAGCTATATTAATAATAAATTCTATATTAATCTCTAAGAGTCAGAAATACTTAGATCCGCGCCTTTTAAGTATATAATATCGCCCCTAACTAATCCCTGATACTAGTACTACTATCGAACTTACCTCTATTACTAATCCTTTATATATTATAGAGCTCGCGTATTAATAAGTACAATATATAATAAAGCCTAGAGAGCGCGCGTACTCTGTAACTAACGGTTCCTTACTTTAACTAAGAAGTATATTAAATAACTAGCCTAGTTAATATATATAACTGCTCCCACGACTAGACAATATATATATCTTAACTAAACTAGTCTAAATAGAAGTTACTAAGCTAGAAAGTAGAACCGCCGAGCTCTTATACTCTCGAGACTAGACTGACTCCCCTTAATTCACTCCTTTTACGCGTAAAATATATACTAAGGACTACGCTAATTCACTTTAGAAAATATAAACGTAGTTCTCTCTTATATATAACTCGACTACAAAAGCTCCTCCTTCTTTAACTTATTCTCCTTAACCACGAGATAAGTTACTAATTATAAAGCGACGTAAGAAAGCTCGTTAACGTCTAATTATTAAGATCTTCTCGATTAGCGCCGTAGCGTTTTATATATTAATAAAACGGAAGTCTAAAGATAAGATATTTGTAGTAACTCTTTAAGAGATTAATACTTTAATTAATTAAAGAAGCTAAGAGCGAGAGAAAGCCGCTACTATATCAGCCCTGACTGTCGAACTTACTTACCGCCGCTAGTTAACTATATAGTTTACACTCTTTATTTAAGAGCTAGACACTGAGCTAATAATTCCCCTAAAATACGCTAATTAGACTCACGTATTCTCTAAGGCAGAAAGTGATATTCTCCCCCTCTATTACTTATATAATTATAAAATTAAGCTAAAAGGAGAGGGTAAGAAAGTACTCAAGTATTCGCTATTATATAAAATATTAACTAAAGAACTTGAGGCTGTCAAAGAATATATTATAAATAACTTAAATAAAGGATTTATTAAGCCGTCTCAAGTACTATTCGTTACTCTTATTCTCTTTATCAAGAAGCCGAATAGCTCCCTACGGTTATATATTGATTTCTAAGTACTGAATTCCCTCACTCAGAAGAACTAATACCCCCTACCTCTAATTAATAAGACCTTAGCTCGCATAACTAATACTTATATCTTCACTAAATTAGACATTCGTCAAGCCTTTCACTGAATCCGAATAGACTTAGTATCAGAGGAGTACACTACCTTCCACACGAAGTACGGCGTATATAAGTACAAAGTTCTTTTATTTAGCCTAACTAATAGCCCTACTACTTACTAACGTTATATAAACGATATTCTCTTCAATTACCTTAATAATTTCTATATAACGTACTTAGACGACATTCTTATATACTCTAAGAACCCCTTATAACACTAGCTCCACGTTAAAAAGGTACTTTAATATCTTAATAATATTAGGCTATAGGCCGACTTAAAGAAGTGTAAGTTTAGAGTAATATAAACTAAGTACTTAAGATTTATTATATTAACTTTTAGCCTAAAAGTTAATCTCGAGAAGGTCTCTATTATTCGTGAGTAGATTTACTTTAACTTTATTAAAGGTATATAGTCCTTCCTTAGTTTTTATAACTTTTACTAGAGATTTATCTACGACTATAGTATTATAACGAAACCTCTTATTTAATTAACTAAGAATAATATTCTCTTCCGCTTTACTATAGAGTACAAAGACGCCTTTGACCTCTTAAAATATACTTTTACGTTTATACTTCTCTTAAGACACTACTAACAGGATTTACTCTGCCTCCTAGAGACAGATATTAGTGATAGTGTTATAGCCGGAGTCTTTTCTTAATAGTACAGTGACGACTAGTTCCCCGTTACTTTCTTTTTAAAGACTATATTACTTACTAAGCTTAACTACGTAATATATAATAAAGAGATACTAGTTATTATTAGATCCTTTAGGCACTAGTGTGCTAAGTTAATAGGAGCCCCTTACTAAGTCCGTGTTATAATAAACTATAAGGCCTTAGAATACTTTATGACCTCTAAGTAGTTAAATACTAAGTAAACACGATAAGTAGAGCTCTTAACGAACTATAATTTCATAATCACGTACCGTCTTAAAATCTATAACCCTTTAATAGACGTACTTTCCTGTAAACTAGACGAGTTAAATTAATAAAACTCTATAAAGAAGACTTAACGCCTTTAATAACTCTTACGCTAAGACTAAGTTGACCTTAGCTTACTGTTTATAGAGTTATAGCCGCCTAACGACGCTAACGCGCTAGTAGTTGACGTTAAGCTTATTACTCTCACACTAATATTCTCTGTCGTATAATAAATCCTAGAAGCTAATCGCACTACTCCTTCCTTACAGGCTCTACGTAAGTAAACTATATCAAGTTCTCTAGGTAAACTTAGCTTAGTAAGTGACCTCTTACTCCACGACGGCCGCCTCTTAGTCCCTAATATCAATTACCTCTAAACCCTCCTTATATAAGAAGTCTATAATTAAGTCACTACAGCGCACCCTAGTACTAAGAAGACGATCTAAATACTCTCTTCTTAGTATTAGTGGTATAGAATCACGTCTATAGTTTAGTAGTACTACTATAACTGTTATATATATTAACGAATTTAAGTTCCTTAAGATAAAAAGCCTAGACTCTTTTATTTTTTCCTTATTCTGTCTAAACTATAAGAACATATTATAGTAGACTACTACTCCTTTACTAAGGACAAGTATAGATTCGATAACGTCCTCGTCTTTATTAATAGATTTAGTAAATAAGTTATTAATATCCCTTACTAAAAGACAATAAATACTTAGAAGCTAGCTATTATATACATTTACTATATATATTATTACTTTAAAGCTCCCTTGACTATTACTTTTAATAGAGGCCCCTAGTTTATTTCTAGGTTTTAAACTACCCTTAGTAAGATCCTTAGAACTAAGAGACAGCTATCCGCTACTAACTACCCATAGATAAACGGCTAGACTAAAGTATATAATTAATACTTATAGAAACGACTCTGACCTTTCGTTATGTATTACTAAGACAACTAGTTAGAGTACCTCCCTATTATAGATTACGCTTAGATGTCCCTCCTACACGATTCCTTAAAGGGACTCTCTCTATTTAAAGTAGTTTATAAATACGTACTACGCACAAATTAGGACTAAAAAATTAACTTGTTAGACTTAGTTACTCCCGCTAATAAGTTAAACACTTAATAAGCTATTAATTATATTTAACGCTATACGAAAGTATAAGACATAACTCGGTCGAACTTCACTATAGCCTAAGCTAAGATAACTAAGTCCTATAACGCCTCTCGCCGTGATATCGACTTTAATAAAGACAGCCTAGTTTAGCTTAATATACGCTACTTTAAGACACTCTGTCTATTTAAGAAGTTAAATATACTAACTAATAGACTATTTAGAGTACTCGAGAAGGTAAGACACTCGTACCGCCTAGAATTACTAGCGAGTATAAAAGTCTATAACGTCTTTCTAGCTAGTAAGCTACGCCGAGACTCTAACGACCCCTTATTAGGCTAAGTATAAGATGCCCCCCCCGCTGATTAATATTATAGGCGACGACAAGTAAGAACTAAAAGAAGTACTTACTTGCCGTAAAAAGGACAAGACTCTGTCTTACTGTGTCACTTAGCTTAATTAAGACGTTAACTTAGACTAGTATAATGCCTTTGACTTTAAGTACGCTCTACATAAAGTCAAGGATTTCCACCTTAGTCACTTTAAGTAAGTAAGACCCCTTATTAAGTTACTTAAATAGATTAAAGCATAGGAAAATAGTATTAATAACTACGACGACCTCAATAGTGACAAGGAAATAGACTAACGCTCGAGGACGAGCTTTTTCCGGAGGGGGGGGTAATATAACGACTATCGCTATCTAGAGCCTTATTTCCACTGGCTCTACTTAATACTGCCTGATCGGGACGTACTGAGATTACTATAGTACTAGGCAAACTAACCTCTTATATATAAACTTATTCTTTCCTTACCTTCTTTCCTCTGTAAGTTGTAGATTCTAAGTTAATACTTAGTATCGTCATATGTCCTGTGTTGATATGTGAGGCGTCAGTTACACGTGATTGCCGTCTTTCTAGGGCAAGCATCACAAAAGTGACTAAAATTAATTTATGATTAAACGAATATAAATACTTTAAAAAAGGACGATTGTAACCGATAAGACTACTGATTTAAGATTTTCAGTTATTAGATAATTTTATTAGTAGTTGTTAATATACATTAGAATAGACTCTTTTAGACCCCCGTAAAGCAGTTATTTTAAAATTACAATATAACTACTAATAGAATTGCTTATTAATAGAAAAACTGTTATAAAGACTCTATCTATTATTATATATATCAATTTCAAGTACTTATAACTATAAAATTAAAAGTTATTTTTAGTCACTTTTATATAGTGTTTTTTGAATTTTAAATTAACGAGAATTACCCAATTAAAACCAGCTTAAAGTAAAATAAGCGAGGTCATATATACTCTTAGCTTATATTTTTAATTTAGTATACTTTTATTAACGTTTTATAAAGATATTATTAAGTGAAAATCGTTGATTTTGGTGTAAATGGGTGGTCCAAATGGGGGGGGTGGTCCAAATAGTGGGGTGGGGACTTAAGTCTCTCTCCAAGGCACCGATCCGCCGACTGTTCGCTCTTCCGAGTAGGGGTCTCCTCGCAGTCTCCATGTACACGCCAAGAGGTCTCCGTATTCAACACTAAGCAATCAAATAGGACTAAGAAAGGAATAGACGGGTTTCCAATCGGGGTAAATCTCGGCAGGTAGCTTGCACAACTAAGTAACTTGGGAGTTAGTTCTTGGCACCCATCACGGACTACAGAATAAATCAGAGCTGACAAATCGGATATAAGAAATCCAATATCACCGTTAGGGCAAGCAGAGAAGACTTCAAAGTATCGTCAATCATCAGCCCCTCACTCAGAACACCTTCACAGGGGTTAGGGGTTCCAGTAGGGGACGACAATAATTGTAAGATAATCTAACTCGTTGAACAGTAACATCCCACCCTACCTTTCCGCCCACCCTTTTACACCAAAACTCACTAATTTTAAGTATTAATATTTCTATTATTTATTAATAGAATTAAATAAATTTTAAAATCCAAAATATCCTTATATAAATGATTAAGAATTTAAAATCTGAGCTAGTTTTGATTACGTAATATTATAAATTAAGTATTTAAAGTCTAAGAATTTCTTTATATATAAATTTGATTGTTTGTATAAGTCTCTTAAAAACTTTATAATTTAAAGGTACTTTTATTAGTAATTATTATTTCATTAAGTAAAATATAAATCCGTATATAAATAATTTGTATAAGAAAACTTTATTACATAATAAATATTAACTACTAACACAAGTACCTTAAATTATAGGTTTTAACTTCTTTTATCAATAATTAATAAAGTCATCAGTAAGTGATTTTTAGCTTGTTTTTTATTTTAATATTACATAATCTAACAAAGCTCTTCTTTTATTAACTTAATAAGTAAGAGATAGTAAACTTAAAAAAATATATAAAAAAAAAATTGGTCGTAAAGATATTAGTACTTTAAAATCAATGTTTTTAGTGTAAAACGTGGGCGAAAGGGTAGGGTGGGACGTTACGAGTGGAAGAGTCAATTGACCCACCACGTGGATCGGGAAGTTAGCACAATTTGACTTGGCGCCTACCTTCCCGAGAAGTTTTCGCTGCCGAACGACACTCGCGAGATGTTGATCCTCATAATGCGAACGTCGTTGGGTTTGTCTTGAGGGTGGCTAGGGGGGTGCATGGGACATGTGGGGTGCAAAGTCGGCTAGCTATGGCTTGCTCTAACGTGTTCGTGTCTAAATAGAATTTTTTTCGGATATTACGAGAACCCCCCTCGTTAAATAACTAAAACATGTTAAATAACTAAAATATAACTTAAGTAATTAATTATTATTTAATTTTTTTTTTAAAATTTTTTTTAAATTTTTTTTAATTATATAATACTCACTTTACTAAGAGAATATAATTAATTATTTTATATAATACATATTATACTTTTTTAATACTTGAATTACTCTCCTTCTCCCTTACTATAATTTTATTATTTTTATTTAGCTTAAGCTTCTTTTCTCTAAGTAATATAGTTAGTATTAATACCCTTTAATAATGTCGGTGCAGTACCGGTTTATGTACTACGCCGCATGTGTGAATATATTCTAATGCGAGTATAGTGACAGAGTAATAAATATATAGTTTAAAAATCTGTGTATTTTCTAAGAGAGTGCGAGGAGAGCTAGATTATATACTACGAAACCTCACTGAATGTCCACCGAAACTAGTCCGGCTAAGCTCTGACCCCTGACTTTGACCCGCACCCCCTTTTCCAGGCCGAAGTATACTTATGCAGGGACCTGTGGACTAACAAATAATAACTTATAAAATCTTTCTTCGCTTTTATTTCCGAAAGAGGCTTTTTTTTTAACGAAAACATAAAAATGTAATGGAATTTTTAAGCTATTATGATTTTGATACTTTATTAATACGTTTTGAAAAGTTATATTAAAATTAGAAATATTTTTTAGTAAATATTAGTGCTTTATTATTTATATAAGTAATATAATGCAAACGACGGCTATTTAAGTATAATTCTTTAAACGAAATAAGAAGGTGATTATCAAAATCGGGGAATTTATTATTAAAAAAATGTATTATCAATAAAGTTATAAACATCGGATTTAGCTTATAGAGGAGTACTTAATTCTAATAAAGCTTTTAAAGGTATTTCTATAGTTATTAGCTTGCCTATTCCTTCAATTAACTAAAGGCTAACTAAAGTCCTCGGGGGGTATTACTTAGTTAAATGCTATAAGTACTGTCGTGTAGGTTATGGTAGGCCGACTAAGCGAGCCTAATCAAAGGCACTATGGCTAAAGCGCCCGCGAGCTTTATACTTAGGGAGCTCGAATACATTATACGAAGATAATATAACAATAGTCTAATACACACTTGCGCAACGTTTAATTAATGAATATTAGCCTCTGTGAAGCTTCAAGGTTTGTTTGCACGACAAGTTACAAGCTAAAATGCCTAGTATAGGGCTCGCGAGGCTAGAGTTATAGGCTAACTAGTTTATTAAGCGAAGTATAATATAATCTTATATACCCTATATATTATAATACTAAGGAGATTTAGGAGTTTTAATTAAGTTTAATTAGTATTACTTTTCGTAGGGTTTCGAAGGCGATTTGTATATATAAGAAGATTCATTTTTAAACTCCTTAAGTTTTATATCTTCTTTATTTCCTTTATGTTAAACTTATTAGTTACTTAAATAGTTATTGCCTACGTGCTCTTATATACCTTTAGCAACTCTCCCTTATGCTAGCGTCGTTACAATTATTATATAGTAAAATTTATAAGATTACCATATTCATATAGCTTGCCTAAGTATCTCGCGTATACCTAGGCTCTCTACTTTAGTTATTATAGGGCTATTTTTAAGCTAAAACAGTAGCTTGTTTTAAAGCTTCGGAAGCTTTAATTTCCAGTAGTTTTAAAACCTCTGGAAGCTTTAGTTTCCGAACATACACGTGATTAGCTAAAGTAGTTATATAGACCTAGAAATGCCCCCTCAATAGAATCATTATTCACACCAATATCACTTCTTTTCAAAATTAACGCTAAGGCTAATGCAAACAGGAAGAAGATGTGTTTATATTATGATTTTTGCGTCTTATATCTCGTTACGATGTATTTGTAGCTTATAGGTAATAAGATAGAAAGAGAAATAAAGGGAAAAGAGCGAAAGAAATAATCTTAAATAATAAAGGAAACATTTATATAAATAACTATATCTTCAGAAATATTTTTTCTTATTATTTATAATATCTTTACATCTCCTCCTCGAACAATATTTAAAACCAACTAAACCAAACCGAAACACTATATCCAAATTAACCTTTCAAATATCCGATACCTATAAGCTAACTAATACGCACCTCTCCTCTTTAACCTATACAATTCCTATCTTATACCATCTTCACCTTATACTCTCCTCTCTTATTATTCTCCCTTACTATCCCTCTTCTCACCCCCTTCTTAATACTCTCTAATACCCAACCTAAATAAAGCGCAACGGTCTTAAGGAAGACGGCACCCCCGATAAGCACGTCGAAACCGACTAATTCGCCCAAGGAAAAGTCGATCCCGTTAAAGCCAGCGACGCAAGCGGAAAAGCATTTAGTGGTAATAGAAATGCCAATGATGAGTTTAACTTCAGCGGAAGTAGTGGGCAAGAGTCGTAAGTTCTCTTTTCTTTTCTTTCTATTTCTCTCTTTGTTTTTTTCCGGCGCCGGAGACCTGGTGTGTGTGTTAATGGGAGTATGGAAAATAGGATTGAAGGATTTTGTGAAGTAATATATTTTTAAGCTAATATATTTGTACAAATAAAATCTACAAGTGGCAAAGGTCGATCCTATTAAAGCTAGCCAGCCGAAAGAGTAGAAAAAAGCTTCGAGTAGAAACTATAACGAGTAAATTATCCCCAATAGGATCGATAGAACGGCAGAGGATTCTTCGACTATGAGCTTCCAATTAAAAGGTGATTTTGAGATCGGGTAATTCAATTAATTTTGCATTCTTAGGGAAATAAAACTGATTGTCCAGAGTCGGGGCGTCTAAATGTCTTATCCCAATGGTGTGATTTCTGGGGCTTGGATTATCGGTCTTCACATGAAGATACCCCAAGTGATGTAATTGAGATCTTCATATTTTCATTGTCTGTCTGCCAGATGCCTCTCGTCATTTATGAGCAGCTTGCCTCGCAAGTAAGTCTGGTGGAGAGTAGCACGACTGGGAATGGCACGGCTTTTGAATGTCGTACTACTTTTCCTCCGTTTTGGCAAGCCACAGTCTGGGTCTTCGAAGTAGAAATAGCAAACAAAGGGGAAAGAATACAGAGTCCTAGCCCTATTGGTAGTGGGGATTGGCTGAGTGGAACTCGGAAGCTATCCAGGACTAGGACTCACCTACCTTAGGCTGAATGCTGAAAAGGGACCATAAGCGAGCTACTCGCTCTGTTTTGTTTACCTTGAGAATGATACGGCGAAAATATTTGAAGCATTGAGAATTGATGGCCTATGAAGTCCTGCAATGGAAATTTGAGAATGCAAACTTTTGTGGCTAGTAGCTGCCCAAATATGTGGTTGGTTTAAATATGGCGTGTTGGGCCCATAAATGATCATTTGTACCCCACCAGCCTTGTGCACAGCTATACTTCAGCTCCAGAATCCGCAAAACCCTCCAGAACACGTAGTTTTTGTTCTCCCGTGTCATTTTCCTAAGCTCCACCCCGCCTTCTAGCGCCCAGATATCAATCAGTGTACTCCTCCCAACCCTGCTTTTCCAATTCCTTGGTGCTTTCCTTTACGTAGGCTCCTTCCCCTCCAATATGCCCAATTCAGAAACGCTCTGCCAGGTGTCGACCAAGCATGCGTATCGTGCAGAAGAGATTGGTGGGCATTCTCTTCAAGACGAGTGTCCATCCTATCCCAATTGCACGCCCATCTCGAACGCTGTAGCTTCCACATCCTAAGGATGTACTTTCGACAGTTCGTCTCGTGCAAGTATGAGGGTTCGAGGGAGGTAGAGTCGGAGGGGGAGTCGGATTCGGCCACTGGTCCCGTTAGCACGGATCAGAGTTCACACAAGATCACAGACTTGATACGTACTGGTTTGGTGTCGGCTCCGGGTCCAGACGGATCAACGGATCCCCATGTCTTCTTCCCCTGGGAGCAATGAGTCTGCGGATTGGGAGGAACGCGGTGCTGGCGTGGGGTGTTGAACACCATGATAAAGAGACGCTGGCTGAGGGCAGATGCGTTCTCTGGCCCTTTGGTTGCTGGAGGGGTTTGCTGAGCCATTGTTCGTTCTTGGAGGGGTTCTGTTGTAGTGTCTGTGGCCTGGGGTGCTGAATTTCGAATTGGCTGCTCATCTCCTGAGGATTTGGAGGTGCAAGCTCGTCGTCGCTGCAGGTAAGCGAGCTTTCAAGATCCCTTTTAAATTGGGTTTGCACAGCAGAACTGTAGGAAAACCAAGGAACAGTAACCATTCCCAGAATTTCAGATCATTCTGATCATAGTATTCCGTGCCCCATTTCCCGAACCGACAGCCCAGGCAAGTGCCCCTATCTTCATCAATTCGAAATTATGTTGCTGCTGCTTTTCGAGTCTCGAGTTTCTGCCCGTCGTCCAGAATTCGCCCCGCCTGTCTCTCCCCACCACCCTACGAAGCTGCACCTCTCAAACATGGCGTGAATAGTAAGCCTGTACCCTACTTGATCAATTTCCCTCAATTTTCCCCGTCCAGAACCCAATCAGTAGCTGCTCGCTGTTGTGTGAATACACTGGAGGTTCGAGAGTGTGATCACGTGGGACAGTACGCTAGTCTGACGGAAGAAAAGTATAATGATAGTGTCCCAAAAACTGGCACATCTGCTGTTACAAGATTGGCGTCTGCTCCGATTTGGCTCCAAGAAGCATGTTGAGAAGATCGAGGATTGTGGGTATTTCGCATTGGTATTCGTGTTGCTAGACGTGGGAGCTTCGTACGAGCTTCGCAGGGTGCCTCTCACTCCCCTATCTCGAGTCCGTGGGCACACCAGACAAGGCTCTGGATCGGCCTTCCACTCTTGTGTCCATCTCGTGTGTTCGCGATAGCATTTATTCGAGGTGGTAGATGACTCGTTTGTCACAAAAAAGGACTATGCCGTTCGAGGAAGGTATGTTCGATTCTGCCCTCTTGATTTACTGTGCTGGCTCTAAATTGTCCACAGATCTCTCCTTCATCCTCGCAGAAGCCGTCATCTGCCATGCATCAAGTGGAGAATGGGGTATCGCGAAGTTGTCATCGTTTGCGGACAGGTTGTCGTGGGAGTGGAATGCTCGGGCGGGGACTCTTGAACTAGGCATCATCGCGCCGTGGAAATGGTTCAACATGTGGGCATCCACAGAAAAAGAGGATGCTTCCGCAGTCACATTCCGTCGAGCCCGTTGTCGAGTGTACGGTCGATGCTGCTCTGAGCGGTTCGTGGTCGTTGACCAGGCATTCCTCCTTCATAGCATGGATTGGACAATCCTGTTGTCCAGTCTTAAACAGGAGGAATGCTCTGAAGACAGGAGTCGGAGCGAGATGAAGAGCGACATGAATGGCGGAACGGAGCCGGATGAAATGGTTAAATGGAAGTCTGGTAGATATCGGCAGTCGCGACTTTCATCCCGTTTGACGGTTCCGCCGGCGTTTGCACGTTTGCACGGGGGGTTCGTCGATTCTCTGTGTTTGGATAGCTTCGCACTTCGATTGACCCCGTGTTCCTCGAGTCCTTCCGTAGGCAATTTGGGTGTCCATCGACTCAGTGGTCCTCGAGCCCGTACGTCGTCCATGTTGCCAAAGAGTCAAATATGGTAAAATACAAAGAGTTCAGAAGGAGACATGGCGAAGACGCAGGTGGAAAGTATGTAGCCCTACATTCGGATGTCCTTCGACAGGTGATCATGAGATGAGGGCTGACCCGGCGAGGCTTAGCAAGATAGAGAAAAATGGGTTTCGGTCATCGTTCGAAGATGGAAATTGGGAACATAGACATCGGGAACCAGGTCGAAATACATTCAGGTGGCATCATGACGAGAGAGCTGCGAGAACCTGGCGTTGTAGTGGAATATTTGTTCAGTCACACCCAGATCGCTCGAATTTTGGGAGTGCGCAGGTTGGAAGGCAATTTGGGCCATGATCTTCCGGCGAAGGGGTTAAAAGACGTTCCTGATCTCGAGGGCCAGACGGATTAACGGCTGGGGTTGTAATGTGGATGCTTGGAGTGAACGGCGATGATTAAGAATGAGAAACCCAGTTATGCGATTGAATAGACATTGTTGAAGATAACGGTCAATGATGGAGGAAAGAAGACGGACGAGTCAGAGTCACGAGAGAAATGCTCTGTATGTCCTCTAGGCTTGCGGCTCGGTGAGAGGGTACTTTGCTGGGCTTAAAGCGTCCAGAAATTCCAACGCAGTTTCCATTTCATTTGGGCGTTTACGGAGGTGCCAGGGCTAAAGTATGTCACCGCCTTTGGGCAGAACAAGGGAAACTGATGGTCTGGTTGCCGTTGCCCTACTTAAGCCCTGGCACCTGTAGAGTAGTTGTGGAGAGGAAGAAGGAATTCAATCTACTACGCATTAAGGGTAATAATCTGCTCCTTCTCTCTTGTGTAACCCCTCCATCATCCACCTGCCACGGCCACAGAGGCGCAGCTCGCTCCACAACTCACCTCACATCACTTCACTTACTTCACTTCAACAGTACAACTACAAGCAGTAATGCTGTGCCAGGATTGCATAGCATGTTATGCAGCTAGCTACCCCCCCCTGACCCCTGAGCACGGCGGGTGTTCAAGTGGTGGTGTTTGGGTTGCGGTCACCTAAGCGGCCTGGCTGCGCAATTCCACTAACAATCTGACCAGCACGGTGCACGCAGGCTCTCAGATTCGGGTGGCGTTTTTGCAGGTGCGTGGTTGGTGACGCTGCCCCACTGGCTTGGGCAGAACAAAGCCCCGCCCAGCCCAGCGCGCTCTCTCACTCGCGTCGCTAAAAAAGGGGACCCCACTTTTAGGCTTCGATCCATCCTCGATTCAGTGGATTGGATTGGATTGGTAGCGGGGCTTGCGCCTTTTTCCTTTGCGCCATGGGGAGATGCAGGTCAGATCAGGCCGGTGACTCTCCAGAGGACTGGGCAGGGAGCGTGTTTGCACACCCCACTATTTCTTCAACATGAAGAAGAGGAAGGCTCTGCCGCCTAGAGTCTGTTGCTCCACGATAGGATATCCTTCTTCTTATGCTCATTAAGACTTAGTTTAATACTGGATTCCAGTACGGAGGTACAGTATGGAGGTACAGTACGGGTGGTTGGAACTGCCGTCCGTGTAGGTGCGAAGCATGCGAAGTAAGAGAACGAAGCCTTAAAGCGGCGTTGAAGAGAGGCATGGGCGCCAAGGCCTATCCTTGCAATCATCCCGCAGCTCTTTCTGGCTTGCGTTTGATCTTGCTCAAGGAGGACTCAACCATGAAATGCTACACTTCCAGGAGATCGCACCATTTTGTGAAGCCTGAAGTTGACTGTTGAGCAACTGAATACTTGGTTCTGAAAACGATCGTGCATGGAGTCTGGACGGCGGAGGCAGCGGAGGGAGCGGAAAAACTGATTTTGTCTTGCGTTACTGTGTGACTGGGTACGAGAATGCTTGCCCTTTCAGATTCCAGACAGTGTCCTCTTGGCTTCTTGGAGATACCAACCACTGGCCATGCAGGTAATCCCATCACAGCATACCTACTGCCATACGAAGTATGGTGCAGCCCAGCTGCCCACATGAACGGCAGCTTGATGGCATTTATTTTCATGGTGAAAATCCAATGTGTGCTTCAAAAGACTGCTCGTACAACTTACTAATCATCAATCCGGAGATAGGCTCCCACGCTGGTCAATTGAGAAGCCCACAAATATTGGTGAAAGCGTCGTTTGCGCAGCCTGTGGCCAGCAAGGGGCTGTCGCAAAGCATGATAACTCAGACCCGCATGTTGCAGCAGTGAACTAACTGCTCGTTGATTTCCACAAACATGTGGGCAGAATAAAGCGGGGAGACAAAGATTTGGGCATGTACCTCCCTGGCTCTGTACCCTGGCGGCCATTTTCCAACACGATCGTAATGAGTGAGTATCCAGCAAGAAAGGGAGAGATCCTGGGCAATTGTATCCATGCAAGGGTCAAGTTCTTGCACATTTCGATGGGTTGGGTCACGTGATTTCTTGGCCACCCTTCCCCTCAGGACCTGTCAGTCTGCCTACCTATTTTGATGCTTACTTATATTGACCTTTGGCAGGAAGATGTTTCTAACCTGCAGTTGTCGTTCGCTCCAGAAGCCGACATTTCCATGTCGCGGACGAGGCATATCTCATCTGCATGATGGTGCCCGGCTGGTGAGCGAAGAGAGCCCAGCGAGCTGCACGGATGCGTTGGACGAATTGTTCGAAGATTTGACATGCCATTGATTCTCGTATATCTCTACCCTCCATTTATTACTCACTTGCGATGTACAGCTGAACTAATCTACTCTTATTTTCTTGCGCGTCGCATTTCATTCAGTCATCATGGCAGCCCAAAGGCAAGTTGACACAAGCCAGGCTGCCCTTTCTCTAGATCCAGATTCCGCTGAATCAGCAGCTCCTGACTCTTGCCAGTCCATCAGGACAAGTGTGATTGACTTGGAGAAAGGGAAGACTTTTACAAAAACCACTCACGGTCCTGCCACCTACTCTCCACGAAAAGCTGCGTCTGACGAACCCCTAGCTCCTCACTTAATGCCAGTCGAACTCTGGTGGATGTCAATCTGCGATGCTGTAGCTCCATGGAAGTGCCACCCTCTCAAATGGTACAGACTCCACAAGCAGGAGGCCGAAGAAGAAAAGCAGAGATTGCGGAACCTCTACAAGGATATTCAAACTGAACGTGGTAAGTCTCACATTCACATATATATGTCGAAAGCCCAGCCTGACCTAAACTAGCAGCCGTAGACAACTATGCACCAGGCTGGCCTCAATATGCTGCATTTTTGAACAGTCAAGACAATTTCCCAATGTTCAGAAGGTTTGATATGTTGCATTTGGAGCTTCTCGTCGATCGTCAGGCAGAGCTTCAGCAACTTGAAAAGAAACTGAAAGCGCAGAATCACTCGGATGCAGTCCCCGGATCGGGACACGAATGGAGACTCCAAATGTCAGAATCAGATTTCCTGAATTGCTCAGACTCTACGAGAAGGGATTTGCTGAACACAATTGAACAAAAAGTGCTGGTCTATGGTGGGTTCCAACTCCAGCGTTGCAAGACCATCATTCTTAACCCTTTCTAGATCAGCTTCTTTTCAACGCACAAAACCTTTGGAATCAAGAGACCGTGCCACAACAAGACCTCCACAGTGTCTTCAATTGGATTTCGCAGGAACGTCCTGTTGCGCCAGGGCATTTCGACTGGATATACCATGCTACTGATATCGTTCCCCTCTTCCGCATCGATCCAGTTGAGCATTCAATCCTCACCTCATTCATGAAGGTAGGCTTCTCATTCCCCTGAAGTGTTCGTTCTAAATGCAACACAGAGACTCTTCCGTTCAGACGGCAAAGGAAAAGACAGCATCATAAAGCAATACTCACTCTCAGGCGTCACCATTGCAGCCAAGTTGTGCTTCGTTCTTCTTGCAGTCAGTATTTTGATCATTCCGGTCTTCATACTCATGTGGGTTCCCGAGACGAAGGCAGGGATATCCGCAACGTTCTTGGTATCTGTCTTGCTTTTCTCTACGATGATGACGCTTTTCACGAAATCCACAATTCAGATTGTCTTGGCTGGGACGGCGGGGTGAGTTTCGATCTATGCTTCTCTTTTACTGCTCGCTAAAAAAATTTATTCTAGCTACTGCGCTGTTCTCGTGACGTTTATAGGAAACATACATGAAAGGTCCGCTACCGTCCCTAAATGACGAGATCGATGTGTCTATTTCTTCTCCGTCAGCTCCTTTACCCACTGTAATATATGTTCTTTGATCTTCGTCTCGAATAACTATTTTTGTTGCTTCGGCCCACTAGTAATATCCTTGAATACTACTTCCGCATCACTAAGTTTCGCTTTCTTCTTAGCTGGTAACCTCTTTTGATATAATTATATTGTTAATCCTAGAACCTTCATGACTCGTTTCATAAGATACTTTTGCCAGAACTTCAACGCTACATCCACTTAGAAGGAAGAAGCAAGTGGCCAGAGCGTACACGCTACGAGTAAGCGACCCTCTCACAGTCTGAAGTGAACATCGTGGTCGCAGTAATAGCACGCTGGTTCACTGTAAATCTGACATGGTGCAAGAGACATCAGTGGATAAAAGCGGTAGCTAACAAGAGTTAAGCAGGAACCCCTAGTCGAGATGGGGGGTAAGAAAAACCGTCGAAGGCAAGTCAGTGCAGATTGGTATGCGAGTGGAACGGAGGAGAGCGACACGAATGCTACTGGTAACCACAAAATCTCTGAGCTCTCTACTACCTATGTAGTCGGCGAACGCGCTAATGGTAATGGCAATGGGCAGACAGATACTCGGAACGACACTAGACGATACCGTGAAGGCAAAAGAGCCAACCAACCGCGCTTGAACTACGAATCCACTCTTGGACCATGGACACAAGCTGTGGATGAGGCAATTAAGGGGATGGGCGCAGTTCAGCGAGCACTAGGTAACTTATAGGGAATGTTTATTACTTATGTAAATGATCTAGGTGTGATTGAGGAGACTAAGAGAAGGCTTGATCAGGCAAAGAAAGAGGTAGGGAAAAGGATAAGGAGCTACAGAGGCATGAAAATATAATCCGCACTTTGACTAACATGGACCACAAATTAAAGGCCGATGTTAAGTCACAACTTGCGCAGATCGATGCGGAAAGACGTGAGTTAGAACAAGTAAAGACAAAAATAGAGTCAAGAATCATTACTCGTCGGTTTCCTGATTTTTTTTTGAAATATTTACCGACCTGCGCCAGCAGGTCGGACCCAGCAACTTGGACATCCCAGCAACTTGGACACAGCGAATACCGTCTTAATCAAGGAATAACTTTTTTACTACTAATACAATTAACTTCGGGGATAGACCATTAGATCCGGAATAAAATTCTGCACTAATCACAACTTAGATGACGTCATTTGATTTATGTTATGTATTGTAATTAATTGAAGTAAAGGGGGTTTCGGATGCACTCGCTTATGTAATCCCACATCCGACCACCAACTTGGACACTCCTTAATCGTAATCATCGTAATCTACAGGCCCACCACCACCACTATTACCCTCCTGCTTGATTTGAGGCGTAGATTTGGCCATTGTAGGCGTAGTTCGTGGTCTGGATTGAATAGTGTGTGTGTAGGTAAGATAAATCGCGTTTTTACGTGTTGGAGGGGGAATCCAGACGCGATTCGCACCCCTGTCGATGCCCTACGGGATATCCCGTAGCGCCAAGACCTGCAGAATATTCATTCAAATCCATATTCAACTCCAAACAACACCTTATTAATTAGCCCTAACCCTAATACACTTATTTGGTAATTATAATTTCAATTACGGCGCATCTTTCTACGAAAAAATCAAGTCAAACGGACTAGAATTGGTTGTGTAAAGTAGTTAATTAGGTCGGTCTCGCTGTGTCCAAGTTGCTGGGATGTCCAAGTTGCTGGGTCCGACCTGCTGGCGCAGGTCGGTAAATATTTCAAAAAAAAAAATCAGGAAACCGACGAGTATCCCCTAAACTGCCATACGCACAAATCGCACACTTTTTTCAGGGGCTGCCATCACTACAGGGCCCGTGCACTGCGGGGCTGGGTAAACAAAAACATCAACAACTCTATTTTCCTACTTATTTCCTCACTAAAACACTTTACTTTATCTACAGCCTTTTTCAAAACCCCTCTTTGTTTCCACGAACTAATTAAGATGAAAACAAGGGCAGATTATAAAGCTTATAAAGGGGGGAGGTTAGGGACCGCCAAAGAAAAGAGTGACTCTAGGGGAGGTTACATCTAATAGTAATAGCTAATGAGGTAAGAGAGTTACCTCTTAATTCGGGTACAAACAATACGAAGTCTATCTTTACCCCCCCAAAAAAACCAATTGTTTTACAATGTATTATAGCAATTAGGTGTAAAATATACTGAGTTTGGATGACTCCCTGGAATTTTGGTGTTCCTCGCTTAATTTAGGGTCCCGCTACAGGGGTTTTCAGGGCACTTGCCTTATGGCAGTTTAGGGGATAGCAACTACAGAGGAGAAGCTTCGCCTGAACCGCAACTTCGAGGAGCGTATTTTTAAGCAAGACAAAAGCCATAAGGCGCGAATGAAAGAGCTACAAAACGAGTTCGCTCAAAAAAGTCAAGAGAACAGCAAGAAAGCGGCAGCACTAGAGGCTGAATGGGGGCGGCTTTTGACGGCAACGAAACAACAGCAAGAGACAATCAAAGTCTAAGTAAAGGAGTTGGAGCGACTCAAAAATCAATATGAAATCCTCGATAGAGCCGCAGCTTCATTCAGGAGTGAGAAGGAAAACTTGGAAACAGAACTCGGAACTATAAAGAAGGACTTTGCAGTAGACACGAAATCCGCAGCGTACTTATATATACCCCTGATACGTTTACAAGAAAAAGCTAACGAAGCTTAGTGAGCATAAATTCGAAGAAATATATAGTTAGATTGAAGGTCTTTCTCTGAAGTACTTTTATAATATAAAGGGAAAGGTAAGCATACATCTTACCGCCCGCCACAAATTTGGTTAACGTGTAGGTAGGACTTAGATAAGATCCGCGGGGAACTTACTACAATAAATCCCTGCTTCGAATCTGTTCTTATTAATGACTCTAATGATTTACAAGACTTACGTACTACTCATGCTCAACGCATTATCTCCAGAGTAATATGCGAAGACTTATGGAAGCCCTTTAGCTCTGCGCTAGCCATGTAGCACCCCGAATTAAGCAGCTGCCTTAGTAAGATGTCAGACAGTCTTGACAAATCCAGCTAGCACGGACGTATTGCCAACGTCTAGACGTCTCTCACTATACGGGCTCTTTAACTAATACAGGATGACACAGTTGCCCTACCTGTTCTCGACTCCAAGAAACTTCCCTCCACAGGTTCTACTATAGCCGACCGTATTATCTCTAAGATTTTTCTCTGTCTCTCCCCGCTAATCAATTTGTCCTAAGCCGAGTCGCTTCGGACGGAACTCCACGCAATCCTGAACTCATTAGCCGACGTTTAGAACTATGCTCAAGCGAGCGGCTTGAAAATAACTATCCATCCGCTGCTCGATCGTGCGTACCGCCAAGAGTGGCGGTCTTAATAATTTGATCTAGCATTACTAAGTGATGAAAATGGTACAGATCCAGACCTGACATCAAATACTCACCCTCGAGTATTCACCCTTTTCCCTCGGGTCACAGCTTGGATCCAAGAAAATCTCCCGCCTGGCAGCTTTCCAAACTTCGAGCCGACAGTAATTCACCCTAGAGTAGGACTCCCAGAGTGGTCTTCGTTAGTAGTGCGTGGGAAAGCTTACCAGCAGGAAAGAGAAGACCGCTTCAACGAGTTGATAGCGAATGCAAAGAAAGAGGCGAATATGCTTGCTTCGGGCTAATCGTCTCGCTTAGAAAGGGGGGCGGCCTAGTGCGGGGTAACAAAAAAACATAAAAAGTACCCCGCTATTACCCCTGAACCACTAATACTTACTTTCACTCATGCGCACAAGACATTTTCATAAGTAGCATAGTAGGACATGAAGGATAATTACAAATGATTTGGTTTCCAAACAGGACTTGGAAACGATTATGCCTGCGTCAACGCGTGGACTAGCTCGCCTGTATGTTTGCGGCTGTTCAGGGGGAGGTTGTTATAAAGAGCGCAACCCCCGCCCAGTTGGAGCCAGTCATTACACATATCATCAAGTCGACGCTTGGCGAGCGTTTTCCCACGCACGACATCGGAATCTTTTATGACAATAATTCATTTTTCTGTTCATCGATTCGCGCTATTTCGCAGTAGTCAAATCAACACGACGAGTTTTTGCAGCACCCTCGTATTACGGCATTCGAAACTGGGTCGTACCCGTACTTGTCCACCGACTTCCAAAAGTTGCCCATATTCATCTGCATCTCCTCGTTCTTTCAGAACCATGGCTTCTTCAAACCTCGCCAATCAGCTGAGAAAACATCTTCAAGAGGAAAATTACAGCAAATGGGGCTTCGTTATCTACCGATGTACTTACGAGTCCGACGATGACTGGGCCCGATTCATGGAGAACTTGAATGCGCGTGCGCAGGATCATCTTGAAATCTACGAGGGGTTGGATTTGCTGGACTCATTGGAACTCACTGTCCGCGACGATCGGGAGGCATTTGATGGTGCGACAATTCAAAAGTGTCGAGATCACTTCGTCGATTGGGTTGGCTCGGCAGAAGGTCGCAACAGTGAGCAGCCTAACACGCCTGCTATCCCAACTGGCTGGGATGGTCAACCGAGGTACACGTTCTTCATACACGTGGACAAGGACTCCCTAGAAAGCGTTGTCAGGCGGGCGCCTCAGCCTCCTGCCGATGACATGGAGGGAACGGGCTATGTCAATATGATGGACTCCAAGTGGGTGCCCTCGTCTGATGAAGAGACGGAGATAGATCTTGATGGGAACCTCGTCACAATCGGCGAAGGAGAAGAGGAACAGGACTGGCAACGAGTTGCTATCTGGGGCTTGATACCTGGAATTTATATGGCACTGCTTGGGGGCGACTTGTGGTACGCTGAATTTGAGAAGCCACCTCATGTTTGGGTTGAGTCTTGAACCATTGACCTTTTTCTGGTCATGTGAATTGGTGGGTCTCATGTTATCGAGAAAAATTTAAGGGATCTATTGATGATGCATAGGACTCTTTCTGCTCTAAATACATTATACATTTTTTTCTGCAGTGCTGTGAGATTGCCATAACAAAATAAAAATTGATATTCTACCGAGATCCAGGTATATACATGGACATGATTTGTCTCTCCAGACTGGTCAAGGTCGTGAAGACACTTGCGCGATTCCATGGTGTAGGTCTAACTTGCGTATAGATCTGCCGAGCTTGGTTTACGCGTGCTAACAGCCATTCTTGAGCGGTTCTCTTAATCTCTCTCAAGATGGCTTCGAAACATTCATCCCATAGCGCTACAAGTCCAGTCGCACCTGGGAGCTCTGCTTCGATAATTTCTAACCGCTCTCGTATCAAATCCCGGGTATTTTGAAAGCGAGCCGCAACGTCGGTATTTTGCAGATATTTGAACACTCCAATAGCCTAGTCAAGTAGACACACGTTAGCAGATGTTAGTTAGAAGGTTTAAGACATGCTCACCGTTCGAAGTGACTGCAGGAAAGACTCAGTCGCAGTTCCATTTCCACCAGTACCTTGATTGACCCATATCTCAAATTACGGTATGCCCGTCACTACACCAAGATTCATCACTCTGCCCTTGGGACCATTGATGTCTCTGTCTGTCAGGACGAATTGAGCTGCGTTGGTTGTTGACCCAAACGCTTCCCATACGCGCATGTAGGCGCTTCTGTATTGTGCCGAGTTTGGTGTCACAAGTGGTAAACCCTGCCTCAGCATATTCTCAGCCAAATATTGATCCGCAAAGAAAGCGGCTCCGAGACCAGGATTCTCCGTAGCTGAACAATCGGGAAGAATTCCTCTTTCTGCGCAACGAACAAATCTTTTGTGGATGCTAAGCTGTATCAAATTCTTAGAAAGGAAGACAGAAAGTTCGGGAGGGGAAAACGTACATCGATGGGATGCTCAGTTTCTCCTGTCCTAGGAAGCGTACTGGCCTGATTGGGGGTAGGAAGGTCAACCCCTGTTATTGCTGTGCCGTCGCACTGCGTGTGCTCCAAATGAAAAAACCGACGTATAACAGTACGAAGTCTTAGGGCTGAGGCGAAGAGCTGCGATCTTGAAGGATGCGGGCGTGCGAAAACTATAATTGCGGCGCGGCCGAGTAACTCGAAAGTAACTGATCTCTTCTTCCTCTTCTCTAGAATAGAGTATTCGTCTCCCTCGTCTTCTGGCTCTAAGTCATCGGTGTAAAGGGGTTCCGCAATACTCAAACCATTATCTAGAGTAAAAAAGTCTCGCTTTGTCATTAATCCGATTGAAGCAGTGTCTCCACACAAAGCAGGGTCGGCATCACAGATGCTCATATCGCATGTAAGTGCTGCTTGTGGCCCTGATCGAACTTTGCTGCAGTCTGTCTTTTTCGGACTCCCTAAGAGGACTTTGTTAGACTGTACTTGTTTAAAGTTGGCATTGACTTACAGCTGCAAGCAAGAATACCCGATCCTTGAGGATTCAGGTCGATTGCAACCTCGTCTGATTTGCACTTGGCATCAGGACAGTCAGGTTGAGAGCCCCGCCAAGTGCAGTCACAAAGCAAAGCTGGCTTTGGGCAGCAATATTTTCTAGAAGGATTGAAAATCGTGCACGCTTCTTCTACTCTGGTACTGACCGACTCCTCGGCATCTGTGCATGAGCCTCCGCTGAAAAGGGTTGTCAGTCACTACGTGAAAAGAAGAATTGCTCAACAAAAAAACATACCACTGCATGAATATCGTTGTTGGGTTTGTTTTTAGACTGCGTATAATTACCTTGCATATACATATTAATCTCGTATTAGGATTGCCCGCTCAGCATCCCCAGCAGCCCGGAATCCCCAAGTGCCGAAGTGAGACTAGCATTATTGTGTATCCATATCTCCTACGAATCAACAGTCACGCTAACTATAGAATTACAAGATTCCTTCAACATAAAACCGGCGAATGAGAGGCTCATGAATGTCTGACCGGCTCGTGCAGTGCTTCTGTTGGTTGACAGGCGCCGCACCCGCGTTTATCAGCGACACGTCGTCTTCGACTTCATTTTCCGTTCGCACACTGGACTAAACATCTGATACGGGTTTCCCCCTAAGTGGAGTTTGGGTATGAACTGCGGAAGAGCTATCTTGCCGGCTGTGACGTCCTATTATGCCCCTGGACTAGTAAGTGGCCATGCTACTGGCCCCGGCCCCCAGATGGCAGCCGACGTGCTTGAGCAGGGCAACAGAGCGAGGCTGGGGACAGCTCCACCAGACATCGACATAGCAGACCCTTGGGAACACCCCATGGCACTAGCAAACGCTGAAGAAATGCTGCAGTGCTGTGCGTCTGGCTGTCATATATGCGGAATCTTGGAAAGCACAGTGAGCTACGGTGAAGGCGAAGAACCCAAGACGCCCGTGCGGCTGAAGAGGTTTTCCTTCGAAAGCTGGAAGGGTGATTCCGAGGACGATTCCCAAGCCCACCATTTTGATGTTAAGAAGCCGCAGCACTCACGATCTTTGTACGAAAGGGGGTTTTAAGTGGGTCTCGCCCACCCCCAGTATTTTACTATAACATTTGAGGAGATTTATGGAGAAAATTCTAGAATATTAGACTGTTGATTGGAAGAATAACCTGACTGCCTTACAACGGTGGGCGAGACCCACTTGAAATCCCCTTCCGTACTTTGAGCTCGTTCCTGCGCAGTGGCGTAAGTAGATATCAAACCAGACTGAAACAGGTCGAAAGCTCATGCCTGGCTTTCACGTCTCATAGGTTAAAGGCAAGGGGCTTATTCTGACGAGCTAATACCAGATATAGAGCTTGCCAAACTTTTGCTATTCGATTGTTTATCCATCCTATGTTCAGCATCAAAGTTTCCTACTAACACGTCTTCTTGATCTCAGTGCCTTTGAGGACTCGAGAGACATCGCTCTTGTCCATACTAGCGACATATCCGACTAGGAGTCGGTGAGACACCTCGCTCTCAGTCGTTGCTGGGGCGGGGATGTGCCGATGAAGACCACTAAAAAAAAAATTTCTGTCTTATCAAGAACGCATTCATTTCGAGGAGCTACTACTCTCTTTTAGAGATGCTATCGAAATCACGGAGAACTTCGGATTCCGCTACCTCTGGATCGATTCGTTTTCATCATCCAGGAGGATGAAGATGGTTGGTGCTCGGGAAGGTGCTGAACGTGGTATTGGAAGACGGCCGGTTGCCTACACTAATCTTGTCAGCGGGAGAGGGGATTTTTTGAATTCTCAGCTACAAACCTAGCTCGTGGGTTTCCGAGCTTGATAGTGGTAGATACCGGCTCAGTACTGTACGAGTAAACTCTCTACAATATAATTAAGTGGGGGGGTGCAGATTGGGGGGCGGGAATCATTAGCCCCTGGATTCTACCCCTGCTGGATTCTACTGGCTGAGTTACCTCAGCCGACGCTAATCATACATCCATTTTATCATGCCGCTGTATTTCAGCCCAAAGCTTATTCACCGGGGTTCGCCCCAGTTTTTGGAAATAATTGAACTTTAATCCCCTCACTAACCTTAATTGCTCAGAACCCGATGTACAAGATAAAAGTTCAATAAGTAATGAGTGGCACCTTCCCTTCTCCCTCAACCTCTGTCCATTCTCTCGGCTCTCCGGTTCCACAGTCTCGATTCCTAAGAAAATAAGGATTCCCGTTCATGG
Source organism: Leptodontidium sp. MPI-SDFR-AT-0119 (assembly GCA_020726505.1). Taxonomy (NCBI): domain Eukaryota; kingdom Fungi; phylum Ascomycota; class Leotiomycetes; order Helotiales; family Leptodontidiaceae; genus Leptodontidium; species Leptodontidium sp. MPI-SDFR-AT-0119. The sequence continues at coordinate 1,023,640 of JAHLEZ010000017.1, forward strand.
CAATGATAATCCTCCGGCAGGCCGAGACTCACTCCGCAGCTACCTACAACGAGTCCTCGGCAAATCAACTCCTGACCACCGCAATCCTTTTCATCGCACTGAACACATTGTTTGTGACGTTAAGATACTATGCTCGATATATCACGAAGGCAGGACTCGGGTGGGATGATTTCTTTCTATCGGCTGGTTATGTATCCAATATCGGGTTGTGTGTTACAGCGATACGTGCGCGCCCCCTATATTTCGCAGTCCTTGTTGATTATGCAGGACTAACGAGTCAGTTTAGTGATTGTCCCTCTCGGAGGTGTCGGACACCATATATCCGAGGTAAAGCAGGATAATCCGGCTCTGATAACCGGCTGGGCGAAGGGAATCTTTGCCGTTGAACTGATATATCTGACCTCAGTGGCGCTACCAAAGCTGTCGGTGCTCGTTTTATATCTTCGCATCTTCACCACGCGCGGGTGCCAGATTTCCGCTCAAGGAACTATTGCCTTAGTCACTCTGAACTGGGTTGCCTTTGTGGTTTCTTGCCTTCTTCAGTGCAGGCCTCTAGCATTCTGGTGGGACAGAACTATCGAAGGGGGTTCTTGCTTCGAAGTTCAAGCTTTTTACAGGGCAATGTGCGTGCCGAACCTTTTCACAGACCTCATCGTAATGTTGTTGCCTATGCAGCCGATCTTGAAATTGAGACTTCAAGTCTTTAAGAAGATTGCGTTGTTAATCATCTTCCTGACTGCTAGCATGTGCGTACATCCCTATCACCTACCTCACAATACAGAGATCTAATTGCATGTTTATATTAGCGGCCTAGTCGCATCAATAATCCGGTTCACGGTATTCTTTAGAACTGACGCCTTCACTGATAGCACCTGTACGTTATCACCTCTGTTCCAAATATCCACCACGACTAACAGAGATATAGGGAGCTCCGTACCCCTAGTCAGCTGGTCTATCGTCGAGAGTAGCATGTACCTGATTGCTGCATGTCTTCCACTGCTACGTCCCATTTTCACAAAGCATTCACCTGCATGGTTGAAGAACATTTCTGCCTCTTTCACCAGTAGATACAAGCCTAGAAGCTATCATGTGGAACTCAACTCCCATAGCGGAGCACGTCCGGGCTTCATGAGGACGAACGAATCCGATGGGGCCGTAAACAATAATACTACCAAATCGAAATTCGGCGAGGAAACTACAGAGGATGTATTCAAGGATGTCATCCGTTCCGAGAGCGAAGTGTTGCCCCCGCAGGGTATTAAAGTCACTGGGGAGGTGAGGATATAACGTAGTGAGACAAGGGAGGAAACGAAGATGTAGAATAGGCTGAATTGATTTGAAACTAAGGTGTTTTCCCCTCTACATTTAATATTATATTAAAATCTCTTACTGTTCTCAATGGGTAAAGAAAGCTAGAATTGAGTGACAGAAAGCTAACAAAGTCATCTTAAGTCTCTTCACGGAAGAACTTCTCTTCTGGTCAGTTGTTTCAAAGACGTTATCTTATTCCAATTAGTTACAACTTCGGAGCTGGTCTACATTGGCCATACACCGCGAGCCCCGCCTCGGGTTATTCACTGCTGGCCAAAGTAATTACTCAAAAGGTCCTGTGCCACGTAACATGCTTTATATCAAACTTTCTCCAACAACTGTTCAGTGACAAAGCTCTATCAACGAATTTCAAAGATCTCTTCTTTCAGCTGCCCATTCCTCCACTGTTTAGTAAGTTCAACTTCCATGATGCCATGTACATAAGCCTCTCCAACAAGCTGATGATGGCCATTCTTTGCTCGTTGGATGTAAGGGATAGCTCCACCACGCAAGATAGTGACCGCATCTCCTACTCGCAAGGTATTTGGTCCGAGGCCCAAATAGCCCTTCGAAGTCGCGAAAAATGAACGGTTCCAACCAAGTTGAGCAGCTCGATGTTGGAAAGATAACGCATTCCCATAACCACTTTTCTGTCGCACTTGTGTATATAAGCCCGCGTTCTCGCCCGCTCGTTCAAGGAGGTGCAGCATGAATTCATTGAAGTCGGTTTGAATCCCTCTTGTGCCAGTCACTGGTTCGGCCCCCTTGTAGCTTAAACCTGCCGTGAGAACCTTCACCAAAACATCAGTTACCAGCTCACCCGTTACATATCGAGCAGCAGATCTGTAGTTTCTCATCCAAAATTGTAAAACAGGATGCAGATCCATGTTATCACTAGGTGAAAGATACCACTCCTGAAGGTTTACTTCTTCGGATGCAGTGATGGTGTCAAATGTGAAACCGGTGCCGGTCAAAACCCGAGCCTGAGGGTCAATTGTAATAGTGTTGAGAATATTGAGACTCGTGGTATGCTTTCGCGGGGACAACTCATCCAGAATAACATTTCGTCGCATGCCCTGGTCCCAAAATGGAACCCAAGACGGCAAGTCATCATCCAACGATCGATCATGCTGAACTAAGGACAGTATATCGAGATCCGAATAGTGCTTGAAGTATACCTCTGCGACCTCTTGATAAACATCCAACTTTGATTTGACGTAATTTGCTTGGATAGGTGGATCAAGAGTGGTGAACATAGACATTCCAAGCATGGCATATACTCTGTCTCGAGGATCATGACAATGGAGACGCCTGGCGATATGTAACAAGTGGAGTATGCTATCGTTATCGTCAAAGAGGGTGCGCATGTATGTCGCATTTTCGTAAAAGCTTTGTGGCAAGCTGTTGGAGTTGTATAGTTCTGGGAAGGTTCGTATGTAATATGCAGCCATGGCGACTGCATCCCAGCTGGTTTCAGATTCACCACACATTACCAGTACCTCTGGGCCGGCGTTCACTTCCTGAAATACCCAAATTCGACTAAACCACTTTCGAGAGAACAGCCAGGAAACCGAATACCAAGAGCCTGGACTGTTGCATTCCAGGTTCTTGAATTGGGTAGTAACCAGGGAACCCAAGTCCTCCACCATCCTCAAATCGGGGACCAGAATCTTCGACTCCTGGCAGCATACATTGCTGATCTCGTCCACTGCCGCCATGGCTCTTTCCGCATACCCATATTCATCCGGCCCAAGCCATACTAAGACTCTACTAGCATTCTGATATATTTTTCTCATAATGTTGACTTGATGGCCTCTCTCCAAAATGTCTTCTTGATTGATGCACACTGCGTCAGCCCAGAGGCATCTTGATGAGTCTTTTCGACGCATTTTAAGAAGCGCATGTCGGAGGTTAGGCGTGATTCTTAAAGTTGAACCGCAACAGAGAATATCGACTTTGACTTTCATACTGCCCCACGCGTAAGAAATGGCTTCGTAAGAAGGAGGTCTTTTCCAGTCTGCGAGGTGCAATCGAATCGATATCTCATCTTCAACCTGGCCCGCGAGAAGCTCGAGGATTCGAAAGGACGAACAGGCGGGGAGAGACTGGTATTTATATGGCCGCAGAGTACTTGGTTGCAATTCCATTTTGCGCAAAGTTTGCTGCCGCCAAGGACCAGCACTTGTCAGCTATTCCAGTTGTAGGCACGAACACGTTTCTAATATTGAATTCGATCTTGGTGGAATATCGGCATGAGCCGTGGTGGCCCGTGCCCTGGCACAAAACCGTCTTAGCTTATGTAACCTTTGACGGATTGAAGCAGGAGCTAGCTGCAAGCTACTGAATTGAAAGCTCAAAAGAACTCCTTGGAGAGTGAGCCCAGTGACTAACTTCGATTTAGTCTAAATACCTAGACATCCTAATCTAGAACGCGTAGAAGTGAATTAGAGAAGTAGCGACTGTCGGCACTTCGTAACTCTGTGACTCCAGACTGGGAAGAAGAAGAAACAGTTAAGTCGTCGACTGGAGTTTGGGGTATTGCAGGGGGAAAGAGTCCTGATAGCAGTTCAAATAGAGATCCGCGAGAACGATGCTAGCTTCAATACTGTGCGAGGAAGCTTTAAACGATGTAATATATCTCGAGAGCTTTGCTCCACTAGAATGGGGGTGGTAAAGATGTGCATTTAAAGGAACTCTTCGTAGCTGCACACTGAAAGAAGGGGGAAACAACTCCCCTTCCAAGACGGAGAGCGAGAAGAAGGGGAACATCTGCAACAAAATCTCAAGTACTCCAAATTATCCAAAAAGTAACTTGATGAAACCTTCAAGTGTGACCTCACACGCCAGAATGGAGAAGCTTCAACGAATGATTACTTCTCAAAATCACCCCCTCGCCTGACAAATTTCTTAAAGAGATCAACATAAACCAATCCCTTTCTGAAGAGAAGACCTTAAGCAGGCATGTAAAGAAGTTATGTGTTTTTTTTTTTGCAACTTTTAGTCCTCAGCTCTGATGTGAGCTCTCACACAACAGGCCATTGACATCACTCATGTCAGGGTGCTTGTAGGGCTCCCCAATATCAGAACGAGCAGCTCTCGACCTGTTTAAGTACAGCATCTGACTCACAACTCCTCTTCTCAATTCGCATCAACATTCAGGCCATCATGCCTCCCTCTTACAAGCCATAAAAACTCCCACGTTATATCCCATTTCGGTTTCCAATCCCAACTCTCCGCCTCCGTTGAAGGTATAACACGCATACACACACAACAATACCCCCGCCCTCCCCAACTCCTCTCCATAGCTACGCCCAAAGCGCCACCACAGTGAGAAAGGGAGGGCGAAGACACAGACAAAAGGTCCAACGCTGAGCACGAAGCCCAGACGCCAGCCTATGCATGCATGTAGAAATATTTAGGCGTCGGCGCGTAAATGACTAGTGAGAATCAGATAGAGTGAACCGACTTTTTTTTGTTTGATTTGATAAACCTAAAATAGAAGAGAGGTTGGTTGTGAGGTCAGCAGAGAAGCCAATCTGGCAGCTAAGGTAGGCAGTGAGAAGGTGAAGTCCCCAAATTTGGGACCTTCCAAAAACGAAAACTGCAGCCGCAAAAATGCGTTGCAACTTCCCAAAATTGTTCGAGGTCATGCCGTATGAGGCAGTAAGTAGGTGGTTGTAATTTTGTTTCATTAGGAAGGAGTGACCGATCGATCGTCTCGTCTCATCTCGTCTGCTGTTTCAGGACTGGGACTCGATTCGATTCGATTGCGATTCGATCACTGTTGCCTTGTCAGTCACGAACCTTTTAAAGAATCAGAATTGAAAAAAGAAGCAGGAAGCCATCAACTGCCAGACTGGGGGAAAAATCTAATGTACAAGTCCATGACCCTTGAAACGCCACTGGGTATCAATTCCATGATGTTCCGTACGCCATGTATATGCAGCAAACCCCCTTCATAAACTTCGTACTCAGCTACTATATCATGGATGACATTTGTCGGTTAAAGCAAGGTAGACAAGGCAACTGTGTCGTAGTCCCAGTCCAAAATGGGAATGCAAAGCTAGCAAGGACACCATGTCCAGTTACTTCTGCAGAATGAGCTTCTCGTGAACGTGAGCAAGATGCGCGCGCTGAAGCTCGAATGAACGATAGTTTCCCCCAATAATGCACTCCAGGAGGCTCTTGTTGTTACGGTCTTTGGAACGCTGTAACTCGGCCGAGCGCTGCTGGAGCATGTTGAATGCTTCAGAGAAACACTTTCGAATGCCTTCGGTGTTGCTGGACCCTCCGGAAATATCATTGTCAGACCTATTGGGATCAATGATCATGAACTTTGACTTGACGCCCTTGTAGGGAATGTTTGCTCGATCCTGAATTGGGTTAGTACCATTTCAAGTTATCGTAGAGTAGCACTTACCTTTCGGACGTATCCAGGAGGGTTCAGTGAGATTGCCGTAGTAGTGGTGTTGAACTGGTTGCCGTATAGATCGAGGAACTCCATCAGGACCTCGCCGAGATGATGTTCCGGAATCATGGTCCTGCTCTGAACTTGTGGCATGTGCTGGAGAAGACTTACGACGAGACAAGTAACAGAAAATCCGCCAATACCGCCATTGACAGGCTCGTTCAGTCCTCTCATGGCCAATAGATGCTTGATCAGGGTGACAAGGATAGGCATAGCAGGGAACTCTCTCTTCCAGGCTTGGAAAGTATCGTTGGCAACCAATCCGGTGCTGTTCTCGAATGAGATGTCTACCTTGAGCCCGGTAAGCTTGTCGACGTATTTGACTAGAGGTACCTTGGCGCCAGAGATCACTTCAACTTGTCCGTTAAGAGGAAGCCCATGTTCTACAAGGAATTTCCTAAAAACCTGCAAGCCACGCATGCCTTGACCAAAGATCTTCTTTCCGCGGTCCAAATATTCGCTTGAAACACAGACCAAATCCATGTCGGCGGTTGGAAGGAACAAACCAGCAGGGAATGACCCAAATGGCCGAATCTCATCGTGGCGATGGAAGTACTGCTTGACTTTGGTCTGCAGATCATCAACCAAGCGTTGCCGAATCACCTGCTCGAAATCTCTAGGCTTGACATATTCATAGAAATCCATAATTTCCTTGTGAAGCCTACTGAGCATGTTAGACATCGCAAAGAAAGAATGGGACAGGAGCCACTTACCAGACACCCATACAAGCAGAGTCAGAATGGTCCATACCAAGCCATGGCGCAGCTGGAAGATCTGGTCGGGCGACCCAGTTCTTCAGGATCTGACCGTCGACTTTACCAGGCTTGCCTTTGCCTGTTGGGTGAAGAATAGGTGCCGCCTTTATCTCATCTCTGAAGTCGCGTTTTCTACTTCCCAGAGCAGGGTCAGAGGTCAGATCAACAACGTTCTTCTTACTGGTAGCAGGAGTCTTTCCATTTTGCTTGGTGTTGAAGCTAGTATCGTTGCTTTGGTTGTGGTCGATGAAATCAGGCTTCTTAGGAAGTGACAGTCTTGGCTGTTCAATATGCTGAACAGCCGGGCCGCGAGGAGGATTGAAGTCGTTAACGGAACCAACCAACTCTCGTGGACCTTTGGGTGGTGTTGGGGCGCCGAATCCACGGGCCATGTAATCATCTTCTTGGTCTTGCTCTTGCTCTTCATCATCACTGAAGTCGAAGGAAATGAAATCATCAGCAGCGGCGGGCTTGGAAGTATGCTCACTACTGGACGTGACACGGGCCTTTCTGATCAACTTGACTACATCTTTCTTCTTGGTGCGAGTTTCATCTGGAGGTGGCAAGGCCGTGTATGGATCGGGGTTTGACCAGCGTGGAACACTGTCACCATCAGCAGCCTTTCCATCGTTTCGGACCTGCTTCTTCTTGGGTTGCTGGTCCTCGTCGCCATCATCAGACATATCCATTTCAACTTCATCGCTATCAGACATGTCATCGACTGCCATGTACTTAGCACCAGCCACTACATCCTCATCCATTCCTGGCATCAACTCTGGAGTAGGAGCACGATTCGTCTTGAGAAACTCCCGCTCCGATGCCAATCTTGGACCTCCGCGGCCACGGTAGCCACCACGCGCACTACCGCGATTAGTGTTGTTGGCGAGTCTACGACTGTTGTCATAGCGGGGAGGAGAGCGACGACGCGACTCGGCAGCATTGTAGTCTAGACCAGCAGGCGCATCGTAGCGGAAGTCGAAGCTGCTGTTACCACCAGTGTTCTGGCGATACGCGAGGTTATTTGGCATGCCTCTGTCAGAAGCTTGGTTCGAGGGTCGATATGATGATGGGGCGGGCGCGTAGTTGTTGCGAGGAGATCTTGATCGGGGGCGGGAATCGTAGCTGGGTCTATAGCTGTTGTCTGCTCCTCCTCTTTCTCCTGCACCGAACTGGTACATTGGCGCGCTGCGAGATTGGTAACTGTCACCGCCGCCACCACCACTTTGCGAGGGGCGATAGGAATCTCCTCCATGATATGCATCTCCAGAGCGAGTGCGAGGGAATTCTTGATCGAATGGCCTAGGAGGCAGTCCTGGGGGAAGAGGTGGTTGGGCCGGCATCTTCTTGTTCCTGCGCGCGGATTGTTTTGTTCGTGTCATGATGTGGAAGGGCGAAAGGAAGAGTAGGGAAGCGGTGTCAAGTATGTTGAAGTTTAGGTTTGGCTGGAAAAGAATTTGGCGCTATTGTATTTAGCGTGTGAAACCACGTGATGATAAGGATCGGGCAAGGCTGAGCTGGGTAAGCTGGAATGGTACGCAATTCGAACAATGACTGACTGAACTGTGTCTTGGTATATGTATATTGTTAGGTATGTGATAAATTCACTATGTAACAATTCACTCCTACCTGGGTATTCTCGCATACATCCATCGACTATCCACAGGGTTCACTTCAACAATCAATGTGTTTGCAACCAGTGAGTTTATATTGTGCCCAGCCCAGCAGCCCAGCCAATACCCATCTGCAAGGCTGAAGCAAGACTCTTACTGTACTCGAGTACAGGCATGTGATTGTCCCCAAGACACCTGGGGACCGAGATGGTGGAGCCGAGCATGCGGCAATCCGGGTGCAGCGCATTCTTTGCTGCAAACCCTCCCCCCTCCAACTTCACTGTGCCTTTCTTCTCTTCCATGTATCAAACCATTCTTAGGAAAAGCCTTCAAAAATAATTACCTTACTCTCCCCTCTTTGCTATGGACTGAGATGATTTGGCGCAACCTCAAGGTTTGCCTACCTATCTCCCGCTCGCGTGCTCGGTCTCTGCCTTGGCGGCAATGAATGAATGACGTTGGGTCTTGAGCTGTAAATGGCTGCATTCGTATTACCCCAGATTTTATATCCTCGCTCACTCACCCACCTCACCTCGCCTCACCTCACTGCAGTGGAGAGCATGCATAGACTGACCAAACACCCCCACAGGATACCCCTTGGATGATGTCTTCTACTCCAAGCTCGTCGCGGAGGAGAGAAGACGACGGCGCGTCGATGGCCAGCAGCAATGATCCGAACCCCCCGACCATCGCAGCCTTCTCGCCCGTTACCCTCTCCCATGCGCCCAACGCGAACAAGCAGCGATCCACCATCCTCGTGCACCAGAAGTCGCCGTTGCTGATAGCTACGCCACCGCAGATCACACGGGCCTTGGCATATTCACATCCGTTCCTCTTGCCGCTCAATCAGTTTGTTGGGCTGTTGACATGGACGAGCGGGGATCCCTGGGAGAGCTTCTTGCTGGTAGCTAGTTTCTGGGGCGTGGTGCTGTACGGAGATGTGGTTATGCGGTTCGCAGGCCCGGTGGTAGTCGTAATGGGGTTAATACTGGGAATGTATTCGAGACGGTACTCACCACTGTCGTCAACGGGTTGGACTGGAGAAAAACAGAAGAAGGGACACAAGAAGGTGGATTCCGAAGCTACAAATATCAAACACCAGAAGACCTTGGACGAGATCGTGGAGACACTGAAGGTGTTTACATCTCGATGCAATGTACTGCTGGACCCTCTCCTCGAACTCACCGATTTCCTTTCCACACAACGAACCGCCACATCTGCTACAACAAGACCAGCTCTTACAACCCTTTTAATTAGGATCCTCCTCGTCACCCCTTTATGGATCCTCCTCACACTAAGCCCCATACAAATAATTACAACGAAACGAATCGTACTTCTCACAGGAACGATATTCTTCACCTGGCATTCTCGACCAAACAGAGTGACCCGAACAATTCTCTGGAGATCTGCCTCAGTCCGCCGAGTATGCGCTGTAGTGACAGGCCTCCACTTCAGCGATATCCCCATCCCACAACCGCATTCTTCCGACAATTCTCCACTTCCTCCAAGGGGTAAATCCGAGATCCAGGAGAAAGCTTCACTAGCAGCATCAGCAGCAGCCAAGAGGAGGCCAGATGCACCTGGTGTTAGATTTACCTTCATACTTTATGAGAATCAGAGACGATGGGTGGGATTAGGCTGGACTACTTCCTTATTTGCATATGAGCGAGCAGCATGGACAGACGAACACCTCAACTCAGCACCAGCAAAAGAAGAATTCGAACTCCCAGACGTGGAAGGCGGTGCTGCTAGATGGAGATGGGCAGAAGGGAGCCAGTGGTTGGTAGAAGGAGCTGCAGAAAGTGATGAGGGAGGCACGAAAGCAAAATCAGACACTGTTGATGGTGGCCAGGGGTGGATATACTACGACAATAAGGTATGTACTCTTTCTTTCCTGCGTTTCTGGCTGCAAATTCCGCAAAGATTCATTCTAACAAACCCCAGTGGCAAAACGGACGCAGAGGCGTAGATGGCTGGGGCCGCTATACCCGCCGCCGCAAATGGTACCGGGACGCCGAACTGGTCGAAGTATCCCCCTCGACAGAAATCACACCGTCACCAACACCAACCCGCAACACCAGCCCCGAGGCAACACGCACCCCTACCGCCTCCACAAGCACAATCTCCTTCCCACCATTCACCAGCCCACCACCCGAATACAGCATCACCGACAAAGATAAGGACAAAGACAAAGACAGCCTCAGCATCAAAGACAGCATCCGTAGCAAAGGCTCAAACGGATCTAACAAAAGCGACAAAGAGAGTCTGAAAGGCAGCGTAGGTGCCTTCAGAAACGGCACGTTGAGGAGGAGGGGTACGGCGAGTAGCGAGCGGAGCATGATGAGTTTGCATAGTAAGCGCGAGAGTGATGATGAGGCGCCGGGGACTACGAGGCCGAGGGAGGTGGATTCTTGGGGTCTTAGTGATGATGCTAGGATGGGTCTTGATCAGTGATTACGATTGGGACTAGCTTTGAATTGGATTTCAAGGTCATGATGGGAAGGGCGGAGAGGATGGAAGGGACGGAAGGGTTGTATTTGATGGGTTGGGCTTGTATGAATTGGATTGGATTGGATGCTTTAGAGCTGGGAGCTTAGGGGTTTGGAGCGTGCTTTAGCGAATACCAAACATGAATACTACTTTATGATCACCATTCAGTTCACCTTCCCGCTTTCCACAACTTCTACGGACACCTTTGGTTTTTGGTGTAGACCATACAAAGTGCAAAGTGATGTCTTTATTTATGCATTATCTATCCACGCTCAAACCCATGTCTACAATACACAAGCGAGTCTCCCATCCCCATCCCATTTTCGCCAACCAACCAGCCAGCTAGCCATGCAAGACAACCAAAATCACCACCCTCCTCATCCATGATCATACACCCCTCTCTCCCCATCACAAACCCGCAACCTTGCCTCCTAGCCCTTTACTCCCCCTACTAGAAAAAATCCCCATAATACCAAACCCAACATAGAACAGAGCGAGCGGATACGCCACCAGCCCTCTCATACCCCTCATCCTACCCACAACGCAAAACATCCCACTGGACGAATACGTGCACCATCCCACCGCCATACTGGTCAACACATAGCCCAACATACCATCCATAGGTAACACAACACCAATCAAACTCGTCAGCACAAGAGGCAATAAACAATAGCCCAGCACAGACGCCGAGCGTGGAAATGTCAGGCTGGAAGAGAGGTGTGAGGATTGGTGGGAGGGCGAGGGCGTGGTGGGTTCGGAGGGCGGCGACATCAATGAGAGGATTGTGTGGAGGGAGCAGGATCCCAATAGGGCGAGCCCGTAGATGTATCCGAAGTGGACTTTTCCGCTGAAGAGCAGGAAGGTGCCGAAGAGGAGGAAGAAGAGGATTGGACCGGCGAGGTCAGAGTCGTCCATTATGTGTTGGTCGATGTGGGCGAGGGGGTTGAGGACTGCGAGGGTCTGGGTGGTGTTCATATGTTAGCTTATTCCTTTCCATTCCAAAATCAAACTCTAGGTAAACAGGTATGCATGTCTTGGTACATGTACCATAATTAGGAGGGGATAAATCTCAACATACCTTCCCTCTGATATGCCCAAAGTTTACCCCAAGTTCCACCAGCAGCGGCGGTTCCGTATCATACCCCTCTGTCCCAAAAGCTGCCAACCATCCCGTCCTCAAACCACCCTGCTCGCCCATCCTCCCACTCACACCTGGTGCCGCCCCGAATCCCGCACCATACCCTCCTCCGCCTCCAGGGCCACCATATCCTGGACTGCCAGCCGGCGCGCCATATCCGTACGCAGCTTGCGAGGGCGTGGCGTGGCCTGAGACTGGACCGGGCGTGTATGAAGATGGGTAGAACTGTAGGTTTTGAGCTGAGGATGCGGATGCGCCGTAGGGCAAGGGGTTGCCTTGGGGGGGCTGTTGGAAGAATTGTGCCATCGTGAAGCTGGATGTGATATTTCTCTAGAAAATCGGTGTTGTTCTGGCCAAATTGACTGAAAGGGGGGATGGGGAATGGTAATGTGGTCTTGATGCTAGGTTGCGTTTTTAGAGAGGTGTTCTTGGTGGATGGGATTGTTGATGGAAGCCTTGTTCGTGAGGCATGAGCAAATTTCATGGTTTTTCCGTTCCGATCCCGGCAGAAAATGTTGTGATTTGATCGAGCGCCGTTGATCCTCCACTTACGACGCTCTCTTGTTTGTCCTTCCTGTATTATACATTTCCCTATCGCGGCGACTGGACCTTTTATCCTGCGCTTCATCACATAATGGTATGTCTCTCATCTCCTCTCCTTCACAACCTCCAGGAAGGGCGAGAAGTCAATAGCAGCGACCAGCGCCACAGTCTTCACCCAGCCCTCGAATGGCCTCTAACACCTCGCAGGCGCACCGCATAATCACACAAGTGATATTCACAGGCACGCGAGTCGTAGGGCGCGCCTTCGCTGAAGCATACAAACAAGCGTCCGCATCGTCACAATACGCCAAAGCCCAAGCCAAATCAGGCAATCCAGGATCCTCGACGTCCTTCTCCTCCAACGGCCTAACGCTCGAAGAAGCATGCAAGATCCTGAACGTCAAACCGCCGCAGAATGGGCAGACGAACATGGAGGATGTGATGGAGCGGTTTAAGAAGTTGTTCGATGTCAATGATCCGCAGAAGGGGGGAAGCTTTTATTTGCAGAGTAAGGTGTTGAGGGCGAGGGAGAGGATCGAGGCGGAGATTAGGATGAAGGAGGAATTAGCGGGGAGGGAAGCGGAGTTGAAAGAAGGCTGGAAACCGAAGGTATTCAAGGACCGGTAGAACGACGATGGTTGATGGGTAGTGAGGTGCTGGGTGATGGTCTTAGAAAGTCAGGGGATGGTTCAAGTTGGCGAAGGTCGAAGGACCAATTTGAGGACCGGCTTTACTATCGACCATCGACGGCGGCGGCACGAGACGAGAAATCTTCCCTCTGTATTCGACATAGCCAGGCGTTTTTGGGGCTGTAATGTATATTGGGCATGGTCATTCAGCATTTGCATCGACCTGGAGGTCTGTTTTGTATGTGTACGATAGCATCTTGGAATTGAGAGGAACAGTTTCAAGTCAGAGCATGCATGGGCTATATCTAGTCATAATTGGGAAAGAAGTGAAGTTGTAGGTAAGTCCTTGGTCACAATTGGGAATTGCAAGCCAACCAAGTTGTCAACCAGTGTTACTTGACTTCATAGAATGTCCAAACATGCCCTGGTGCACTCAACTCGACTTATACGGCGCTATAACCTCCATCAACATTCATCGAAGCACCCGTCACAAAACTCGCCCTGTCACTTAGCAGGAAACTAGCCATGAAAGCCACTTCTGCCGGATGACCCCATCTACTCATTGGCGCTCTCGAAATGACCTTGTCGCCCATCTCCACTTCGTCAGCATGCAAGTCTCTTGAATTGCATATACCGTCAACTCACCTCGGTCATTTGTCCGTCAACCAGCTCGCTTGTCATCTTAGTGGCTATCCAGCCGGGGCAGATACAATTCACACGGATGCCCTTCCCACTGTAGTCCATAGCATCCGCTTTACTCAGGCCCAGAACACCATGCTTAGCCATGATATATGGGGTAAGATTAGGAATAGCGAAGTGGGAAGCCAAAGATCCGACATTGACGATACTCCCTCGAGTCTTAAGCGGCAATCCGGTACTGGACTCATCAGCAAAGAAACGTATCACAACCACTTCCCGCCACGAGTATCAACATGCAGCATAATACCGCACACAAGACTTACTTCACAGCCCTTTCCTCCTGCTTCAAAAACTGCCTAATCTGCGCCCTCTCGCAAAGCCACACGCCTCTCAAGTTCAACCCGAGGACTTTATCCAACTCACTGACCTCCAAATCCGCGATTCCGCCAAACTCCCCTGCCATCCCAGCCGCATTAAAACAGACGTCGAGCCTTTCGAACGCATCGACAGTTTTCTGGACCGCGCCATTGACGTCGGCTTCTGAGCTGCAGTCGGTTGGTATCTGTAGGATTTTGGCGTTGGGGGACGAGGCTTGCAAGCTTTCGGCCGCAGCGGCGAGGGAGCTTGTGGATATGTCGAGGATGGCGATTTTGGTGATGCCATCGAGGAGGAGTTGACGGGCGACGGCGAGGCCGATTCCAGAGGCGGCCCCTGGGAGGTTTGTAAGTTTTTATATCTTATGGGCTCTTCAACTTAAAAGGAATTAATTTGAGGGGCTATGTTTCAACAAATGGAATTCGTGACCATCGCAGGGTAAGCAAGTAGGTAGGTAGGCAGAGATGAAATTGTAAATACCTGTGACGAACGCAACACTAAGTGGTGTCAGCTTAATACGCGTTTGTTAGTCCTTGCGGTGAATGAGATACACACCTTTCTGGTCCAAACGCAGCCATAATGAATATTTGATTTCTCTTCTTTCTTAGAGCTGTCAAAAATACTCTGGAAGCAGAGCAGATCAACCTTTAAATATGTGAGGTGACGTCCCTCCGTCCCCTCCCCTCTCTCGAGTCCCTCCGCGCTGTCAAATCACCCCGCACTATTGTATGCAGAACCCCAGATCGACCTCGGCCGAGTTCGTCTAAAAGTGTAATCCACCCGCATTCTCCTCCAATTAATACTTATTCTTTAGTTCTCTGGGCTTGGGTCTGGTGATCCTTCTTCCCACGGCACAGCAAGTACTCGTACTCGCACGGATGAAACCTGCACCGATTATCTGACAATGTGTTTGTCAATAATGAGTTTCCTCGGCTGGTCCATACCTTTGGTAACCACGAGCTGGCGAGCAGGCACTCGGAAGAGAAGAATTGTATGAACGGTATGAAACGACTCAGGCCTTTTATTATCATTCATTTTTGGTGAGTTTGTATAGCTGCTGGGACCAGTCCACTGGCTTCTATTCGCCATGGCAAACTGGCCCAAAAGTTTCGGAAGGTATCTATCCCCCAAAGCACGGCACATCACAGCACAGCGGGATGGAATCGCACACAACAGTACAGGCCGCACAAGCATCTTCAGTCTGTCCGATATGAGACATACTTACTTTCTATCTGAACGGCCACGAGAAAACTCGGAAAAGATCACGGGAACTTGCTTCTATCTCAGAATTGGTTAGAACCCATATATATTTGCCAGTCACGCAACACTACAATTGAAAATCTAGAGTAG
Organism: Leptodontidium sp. MPI-SDFR-AT-0119; assembly: GCA_020726505.1. Lineage (NCBI taxonomy): Eukaryota > Fungi > Ascomycota > Leotiomycetes > Helotiales > Leptodontidiaceae > Leptodontidium > Leptodontidium sp. MPI-SDFR-AT-0119. The sequence continues at coordinate 1,038,948 of JAHLEZ010000017.1, forward strand.
GTCAACCGTTTCTTTAAAGCGTGAACGGAGGAACATATTGTTTTCTCATGGTTTGTTCGATACTCAATACATCACAACATTTGAGTAATCATTCGTGACTAGGATATCCGAGAATTCAAAGGTCAGTTAATAGAACCTCGCCTCATAGTCGAACACTTCCATTTTCCACATCGTTACCTCCATCATTACTACCACCCGTCTCCTTCATCATCTGCTTCGCATACCAAAGTCCAGCAGCAAACGGCGATCTGTAATTCATCAACACAGTTCAAATCCAGCATCCAGCATCCAGCATCCAGCAATCTCCCCATCCTTCCCCTCCCATCCCCAGCTTCTCATCGAGGTCAAAGCAGCAACCCCCAAAACATCTCATTCGAAACACCACAAGCCAATAAAAGTCAAGAAGAAATGAAGAAATGAAACAAAGAAGGGAAGAAGACTCACAAATAAATCCCATCAGCAACAACAACCCAAAGTACCCCCCCACGCACTCTTAAACTCATTCCCGCCCTGAATAAGCACAACGACGACCATACTCCCAGCAACCCATCTCGCCTTGTACGCCTGCAACTTGTGGAAGAATTGCGGGGTGAGATTGCCCGTTGCGTAGCGGTGCGCTTCAATAAGTGGCGTGGACATCAGAATTATGTTCCCCAGGGCTATTATGCATATGAATCTGTGGGAGATGTGTTTAATATGTGACCAAACTAGGTTCGAAGGTGTGTGCGTGGGGGTAAAGATAGGGGCAGGGATGAGAGAGGTTAGGGAAAGGGGAAGAAAGAGGGAAAGAAGGGATTTAGTCTTACATTGTCTGAAATGAAAAAACTTCATAGATCTCAATTGGTAAGAGACTCATGCCGAGTAACAGGAAGAAGAACTGCGGGATCCATATCGCGGCGAGGATGTTGCGCTTCCATGGCACGTGGACCGTGTTGATATTATCCTCGTGCTCAGTAACGACGATCCGTGGTAGTGCTGGGGTAGGCGTGTAAAACGCCATTGTTGAGGAGGATCACTGGGCGGATGGAGTGTGGATGATGGGGGAGAGGTGAGTCCTGGTGTTGGAAAAGAGAGGTTGAAATAAAGAGGGTGATGGTCCGCCCCTGAAGGCGTGATGTCTCGAAATAGATTGCGGGTGGCGCGGCGGCTTGGAACCGATATTCAGGGGTTCCAACTTCGCAGGTGGTGCGAGCCCCACCGTGATATTGGCGATGGGGCAAAGGAGTCAAAATTTCTTTTATTAAGGTGGAAACATTGGCACCGGTTAGAGCCTGGTACAAAATCCACGAGTGTGTGTACGTGAGCGTTAATGGTGGCTTAAAACGAGAAGTGATGCACTGTCAGTGAGATAACCGAGTTGCTCTGCTGTTTATTTTGCAACTGAGAAGCGAAAAGGGTAGGGATAGGACTTGAAATATGGTAAGAAAAGAATTTCGATGCATAATTACAAAAGCAGTTAACGATTCGTTTTTGTTTATGACGGGAAATTCGTTTACTTGTCCCTAGAAAGTTTTAATGCTCACGATCCTAGACTTCTCATACCCTGTGCCCATAAAGGGTTGCATCTGTACAATCAACCACCTGGAGACACGCCACTCTGCGGTACACACCCTACCTGGCTTTTCAATTCCGGAGTTACCCACTCGTCTAAAAGAGTCGGAGTAGAGACGGCTCCAACGCTTCCCACGAGACAGATACAGAGCGATATCTGGGCGTATAGCACAGTATCTTGTGCCGCTCTGTCGCTGTATATTAACCCAAGAGCGAGGACCCCGAGACCTTTGTAGTTGCGCACGTGAACATTGGCTCCATGAGATAGGAGGAATTTGGTAGCGGCTCGACGGCCTAGCTTTACTGTAAGGTGAAGAGTAGTCTCCCCTTGACTGTTTCGACTGTTGATATTGGCGCCGGCCTGCCAGAGTTGGCTCAATAGCTTTGTTGTAGAGGAATCGTCCTCCTCTGCTCGATTATGTATGACGAAAGACATGAAGGGCGTGATTCCATGTTTATCATACCTATTGGGGCATACACCATTACTCAGTGGCTGGTCTAGGTAGCTTTCCCGTCGAACAAGAAGTTTCCTAGTCGAGTCCGTCGTATTTTCGTCCACCTCGAGTGGCAAATCCAGTCGTGCTTCTGCAAGGCAATGAATCCCGTTTCTTCCTTCCATGTCCTCAAACAGCGGATCTTCTCCAGAACGCAAGATGATACGAAGTAAATCTGCGTGTATCTGGTATTCGTGGGAATACTCAAGATTTTCGACAGGGTCGGGCAGCTGACCGTTTGCCAAAGTCTGTTGCCAGGCGGGAAATATGTCAATCTCGCTACTTGGCCCTAGCTGCAAAAGCGGTAGATCTTCCACAATTGGCAGGGTGGAGTGATCCTGTGCATCGGGTATGAACAGCCTGAACCATTTTTCTTGAAGCTGATCTGCAATACTTGTCCCCAAATTATCCCGACATTCCGTAATGGGGATATCATGCAACTGGAAGCTATGAACGATGTAACTGAGTGTTTTCCAAGGCACAATTTCTTGGGTAAGGGCGTGAATAGCGGTCTGACCGTTGTGATCTTGTTGGGCGAACTTGAAATTGGACCCTGCTAATTCTGCTAGTAGTTTTCGAAAGTCTCCAATATATGCAACAGCAGACACATCCACCAAGTGGAGAAACGCTTGGTTCGCATTGTTCAAGAGATGTACGTTGCCACCGAGCAAAATCAGGGAAAGCAGATACTTGGGTTCTGACCCTAAAGCTGCAGCAATATGGAGGATGGAGTTCCCAAATGAATCGACGACTCCAAGATTGTCGGAGCGAACTGTTTAGGTTCTGATTGACAGTAGGATCTCGGCTGACACTAGTCGATGAGTTCCAGATCCAGACAATTTGAACAAAGGAGCCCGGTTGCAAGGAAGTCTGATGTGGTCACAGCAAAGGAGTTTATTATGGCTGATATGGTTCCATAAATACCGCGGAAATATTCCAGGTAAGGTGAAATTCTGGCTTGTCTTGAAGGGCGTACAGAACTGGGGCGGAGGTCGGCGCATAGGCTTGTGTAGACTGAAGCTCGATACATCCGAGCATGAAGATACCGACAGCCGCCCCATAAGGGATTGTACATCATCCAAGAGGGAGCTCGAGTATTTCGAATGTAGGCGTCGTCTTAAACTCGAGATGCTGAGGACCGAACGGTTTGACGTCCCACCATCACTCACTGTGCTGTGACTATCTGGCACATCTAGTTCCTTGTCACTCGTTGCATGAGAGCTGATTTTGGATTCAAAGACAGCGGTGACGGTCTCTGGAGTGGGTCCTATCAGTGGTACTTGTTGGTTGGGCATTCCGAGTTGAGTGTCCAGAGTTTGGCCGTCAATCTCTAACGACACAATTGGGTCTTGACACACGAACTACTTGCAAGTGTATTCCAAGGAATTGTAGTACTAAGATTAGTACTAGATGTATTAGTAAGGGTATTAATTTTGAGAAATAAAGAATTAATATTAGAATCGCTAATAAGAAAAATAAAATAAAAGTTGCTTAATATATTAGCATCTTTTATAAGAAATTACTTTGTTTAAGAGAGGATTACTTTCGACTTAACTCGATAATCAAGGAAAAGAGGTCTAATAAAGAAATATTGGTTAATTATTTAATTTAGTACTAAAAAGAAAAAAAACAGAAGGGCGAAGGTTTTATTAACTTTAGTATTATTCGTTAAGATAATGCTTAATATAGGCCTTTTTTATAACTAGATAACCCCACAATAATTAATTATAAAGGAATTATAAGTAAGAGATATTTCTTATCTTCTTAAATAAGTTAAAAAGAGTTATAAATAATATAACGCTTACTTTATAAAGATAATAATCACGTGTAATAGCAACCTTACATATTAATACATAATATATAAAAATAACAAGAGTCTCTTAGAATTTATAACTAAGAAAGAAAGTAAGACGAGAAGAGTTTTATATACAAAGGGGAAGCGCCATGGGGCCAATTAATGTCGGTAAAGCTTGGTTAGCTAGTATACTGGAAATGAGGCTCTGGGCGCTCCCAACCGTCACAGAGACGTTACAAGTAAGATGAATTGCTACTTGAATTTGAGCACGAAGCTCTACTACTAAGGAAGCCTATCCTACTTATATAAACCTTCGTTATCTCGTGCAAGCTCTGCTAGACATCTTGCAGAGCGCGGGCGCCCGCAAGCCGTCTAGCAAGCCAGCACATCACGTGATACCGGGTCCTCGTGATTCTGTCCTTGTCTTGGCTTCTCTGTGCGGCAAAGCCGCCGAGCCTCAGGGCCAAATGATAACATTGTTCTCGCGATCTCTAGTTCGGAGTGTTTCATTCTGTTATGGGTGCAAATGGGAACGATTTGTTTGGACTCAATTGAGGCGCGAATTGAATGAGATCTGAAGAATAAATACAAAGGGTCAGGGCTGGTGTATATAATCAATACAATAATGGGTGCTGAGTCTGTTGCTATATGATGCATGTCCACGTGACACCTTCCACAACAATGTCCATAACTTATCTCAAAAATCAGACCCACCTTAGCGATAATTCGCGTTCTGCCCTGCAATGAGAGTAAATGGACTAATAAGAGCGCAGAACCACGAATTATCGCCGGCGGGTCTAAGAAAGAATGATGCCTTCTTAGTGACAGCGCTCGCTACTTTGATAAGGGAGATTAACACGACAACTCGGAATGCGAAGGTATACTTCTATACTTTAAGTATAACTTTTTAAACTTTTGAATAATGTGGTGGGGAAGGCTCTCGGTAGCTCCTTTGTCACCTGACCGGATAAGCTCTTTCCACATAAAAGAGCTCAACACTTGAAAACAACTCAACAAGTAAGAACATTTTATAGATATTATCTAATACACTTTTTTCTCCTCCCCTCACTCGACTTTTCATGTTCTCTAGATGTGTATTATCTTTAGATTTGATCGAACCGCGATTTCCTACACCTAGAATCTCTCCCGTACCTCACTATATGCTACCTCTCTTGTTGTGTGGTTTATTAGGCTTTATCCCTCCCACAATAATACATTTGAAAGCTTTTGTAAACCTTTATTAATTGTATGTACTTTATTAAGGTAGTTGTAATACTAAGTGCATTACATGCGCGAGGTTTAGAGGTTATAAAGTCGGATTAGTTTCGGACTAGTATTAGAGGCATTAAAACTCGACTTAAAAGATTACCTTCACTCTTAAAACTCAACGAATTTACTACCGATTAATATAAGAGGAGTACTGTGGTGGGGAAGGCTCTGGTAGCTCCTTTGTCACCTGACCGGATAGGCTCTTTCCAGATAAAAGGGTTCATCACTTGAAAACAACTCAATAACTAAGCACTTTTCATAAATATTATCTAATATACTTTTTTCTCCTCCCCTCCCTCGGCTTTTTATACTCTTTAGATATGTATTATCTTTAGATTTGATCGATCCGCGATTTCTTACACTTAGAGTCTCTCTCGTACTTTACTATATATTACCTCTCTTATTATGTGGTTTATTAGGCTTTATCCCACTTATATATTTTTAGTGACCGACGTAGGGAGTGAGTTTAATACGAGGAAATAAAACTAAGTAAGTTATACGGAAAGGGCCCTTTATATTAATTATAAGCGTTTAAAGAGAATTAAAAAACGACAATTACTTAAACTAAGGGACTTATTTAGTTAGTAACTTCTTAGCCTTCGAAAGTAAAAATAGTAGATATAGAGGCACAAGTATACGACAGAGAGAGTAGAGAGATATAAGGGAAGTAAGTAAACTTTTATAATACGTAAGGACACTTAAAGTACTAGAAAATCTCTTCTCTCTTAGCTCGAGGCTTTGTATTATTATTCCGAAGACTTGTGCTCTATTATTTCATAATACTTTCTATAGTAGTACGAGGCCCTATAATATTAGACTACTAGGGCCTAATAATATAAAGTGCTAAGATTACTATATAAGAAGTTAATTAAGTGTTATAGGCCTTACTCTTTAGTTTGTTAGTTAAAGGCTAAAGTCTTACTTAGAGATTTGGCGGAAGTATGTTCTAGATTAGTCTAGAACTAGGCCTTAGTTATCTTTTTAGCGTTATTTAATTTCCATTTACCCCTTATTTATTAATTTAAACCCTCTGTAATTTCAGCGTATAAGGCTTAAGGCGTAGGCTAAGACCTCGCTAGAAGAGCCTATTATTTAGCCCTTCGTTTACGGAGGCGAGGCCCTAAATTCTTGTTTTTAAGGGGACGTTTCTTTACTTTCTTTACATAATAATATAATACTTATATATATTAAATCTTTTGTTACTTTCATTGCTTTCGATTAAACGACTATATATATTCTTTTGAAACCTCAAATCACATTTAACTTACTAATAATGTCTAGCTATAATAAACTAAATAACGCTAATAATTAAAAGGGGGCTCCCTTTATTAACACCCTAAGACTTGCTATTAAAAGTAACTTTGGGACGATTATAGGCGTTAAGCCTAGCGCTTCTTATAATTTAGGGACTTCTAATAGGGGTTTTACCCCTTATAATAATAACACTTTCTAGAGCTTATTAGACAATAAGAAGGGGAAAGGGAAAAGTAAAGGGAAGGGGTCTAATGATATTAAACTAAGTAACTCAGCTCCCCTTACTAATATCGCTAAACTTGCCACTCTTAACTCGACCCTGGCTATTACTGCGAATAATCTTAAGAATATTAAGGTCCACGTTAATTAGCTAATATTAATCTTTAAATCCTTAAATACTCTTATTTTTAACGGCATTAACGTTAGTACTTACTTCTGGACCCTTAATAAATACTTCGTAAGTTATATAGTTATTAACGACTAAGAGAAAAAGGAATAAGTAGTCGACTATGTAACCCCTTCTTAAGTGTAGAATATTTAGAAGCTCTTTAGCTTTAAAACCAGAATATACGCTAGCCTTAAGAGGGAAGTGAAGTAAGACTATTAAGCCGACGACAGTGAGTATTATTTATATATAAATGTTTACTTAGACTTACTAGAGTAAGATTTTAAAGATGTTTAAATTAACGGCTAACTTTCCTTAAACTAATGCCGGAAGTTCTTTAAGGCCTTTAGAGAAGTAGCCCTAAATTACGTCGACCAAAGTAATCTTACTAAGAAGCAAGCGTCGACTCGATTTATATTTATACTCCCCCGAAGCCTTCGAAATAAGGCTATATAAGCTGCCTTTAAGAATAAAGAGTCGTTGAAAGACCTTAAGACAGATATATTTGACGACATTTACAGCGCTATTAAGGCCTAGTTTAATTCGGAACGGGACTTATATGTTATTATAAAAGAGTAAGGCATTATAAACCACCGATAGATGTAGGCAAGCCGGCCTAATATCTTTATTAAGACGTCTGATTACTAAGAGGAAAGGATTTAGCCTACGTTTATAGCTATATAAGGCTAGTCGACCTAAGTACTACTATTATAATACCTGAACTTCTTAGGCTATAGAAATAACGCCCTAAGTGAAGAGATTCGTAAGGCCTTTAAGAGACAAGACAGAGAAGTTATAGCTAATTTAGACCTTATGTTTCTTCTAACTTTATAAAAGATCGCTAAAGACTTTAAGAGTATTATAAATAAAGACTTAAAGAACGTTTATAACGGTCTAAGGCACATGAAGATCCTTATAGTAGTAATTAAGAGAGTCACAAACGTTAAATACACGGCCGAGATAAATATCTTGTGATTTACTAAAGAGGCTTAAGAGGTGGCTAGTATTAGTTATAAGACTAGTTATCTTAACTCTATTACTTATAATAAGAAGGCAAGAGATAATTATAAGTGCCGGTAGTATATAAATCGTTAAAAGCCCGGGATAAGACTTTAAGTACGACATAAGTTCATAAATTAATATTTTAATTATAAGAAGTTTATAAGTCTTAGGGTAATTTATAAAGTAGAGGATAATAACTACATTTATATAAAACCTTAAGAAAAAGGGAAAAAGTCGTACTTTATATAGTTTCTTACTAATAAGAGACTTAAATAAGAATATATCTTCTTTTGTATATTAAATAATTAATACTCTCTTAATCCCGAACGTAAAGCACAGGCGGTTAAAGAGTTATTAATATCACAATTAAAAGCGGCGCTTATAAAGGAGAAGGGAGTAACTTCTGTAATTAATTACATCGAATTTATTAATAAGCCCATTAACGCCGGCGAGTCTATTATCTTATAATAATAGGACTATTCTAAAGAGTAAATCGTTTAAGTCTAAGCTCTCTTGTCTAATATAAAGGACAACTCGGATTCTAAGGTAATAGTGGCCCCTATTGAGACTAAAACCCGAAAGAAGGCCCTAGCATTTAAGCTATATAAGGGATCTAATAAGTTATAAGACAAAATCAAGGCTTAAGCCTTATATAGCAAACCGAAGGTCCCTTTAGATGTTAAAGACACTATATAGTTCACCGAAGTCATAGATGTAAATAGTCTTAAAGAAGTAAAGAAGACCCCTTAATAAATCTTAGCTAAGAACAAGTCTAAGATCTTTAATATAGTCTCTAAACTTATTATATTAACCGCATTTAAGGTATTAGCTCGGAATACTATAACTAGCTCTTCGGCGAAGAGGCGTATTATGAAGCCTAAACTAACTATAGTCCCCTCTAGAATCCTTAGACCTATCACGCGATTAACGTCTTCTTAAAACTCCCGTATATAAGAAGTACTAGACCGGAACGACTATAGGCTCGACAAGGTCCTTAATAAGCTATTGTCTTTATAAGAATTACTTAGTAACCTTATATTAAGGGAGATAATAGTACTTATTGACTCTCTTAGAGCTTCCCGAACGCTTAGCGGTGTAATTAATCGACAGATACAAAGGGAGTATATTATTAACGTTAAAGTTATTACCTTTAAAGACAACTATAGTCTTAATAAAGAAGAAGTTATTATATTACAAAGACTATTACTTAATTCTTTATATACTTTCTTAAAGCTTACGTTATACGTAAATTAATTAAACAAGTACTCCTTAATAAAGCGAGATAGTATTAAAATAAAGAAGGTCCTTAGTTAGCTCCTAAGAAGAATAAAATAAAGAAGAAAGGTTTAAGTATACCTTAAAGTCCTTAGGAATCTCCTTACTTTGAAATTTTAAGCTTATTAGCGGTAGTTCTAAAATAGTGTTATTATAATATAAGAATTAATAATTAAGAAGTTAATAATATAACTACTACTTAGCGCTATTTTACTATTTAGGCTAGTCTTAGTACTTTTCCTTAGTATACTATTAGTATATAAAGACTTAGTGTTAGAACTTCTTTACTTAATGCCTTTTATATTACTTAAAACGATACGGCGAAGTACTCGACTAGTAAGAAACACTAGCTTTTGTGTTAAGATAAAGGCTATAAGTAATTCTATAGAAATAGGCAACTCGTTTTACTTGCTAGCGCCGAAGGTAATAATCACAATACTTAGCTGCTCTAAGGTTAGTGATGTTAAAGTTACATTTAATATAAGGGCTGAAGTTAGTTATATGACTCTTAAAGTAACTAATCTCTTAGAACTATTAATAACGAGAAGTTAAATAATAGCCTTAAAGACAATTACTAGTATTAAGTCTCGTTTCGTCGGATTTACTAATAATGTTACTATTATTATAAGCAATTGCGCGATTAATAATTGGTTTTATATTATAAATAACCTTAGAGTCAAGGTTATCCTTAGTTTTTTATTCTTTCGTAAAGTTAGAGTTACTTTCTATTACTTAAGGGATTACGATAAAGGGATTATACTCGCTTCTTTATAAGATTAGCGCTCTAGTCTTATTATTATAGTCAGGACTAACGATATTACTAAGGAAGTAAAGGATACTAAAGTATTATATAAAGAAAATAAAGTAGGGTTAATTTACTTTAAAGATTTAGAATCTAAGATTAGTTATAAAGAAGAAGACTTCTCGAGAAACAATTAACTAATTATTACTCGAGCGCTACAGTTAGTACACTCGAATACTTAGACATCCCGACATTAATAGGATTAGAAGAAGGAGTTTTTAAAGGGAGAGACAGTTAACTTTATCGTCTTTGCCTCTTATTACGAGACCGGGAACTTATAAGTCTTAAAGGGATAGCGTATATTAAATATATAAAAAGGGAATTCTATGTATTAAAATCAGTAATTAAAGACTTTCTACTTAAGGTACTCCTTAACTCGTACTAAGAGGAACCCCTAGTCTCTAAGCCCTTATTTAGGGGAGTATTTAACAATAATTCCTTGTCTTTGGCTAGCCTAACGTTTAAATGGACTACTAATTATGACGAGCTTCTAATTAAGTTACTGTTTAGAGAAGCGTAGAATATAATAGTACAAGTAAGAACTATATATAAGTTAAAGGCTAAGAAAGTCTTACTTATTGATTTGGCTAACTTAAAAGGCGACCCTTTTAGTGAGAAGGAGGACTAATACAAGTGTATATAAGAACAAGGAACTCCTTAAGATTATATTAAAAAGTATTAAGAACACTTGTTATTATACTTCGTTAACGTACCTTAAAACTTAAGACTTACTTTAAAAAGGCTAACTAAATTAAACGTAAGTAGCTTATTATGGCTAAAAGAGAGAGCCTTATTTGACAAAATAATAATTAATCAGGAAGGAGTTATAACTTTTGACTAGCTTAAGTATAATAAATTTTATAAAGATGTTTTCCCTCCTATTATTATTAAGACTATTAAATATACGGCTTAGTAAGCTCTTAACTTTCCTTTACTACGGGCACTTATTCCGGAGGTTATTAAGATAATATAAGAAAGGCTCGACAAAGGAGTCCTAGAGTACTCTAAGGGACTTTATTATAATACTTAGTTCTTAGTCTAAAAGAAGAAGTCAAGGAAATATAGATTAATTAACTTGGCTATTATATTAAATATTATTACTTATAGGGATGTGAACTTCCCGCTATTTATTAATGAGTTTTCTAAAGAGTTTACTAGTTATTATGTTACGAGTTTCGTTGACTTGTATTTTAGGTACGATTAATAAGTGCTTTATTAGTCTAATAGGGATATAACTGCTTTTTATATTCCTTACATTAAACTAGTCCGAAATACGACACTTTCATAAGGCGTTATTAATTTTGTTACATAATTTGTCTAAACAATTACACGTATCTTAAAGAAACTAATCTTAGTAATTGTAATGCTATTCTTAGACGATATTAGTGTCAAAGGCTTATATATAGACTACGACTAAGCTAAAGCCTTACTAGGGATTAAAAAGTTTGTCCTAGAGTATATTAAGAACCTTGACATAACTCTCGAACGCTTAGAGCGTACTAGAGCTATAATTAGGCTTAAGTCACAATTTTGTCTTAATAACATGGACATTGTGGGGTACACTTATAACTCTAGAGGGAGAGAATTATCTATAAGACACTTCGTTAAAATTAAGAACTAGTAAGAACTAATAAATCTCACTAAAGTCAAGGTATTCCTAGGACTTATTATTTACTTCTAAATTTAAATTAAGAACTTTCGCTTAATCGTTAAACCCTTATACGTACTCTCACGGAAAGGGATCAAGTTTTACTAAGAACCTGATTTATAAGGTAAGGCTATGGCTAAATTACAGGACGCTTTATACTTATCCCTAGTCTTATGTCAAATAAATTACAAAGAAGGAGCTAATAAAATTGTAATTAAAGTTAACTTTAGCGGAACTGGCTAAGGCGGCTTCCTTAGCTAAAGGGAGTTGACTTCAAATAAAATACGCCTAATAAGGTACAAGAGTAAGTTCTAGAGTAAGACTAAAGTTAAATATAATGCCACTAAGAGAGAGTGTAAAGGTATACTTTATATTTTAAAGAAACTAAAGATTTGACTTATTAAAGTGTACTTCGTTATAGAGACAGATACTAATACACTTATTATATAACTAAACGGAGTAACTTACGATCACCTTAACGCGATATTAACTAAATAACTTACTTAGATACGACTCTTCGACTTTGAAGTTTAATACGTCTAAAGAACGACACATATAGTAATAGACTAATTGTCTTAAAGACTTAAGTACCCTGAAGATTCCCTAGAAGAAAGTAATATTAACGAAGACTAGATTCTCTCTAAGTTTAGAGCTTACGAGATTTGTCTTATTAATATTATAAGCGAAGAAGAGACTAATAGTTCGGAATTAGACGGCGTATTAATAGACCCAGAACTTCAGAGACAAAATAAAATCCTTTAAGATATAAAATCTATAGTCTAAAGACTTCGTAATAAGAGGGACTTACTTCTTCTAGTAATTCTAAGTCCTTTTTTAACGAAAGAGGCCTACTTATTATAATAAGTAAGTACAAAGAATAGTACTAAGAAATAACTTAATACTTAACGACACTTAAGACTCTAAAGTCAATAAATTAGAAATAATTCTGAATATTTAAGTGTAAAGTACTAAATTACGGCGTATATAGTCGTAAGATCTAGAAGTTACTGTCAAAAGGGGCTCTAATTAAGCTCGTTATCGACATAGTAAGAGAGAAAGAGGTAATACTTAAGAGTTATTATAATAACTCAGGCTATAAAGGACGGGAAAGTACGTATTACCGAATCTTTACTTAATACTTCTAAAAAGGCTTATATATAGACTATATAAATTATATTTAGACATACTAAGATTACTAACTCTAATTATTTAAACGCTAAGAGGAACCCCTTTACTTAATAATATTAAATAGCTTAATAAAGAAATAGGCGCTTAATATTATATTTATGCCGGTAGAACGCGGAAAGAAGTACTTAATAGTTACTAAGGATAACATAAGTAATTAAGTTGAGGCAAGAGCCCTCGCTAATAGAGAGGCTAAAGGGGTAACTAACTTTATTTAATAAGACATTATTTACTAGCACGGGCTGTTTTAGAGGCTTATTATTAATAATAGAACTAAGAATATAGGAGAAGTTATAGATTTACTTAATAAAATAGAAGTTAACTAGATCTAAATCTTAGTATATAACGTTAAAGCGAATAAAATAATTAAGAGAGGACATAGCCCGATTAAAAATACGCTTTCTAAAATAAGCGGACGTTAGCTTAATAACCTTCTAATAGTGTTATTTATAAACCGTACTATAATATATCGCCTTACGGAGTATACTCTTTTTTATATAATCTACGAGAGAGAAGTTATCTTACTTATTAAGATAATAAACTTAACTTAGAAATCATTATTTACTAAAGAGATCAGGGACCGCTTTAAGCTCTTAGAACTCTGCGCTCTCTAGTTTTAAATACGACAGGAATACATTAACGAAGTTATACTTATAAAGACCTGTCGCTATTAAAAAAGTAAAGAAGTATTTAACTTGAAATATAATATCCGTAAATAATTATTTGTTAAAGGAGACTTAGTCTTACGTTAGGACTTTATTAGAGAGAGGGATATATCTACTAACTGTGCTCTCAATTTCAGATGGCTTAGACTTTACGAGATCTATAAAGCTTATATAAAGAAAGGGTACTATAAACTCAAAGAGTTAGGCCTAAATAGCCCCCGACTTCGCTAGACTTTTACTAGGAATAAACTTAAGCTCTTTTATAAGAGGCACGACTTTATTTACAACGACAGCGACGATAATAGATAACTTAATAAAGAATTAAATAACAACCTCACGTTTAATTATAAACTTAACATTGATATACACGACCTTAGTGACCCCGAGTTCTTAAAGAACCCTGAGATTCTAACGTTATAGCGTATTCGAAATAATAAGATAATAATTAGAGTCCTTGAGTTATCTTAATAATAACGTAGTAAGTACTAAGTAATGTTTGACTCAGAATAAAATATACTTTAATATTAGGGATTAATACGAAGTCGTACTTCTAATATTTAAAGAGGGGGACGATATACTACTATATACTAAAATGATCGTTAAACTAATTTTATATTACTAAGAACTACGATTCAGGACACCTTAGTATTATAATATATATAAAGAAGAGCTTATATAGCCTTAAGTAGGTCAGAGAGAACATTAGCCCTATATTATAAGAATACTTATCTCTTAGAATAAAACTTAATAAGAAACTAACGCCCTTATAAACTACTTACTATATATAAATATACAATAAGTTTAGAACGAGACTATTATTATTAAGCTAGCGATATTTTAAGCGGCAAAAAGTAATTTCGTTTAAATAAGCTAATTGTCGGGCTTAATCCGTAGGACTAGATTTTAAAACGGCAAGTTAAACTTATAGCTTAAGCTAGAAATTCGAGTCTAACGTGCTAGACACCCTAAAGAATATAGACGTAATATACTTAGGCGTTAACTCTCAGTAATTAATAAAAAGAGAGGGAATAATAAAGTAAGTCTATTATTCTTAAGGACAAAGTTAATAATGTCAGTGCAGTACCGGTTCATGTACCACGCCGCATATGTGAATATATTCCAATGCAAGTATGGCGACAAAGTAATAAATATATAGTTCAAAATCTGTGTATATTCTAAGAGAGTGCGAGGAGAGCCAGACTATATATTACGAAACACTACCGAATTTCCACCGGAACTAGTCCGGCTAGGCTCTAACCCCTAACTTTAATCCGCACCACTTTTTTAGACTAAAGTATACTTATATAAGGACCTATAAACTAATACTAGTAAAACTTCTCTTAGAAAAACTATTTCTAATACACGTAAAAGTAAATAACAAGTAATATATAAGAAATAATAAATAAAATAACAAAGTATCTAATAGCGTCTAATTCCGGCTCGACAGTGTCCCGAAAGTGCCCCAAAAGGGGCCCGAATCTAGCGAGACATAATAGCGAAGTTAAGCGAGAACTAATAATAATAAGAACCCTTAGTATTATATAACGTAATAAATATATATATATTACTTTCCCCTAAAGATTTAGAGTCTCTTTTAACTAATATATATATAACTATTGTACGTATATTACTTTCTGATCTCTCTAATTCGCTTAATATAACTCAAAAACTGACATTTCTAAGAAGACTATATTAAATTAAATAAACAACTTAAAAGTAAATATACTCTTTAAAGATAGTTTAGTAAGAAAATAATATATTAATTAAAAACAGTGCTTATACTAATACTCACAAAAGCGCTCGACCTCGCCTATCGTAAATACTACATTTAGTGCGTCCGCCTCCTCGTAAAGAATCTGTCTCACGAATATACCTTTAATAATCTTAAGAGCAAGAAATACACGTATTACGTAAAGAAAAAGTTTTAATATAACTTAGTAAGTATTCTTATTTCTTTTCCTTATTCTAAATCGTATCTAAATCCTCGCCGAAAGTATTCTAAACATATAGTTACTAATATATAATAGATTTTATAGTTTATTACTAAAGAGTACTTTCGTTTAATTGCCGCCCTCGAGGCGAAAAATAAAGAAGTTATTATTACTACTGTTAAATTAATTAATTCGGCATTATTAGTCGCCGCTACTAGCGTATTAAAGACTACTAAGGAGTTGTCGCTAGCGTTATTAAAGGAAACGCGCGTTATACGCTAGGAAATCGCTGGCCTAATTAGCTCGTAAGTAATAAGTTAACCCCCTTATTCCTTTTTAATATTAAGGCTCTTAAGTATCAACGCTTTATACTGTAAAAAACAGTGTTAGTCTTAAACCGGCTTTTTACTGTCGTCTCTTCTACCGCCACTAAGCGTGATAAGGAGGACGGCGGTAAAGACAATACTTCTACTAAGCGTCTTCGCTAAAGTCGCCGTTATAACGCAGAGGAAGAAGACGAGGAACCTCTTTTAAATATTTATAAGTAAGGGATTCGGCCCTGTTTTAGATTAACTTCGTAATAAGTTCTTCGTGGCGGCACTTTCTTTATATTATTATACGGGAGTAACCTCTTATAGTAAAACTAATAGTTTGTCTTTATTAAAGTATCGTCGTAAGGCCGCCTATTAATACTTTAAATTAGAGGGTGTTTAGAATTAAATCGAGTGTGTTTCTGACTTCGCAAATTAATTAAATATAAAAATAATCGCAAGTAATAAATTAATAAAAATAAGAGTTATAAAGAAATATATAAATAATAAAAAAATTAACGAGTATAAGAAACCCCTTTATTATTAGTCTAAATTGACTCTAGTTAACTATTAAACTTAACCCTCTATTTTAATAGTAAGGATATTAATATTAATAAAATCCCAAAGAGCCTTATTTAGAGTACTCTTCGTTATAGCGTCAGTAAGATTATTAGCGCTATTAATCTATCGAACCTCTATTAGCTCTCTACGCTCGTATAATTGACGAATAGCTATAATATTAATTATTAGGCGCTTCTCTTTAGTCATATTAAGCTTAATAATACACTTATAAAGGAACAAAGAATCCGTGCAAATAATAATAAGAAGACGTAAGATATTAAGCTTATTAGTTACTATATTAATAGTCGTATTAAGGGAGATTAATATATTAATATTAGTTACTATAATATATAACTCTAATACGAACACTATATAAGTTACTCTCTTATATTTTATTAAGTTAATATACACGATATTATTAATTAAGGTAAATTACGTATCCCCTATTATTTCGGCACTAATTATTAATACAAAACTTATTTATAAACTTAAGTTTTTATTATTAATAAAAGAACTATTTATAAAAACGTAAACCTTCGTAAACTATAAGTCAATTAGTACGTATTAGAGTCCTCTCTCTAAGTTGTCTATTTATTATTTAAGGCGTAAGTTTAAGGCCTTAACGTTATTTTCTGTTAGATCTTAATATTATACTATAACTAAGAGATTAAATATTACTTTTAATTAATAAATAATAATAAAGTAAGCTACACGAGCTCGTTACTCTTTGTAGGCCTTCTTATAGTCCTCTTTTTTTGTGTCGACTAGCTCTAGCCTTGCTCCTTGACTCTTCTAAGACATATAAAGGCTATCCCTGTTTATAGAGATAGTATATTTATTAAACGTAATAGTTTCGATAGGGAATAGTACTTATATCGGCTTCGTTAGAAAACCGGCCTTAGTGATCTCATTTTACTCTCTTACTAAGAAGTCCTTATCTCTTAGAATTAACGTATTGTCTATTTATATTCTTATAACTTTAAAGTTATAACTTTCCTTAGTATTAATTAATAAGTATAAGTCATACGTTAACGTCTTTATTTATAAGTTTTTTATATAATATTTGTAGTATATATTAAACTAATAGTTTTTAGATTTAAGTATATTATATAATAGTAGTATTACTATAAATATTATGCTAAGAGGGAAATCTCTTGCGATCTCTTTTAGTAGTTATATAAAAATGTCCCGGAGAAGCCTTGTTTTTACCTAGACGTAAGCTTAAGTGATGTCCTTAATAGCTAGATAGGATTCGGATTAGTTTTAGAGGCGATTTAAGTGCTTGATAGTAGCGGCTAAGAAAATAAGTAACTATTAACTAAACTATTAGATTATTAGAGACTAAGTTAGTATTTTTCTCTTCCCTTTGTCGTTAAAGTATTAAATTACTAGTCTTAACTTCTTATATAAAATTGACGTCTCCTTACCTTTAACTTCGTCTATTATTTTTGACTTAAAGATATAGTAGCCTCTTACTTTAAGGTCGTCCTTATAAATAGGCATAAAAACACCTCTTTTAATAAGTGCTTCGTATTCCGTCCTTTAGGACTACTAGAATAGTAGTCTAAGCGCTATAATCTTCCCTTTAACACGAAGTTTAATAAATAGCTCTTAGTCCCTTGTCTCTTTCTTAGTTAAAAATACTTTAATATCGTAATCGTTATTAATAGTTAATAAATCTAAAATGTGTTTCGTAAATAGAATCTTAATAGTAATTCGGGGTAGATTTAGTGTTATTTCAGTAGTGTTTTTAATTAGGGATCTTAGATATTACTTATAAATATCTTCTAATAAGTTTTCTTTTTATTATTTAATATTAAAGGTGTTTGTCTTAAAGGGATACGTTAAAGGTAGCCTAAGCCGTAGCCGAACTAAGGGCTTTTTAAAGTAGTTTCGCTGTACTAAAACCTATTGCCTTATTTACTATATAAAGGGCATATTATTCTCTAAACATCGCGATATTAACATAAACTATATAATTAAAGTCGACGTCATCTTATAGTTTAAAGCGGAACTTATATAGAGTATTTATATGTTTCTAGTAATACTTACATATCTCTTTAACCCTCAATATAACGTCCGAGTCATACTTATAGCCAGCTTAATCTAGTAGGTGCTAAAGACGTCTTACTAAAAGGTGTCCGAAACGCTTATAAAGCCGACGTATTTCTAGTTTAGTTAAGTAGTATATATTTATTATTCCGGTTAAAGTGTCTAGTAATTGATAATATTAATCCAAAAGTAGCTATAAATGCCTATACTTCTGTATAATTAAGTACTTCTTATTACTCTAAATTAAGATATTACACAAGTTATCGTATTACGTATTAAGCGTATTTAACTACTATAAGCAAACTAGAAACAGGATATTTACGTCTACGATTTAGAAGTCTATTTCTCTAGCTAGAGTATTAATTATAGTAACTCCTAGGGACGGTCACGAATTAACACTAAATGTGATCTAGCTCTAGCCTGCCTAATTAGTGTTAAACTTAACATCTTGAATTTACTATAATACCTGCAGTTAGTTAATTCCTCCCGTGTTTTTATTAAATGCCCTTATATTAATTAATAAGCCTTAAAAGAATTTGTTTATTTATTACGTTATATAGGCCTCGCTTAAAGCGGGTCTTTTAATTTTGCTTTCTAAGATATAAGTAACCTTCCTCTCCTTAAGTTGCCCTATGACTTCTCGTGTATTATATTATACCTCACTTACTATAAATATAGTCGTGAAATTTACAGTACTATCACTATTATCGTCGTCGGAATCCTTTAAAGAGTCGTTAATATTTATTAAAGTGTTTAAATTTATATCTTAGTAATTTCTTGAATAGTGTTTAGATAAAGTCTAGTTCTAGTTCGAATTGGGGTCGATCCCCTTAATATAAGTTAGGTAGCTCCTAAAGGTCTTATCTGTGGCCTTTACTCCTTTGGCCTTATACGCCGCGAAGTATTATGCCTTTAACGTTACTTACTCTTTATTAGAGTAGCGACTACTATAATAATTTATCTTCTTATAAATAATATAACTTATATAGCCTAATATAAGCTAGAATTTATCTCTGCGTTTATTTTTACTTAAAAATTTTATCTTATAATTAAAGTAATAAGCCGTCTTATTTATAATATAAGATTAGTAGTAATTCGTATATAATCTAAAGTACTTACTTACCCTCGATCCCGAGTCATAAGTTACTTCAACGCCGACAGTAGAGCGAAGACTATTTATTAACGTAAGGAAGGTAAGGGGTGCCTAAAATAAGGCTATCTTAAAGAGGAAGTTCCTTAATACTCCTTACACGAGTTTATCGCGGAGCGTCTTATCGTTCCGTATATTATCGTCTTTTAAGCTAAGTTAAATACTTTATAATTCCTTGGCGAAGTTCTCTAATTAAGTTAATACTAGCTTTCTCGTTTAGTAAGGCTCCTCTTAAAATAACAAGAAAGTCAAACTAAATTATTAACTAAAGAACTTATTAGCTCTCTCCTTTATTTTAAAGTGTTCGCGTGTCGTTTTAATAAGCTTATTAAATAAGTACCCCTTATTTTAGAGGTACTAGTAGTAATACGAACTAACTCCGTCTCGTAATATCAACGGAAAAGCTTAGTTCTAGACCTTAGTCTTAACTAATACTTTTTAATATAAGTTAGCGAAAATATAGAGCTTCTTATTTAAGTAGTCCTTGTCTCTATTATATTAGAGCTCCTTAATATATATCTTAGTAAGGTTTACTAACGATTTTACTTAGTCCGGGGTTAATAGATTTATAATATACTATGACGGCCGAATCGGCTTTATATATAGTCCGGTAGTCCTAAGAACTTTAAATAATAATAATAACCCGTCCCGTGAATATATTATTAGCGTTAATATAAGATTCAGTAACACGTAGTTATTTAATTTTTATAAGTGGAAATTACTTAAGGGATCCCTTCTAAAAGTAAATAAAAACTCCTTCTTTAGGACTATAAGTAAAGGGGTTATACTATATAAATCCTCGACCTCATCTCCTTTAGTAAGAGAGATCTTAAGTGATCTTAATAACTAAATCGTCTTTATAAGCTTTACTCCTAACCCTTTTAAAGAAGTGTCTTCCTTTACAAAATAAATAACTACTTCTAGTTAGTATTATAAAGACATTAGGGATTAATTTTATTAAAGTATTATTAAAAATAGCGGTAGTAAGCGAGAGACTAATTCCTAGAGGTGATTCAGTACTAATTCGGGGTAGTTTCGAATTTGTATTTCTACTTAGTCTCTTAATTATATATTCTCCTTAGCTTATATTACTTCTACTAAAGTATATGCCGTCCTCGTCCCCTTCCCTTATTATACAAACACACTAAAGGCTTATAAGTCGTCCCTAAAGTATATACGTTTTATAACCTCAATTAATTTAAACTCGTTTACTATCTAATCTTTAAAATACTCTTAAAAGTCTTAAAAAAGGAATTCTCCCTTAAGATAACTATCGTAATAGGCCTCCTAGAACCTTCACAAGTATACTATTGTGTCTCCCGTGAAAATTAGATTAAGATCTAGTGTTACCGTATTATTAAATATTTCTAGAGTTAACTCTAACTCTACTAAAGTATCCGTTATTATGTCGGATTTAATTCGTAAGTAATATAGTAAGTTCCTAGATAAGTTTCTTAAAGGTCCAAAGTTCTGGATTTAAGGATATTAAATTAATAGTCTTTGTGAAGTAATTGTCGTGTTATAATAGCTTTTCTTTAACGTGTAGTTGTCTTAATCGAGTCTTAAGAGAGAAGTTGCCTTCCCTCCACGATCTAGAAAAGGTAAAATGCCCTTTAAGGAAAATATAATAAAGTACTCTTTAAGTTGAAGCCTAAAATCCGCTCTATAACCTAAGACCTTTTCTGTTTATAATAAGGTTAATAATATAAGCTTACTACTAATTAGTGTTAGTGTAATACTAGTTCATATACTACGCCGTATATGTAAATATATTTTAATACAAGTATAGCGATAAAGTAATAAATATATAGTTCAAAATCTGTATATATTCTAAGAGAGTGTGAGGAGAGCTAGACTATTGTGGGAGGGACAAACCCCAATCCATATAATAAGAGGGTAGTATGTAGCGAGCCACCGGAGGAGATTCTAGGCTCTATAAATAATAGATTAATCAAATCTAAAGATATTATATATCTAGAGAGTACGAATCGGTAAAGGAGGGGAAGGAAAAGGTTCTAATAAATAGAATATATTTAGTATTACGTTCTTGACGTTCTATAGTTAAGTGTTAACTCCTTATATATGCGAAGGACTAGCCTAGTTATGTAATAAAAGAAATTAGCGGCTGTCCCCGCCACATGTGTCCCCCCCTTTAAAAACTTTGCTCGTCCTTAAGTAATATATACTAAAAAGAAGTAAATAACTAATTAAAGCGTCTCAAATCGTCAGTAGGATATTATATAATTAGTATATATAAAGTCCCGTGATAGTTAACCTGTCACCTTTAAAGTAAATAATTGTCTCGCTTAGTACCTTCCTGCCCCCTTACATAAGGCTAGCTCTCCCCTACTAACCTTTTAACTTTAATTTTCCAAATATAATAATCTCTCTTTAATACTATTTTCTCTATAAAGCACCTCAATACGTCTCGATCTCTTTCCTCCTTTTTTCTATTAATTAAATAACACCTCTTATACTTTCTCTCGTTATAACACTTCTAAAGAAAGTAAACTTCCCCGCCAAGCTTATGTTAAGATCGACTTTACTATTACTTTTCTTTATACTACTAAGGCAAGATCTCCTTCCGTTTAACGATAACTTTAGCTACTATAACTTTAGTACTCTTAGAGGTCTCTTTACTGCTAACTTCTCTATATTTAGTACTTTTAAGATAACAACTTTGGCCTTTACTATTAACTTTAGCGCGTTATTAAAGCTTAATACCTTTAACTTCGCTGTTACTTAGTCGTAGAAGTGACGTAGTAAAGAGCTTTTCCTTTTCTTTTCTTCTTATTAAGTAATAACTTTAATATAACACTTGCGTTAACTTATACACAGTCTCTCCTTAGTATTCCGCACCTTAATCTCTAAATAGTAACTTTAGTATAAAGTTAAGTCGCCTTAATACAGTGAGTTGACCTTCTATAACACTATTTAAGCTCTACTAACTCGTTATAGACCTTCGAGAAGAGTCCTTCGTTATTAGCTACCTTAAAGGTGCTATTAAAATCAGTTCGCTTTATCTCAGCCTAAACGCTCTCAGCTTTAATACTAAAGGTTAATACTATAAAAGTCTTAACGCGCCTTAACTTCGTAAATTATACTCTCATCTCTTTTCTTATACTTAATTAGCTATTTATAAATTATACTAACACCTTTCTTATACTAATTATAGTACGACTATTATCTTTAGTCTTTAACTTGTGTTTTAAGAAGTAATTAAAGTGAACTCTAAAACTTTACTTTAACGTTATTTAATTAAGTATTAAATTATTTAACCTCTTTGTAACGCCGGTGCTTATATTCTCTTTATAAGTTAAGGAAACGATGTTATTTGTCTTCTTTAAGTTCGTAAACTAATAGGAATTAAGGCCACCTCGTGTAATTACTCGTATTAAACTCTACCCCTTAAGTTTAGAACGTGCGTGTCGCGCCGTATTAATCTTCCCTTAGTAATAAGTCACTAAGTAGTTTTCGGGTCCCTTTATAAATACGCTTTTATTACACTTGCGCAAGTCACATTACTAAAGATAAGTAGTATTATTCTGTTAGTCTTTTATTAATTAATTAGTTAAATAGGGTAGAGGCTAGATCCGCCAATTTCGAAGGTTTATAATAGAAAGCCGGGAGGAATAAGTAAACTAATAGTCGTAATGTGCCGAGTAAGGTTAAGAGGCTATAATAAGTTCTTAGTTCTTAGTGTAGTAAAAATAGCCCCTTCTCCCTTTGACAAGTAAGTCACCTCTTATTATTAAAGTTAATAGAGGGTCTTTGAAATAACTAAGCTTTCTAGAGGCAAAAGAGTTTAGTTAACTTAAGTACTATTAAGTTAGTAGTAATTAAGTATGAGATAGTATACTATAAGGTCCTGTTAACTAGAGATCTTCTCAGAATAATAGTTTAATTATAATTAAGGTCTCTTAATTTACTTTAATTCTTTAATAGGGGTTAAAGAACTTGTTATTAATCTTGAGGTCAAAGTTAGACTTGACTTTTGACCGGTTGCTTTATAAGTTATTAGCTTTGTCCTTGTTTGTTCTACTTAACGACACCTCTTAAAATAATGTAATAGGCGGTAATAAAATATTTATGAGAATACTTAAGGTCGTACTCTTAGCCTTAATTAGTTACTAGTACTTATTACTAAACCTAACTAAAGGTCGAGGGTATAAAGTCTTTATTACTTTAGCGATATTAATACGAGCCTAGAATAGTAGCACTCTTACTTATAAGTTTATTATAGTCGCAGAACTATTGTATTATATTTAAAAGTTGTTTATAACTTATAGTCTCTTGTTAGTACTTTAAGTACAAAGTATACTACCTCTTGTCTATTAGTACTAGTAAATAGTAAGAGAAGTTTTTATTCTTTTAGACTTTCCGACGGGAAGGGACTAGGAGGTATTAACGTATATATAGAAGGGGCCCTGACTTAGTAAGCGAGAGACTTTAAATAAAGCTAATTAAGAGTAGTCGACTAACACTCGATCCCTAAAAGGTTCATTAACTAGGGGTCGTCGGCCGATAATATATTTAGATCTTTAGTACGTGGGGTAAGGTTAGCGTTAGCTATATTATAGTTATTAACTTAAGGTTTTAGAGAGCACGGCTCTAATTCCGAGCGTGTTATTAACTCTTCGCTAAAAGATTTCCTAGACTTTTACTTGCTTTATATAAATCGTGTAATTTACTTACTAGTTTAAGGCTAGTTTATTAATAGTACTCTTAGTATTATCCTTTATAGATCGCTATACGCTATATTAGGGTTAATAGCTTTGTAAGTATTAACTTTATTCCTAAGAATAATAGACTTACTTCGTTATTTCTTCTCTTTTTATTAATTGCTAAGAATTAGCGCTTAAGTATATTGCGTTTGTATTCTTTAGGGTGTTTAGCACGTTAGACTCGAATTTCTGGCCTAGGCCACAGGTTTAACTTGTCGTTTTAGAATTTAGTCTTACGGATCGAGCTCAATAACTAGCTTATTTAAACGAAGTTACTTTTTACCGCCTAAAATATCGTTAACTTAATAATAATAGTCTCGTTTTAAACTTGTCGTGTGTTTGTATACGGTAAGTAGTTTATAAGGGCGCTAGTTTCTTATTGAGTTTTACTTCGAGAGATAAGTGTTCTTATAGCGCGGGACTAATGTTTTCTCTGACTTACTTAAGGCTGTATAGGCTTTTCTTTGTGCTTATTATAGTACTAAAGTATCTTAAATCGTGGTTCTTAATAGTACGAAGTCGGTTTAGCGATTATTTTAATAATTTTAATATACGGTAATATATCGTCCTCCCCTTTAAAGACTAAGGGTGCGTCCTTATACTAGCTCCTTAACACTAAAGCCTTAATACTAAAGTATTAGTTTTAAGTTTCGTGTCGCGACAGTTACTCGTAAAAGTAAGTAATAGTTATTAGGGCTAAGTTTATTTAATTAAAGAAATATTGTCGGCGACGCTAGCGTGTGGAGCGTATATATTTATTCTAAGTCAGAAACTACTTAGTACTTACTACGCTACTATACTAACAATTCGAGTACTTTAATTATTATCTTATCGTCCTTAATACGTTATATCATCGGAATCGTAGGGTTCTCTAAGAATTCGGGGTCGTTAAGGTGTTATAAATTAATGTCTAGTTTAAGATTTAAAGGGGTCAGGTTATCGTCTTCGCTAAAGGCCTCTTCTACTTTATTACTATTATTATAAATAAAGTTGTTCCTCTTATAAAAGAGCTTAAGCTTATTACCGGCGAAGGTTTGTCGTAACTAGGGGCCATCATCGCCGAGTTCCTTAAGTCTATAATAGCCTTTATTAGTGTAAGTTTTAGCGATCTCGTAAGGACTTAGCTACTTAAAGTCGAGTACTTAGTTTAAGGACATATCATTCTCTCGTACTAAGTCCTAGCGAAGGACTAAGTCTTTCTTTTTAAATAGTCTCTTCTGTATATTGTGTTTAAAATTAAAGGCTTCCTTACCTTTTTAATAACGCCGAGTCTTCTTAAAGATAGCCTTATTAATATGTTCTTATCTTATTTAAAACTATATAGCCCTAAGTTATAGTAACTTCGATTAGTCACAAACCTTCTTAGTAAATAACGTTCTCTATATTAAGTTTTTTATCTCAATAAGTAAGATCGCCTCCCTGCCGTATATTATATAGAATAGTATGTAACTAGTTAAACTATATATAGTAGTTCTATTAGTAAATAATACTACGGAAAGGTTATTAGTCTAACGTCCTTCTATTTTTAATAAAGTGTTCTTAATAAGTCTATAGCCTCGTTCGATCATTCCGTTAGCTCTAGCGTTATATGCCGAGATCTTAATTCGCTTAACCTCTATTTTATTAAGTAGTTTTAGCACTTCCCCTATATTCTTAGTTCCTTTATTTATAATAAGTTTCTAAAACAACTTATAACGGCAAATAATATCTTCCTAAATAAAAGTAGTAATATATTTAGCCTCTCTAGTAAGGAGAGCTTTAGCTTTAGCCCATTTACTTATGTCGTCTCTTATAACAATAAAGTAACCTTTTCCCCTGTGTAATAATATATAAGTAATATCTAATGCCTACTTTTCTATGAGTTTATTTAATATTATAAGGTAAAGAGGCTCCTTAAGACGTTTCGTTAATCGAAGTTAACAATTCTTACACGTTTAGACGTATTTTATATAATTAGTAAATAGTCCCTTCTAAAAGTACTGTGTAGCGATATAGTAATAAGTACTTTCTCTCCCTTTGTAACTAGAATTATTATGGCAGCTTCGAAGTATAATTTTCTTCTCCTTATTAGTGTTAATAACAAGCTTAATAATAGAACCTTTTATAAGGAGCCTCTAAATCCGGCGACTGTGTATACTATAGTTCAAAGCTTCCCGTTTAAAGACTTAAAACTACTTTCTAGTTATGTCCTTAGGAGTCTTAAGTGTCGTTAGGTATTAGGCAATTTACTAGTACCCTTCGCCGTACCTATTAGCCAGGATAAGTAGTTCTCCTTTAATAAAGCTTAAATTATTAGAGGAGTTAAGTTCCCCTTCGTCTCTTAAGTATTATACTTTTACTTTTATATTTAATAAGATATCGTTTTGTTTACATAATTTAAGGTCTATTATTACTTCTTTAAGTTCTAAATTAGTAAGTTCTTCGGCGTTAAATACTTCTATAGGGCAGATCTTATAAGCTCTTAACTCAGAAAGTATTTAATCCTCGTTTATATCACTCTCTTCCGGCGTGTCGTCAGTATACTTTAGCCTCTTAGAGAGTTAATCGGCAACGACGTGTATTAAGCCTTTAATATACTAAACTTTAAAATCAAACAGGCGTATTTAAGTAAGCTATTTAATAAGTAAGGCGCTAAGATAATCGTAGGCGGCTCTATTTAGTTAAGTAACTAGGGTGTTAGTGTCTATTTTAATAATAAAGTATACGTTAACGAGCTAAATCTTAAGTTTCTTTAAAATATAAAGTATACCTTTATATTCTCGCTTAGTAGTATTATACTTAGCTTCGGTCTTACTCTAAAAACTACTCTTATACTTTATAAGTCGTATCTTGTTTATTAAAGAGTCTCTTTGGCCGAGAAAACTTCCCTAACTTATATTACTTAAGTCGACACTAATAATTATCTCTTTAGTACCTTCGCTATAATTAATTCGACATAAAACTAAAAACGAGTATAACGTATCTTTAAGAGTTTATATTACTTTGTCGTGAATCTCTAGGTCTTAAAAGAACTTGACTCCTTTTCTAGATAATACGTATAATAACTTAGCGATTAGTCAGAAGTTTTTAATCTAAATTCGAAAGTAAATAATAAGGCTTAAGAATGCCTTGACTTCTATTAAGTTACTTAGTAAGTTCTAGTTCTTAATTTTAATTAAGTGTCTTACTGAAGGTTTTCTCCCCTTAGAGTTACAGGCGTATTTTATAATATTTATACCGTTTAGATAAAACTAAGACTTCAGTCTAATAATAGCGCCTACTCTTTCTAAACATTCTAGCGTCTTATTAAGGTTCTAAATATACTCTAAGATAAATCTTCAGATTTCGGGACGAGCTTCTTCTTAGTTATAGTTTATATATAACTCCTTAACTCTTATATTATTTAAGAATAACATAGATACACTAAGAATTAGTAACTTTAATATACAAGTAATCGTTCTAATAAATTAAGCAACAGAGTTTATAATACCCTAGGGGAAAGTTGTGTTCCTAACTAAGCTTACGTTTAGAATATAAAAGGCAATTATATCTCGGCTAAACTTATAGAGAGTTTGTTAATCATAATCGAAGTATAAGTTAACGAGGCTAACGACGTAGTAACTAGCGAATTCTTTAGAGAATTCATCTATTAAAGGTAAAAGATTAATATCCCTTTGTGTGACGATATTTAATATAGTAGCTAAGTTAATGAGTCTGTATTTTCTAGATTCCTTCTTTTTTACTAAAAACTAAGCATTTTAGTATAAGCCTTCAGAAAGCTTAAGAACACCCTTATTAAGACGCTCTTGTACTATCTTCGTAACTTCTGGGACTAAAGCTCGTGGTAACGGAAAGTTAGGGGCTTACTAAGCTTTGTACTTAATAGTCTTAATAACGACTAAAGGAGAGACATCTTCGTGGAATTTATCACATTCGGGCTAATTAAATGCTATAGCTTCTTCTCTATTAATCATTATTTTATCGAAGAGAGCTCTCTCTTCAGGTTATAACAGCTTCTCGACGTTAAGTTTAACTAGTCTCTTTGACGTAAGTCGGGAGTTATGGGGTATATTAATAAAGTGTAATAGTAATAAATCTTAATATTTCTCTAACTATTCTTACTTAGTCCCTTTATCTTTTAATCTCTTATACTAATCATCTTTCCCTCTCGGGGGGTCGCCTATAGGGTCGGCTTCGTTAACTAGTTAGACTTTCTTGGCTTTCGATTTATATATAGTATTAATCTGAGTAGTAGTATTTTAAGTACTCCGAAAGGGGTTCTTAATTAAGAGATCGTTATAGTTCTTCGTCTATTCGAAGGTAAGCGTGGCTTTAATTAAAGAACTAGCTTTAAAAGCTTTAGGAAAAAATAGTTCTGTAATTAACTTCTCCTTTAAGAATATATTTAAAATTACTTCTTACTAAAAATTATTAAGTACTAATTTCGAGACGCAAAACTCTCTTTCTAAGTACTTAATAAGAATAGTATCGCCTTTATTATTATCACTTAGTATTATTTCGTTCCCCCTTTTATAAAGCTTGCCCTTAAGCTTTAGTAGTTAAGGGTTATATTGTGAGAGGTTAATCAAGTATTTCAAGGCACTAATAGTAGCGCTTGATATATAGTTAGTTACTCTTTTCCCGAGAAGTCTTCTTCTTCGTAACTATCTTTAAAGTCCGTTTATTTTAAAAAGATTATACTTATCTTATTTTCTTCTTAAAGAGCTTTAACGTCCTTAGTATTCTCCGTAATATCGTTAGTTTTAATTATAGTAATATCTCTTAATTACTAATCCCAAAACTAAGTTAGCACAATACCTCTATTATAGTCTTTAAGATAACGGAATAATACTCTAGCTTTACAGAAGAATAGAAAGCCTAAAATAACCTTTATACCAGGGGCGTTCATAATATAAAATCTATTATTAATAACGTAATTACTTATAGTAACCGTAATATTATTAATAAAACTAACAAATCGGGACTTAACTCCGGTGATTGTTTTTAGAGTTATAGTCTAACTTTTAGTAATAAAGAGCTCCAAGAGAGTAGCTACTTTAAGTATTATATAACTAACTTCAGCTCTTATATTAAGGGTAACTTTAACATTAGTGACTTTAATTCGGCTAAGTATAGTAACAACAACCTTTAGTACTAGCGAAAAGTATGAGTTTCCTATCTTAGCTATTGTCCCTAGTAAGGCTACTTTAATATATAGTGATTCTTAAGCGCGAGTGCGTTTTATCGGAAGGTTCCTAAAGATGTACTTATTAAGTAGTATTATAGTTCTAAGTAATATCATAAGGATCAAACTAAAGACCGAGATAGCGCTAACTATAAGCCATAATACTAAGTTATTAATAAGAGCTTCTTATTATACGAATAATTAAAGTCGCCAGCGTCTTTATTATGTTTTAAACTTTACTACTAATAGATTTCTTAGGATAAAGCTGTGAGTTGTAATACGCTCTTCCTAATACTTATACTTTAGCTTAAGGCCTTCCCGTTTAATTTCCTTAAGTCGTTATCTATAGTTCGTAGTCACAAAAACATTAGTAATATAAAGGTTCGGAAAAGTATATAGAGTGCCGTGAAGTGGTTTTTAACACATAATAATATCTTCCCTAGTTATTAACTTTAGTTCTTCGAACTTTAAGATACTAATATTAACGATTGATTCCTTTTATATACGTCAATTAATCGTTTTAGTAGAAAAACGAGATACTCTAAGTAAGTTTATAAGGACTATAATTTCTCTTAGCGTGAGGTTTCCGGGAAGCTCCTTTTATACGAGTAATTTGTCTAAGATATTATTAAGCTTATAACTATTCTAAGTTAACGCCTCTTACACGCGAGGACTTCAGGATAATACTATATAAGATATAAGTCTAAGGATAGCCGATAGTGTTACTAATGCCTTAGACTTCGAAGCTCTCTTTCTTGTTATATTATTAATAAGTAATATTTTAAAAGGTATTTTCGATGTCATAGTAAATGTCGTTTTCGTGCTTAAGTTAGAGACTTTAGACTTATTGCGGGCTAGAATCTATTGCAGTGTTATTTTAGTCTCTACTAAGCTATCGACGTTTATAATATTAACGAACTTAACTAGTTCTTTAATATCGCGGGGTACCTTTAGTTTACTATAAGTAGATTGAGACTTAATTTTCTCTTAGAGTTTATCCGAAGTCTTGTACGGCTCTTATTTAAGTGCTCCCTTTCGCTGCCTAGTCTTAATTAAAGCTATTATAACTTCAGAATTAGTACTATTAATACTATACGCTAGTAAATTTTAGATCTATATTAATTAGTATTCGGTATAATCTCATTAACTAATAATATCTGAGTTAAGGTCCCCCGTAAGTTCTTTAATAAGCTTAATATAACTTATAACAAGAACAATCGAAGATTATGCCCCTTTATCTCCCTTTTCCTTAGTAAGCGTAGCTTCTTTTTTTACCTTAAGAAGTTCTTTAACTACTTTGGCTCGTCTCTTAAGGTTAAGGTCGTATAAGGTATTTAAAACTCGCGTTAAAATGTAATGTCTTCTAAACCTTTTATCTAAGGGAAACTAAACAAGGTATAACTTCTTTTTCTCTTACTATAAGCTAATGTAAATGTAATTAGTATCGTCGGCTTCGTAGATAATATTAAGACTAATCCATTTCTTATAGTCATAACATTAGTTTATATAATTATAATACTCCTGAGGTCTCATGCTTAGTTAGTATTAATTTATACACTAGCGGCAATTATGATTATCCCTAGCACGTTTATTATATCCTAAGGAACTCGAACTTACTACACCGTAGTCGACGGCAGCTTACTCTTAAACTTCTTTAAAAAACATAAATATATTAACCTTAGCGGTGAAGTTGGCATTAGAGGCTCTTTAAACTATTACTTCGAGAATCCTTATATGTTCTAATTCTTTAGTGATAAAATCTAAATCTCTTATATTGACTTTACTTAGGTTCTTAGTAACTTTCTCTAAGATAAGAAGGAAATTAAGTATAAATAACTCCTTGTCTTATTACTTTAGTACTTTAGAAATCTCGTCTCGTATAAAGTTATCCCTATAGTTAATAAAGTCAGACTAGTACTAAAGTATTAGTTTATTACTATAAGGCGGAATAGTATAAGTCGTTAACTAAAGTATAAAGCGCTTAACAAACAAGTTAATACTATTAGTATTGCCCTATACTTAGTCAGTAATACCTTACTCTTTAGTAATAGCGCTTAGCTTCTTCTTAGAGTTAAGGTGGGCCTTTATAATAGAGTAAACCTTTCTAAATAGATTTATATTATTGATGTTTAAGGTTCTATTATTCTTAAAAGTAGCCTGTATAACTTTAGTTCGTAAATTCTGAGGAAGAGAGAAGATGAATCTTATAAAGGCTTACTTGTTAGTAAGGTTACTACAGTTAATATAATTAATAATAACCTCTTTAAATACTCGGAGGAAGTCGCGGCATTATTCGGGAGTAGGCTCGTCGTCCTTTATAAGAGTCTTAAAGTCATACTTAAGTCGGTTAAGGTAACTATTAGTATATAAGCGGCGCTTCGTATTATCGCGCTAGTACTCTTGAATTACAGTATCCTTGAAGTTAATATAACTACCCTCTTTAAAGCCTAAAAGCTTCCGAATAGTCTATATATAAGCTTGAGTAGCGTACTTAGCCACCCACTCTTTCTTAACTTAATTATTAGTGATTATATAAGTTATAAAGTATCAATCGAGAATCTAGAAGTAATTACTAATATCGATTCCGTTAAAGATAAGGGCATTTAAGGTTCCGGCGATAAGTATAAGCTGACTAAGATAGATTTTTAGGTTCTTTAAGTCGTCTATAATAAAAGTAAGGCCGGAGTATTAGTGTAGCCCTATAAGATTAGTAGAATTAAAGCCACTAGTCCCTTACTTTTTTTTCTTTCCCTTATTCTTCTTTTAAGAAGTCTTTAAGGTTTAAGAAGTAGTGTCCTTAAAGAGTGTAAAGGTGTTAAGGCTTGGCCTAGTAATAATTCTAAGTCTAAACGGAGAAGTTGCTCCTATCAAAATAAAGCTAAGGGGCATTACAATATTGCCGAACTTATTTATCTTAAGGTTGCCGTAGCCGTAGTCGATGTTTCTGTTATTTGACATCGTGTGTTATCGTAAGAAGGTCGTAGTAAAGTAAGTTAATAGTATCGTCGATTAGAATATAGGAAAGTAACTAAGAATACAGTGTATTAATTACTAAAGAAATATAAAGGAAACCCCTTCTCTTAAAATAGAAAGTATATAAGCTCTCGCTTACCTTAAAGTAAAATAAATGTTAATAACTCTTAGTAAAAGTTTAGGGCTGTGTTCCTTAGTTAGCCCTTAACGAACGCTAATAACTACTAAACTAAAACAAACACGCCCTAAAGCTTAGAGCTTGTACACGGAAATTACAAAAATAATAAAAGTAAATATAATAAGAAAATAAAGTAAGGAGATTAACACTCGGCGTAAGCCACTTAGGCTTTAAACTAGCCTAGAAGTTCTATGTCTCGCCGAACACTCCGAAATACGGGCTCGCTAGTACTTCGCTTAAGCCTCTAATATGTCAATTTTAGTTCCGTTATAGAGTCTCGACTTTTCCTAGTATTTAAAGAATACTAGTTACGTCTAGAAACACTAGAACCTTCGCTAAGAATAGAAACTAATATAAAGTAGCTAGGCACTATGTCTCGAAATAATAAAATCAAAACAGTAGTTTAAAGAAGACAGATTTTCTAGTACTATAAGTGCTCTCACTTTATAGCTTTCCTTAGTTCCTTAGTAATCTTCGTTTTTCTTAAGTCAAAGGTTCGCATTCTCTATGTTCGTCGTTTTGCCTTAAGGGCTAAGAGATAACTAACTAAATAGCTCCCTTAATTTAAACAATTATCGTTTTTCTTAACTCTCCTTATATAAGTTAACATATAGGGGCCTTACTGTTATACTTACTTAGTTCTTCCTCTAATAGTAACTTACTCCCTGCGTCGGTTACTAAAAATATATGGGAGGGACGAACCCTAATCCACATAATAAAAGGGTAATATGTAACAAGCTACTAAAGGAGATTCTAAGCTCTATAAATAACAAATCAATTAAATCTAAAGATATTATATATCTAGAGAGTACGAATCAGTAAAGGAGGAGAGGGAAAAGGTTCTAATAAATAGAATATATCTAGTGTTACGTTCTTGACGTTTTGTAGTTAAGTGTTAGCTTCTTATATATGCGAAGGACCAGCCTAGTCATGTGACAAAAGAAATTAGCGGCTGTCCCCGCCACACTATATACTACGAAACACTACTAAATCTTCACTAGAACTAGTCCGGCTAAGCTCTAACCCCTGACTTTAATCCGCACCACTTTTCTAGACCGAAGTATACTTATGCAGGGACCTGTGGACTAATAAATAACTTACAGAGTTATTAACCCCGACGTAGTATATAGCGATCTATAAAGGACGACATTAAGAGTACTATTAATAAACTAGCCTTGAACTAGTAAGTAGATTACACGATTTATATAAGGTAAGTAAAAGTCTAGGAAATCTCCTAGTGAAGAACTAATAATACGCTCGGAATTAGAGCCGTGTTCTCTAAAACCTTAAGTTAATAACCACAATATAATTAACGTTAACCTTACTTTACGTATTAAAGGTCTAAGTATACTATCGACTAACGACTCTTAGTTAGTGAACCTTTCAGGGATCGAGTATTAGTTAACTACCTCTAATTAACTTTATTTAAAGTCTCTCGCTTATTAAGTTAGGGCCCCTTTTATATATACGTTAATACTTTTTAGCCCCTTCTTATCGGAAAGTCTAAAAAAGTAAAGACTTCTCTTGCCGTTTATTAGTATTAGTAGATAAGAGGTAGTATACTTCGTACTTAAAATGCTAGTAAGAGACTACAAGTTATAGACAACTTTTAAGTACAATATAATAGTCTTAAGACTATAACAAACTTATAAGTAAGTGTGCCGCTATTTTAGGCTTATATTAATATTACTAAAGTAACGAAGACTTTATACCCTCGACCTCTAACTAGGTTTAGTAATAAGTATTAGTAACTAATTAAGGCTAAGGGTGCGACTTTAAGTGTTCTCATAAATATTTCGTTATTACTTATTACTTTATTCCGAGAGGTGTTATTAAGTAGAATAAACAGGGACAAAGTTAATAACTTATAAAGTAACTAGTCAGGAGTTAAGTTTAATTTCGACCTTAAGATTAATAACAAGTTCTTTAACTCTTATTAAAGAACCGAAGTAATTAAGAGACTTTAACTATAACTGAATTACTATTCCGAGAAGATCTCTAGCTAACAGGACCTCACAGTATACTATCTTATATTTAGTTACTACTAGCCTAATAATGCTTGAGTTAATTAGACTCTTTTGTTTATCCTTAGAAAGCTCAGCTGTTTTAAAGACCCTCTATTAATTTTAATAATAAGAGGTGACTTACTTATTAAGGGGAGAAGGGGCTATTTTTACTACACTAAGAACTAAGAACTTATTATAGTCTCTTATCCCTGTTTAACGCATTACGACTATTAGTTTGCCTACTTCTCCCGGCTTCTTACTATAAACCTTCGAAATTAGCGGATTTAGCCTCTACCTTATTTAACTAACTAATTAATAAGAGACTAGCGGAATAATGCCACTTATCTTTAGTAATGTAACTTGCGTAAGTGTAATAAGAGCGTGTCTATAAAGGGACTCGAAAGTTACTTAATAACTTATTATTAAGGAAAGATTAATACGGCGCGACACGCACGTTCTTAGTCTCAGGAGTAGAGTTTAATACGGGTAGTCGCACGAGGTGGCCTTAATTCTTATTAATTTACGAACTTAAAGAAAACAAATAGTATTATTTCCTTAACTTATAAAGAGAATATAAGTATTAGCGTTACGAAAAAGTTAGATAGTTTAATACTTAATTAAATAACGTTAAAGTAAAGTCTTAGAGTTCACTTTAATTACTTCTTAAAACACGAGTTAAGGATTAAAGACTATAGTAATACTTTAAATCGCTATAAGAAAGGTGTTAATATAATCTATAAATGGCTAATTAAGTATAAGAAGTAGAAATAAGAGTATAACTCACGAAGTTAAGACGTATTAAGACTTTTATAATATTAACCTTTAGTGTTAAGGCTAAGAACGCTTGGGCTGAGATAAAGTGAACTAATCTTAATAGTACCTCTAAGGTGGCTAATAATAAAGGACTCTTCTTGAAGGTTTATAATAAGTTAGTAGAGCTTAGATAGTACTATAGAAAGTTAACTTATTACGTTAAAGTGACTTGACTTTATATTAAAGCTATTATTTGGAGATCGAAGTGCGGGAAACTTAACTAGAGACTATATATAAGTTAACGTAAGTATTATAGAAGAAGTTACTGTCGAGTAAGAAGGAAGTAAGTAAGTAAGGAAAGCTCTTTACTATATTACCTCTACGGCTAAGTAACAGCGAAGTTAAAGGTATTAAGCTCTAATAGCGCGCTGAAGTTAATAGTAAAGGCTAAGGTTATTGCCTTAAAGGTACTAAATAGCGAAGAATTAGCGGCAAAGAAACTTCTAAGGATACTTGGAGTTATAGTAGTTAAAGTTATTATTAAATAAAAGGAGATCTTGCTTTAGTAGTGTAAGAAAAGTGATAGTGAAGTCAATCTTAATATAAGCGTGGCAGGGAAGTTTACTTTCTTAAGAGAATTAAAGTGAGAGAAGGTATAAGAGATATTATTTAATTAGTAAAAGGAGAAGTAAAGAAGTTAAAGCGTGTTAAAGTACTTTATAAAAGGAATAATATTAAGGAAAGGTTATTATATTTAAAGAAGTTAAAGTTAGAAGGTTAACGGGGGAGAGACAACTTTATAAAAGTAAGCTAGCGGCGTTAAGCGAGGCAATTGTTTGCTTCTAAAGGTGACAAGTCAACTATCACGGGACTTCTTCTTTATTAAGCTTTCTATTAATAACGTTAATTTATAGAACTTTTAATTAGTAGAGTGTTTCTCTTGTATTAAGTCACTCGAGGGCGAGTATGATTTTTAAAGAGGGGGACGAATGTAGTGGGGAAGGCTCTAGTAGCTCCTTTGTCACTTAACTAGATAGGCTCTTTCTAGATAAAAGGGTTTATTACTTGAAAATAACTTAATAACTAAGTACTTTTTATAAATATTATTTAATACACTTTTTTCTCCTCCCCTCCCTCGGCTTTTTATACTCTTTAGATATGTATTATCTTTAGATTTAATCGATCCGCGATTTCTTACACTTAAAGTCTCTCCCGTACCTTACTACATGCTACCTCTCTTGTTGTGTGGTTTATTGGGCTTTATCCCACCCACAGTACTTAAAGATTCCCCTAATCTATGCCATTCTTAGAAGCCATATTACCTAATAGTAGGGCATATGGTTATTAATTAACAAAGGATTTTTGAGGTAAAACTACTAAAACTCGGCTTAAAAGATTACTTTTACCTTTAGAACTTAACGAGTTTACTACCGATTATTATAAAAACAATGCTTAGAGATTCCCTTGATTAATACGATCCTTAGAAGCTATAATATATAATGTTAAGAAGAGTATTCGTGAAATAATAGATAGCTTTCAACTTGAATTTTAACGTAGCGGGCGGAACTTAAAAAGGTAATTAGCCTTAGCAGGTATATATCGTATTAAAGGAGGCTTTCAGATGCCTTAAAAATTCATATAATAGTAGATAAATATAATACGAAGAGAACCTGTGTACCACAGCTAATTCTAATCAGTGCGCGTTAAGATATCGTAAAGTGTTTGAATTTTCGAAGTTAGATTAGCAAGCGCTATTATACAAACTGGCACTATTCTTTCTCAAACGCTTCGCTATGAGAACCCAAGCTACACGAACCATACTAAGACGCGTTACCGCATTAGGTAGTAGCTTCACGCTAAATAGTAAGTGAGCCAATAGAATTAGCCTGTGCGTTGGTTCTCACAAAAGAAGCGTCTAAGCCCCCTGAGATAATCCATAACAAGCTTCAATAATTTCGGGTTTTTTTTTTTTTTTTTTTTTACCGAGCCTCACCAAAAGTTCAAAAGCTCGAAATCACGACCCTCCGACTATACTTTCTACGTAATATATTAATAAATAAAAGGTTGATAATCGTATAGTTTAATATTAATATAATAACTTCATGTCTTTACTTTATTATGCAGCGTTTTATATAAGAAGAAATAAATGATTTCCTAGAACTCGCGATTTTTGTTAAGGCTTGGTATTTCCCGCGGCTTCGCAGAGCTACAAACCCCTCGATTCAGGCCATCCTCACAACACTTCGATTAAAACGATACACAAAAAGCCCTTTTATACATAAATATTTAAACATATAACAATTAAATTAACGTTTACAGCTTTTAGTTTAGAGGTGTTATTGAGGTGTAGTATTCCGGGGCGTTTTCGGCTTTTTGGTAAGGGCCAGAAATTCGTGAGGCTGGTGCACCACAGGATTGAAGCTAGTTATGGACCTTGATGTAAAACGGAAGTTTGCCCAACGCCATGGCTGAAGTAGTCGGCGAGAATTATTGGCGCCACGCATGCTACGCCCATCTGCCGCTCATTTAAATCTCGTTGGGCTCGCTGGGCACTCACCGCTATGCCGTGCAATGTTTTATATTTATTGGGTTGCTCTGAGTTGGAACCCGTCATGGAAGTTCCAGTTATCCAACATGGATTCCTGTACAATAGAAGGAGTTGCTGATTTTTATGGCCTGGGAATTCGCCTTGGCTTTTATGCCCAATGGTCTGCCTTACTGCTAGCCAACTTCCTCGGCGTTGCCGAGGAAGTTCCAGGAATCCGCGTTTCGTTCACGGTGTTCGTCGCGGCGACATTCCTGGCTCTAGTTATGGAGGCGTCACACTCTGCCCTCAGCCACGTCGACATTTACATCACCTTGCTGGTCTGTTTTGGTTACTCCTTCTCAATGATCCCCGCTTGTTCTTGGACACTTCTGACAGAATTCAATCCCAACTGGGACCTGATGAGACGGCCACACCTGAGACCGAGCAAGATGTATAACATTTTCCACTGTGTCCTTATCTCTGCCGTGGTATTCTTTCACCTATGGTTCTGGACGACCGGGATAACTCAGGCGGATGATCTCAAGTGCGACACATATGGTTTCCTGTTTACGTGGGTGAACCTTAGGGATGACACGTTTGTTCGCATCAATATCACCTGCCAACTCATCGTCTTAGCCATTTGCCTTTTCAGTCTGTTTGGCGATCTCCACTTGGCGCAAGGTATCGAAGCGAACACTGAGTATGGCTTTGTTTTACTTCTCAGTTCATCTAGCTTAAAAGACATTCGGTGGTACTAACGCCTTACAGTCTCTTCTCAACTCGCAGCAGCGTCCTACACTTCCTCAACACGCCGATCTCCTTTATCACGGCCACCGTAGTGATCGCCGGGACGGAACTGACTGTGGCATGGAATCGCGTCACTAACGTCAACACGCTCAGCACACCGGGACAGATGATCCCATTCCTGATGGGAATTGGCGCCTTGTTGCATGTGCTGTATGCATGGTTGGTGAATAGAAGACGAGCGGCTTGGCGGCGAGCACAACCAGTGCAATCATCGCTCTATATGGATTCCTACATAGGACAACGATGGAGACATGGTGCAATCAGTAACGCAAGGACCAT
Source organism: Leptodontidium sp. MPI-SDFR-AT-0119 (assembly GCA_020726505.1). Classification (NCBI taxonomy): domain Eukaryota; kingdom Fungi; phylum Ascomycota; class Leotiomycetes; order Helotiales; family Leptodontidiaceae; genus Leptodontidium; species Leptodontidium sp. MPI-SDFR-AT-0119. Next base: position 1,077,689 of record JAHLEZ010000017.1, read on the forward strand.
GACTCTAACATGAGGGCCCTTTTACGAAAAGTATTAGGTGCACGACACGAAAGTGCATTTTGCTCATTCATTGAGTTATGGAAAAGCCAATTCCGATGGTTGGTCGGGATGCCTTTGATAGCAATTCTCCCTCGTGGCCCACCTCTACTGCCGAACGACTGGGTTGAAGGTATTATTATTACACAGTTATGTTCCTATGTAAGTTCATTCTCTTATGCCTCGCACTATTCTGCTAATGTTAATGACAGTTATGTTGTATACGGCCGTAAGCCAGCTCTACCGGTTTGATTGTAAGACAGGGAAAAGCCTGTCAGAGATTCATTTGTCGTTAAAGGCCTTTGATCCAGGAAAACGGCTCCTTTCGTTTGACGTCGTCATTCTCTCTCTACGTGTCATGACTGACCGCTATGGTCTATTTGTAATTAACAAGAAATGCACTGGGTCCTTGATTACCGTATAACTTACTGTGATTATCTTTTGGGTTAGCTCATGCGTTGAGACTGCCAAATTCGGTGCCATTGTAGTGGGCGGATGTCGGAATTGGCCGATGAAGTCCTCAAACAAATCACTGTCTGTTGATCCTTCGCATACTCACCTTAGCATGATACCATCCTGCGCGTATGCTGGAAGAATATGCCATTCTTTTTCCGCGACCGAATTTTGCGACCTGGACTGGGGAGGACCCCTTCGGAGACCACCCCAAACGCTAATGTCCAGCCCTTCTATCGCAGCCAGACTTATCCACTGTTAAAGCTATCAGCACTACAGACTTTGTAGAAGCCTTAATAATCAATAAACCCTTTCTAATTGGTCCGTAATAACAAATTCAGTTCATAATCAAGGAAATTACAAGTAATCTCGGCAATGACTAGCGTACAGAGATTTAGTTATCTGGTCACTTAATATACTTGTGACTTAAACCTGTAATAGTATTCTAAATACGACTTTAAGGATAAGGCAAAGAACACGGATTAGAAGTCAATAAGATTATAATATACAAACAAGGATTTAACAACTTAGATTTTCAACTATTAAAGATAAAATAATAAATTACTATTAAGGAGTTAAAATCGGCACTATTTATTTTAACTATTATAAGGCTTAAATAAGGGTTAAACAAAGATCGTTCTATTGCCCCGGACTATTCTTAGCGACTCCTCCGCTAAGTTTTCACGTTTTTAAAGGTTTACATTTCACGCTTAAAAGGTAAAAGTGTTACGACCTACGATGCGCCTCGTATTCTAACTGACACGGGCTCGTAGTATCACTGGCTATGCGACGGCGCTAAGCCTAATAGGGAAGACTAAGAGGCGAGTATACGACATATAGATGTAAATAGCCCCCGACTACGCTAAGCCCTATTAAGAGGGTCCTTCGTGTATTTATACTCGAGCTCTCCCTTATAGAGAGCTCTCTTTTCCTCCTTGTCTTTTCTTCTCGATTCTGAGCGTAGCTAGAGGCCTAAATACAAAGCTAGAGTCAACTCGCCGTATCAACCTCTTGCCAGCCGTAACAAAAAGTCAGTTTTATTAACGAAATAATCTTAATAAAGTTAGAGGAAGAAATGAGTCTTTCGGTACCGTTTTTTAGATAAAAATTAACATAAAATAAAAGAAAGGACATTACGTTTAATTATTTAAATAAAAATAAATAATAATATACAATATATATTCGTAATACTAGTTCTTATAAAAAGTTGTGGCCATTTTATACTTATAAATCAGAGTCACCTATTCCTAAGCATAAGATCTCTATAAAAAGGGACCAAAGCAAATTTAGATTCTGGCTTTCACAAGCGAGGGAATCTAATTAACTAATACTAATAGTATTAAGGAGAATAAGCAGAAATCAAAATTAACATGCTAAATAAAGTTACGGTAATAATTACAGAAAGTTTAGTAAGTTTCTTAGTGAGACTTTTAATCAAGACCGCAAATTCAATAGCCGTAAAAGCAAATTCGGATTTAAACACCCTACTAACGAGCGGGCTAGTCGCGGTTATTAAAGACGGTGTAAATAGACTAAGGACAGTTAAAGTAGAGACCACAGAATTCGATAAAAATAGACTTAATTATATACTAGGCAGGTTCTATTCAGCTGGTGTACCTTTTGACATAGTAACTCCTATACTAACTGATAATATCGATATAGTGTTTTTCTGGTCTATAGACATCGTGTGACGCTTGCTCTGTAAAGACAGCGATCACGTGTGACGGTGGCCTCACATATCAACACTAGACATATGAAGATAACAAGAGTCTCTTAGAATCTACAACTAGGTAGGAAAGAAGGTAAGGAGAGAAGAGCTCTATATACAAAAAGGGGGAGCGCCATGGGGCCAATTAATCTCGGTAAGGCTCGGTTAGCTGGCATACCGGAAATGAGGCTCTGGGCGCTCCCAACCGTCACACATCGCAGAATAATACAAATTCCGTGGTGACGGGGAGGTGACGAGTGAGGTTAAAGAATGACCAAATTCACAATCGTCTTCAGCATCTGCTTGCGTCTTTTTCGAAACTCGTACTGATTTACAATCTCGGAGAATTTTGACTTGTGCCTTCGTTACATGTCCTCTCGGTCGAATCTGGTTTGGGCGAGATTGCAGGAGGGACGTGAGCTGCTTCTGGATATCTCGTTTGCTGAAAGGAATTAGTGAGCTCATCAATTATGCTTCGACTCCAGAATCACTTACCATGGTAGGAAGTCTTTTGCTTGTAGAACACTTGCGATCTCCTCTATGCCAAGCTCCGTCATGAGGTACGGCCTGACCAGCTTGCGTTTTCTCGTGGGCTCCAATTGTTCTTTGGTCTACCCATAAGCCTTGAACGCTTCTTGACTGGTATCGCCATATTGATTGAGGAAGTAGACTGGATCCTCTTCCCAGGCTTAATAGGTGAAGAAAGCGTAGAATACGGATCAGATGTTGCGCTAGACTCAAGGACTGGAGAGATGGAACAGACAAGGCCAACATTGGCAGGATCCATGATTTCCCACAAGACTCTGTGAGTCCATGAATAGAAACCAATTTAACCCAGAGGACAATGGAAATGATGGCCGATCATGTGTCGAGGAGAGACAGGCCTCTGGTTGAAAATATCGTGGAGCAGCCATTGTTAAAGGAGATGAAGATATGCATAAGATAGATGACCATCAGCTGCAGTGTTGTGCCTTTGTGATGTGCTGCACATTGAGGTGGGCGATGAGGCTGCATTATCTGACCGCGAGATGAAGAGACGGGACAGACAAAAAGTCCAGGACCCCTCTCGCTTAAGCCCCTGTCTGGATGTCCCCAGGCGAGATGCAGGTGGACCTGGAGATAGGTACACGAGTTGTTCACGTGCTGACGTGTTTGTGGTACAGCTGCTGTAAAGCTGTGGCACTGTAGCGGCATTGAAGTTCTTGTTTCTTTCCCCCTTCCCATCCATTTGCTAAGCCACCAGAGACATCTTCAGTCAATAACTATGACAGCAACTTTTCATTTATTATCATGAGATTCTCCGTTCGGCTCTTCAGTCGAGCGCGGCATCACTTCTTACTGGCATAGAGATATTGTTCGTCTACAGTGGTGCTGGGTCCGCAGGGGATATGTTGAGAGACAACGTCTTGTGACGGAACATTATAGACCAGATCGTCTCGCCGTCCCTTTGGCAAATTATTTCGGTAGCCGGCTCGGCATCAGTGTCGTCGGCTCAGGTGACAGCCTCACATCCAACCGTTGGATTGAGGGTATCGCCAGAATGAGGAGGGGTATCAAGTACAGACGATGGCCACCAGATTTGGACTTTGTCGACATGGCGTGCTCAATTTTGGGTCCGTTAAAAATATTACCATAGCAGGGCAAGTTGTCCTAGACCTAGAAGATGTCTATGTGGATGATGTGAGCGCTATACTAAAGAGGCTTGTGTACAATGATGAAGCTATTGCTTCATACGCATATCGTAAGTTAATGATCTCTCCAACGTCGAAACTCCTCCATCATATTGAAACTGAAGCACGAAGAAACGTCAGGGATAAAGGATCCTGGGGTCCGCTCCGGAGACGAAACCGAGTCATATGATGACACGATCACTTCCATGGGTGATACTATACACCCTGCTCCAGAGCTCTGTCTTGAACCTTTCATATGGCCAATCGACCATGTCGTGATCCTCGACACGGGACATGAAGTCAGCTTCCTCGCTCAAGTCGCGCAAAGGGCATTCAACCTGTGCATTGAATCTGCCAGAAATGATAGCAACACTTGCATCCCTAGCTATGGGCTCGCAGCTCGTGGTGCGGCACTGTACTCTATCGAGGGGACCAGACAGTATGACACGGCACCTGGCGGTGAATTGAAGTGGGATTTTGACACCGGAGACTGGGCCAAACAGACAAAGGACGTCCAGCAAGGAAGGAGGAGAATCAGATTCAAAATTTGGATACTAGTCAAGAAGAACTGTAAAGGTAGCGCGGCCAGATGTCGACTTCCAACAGGATGGTTCCCATGTCGCTCTCATAAATGGCAACATGCTACCAATTTCGTTGTTTTATTCAGCCATCATACTGTCAACTCCTCAGGACAATTATTTTGAGCTTGTTCCTTCTTCCCCTCAAGATCTTTCAAGCAAGGTGCGAAGAAGATCTCTCCCGTCCAAGCTCTCCTGATGGTGCCTATCGCGACCATGATCCACAGCAGCGTGACAGCGACGGAGAAAATCTACATTTGATCAGCCACCAAACTCAACATGAAGAAATAGCGAAAGGGCGGGATACCGTCCCAAGCACCTTGAAAAACAGCGACGGCAACTCCTTCGCCATCTGTGTCGTGGAAGTCGCAAACACACCCAACGGAAACGTAAATCCCCACCAGCCCATATTGAACGGGAACCGACTCCTCGTAATACTCGCCGCAGCAAAGAAGAGCCACACCAACCCGAATCCCCAAAGCACAGTAGCGATCAGCCACCCGAGCACATATAAGAACAGGCCGGCATTGACGGCCCCGCCTTCAGCCGGCTGGAGAGATAGCGTGTGAATGATGGGGAAGATCTCCATGGCTACCTTTCCGAGCTGCATTATGGCGAACCCGCCTTGTCCCAGGGGACCGATAGGGAGGAAAACCGAGACGATTACCTCGCGGGGTGGGAGGGCGTGGAGCGTTAGTCGCTGGAAGTAAATTACCAAAACACACATCGCGAGGGGAACGCCGGTGCCCCAGAGGATGTAGGATACTATGACTGTCCAGAGGGCGTGTTGTGGGTTTGAGAGGGCGGAGGCTATGATCCCACCTGAAGCAGAGGCAACGATTGGTGCCACGATAGGGAGGAGCCAGGTTGCTGTCGTAGTTTGGAGGGTTGCTTTGTGGATGTACATTCTGCTACGTGTGAGCGGAGGGGTAGATCGTGGGAGAAAGGGGAAGTACATTACGAATGGCATGTAGAAACAACATGCCAGGGACAGAGCGACGTCAATCCACCATAATGCCCAAGCCTATACATATCTCGTCAACACTTACTTCATGTCAAGACGAATCCCATAGCAGAGAACTGACCAATTGCACAAACCTATCACCCCAAGCCGGCACGCACACGAAAACGATCATGTTGATGATAGTCGCCAATGCCATTGGGAACGTTCCCAGAAACAAGCTCTGTGCCGGGTGTCTGGTCATCGCCCACCATATCTCCGGATACAATGTATACCGCAAGATGGAAATAGCGAGGAATGAGAGGAAGAGGCCGATATTCAAGCAAAAAACTACGATGGAGAGGTAGTAAAGCCAGTCCCCATTATAGGGTAAGTTATGCAGGAGAATCGAGACGATCCCTGTGCCCATGCATACGGCGAACCATCTGTAAGGCATAAGTGATGAGGACTAACAGGTAGGGATATGATAAAGAGAGACTCACGAGGGTGTGAAATTCCTGACTATCCTTCGCCATCCTCGGTTGTGCTTGGATATCTTCATGGGAGACCTCTCTTGCTGAAGAGGTTCACGGACGGAAGTGTCTTGCAGCCCACTTTCTGTTGTTGTTACTCTTTCTGGACCAGTGTTGGCCGCGAGAGGCCTATCTGTATTTTGCATTTGGCTCGCTATCAAGATTATCGCACCCCTGAACACCAAGGAAAGGTAAAAATAGAAAAATCAATGGAAAGAATAGTAAACGAGGTAACCAGCAGTCGTAACTGGCACTTCATATATTCCTCTAGAAGCCGAGAAAGGAATAAGGGTGTTTCGTAGCTGACTCACGAAGGAATGAACGCCGGATGAGGAAAACAAGGTCCACTTGCGGGCTTTATCAACTCACCCGACTCAAGCCACTAGTCTAACTTTGCCCTTCCCGCATGCCACTATTCCCGGATCTATTGCCACTGTACTGCTGACATTGGTGGTAATCGGAGTTTCTCGGCATCTTGATGACTCTCTGATGATCTGATGACGAGCGGGCTGCGGGTGGGTTGACTTAACGAACCTGAAATCAGTAGTCTGTGCGCCACAGGGCATTTCACAGCCAAATCAAAAATCGGAGTATTTTTTGGAAAATATAATTCAAAAAGCTAGTCAAAAAAAAAAAAACATTAATACGCTTCTTCTTTATAATATACACGAAGAAAAAAGTTGTGAGATTACATCGTTACTTAGTAATTATCAGTCAAGTTGCCGACTTCAGGTTTTCAAAGCCTTCGCTAAACACCCTGTAGACCACGGACCCATGGTTCCAGGTTCGTAAGTAAGAAATAAAGATCCAGCCAATTCCTTTGCATCTGACCTCCCTCGTTTTGGTTCTCCACCTCTCAAGGGTGGCAAGGCTGGCGAAACTGAACCACTCCACCTCCCTATCTATCATCACCGTATCCCATAAACCTCCAACACAACCAACAACATAGACAACGACAATGAATTTGGCGCCGATGCGGATTTCCTCGCTACCCTAGTAGTATTAATAGTCCCAACTCCAGCTCTAGTACGCGTACAACAGCCAACCCCGCAAAGAATCCCACAACCTACCCCTTAACGCCTCGACCGCGCCCCTTCAACTACAACTTCCTCCAGCCCCAAAGTTATCTAGCCAACTATTTAAGTAATAGCCTTACAAACAATTGGCTCTTCGATTCTCGTCTCGCCCTAATAAAAGGGAAATCCGATCCTCACGAACAGGCGCTCTTTTACCGGGAATACTTCGATATACCCGCAAGTTACGTCCTAAGCGCTACGATATGTGCGCTCTCCTTATCTCTAAAATACTACTGTTTGTATCTTAAATATATATATAATCGTATTAAAGGCTTTTAGGGGAAATATAATTTACGGGTCTTGCTTATAATAGTGGATATCGGGAATTATAAAGAAAGCTTGAAGAAGCTATCTAAGACGAGTCTAGTAAATAATGTTACGGTGATTTTATACTAGAGCATAGTGGAAGTAGCACGATATTTGGAATTATATAAGAGCTATAAATATGAGAATAACGGGTACACGAAGAAGATATTGGATTTCGTAACGGTGTTAAGAAGTATTAATAAGACGGATGTAGTATCTATTATTAGTACTTTTAGTAGTATTAAGAATGCGGTTAATACGAGGCTAAAGGAAGTTGCTATCGTAGGCGAATAAGGTAAAAAGAAGGTTAGAAGATAATAGATTATTATTAACGAGTTGTTTAGGGCTTAGAAAGCGACGAAGAAAGTTATTACAAAGATTACTAAGAGATTAAGTGGTGGTGTAGTAGCGGTATTAGCGAAACTACGACAAAATTAAAACCTCGATTAGAACTTTAGTTTAAAATCTGCACCTGCTGCTACTTCTTATTGTGTTTCGAATTCTATTAGCTTGTTTAGCTTTTGACCCTTCCAAAATTTCCATTTCGCGTAGCGCCTGTTTCATTTCTCGGATACGCACCAAGAAAGTATATTGAATGTAGTATACAGTACATTAATTTAGGGACACGAATTGGCGGATAATGTCTCCTTCCTTCAGCTACCTCATTTTGAGGCAACCTTCAAGTCAACTCGCCAATCACGCCGCGATCAACTGAATACGGTTATCTTCCCTCCACGCAATGCCTTCCCAACCTACTGAGCGTGAGTATGCAATTCAGATTCCATGCACGAAAGGAAGACAATATACTAGCACCAGCATGCGAACCATCATGAGGGCATTGATGGGCCATAATACTAATCGCAACATGTATATCGGGATTATAACTTATAAGTCCGACACTTTTATATATAAAAAACCGATAGATCTATGATAGGAAGGTACTAATAGATCTTAGAAGTATAAGGCCAAAGCTCTTGCACCTATAACGTATTCAGCTGACAATTCTCCGTCGAGATATAAGTCGCAGGTGTAGGTAGACCTAGCATGCGAAACTCCCTGTGATAGTTGCCAAGTAATTGTATAAGGCGACGGCTTAATCTAGGGCATGTGTAACTGTGTTGCTGGCGTTGGTACAGGCTGGTTCTCTCTTCTGAAGACTACGCAGGGCGATAGGACTTATAGGGGCAGTACCGAATCCTGAGAATCCGCATGTTAATACTGTACGCTTTCGAACTGGGCAGATATAGTGGAAATATTACCTAGAGCGGGATAGTGTACAGATTAGCGGATGTGAGATTCAGTGATGCTAGATTGGGTATGCCTGGGCTGGGAATGACTTCTGGAAAGTCGGCGATGGCTCTGGTGGATACTACAGCTCTTGGAAGAGTAGAGACATTGGAAACAGCTAATACTAAAAGAAGTGTAATGAGATATGTGGTAAATGGGGTCATTGTTAAGATTTTTGAGTATTTGTAAGATCCTTCTTAGGCGATGTGAGGCAGAGTAAAAGCTTGGTGAGGGAAGAAATGGAATTATTAAAATTGGATAACTGTTTCTTTATATACTACAATAGACAAATGCACTTCTAAAATGCATCTGATGTGAAGTTAAGGAGAACATGGCCTAAAAGTTTTTGTAGGTTTTACCCGAGGCTCTAAATATTATTGGCCCAATTGACAAAGATGCCAAGGTTCTCCCCCAAAATTGAAGAAAGACCAATCCGATTGACTCGGTCGTGTTAATTTCCTCAGCAAAATAGTGCAGTGGATGATTCGTTGGCGATGTAACTTGAATCAGTTAAATCGTTAATAGACCTTCGATTGAGATTGTGGTAAGTTGGCAATGATTGGGTTTCCGGTACTCAAGTTACCCGGACGTTCTCATGTTTACATTAGGTGGACCGCGCTTCGACGATCTCAGGGCTTGTTCAACTCGCCCCAAAACAGTATCAAGATATATGGTAACAGAGAAAACCTATCTCGTCATAAACAGTCCAGATAATCGTCGTTCTCAGCTCATTAGTTCTTTATCTCTGGTTCAGTCTTTGGAGGAGGTACCTCTCCCCACTCACCCCTCATGACAAACACTTTTTACGGTACCAAGAGGGATACGTGGAACACTAGCCATGAGCCGCCGTACATAATCGTCCCTCCCATTAATCCTTCTCGGCGAGTACTCTCAATTATTGAAACCCAGCTGCTGGGGCGAATGCCTAGAACAAACAAACGGGGATCCCCATTGTTCTCGCATTTCAACGAGGGAAGAGTTTTGATTTTTGTTCTTCTTGGCCTTTTTCATTGATTGAATGGAACCATTCCTTGATGGTTGTAAATCCTCTTCAAAAATTTCACTTGCCCCTTCTCATAGTTGAATGCTCGAAGGATTGATGCCTGCAGAATATTTCACTTGTTTTCCCAATCTATAAATACCTCTCGACAGTCCGGAATTTGCTACGTCACTACTCTATACTAGAGTTCTGTATAACTATTGTGTTATTAAAGTTTATGATATCGATAGCCTTGCTCCTCGCTGAGCTGCATCATCTAGATGCAGGCTGCTAAAAAGGTCAAGATCTCGCTTAATTGTAAACAATGACACATGTGAGGGGTCATTGCAGACCAATGCGTTAACTCGAGCCTTGTAGACTTGCGAGTAAGTTTAATATTGGAAATGGAAGGAATGGAGAGGCACTCGCTTTCCAGGCATCTAATAGTCAGTACTGGGCAGATTATTTTAAGAAGAAAGCCAGGATGGCCAAGATGAGCACTGAAAATACCAATCCTCACCTCAAGGTGCATCTGTAAACCGCCAAACAGAAACAAAGGAGTATCATATGTACGATGATGTCAGTCTGAAGAAACCATCGTTCTAATAGAGAGAGATCTTACGCCTAACGACGGAGAAGTTACATACCGCGTCACATGACCCCTCTGAAAGCCTGACTGCGTCTTTCGTTTTATTGCAGCGTCATCAGTTCAGCTCCATTTGGAACCTTCCCGCATGTTTCTGCTTCCAATCCGCCTTCGGGATTTCATCGATTTCTCATTGGGCAAGATTCCTGGCAAACATATTTCTTCAGCTCACGCTTGAAAGATTGCCAATAGTACTGCCATGCAAGAGGCATGCATGCGCCCGACACCAGCGCTGCTTTAGAATTGTCACCACCAAATATCTCCGCTAAGCCTCTAAAGTGAGGAATCAAATAATTGCAAACCAACGAGAACTTCTGTTGTTGGAGGTGCATCTGCCAGAAATAAATTGTTCTTTGATGCCGTTGGATTATCCCATTTGAAATCCAGAACTCCCAGAGGTTACAAACTCATCAAGATATCACTTCCCGCTGATACTATCAAACTGTTTATAAGGAATAATCCCACAGCCTCTTTCATGCTTCCAAGTGTTTGCTACTACTGGGCTAGCCCGGTAAATATTGGCAATACTGCGCACTGCCCTAATCCTTCCCAAGGCTCTGGACCCAAGCCACCCTAAATGTCACCACCGATGCAGGTTTCTAGGCACATCTACCTCGATTATGCCGATCTTGTCTTCGAATAATGCAGTTCTAGCCTTTCCTAGTCTCAAGTTCCCCGAAATTTGCTTTTTCTCGCCCGTGCCGTCCTGTGGATGGGCTCACTTCTTCCCGCTGTCGCACAAAACAGACGAGATCTATTTGTGGTTGTTTTTAGAGCCTCGAACGTAGTCCTATGTTCCATCAGTGGTACCCCTTTATTCCCCCATAACTTGAAACAAATTCTACAAACATCAAACCCTCCTTCGTATGTATCGATATCTCTGTTATATAATCTCTGTCAAGAAACAAGCTTCATACTGCGCTGTTCACAGCACCCCGTTACAGTACCAACTGAAATTCTATTCGATTGAGGAAAAATTGGTTTCAAGGCTGTAGATTCCTCCATCTTTCAACTTGATCATGGCAGGAAACCACAAGGGTACTTGTCCCCTGGGAGGACTCTGGTACGTACGTTGCCACTCAACAAACGATTTATATACTTATAGATACGTGAAAGTACACCTGCACAGCCCAAACACCAACATTTTTGGGATGCTGCACCAGTAATCCATGTCAAGGAGACGGCAAGATATGTCCTGCAAACGACATCCGGGCTGCTGGTATGGGAACAGATCCGGGTCCTGACCCGGGCGTCACTAGCAACGATGGCTCTTACTGGCCTAATGTGCAATGCTCTGCCGGAAAATGGTGGACCTGTGCTCTCCAAACTCCTTCGTTCCAAGGCTGTTGTGAAGTTAATCCATGCGGTGGGGATGGGACCGGGTGTCCCTCAAGTCTTCTACATCCAGCGGCTTTTAAGTCAACCCCTCTGGAAGATGCAACAGTCTCAACTGCCTCTTCGACCGCGATCACAATGCAACCTATCACTAAAACGTCCTCGAGTGCCGACTTGATTACTTCGGTCACATCCCTCTCAACTTCAATGCCAGGTAATGCTTCTGAGACAACATCTCGTACTTCTGCAACAGCATCTTCAACACCTAAACAAGTAGGAGGTTCTGTCCCAGAGAAATCTAGCTCTGGTTTACCTATTGGAGCAATTGCTGGTGGAGCAGGCGGAGGAATTGTAGTGCTTGTGATTGCCCTCTTAGTTTTTTGCTGGTGTCGGAAACGTCGTCAGAAGAAAGCTCCAACTCACATCGACGTGCAACCCGGTATGATGGAGTACCCTGGCCATTCTTCTTCTGCTATGACGAAAACCAATGAAGGATACCAGAAGTCACGGAATTCAGGTCCGTTGATAACCACTCCCGTGTTTCATCATTTGCCCAAGCTAATGCATCTTATCAGAGGCCTTCTACAATGGCCAGCCGATATTCGGCGTACCGGATGCTGTCAAGTATACCTCTGTACGCACAACGTCACCACCCTTAAGTCCTGGCCCGCCACCATATCAATCTGGACAAACATCGCCAAATCCCAACTTTCATGAAATCGGTTCCTCAAATCAGTACAACGGAGAAAGACCCCTGGATACTTTTGGATCTCGTAATCAGATCGTTCCACCAATTTCCCATTCAAGGGTCAATTCTGGTGAAGTGCAGGATGGAATAGCAGAGCTACCTCACTCTCCAGCAACGGAGAATCGATGGAGATCAAAACAGCCAAATGCCAGGCTGAGTGTGGAAATTGGAGAAGGGGGCCCAATAAGTGGTGAAGTCACTCCTGTATCCGGTACGAGACTAAGCCCAAACGATGCGAGAAGGATGGGAAGGGAGAGCTATGTCAGCTGGCAGAGTTTATCGCCATGAATGTTTGAACTCTTCTTCTTAGGATATAATTAATGTTTACATACGCAATATCGTTTCGAACACGGAAAACTTTCAGGCCAATAATTTAATGAAGGAAACAAAATAACAAGTCCAATTTGGCAGGTTGACTCGGTGACCGCCCAAATCGTAAACAGAACATCCGAAAAGGTTATTTGCGGTGGCGGTAGTTTGATTTCAAGCTATCTTTCAAGAGGAGTGTTGTTCTGTTCCCTAAAATATATACCGAAGAAAATTCCTATGTAACCCGGGAATCGGGTGGCTCCATGAATGAATGGTCCACGAGAAAATGAAGACATGAACAGAGATAGCGATCACGCGATTGATACGCGATTCCATGTTTCAAGTGGGTGTCTCTAAACTTCAAACCACAACGACTCCGACGACCAAAATGCCTACTCAGATATCCTTACATCCCCAGCATCAGTAAAACACAAAGCAGGCAACTTAACCTCCTCTAGCTACAACTTCGAGCTAGACGGGCACTGGTTCTGCGACGACACGACGGGATACCTCCCACTTCTCGAGCCAGTTCGAGGCAAGAACAACAGGATCCTCAAAACCCAGCCCAGGATCGAGAAAAAACCCCCTGAAATGGTGGAAGGCGCAATGCGCATTCCGAGGTTTGGATACAAAAGGTCCAGTGGCCGAGCCACTGCAAGCACGGCTGCGAGCCGCCCAAAGGCACCGATGACAGCAGAATTGCAGGAGGTACAAGGCAGGCTGAGGAAAGAGTTCTGGGAGAAGAACAGCAAGGCCTGCGAGGACCATAATAAGAACGTCATGGCTGTGCGAGACGCGAAGTGGCCGTCGATGACGGACGACCAAAAGATAGCCGCGGATGATCGTCGATTTCTGAAACAGGCTTTCAAAGACGGCGAATTATCAGACCCTATCACAATGAAATTGAGGGATTTGGGGATGTTTTTGGATAATACAAGGCGCGTGGGAGTCAAATACAAATATTACTAATATCCTACGGGTCATGAAGGACGCGAAAGTCAATACGATTTATCATAGCACTTGCTCCGGAGACATCAAATAAAGAGGCGCTTGCAAAATGGGAGAAAGTCAGCAGACAAATCAAGCGGCTATCCCAGCAAGAGCCGGACCAAGCAGATTTGGCTACTCGCAAGCAGGCACAACAGGCAATCTCGAATGCAAGTTTCAGGAAATGTGAAAAATTGGATCGTTACCGGGACCTACAAGATCAAATGCCCAGTCATCGAAAAAGACTATGGCGAGGATGAAGACAGGAGTCTTACCATCTTTGTTGAAAAGGGTCAGCTCTTTGCACAATTCAACATGGGGATCATTGAGGGATATATGCGCCTTGAAAGACATGCAAAGGATGTGCAAGTACTGGGACTGCAGCAAAAAAGCGAAACGAGCTGAATTTGAAGACGAAGACGTATCATATGATCCATACGACAGTGATCGCCGCAGCCCCACGCCTGAAGAATTCACTTGGAAAATGTCACCATGCCTTCTCCAGAATGTCCTAGCTGGAATTATCGATGGAGAGGAACGGATACTGGGTGTGGAGAGAATCAAATCGACTCGGAAAAGAAGCTTTACAAAATGACCTTCCTCGAACCACTAGGTACGAAGATCGAAGGGGTGTTTGGCTCTGACTTTCACAAGGATTGTGCCTTTACGGCACACAAGATTTTGACAGGTAAACCATACGACGGAAACATATCAGAAGCGTGGGCGGAGTTGAGTGAGGACGCAATCTCCTATTGATAATGACGTCGAAACGTGAGATCCAACTCGGACCGTGGACCTTGTGTTATTGTCTCAATTGTATTGCAGAATCAAATTCCTTTCAGTCAAAAAATAACTTCGCGAAGCTGCAGAGGAGGATTCTACGCCAGGGATAAGTGTTATTTCATTACGCTTCTAGTAGACTGGATAATCTGCTTATGTACCGATGTCCGAGCCTCCTCCATTAGGTGCACATCCTACACAGCCCAAACACATCAAACGGCCTTTGCTCAAACAGTAAGGCTCCCCTCCAATGGTAGGTTTCTTGAGCTGCCGCCAACATAGATCTTATACTCACCCTTTTGCAACTGCCATTTCTGTGCCACAACATCCCAAACACTCAAGTCTCGCCTTTGGAGGTTAAATTTCAGATCGACTGATTTGCCGGGCTCAACATCGACCTTCGAGAAGCCTCTTAACTGCCGGACAGGTCCACCAGGAATGCCAACATACAGCTGTGCAACTTCTGCACCATCTACCTCACCTGAGTTTGAGACAGAGGCAGTGACTTGGAACAAGACATCCCAGAGATCCCCTTGCCCTCCTTCTACGATCTTACCGACAGGATACTCATCTGTGGAGGGACCATGTGCCTTAGTAACTTCCAGAGAAGAGTACTCGAAAGTCGTGTATGAAAGTCCGAATCCAAATTCGTACCTGGGCGTGATGTTGTTTGCATCAAATGCCCGGTAGTCGATATACACGCCTTCGGTAAAGTCATCTTGGGGAAATGTCCAATAGACGCCCTCGGGCGGCGTTGGACTCAACAGCGGACCATAATCAGATTCGTTCTTCGGGACAGAATAAGGTAACTTTCCACTAGGGTTGCTTTCTCCATAAAGCAAGCTCACCAAAGCCCGCCCTGAGTCCTGGCCTGGAAGGTGCGCGAAGATCAAAGCCGTGACGTTCGGATGGTCGATAAATACGTCAACCAATCTCACACCAGCGTTATGAATCACAACGATCGTGTTGTTGCATTGATCCGCGATATTGTTGACTAGCGCATCGGAGTAGTCATCGTGTACGCCGGATCTATCATATCCTTCTGACGCCCAGGCGTTCAGAAAAACAAGGCATGCATCCGAGGCAGCATCGACTTGTGCTGTGGAATTTACATTAGTGATGTCCCAAAGAAGTTGCGAGCTGTCTTCATAGGCGCGTTGAGACAATGCCTCGAGCGGGGAAGAAATGTAAGCCGGGTTATTGACTCCTGAGCCGCCTCCTACAATCATCGTTTCTGCCTGGCCGTCAGTGAGTGTCTTGAAATGAAAATTATTGGCCTGACTTACGATTGATGATCTGAGATGTGTGATCAGGAGGACCCTCTGAAGAAGGGTTCTTGCGTGGACTGGCTGCATCATAGCCAAAGACAGAAACAAGTTTCGGCTTCTGTAGTGGAAGGCCAAGAGATCCGTTTGTGTTCTTGACAAGCACATGCCCCTCGATTGCCGAGTCCAGCAAGACTTGTTTCGACGATGGAACTTTGGCATCAAGGAATACATGCTGGGCCGTCAAAGTCCGTGGAAGTCCAACGCCAGGCTCAGGATAATCATCTGAGTCTTGACCGAATTGGTACCAAGTGGCAATGATTCTATTGAAAAATGTCAGCTTCCTCCACTTAGTAGTAGTATTTTCCATACCTGTTCGCCATGTTATCCAGCACTGAGGCATTCATAGACCCATTATTGATTGCGGCAGTCAAATTGGATCCCCAGAACACGCCACCATTGGGCATTACCATATCCAACCCTGCCTCAGCAGCAGCATATCCTGCATGCAAAGCGCCCCAATCACTGACAACAAAACCTTGGAAGCCCAATTCTTCTTTCAGAATCCCGTTCTGCAACTTACTGTTTTGGCATCCGTAAGAGTTGTTAATTCGGTTGTACGAACACATGATATTCCCACTACCGGCTCGGACAGCGTCCTGGAAAGGCCAAAGATACAATTCATGGAGGGTCTTGTCATCGATGTTGCTCGACACAGACTCCACGTGCTGGCGTTGATTATTGGTGCTTGGATTCCGGTTGAGTTCTATGGATGTCAAATTCACACCTTAAAGTTCAGAAAGAGTGGTGAGATACCTTGCTCGTTCCCGATGAAATGCTTCGTGCTAGTCACAACACCGTTCTCTTGGATCCCACGCACGGTCTCGGCAGCAAGCACACCGCATAGATACGGATCATTGGAAATCCCTTCCCAATTACGACCACCCTCAGCGATCCGGCCGATAGGACCAACGACTGGACCCAACGCAATGTTCACGCCCTTGGCTCTGAATTCAGCGCCCATGTGAAGAGCACGTTGGTACGCCAGATTTTTGTTCCAGCTGTCGCTGTTAGTACCCCAGAATATTCGAAAGTCTCTAGGCAACTCACGTAGCGCCAACATGCAAACCACTGTCATAGGCGTTCACCCCATCCGCAAGCCTCACTCCGTTCCCAGCATCCTGCAAACAGATACCCTTGAACCCCAACCTCTTAATGGGCGGGATATACCCCACACATCCGGTCCTCGTGGCTCTGACTCCGAAGGTCAGATTGCTCTTCTCTTCTTGACTGAGCTGCGAGACGAAATCCGCGGCTTTGGAATATGCTGCTGCCCAAGAATCGGTTGTTCCTGATGGCAATGCGGCGGGAGAGACATGTGGCGATTGCCCGTAGAAATAACTGTCGGATGTTATATTCCCGGTATTGTTTTGAGCTGCAGCTGGGAGAAGAAGAATGGCCAGAAGGGCAATTTCACGCAAAAGCGTTCCCGAGAAAGAGGAGAACTTCATGATTGACTTTGAATAACAGGGCTGGTTTCTCACAAAACCCGAGACAATATTTCCAAAAACAAATAAAAATAAAAATAAAATAAAGCACAAGACCCTATATCTTAAATACCTACACCGGACTCTTAAATCCCACCTTTGACCTGTACATCTCATCACATCAACAACACCTCACATTGAGGTCACCTCTCTGCAGCCCCACACGAGACTAACACCTCTCAAGCTTCATACGAGCACTTGGCAGAGCTCATTGCTAATCTTCCCCGCATGCCAAAGGAGCATCTCCACGTTTCCCAGAGCATTTCCATCCCATGTGCGTCCTAGTGCCAGACGGATGCTTACTGCCGCCCTCATAGGAGACTTCGCCTGCATTAGCCTCTTGCGAAAGTTGGCAAATGAACCGGAGTAGGGCCGACACTTGCCTTTCTCTCGGATATCAAGGAGGGTTTTGAAGGCCGAACTGGTGATGTGCATTAGGGGGGAAATGACGAGGTCCTTCCGCCTGTAATGTACCCCGCGTTGGGAGATGCGGGGTTTTGTTGATCGTCGGTCACATGATATTTGTTTATAATAATGATGGAGGGGCACGGAAGTTAGCTCAGCAGAAAAAAAAGTGTGATTATACTACGTTACGACGGAAATATATATTATCACTAAGAAATTAGCCTGAGTCGTGTGAACAAGTGAATATTCGCGGCTGGCATTTCGTAAGCGGCGGCTGAGCGAGTATCAACAAGTCACGATGCATCTCAGGGGCTTTAGCGAGCGAGCCTACTAGCTTCATTTATTTAGTTTGCTGGTTTGAAGTCTCCTTGATCTGTTTTTTTCATTTCTTTCTCATCTATAAAATTATCTGACCTTGACCTTAACCCCGCCCGAAAACCTAAGGAGAAAGAAGCTTTTCCGATCCGTAACACCTTGGAATCAATGCGAACGGCCCTCTTCCAGGCGGTGAAGTAAACTTCACATCTAAATCTCAACGGTTTTCACTCCATCAAAGTCTGCTGCCTGGCTAAAGTAGTAGCCTCTCTGATTCGCCACGATGCGCTTTCCATCCTCCATGTAGTCGGTATTGAAGTGCGTGTGTCCAAATGCCCAAACTTTGACGGCATCGCTCGTCCAGCAAATTTCGCCCGAGAGGTCGCTCGAGAAGCCGGAAGAGATGTTGCTTTGTGCATGCGCTGGGTCAGACGACCGAGGAGACTTAGTCGGGCTGTGGTGTGTGAGGATGACTATTTTTCGGTTCGGTTCGGCCTTGGAGATGATGTCGACTTGGCTGTTCAACCATGTGAGATCCGAGAGGTGGGCCCCGTTGTGCTTCTCTACTGTCCAGTCTTCGATGTGGTAGAAGTCGTTGAGGCCGAAACTGACATAATCGGTCTGCGATGGAATAACGTTCGAGAACAGTGTACAACCTAAGATGGTAATGTCAGGTGACAGGTCATGCCGCGTCTGATCGAGGAAGACGAGTTGTCCGAGGCTGCTGTTGGCAGCTTTTGCCGCCAAGGTCACTTCAAATTCTTTAATCTTCTGCTTTGAAGTCGCCCAGGAGGAGTGGTAAGGCTCATGATTTCCGAGAATGATGAATACAATTTTGAAGTTAGCCAGCTGCTTCTCGAGAAAGGTGAAGTAATCCTGATCATTGGTATATCCGATATCGCCGATAAGAGCAAGGTACGGTGCCGAGGGAGTGATCTCAAACACATCGTAGCCTTTTGGTGCCTCGAGGTGGAGGTCCGAGAGAATCTGAATCTGAGGCATTTTATTGTATGTGTGTGTGTGTTGGGAATATTTAGGATGAATGGAAAGCTGGGACTTTATATTCAAATTTTTAGCGCCTGCGCTAAACCGAATGCGGAGTAGCCTATCTCCTGTCATATGAACAAAGATGGTAACAGAGAATCACTCGACTTGTTTTTCAACATGGAGAAATTGTGTGAACAGTGATCCCGGCGATTTGGAGTCTTAGCATTTTGGGTCACTAGGGGGAATACCTCGCTCGCAGCCAACCGGGGGGTTGGGAGAGGAAGCAAGTAAATTGTTTCGGGTCTTTGTGGACGACATATTCAAGCATGTACGAGTAGATTCCGAGAATCCGGAGTAGCCAAAACAGAATCACGCCCGGACCGAGTCATAAAGTGAATAAGGCAGACAACCACCAGAGCATGGACAAATTAAAAACAAAGACCTCATCACAATCCACAGATTACTTGGTGGCATAAGCCAATGTTTACAACCCAAGACGCTCTTTCCACCAGCCT
The DNA here is from genome assembly GCA_020726505.1 of Leptodontidium sp. MPI-SDFR-AT-0119. Lineage (NCBI taxonomy): Eukaryota > Fungi > Ascomycota > Leotiomycetes > Helotiales > Leptodontidiaceae > Leptodontidium > Leptodontidium sp. MPI-SDFR-AT-0119. The sequence continues at coordinate 1,097,094 of JAHLEZ010000017.1, forward strand.
TCGGTCCTATTAGTGTGCTTGGCGATATCCACCAGTCCAGCTTTTACTGGAACTTTTTGATCCGGCGTCAAGATGAGCGGCCCTGACCTAAGCTCCAAGTTCAAAAGAGCCTCAGCATCACTGGCATCGCGGAGAGCTTTGGCGGGTTCGGCGCGGAGTCCGCATGAGTTGATCTTAAATACCAGAAGATCTGTGGCAGAAATGTAGGGCACAACACCATTTGGTATGTCGCTCAGCACTCTTGAAGTTGGGGGGAGATATGGTGACTTTTCGATGTATTAGTCCAGGCGGCGCTTAGGATTTCGAGAGCAAGATTGCATGCATGGAATCGCTTACCTGCCAGCTTGGACAAATATCAACCTGTATGAGTTGGCCGTTGGGCGATTTGTAATAGAAGAATTGTGCTTGTTCGACAAATGGAGAGTTGTGAAGACTGAGGAGCTTGCTCTTGACCCCACCCGGGGCGCTGTCGAGATTGATGATGAAATCAACATCCTATATTGAGTTAGCATTGATACCCAAATACGATCATGCGTTGGACTTTGCAACACGAGAACAAACATTGGTTGTACGATGGTCTGGGAGGTATCTCCAGAGAGCCAGACCCCCAATCACTGCAACTCGGAGAGCCGAAAATTCGGGTATCGCCTTTAGGATTTGGATCACTTCTGAGGCAGCTGCCTCAAACTGTAGACGTGCAATAGACATTGGTGAATAATGGACTGGTAGAGTAGTAGGAAGGGACGAGTGACACGAACACGGCGACTCTTTTATGCTGTACGGATCATCCATTTGGATCCATGTCGTTCAGCAAACATCCGGCCAACAAAGCGCGAAGCAAACCTGTCGTGGTGACGACTGAAGATGACAGTATGTCTAACAAAGGTTGCATGTTTGATCATCGATAGGCTTTAGGCTCACGAGCTCAATCGCTTTATTAGTGAGACTTGAAGAGGAGCCCACCAGATGATTGTGACAAAGACAAATTTGTATGCTTATCGTGCTTCCTATGCTTTGGTCCTGATTTCATGGCGGAAAAATACCTATTCTCGCTCTAAGTTGTTGATTGCAAACTTCTTGACACTCATGCCTAAGAAGGGTTTGCTTCAAATGGTATCAAATGGCATAGATGACCTGCATGCAAAATTGCAAACTCAGGGATAGATGATCGCCTTGTGACAAACCACTGTGGGGGGGGGGAAGCCTGATAACCACACAGCAAGAGAGGTAGTATGTAGTGAGGTACTAGTGAGATTCTCGGTTACGAAATCGTGAATTGATCGAATCTAAAGATATTACACATCTAAAGAGTCTGAGAAGTTGAGGGAGTGGAGGAAAAAAAAGTGTATTAGATAGAATCTATGAAAAGTGTGGTGTTGTTGAATAATTTTCAAGTGTTGACCTTTTTTATGCCACACCACCAAATATAACTTAAACGGTCTATTACAATATGGAAATGCCAGGGGGTCTTACGTAGAAGTTTAAAGCATGTACCTGAATCCCTGTGAAGTTTATAGCAGGCGATGACTTACACTGGGTGAAATTGAATGAACGAATGCTCGAGAGTGAAGGCAGATTTGAATATATTCGGATCTGTAATAACACTTTTGAAATTTAATTAAAACCTTGATGCAAAGTTGAAAAGTTAAAAATAAAACATTGAATTTTAAATTGGAATTGTTTAGAGTATTTCGCCTAGCAGTCCCCAGGATACTTTGCCGTCTTCTCCCGGGTAGCACCTTTGAGGCTTTTGAACGAACGGAACCAGCATTACCCGTACCCGTTGTCGAGTTTAGTCTCGTGTTTGGGTCGTGGAGAGATCTTGGTAACGTCGGCTAAGAGGCGTGTAGAAGAGAACCAGCCTTTTACAAACTTCTACAGCCTTTTGATACTTAGATCGGCTAAAACATACTTATTTAAGATCCTGAACACGGCCTGAGATAGGCTGCCGCATCAGATCTTTTATGAAGGCAAGCCTTGACTGGGGTTAACTCAAGAGAAACGGCGTATTTGAAAAGTCGACCTAGGTTGCGGCACTGGACTTCATCATCTCACGCCTAGAAATGCATTCCTTCGATGGATTCAAAGAACAAAGTCTAATCGTGATGGCCAAGCCCAAATACAAGTCTGCCACTGTTTTGTGAGTGAACAAAGAAGCCTTTATTACTTTCAACGAGGATATTTACTCGTCCGGAAACTTTTATTAAAGAAGATTCGTCGGGTCCAAGAGACTGTTTTTATAATATTACACGTAAGCGTGAAGTAATATCAAAAGTTCTTTATTACTCATATGTTTTTAACAATGGTACTCAAGGATTTTTATTAGAGATTACGGGTTTTGATTGACTGAAAAAATTAAACAATTGAGCTCGGAGGAAATTTAAGCCGAAGTATCTAGTGAAAAATTATAAAAGCTCTTTAAATCCCCAGAATTGTCGTAATAGTAATGGAATCAACTCCAGTAATATCTTAATTCAATCACTTGATTTTTTGAATCTCTGCAAGAAAGCCATGGCAGCCCTCACGACAGTCTCGCCTTGGAACACAGCAAAAGTCGACCAGGAGCTGGTCGGGTCTATATCAAGCTGCTTGTCAGAATCCAGAATTACGTGCGTGCTTTGGGGACATTATTTGCTCAATGTCTATGGAGTGCCCAGTATCGTTGATGTAAGTCAAGTTCCGCCTTTCCCTAATCAGTGGCATTTCTAATTACTGATCTAGTCAATCGACTTCGTCGTGCCCGATGAGTTTATGGAAGCCTCCATAAGAGCCATTTCGAGCCGTGGTCTTTCACGCTGTTTGGAATTCCAGTCTTGCCCAAAGGGTGCTGAAAATCGTAACTCGCCGCCTCCGTTGGCCCATTTTCATCTCGATTCGGGCATTTACATTGGGCTTTATCCCAAGTCCTCTACCCTAGGATTCCTTCCCAATCTGGAACTAACTTCAAAGAGTGAGAACATGCCTCCTGATATCATCCTGGCTTCTGATCCTCGTCTTCCAGCACCACGATGGGGACGTGGCGAAGGCGCGTTCCGCGCAGCGTCTCCTCCAGTTCGCATTCCAAGCGTCCACAGTTTTATCGAGGCTTACACTCGGCTATTAGCTACAACTAACCATAATATACATGGTTGTTTTGCCATGGCAATGTTGCTATACATCGAAGAGTACGTGGACGAAGATGCGCTGTTGGATGCTTCCCTCTTGGAGCCGAGGACCAGGGCTTACTATTTGGGACGAAAAAATGGCACTAAACCTCTTGCAGAACTTTTTGAAGATCTCAAGTCTGCATTTTCCCAGGAGGCGATATGATGCAATTAATTTGTTTATCTGATTTCTGCATGCATACTTGCGTATGCCTTGTCATAGTACGACGCTAACTAACTTAGATACCCTCCTGTCCGCATCTGGATTTCTTCTTTTCCTACACCATGGTTCCCCGCACACACAATCCATACGGTATGTTCAAAGGTGCTCTATCATGACTTCCGAAACACTAGAGGATCTAAGAGCGACGTATGAAAGGCGAAGTAGTCTTACAAATTGAAACCTTTGGGAATGTAAAAAATTTATGTGACTGACTTCTGCTTTGCCTGCTCACGATTGAGATAATGAGAGTGAAGACGTGCTTAGTACTAGTTCTGTTGACTGACAAGGGAGATTTTAGCGAAAGTTGGGAGTGCTAGTGAAGGACATACACTACTCGCTGTAAATACATATTGAGACGACTCCTCTCAGTTGCTAAATCTCGAAAGTATAATTCTCCCATCGTATTCCCCCCTCTCCATCTCATGAACCGCCTTTGCACTAATCAAGCCAGACAACATCACTTGGCCCTGTAGCTAAGTGAAGATGAGCCACAGCTGTGCCGGTACCACTGGCTGTGCCATTGACGGTGATCTTCCACACTTCAACGTCATTGCTCGCACTATCTGTGATAGCAAAGTACTCTTCCGCAAAAGGTGCAGAGGTGACCGAGTTTGCAGATCCCCCACTATTGGTAGTTTCCGTCAAGAAGAGTTGACTGATAATGGCGCCGGTGTCAGTATCGATGGAAAACGCAGAAACGTATCCGGGGATTGTCGTGGTTCGAGAACGAGTCGTGGCGTACATGTATTTTGGTATCCCTGTTGAGCTGACTGAAAACATCACTTCGTCCGCCCAGTACGAAGAGCTGTTAGTGTAGCCTGATAAAGTATCAACATGACCCCAAGACCAATAAACTGTGGATGCTTACCATTGGGAAGTAATGGAAACGTTGTGTTCGTGTATGTAAGTTTCCCTGTGGTGTTGTTTCTGGAGTACACCCCAATCTCGCTAGAAGCTTCAAACACGACATATGCAAATAGCCCCTTCGGATGAACCACCATATGTCTTGGATCAACACTAGTAGGAGCTGCAAGATACTGAACTTCAGTAACCTCCCCTGAAGTAATGTTCACACTGTGGACCCACACTGCATTGCCCATATCGTCTGCGGAGTAGACAAATTTGTTGTCCGAACTCAGGGCCAATCCATGAACACCAGCGTCGGAATTGTATGTGATATTTGAAATAATAGATGTGAGTGCGCCTGTTGCATCTACGGACATCACGTTGCCTGCACAGCTAGTGCTGTAGGGTGCGCCGAACACAAAGTACGGAGGTTCTGTCGATGCAATGATGTAGTTCGCATTGCTACCTAAATCACTTTTATCAGCTCTACTGAATTAAACCAAGTATCCCAGACCTTACAGCTGCCTTCCAAGTCCACAGAGCTCGAGTACTCAAGGCCAGTTTTGTTTGTGATGGCGTAGCTGTCGTACTGCGCGCCATTCCCGACATATAAATTTTGCTTTCGTTCCTAGAACTTCGTGTCAGGGGCATCTTGCTTGAAGGGCAGGTTCAAAAAACATCTATTGCAATCCACTTCGAGGTTGAGGAGTTCGATGAGATGCTATTGGCAAGCGTAAGAGTGTCTGCTTCGTCGTCGAACTCAATTGCGTAGATAGTCGATCCAGCAAAAGCCCCAGAAAACATGTGATGTATCGTGCCAAAAGCTTTGCCCACAAACGCTCCGAGAAGTATTGCATGCATAAACGACTTCATGTTGAGCGATAGGTAGGGCATGTCAGTCGTGGTCAAGTTGAAATGATGAGACAATCGCAAAATGAAAATGGCTGGTGGCAGATGAGGCACAAATGGACACCACCGGCACGCAGCGAGTTATGTAGTAAAAAGTCACATTAAATCATGCCTACCTACTTGTCGAGTTAATGTGGAGTACAACCATTTCTTGAACAAGCTTTCAAAAGCTCCGCCCCTGTCTTGGTGCGCGTCGTTCCTCCTGGATATGCGGGGTCCATCCATACAAACCTTTAAAAATAGATATAGCTGAACTATCACCAAAGAGTAGAAAGGAGGTGGACGGTTTTCGGCAAGCCCGTTTCAGGCCTCGAGAGAAATAGAGCCACGCGTATGCTGAGCGCTGAAATGCTCCACACTTACTAGGCATGGGTATTCCCGTCATGGAATTAGTCGTCATCAATTCGCGTCCTTCGCATTCCGAAAGTGGCTCCTGCCCAATGTTTTGTCGTTTCAAACAACAGGAACCTACATGGAGTGCAAAGAAGAACACAGAATTACGGGGGTCTTGGAACGTAGACAATGGAGAAAGGATGATGTTCGTGGCGCAATGAATCAAGCGTCAAGGATTTATTCGTTGGCGGATTTAGGCGTGATTCAGGGGTATACGAAAACATCAATAACTTCTTTGCTCCGAACACGTAAAATATCCACCAGTACTTTCCATCAAACAAAATAACACGCTTCCAAAGACCCTAACTTGAGGCAGCCCACCTTCGCTGATTATTCAAAGCGAGTATATTGCCATGGCAGACGGGATGGTGTCTGAACTTGACTGATCAGTCTGGAATACATTCCGCATTGCAATGCTGGACGTGAAGCGGCGAGCAAATAACCTCAAAGATAATGACTACTCAATGCAAGGAGTAGACAATATTAGAACAAAATCCCAAGTGTAAGAATGCTAAGAAATTATTGAATCTTAAGATCTATTGTTTTGAAGATAAGGTTTTCACAAACCCGTGCTGGTGAATTAGAGAATCGGGCCCGGTTGTCAAAGCCTTTTTTGCTGTGGTGCATCGCTGTCCCTAATGGATTGATTGAAAGCTTGATTTCGCACTGGGGCGCAGCCTGGAAATAATTGGTGGTAATGCTTGCGGGGGAGTTTCAGTTAAGTGCGGGGTACCTTTCGGCGTATGGCCCCGCACTCGACTCCCTAATTCTCGTTTCAATCAGAATTGGAGTGAATACTGTTTGCGGCCAGCTCTCGCTAATCCGTGCTTGCACACCTGTATTCTTTACAAACTCTGTTTTTAGGATCAGCGCTCGATGCAATCTAATGTTCAATGATACTGATATCCAATCATTTGCCGAGAAGATGAAAATTGTCTTGTTCTGTTTATATTTGAGGACCTATTGGGCAACGTATCCCTCTACTCATATATAAGTTAGTAATTTGACCCTGCTTTCATATAACAATAACAAAGTTCCACAGGGATTGTAGCCATCTACAATCATCGATTGTTTCTTGCAAGTAGGGAGTGGGTATTCTGACCCACGTCCGCTGTGTATGACTGTAAAATTACCAGAGTATCCAGCCTCGATGTCATCCCACAGGAGCCGGACCCTGATGGACAAAGGACGATAAAGTCTAGACAGTCCGAGTGAATTCGGCAGAAACTTCCCAACGTTTAAACAGCAGTGCCGCAAGAGAATAAAGGCTCAAGTTTTGTGAACGGATATTCTTTCAAGTATTTCGAGATTGACAACCAGAGCACTCCCATTAAGAACCGAAGAGTCCTTTGTTGTATACATCTCGACCGGGTAACCTCACTGACCCAAAACGCCCCTTTGACCTTGAGCTTTCCTGGGCATCAATCTCTCTAAATAAGTTTAATGTCTTCCAAAAAAGGAACTGGCTCTGGAAGTCGTCCAAAAGGTTCACTAAAAATCTCCCCTAACAAGCCTACCGGACCATCCCCAAGAAAGCCTAGGAAAGGTACGACTGGTATAATATCCAAGACAATTACAAGACAAACACCCCGTAAGGGCAAATGTCGCAAGACCAATGCCACTCCACTAAGAGCCAACAAGAAGAGAAAAACCAAAACATCGAATGCCCTTCCGGCCGTCAAAGAGGATGACAAGTCAAGCGAGGACAAAGTTGAAGATGTTATAAAGAAAAGGCCATCACCAAAGGCAACGCCAATTACTATTTTTAACCCTGCCGCAAAAGCTGAAGGGGATGTGGGACTATTCGGCCAGGTACTGGAGCCGCAAAAGTTCAAGCTTGGTCATATCATCTCTATTGCTTTACGCGAGGAAGTGTATCAGGACGCCAAAAACAGAATCAAACTCGGAGCAACGCGAGAACAAACACTGACCCCCTTGGGCTGGGTCTATTCCAAGAATAGAAAGATGGTTGTCATATCCCGTTTTTCCCAGTATCTCGTTGGGCTCCCAATCTTCTCGCACGGAGGCAAAGGGTTGGAAAATAAGGAGAAGTCAGAATTTGTTGGAATTAGAAATGCTCAGTACTTTCGGGGCACACCGACCGATTCCAAACAACCAAACCTAACGAGTCACTGGATCGCCCCATTCATTCCAGCAAATGAAAAAACATTGGGTGGTCATCAATGGGGACTCTTATATAAAGTTTACCCGTCCCCTGTCTTTTGCATACAATACTCGCTGTACGATCGAGGGACACTTGCAAGATGAAGATCTATTGAGACTGATCAACCTTGCAAACGGCAAGAAGCCGACCTACTCAGCAGACCCAGCTGCTCGAGCAGTACCAAGGCCGCGGTGAAATTGGTGTTGTCTCTTTTGATCCCGTTCCTCTACCAGACTTTACATATATAACAGTACTGGACATAATGAGAATATCTTTAGCTCTCATCACTCAAGCGCAATCTTACAGTTCTCACAAATATCATCTTCTTGGTGAATCAAGTGACTCAGTATAATCTACTAAGAATTTCATTCTTAAATAACCCTTCAAACACTGCTCTGGGGTGTCGGGGCCTCCCCACGGCAAGAAATACACGCAGTCGATACAATTGAAATAAAGCCGAATAGAGAGCAAGTAAACTTCATTACATTGAATATAGCAATCTCAACTGCAAATGCTATGCTACGTAGCCGAAGTCTTGTTCAGATCCACCAAGGCTGCTCGACCAATCTTTTAGGTATTTGATAATCTAATCACCAGATCCAAAATCAGAGTCGTCGCTCGGCGCGTCGATCTGGATATTCTGAATCAGGATATCCTCATCCCGAAAATGCCCCCCAACAACGCTATCTTGGACTCTTGAATAGCCTGTTTCGATTCTTGGTAATTCCCTTCTCTCCGAAGACCGTTCTTTCTGAAAGTGTTGCGCATGAAGCGCTCAAGAAAGTCGTAGGCCTGGTTGTATACTTCCAACTCCTTCTTTCCCATGTCAGTGAACATGTTGTTCCTGAGATTCGACTCAGAGTGCAGCTTTTCGCATTGGTCATCAGTTAGACCACCCTGGTAAACACCAGCAGCGATCTCCGTCAAGCCCAAAAGATGTTCACGATACAGTGCTTCTTCGCTAGCTTGTCGTTCCACCATCTGCATTGCCGTCGATGAAGCAAAAGCTTCATTCAAAATTTTGATAAATTCGTTGGTCATTATCAAAGCTTTATGCCCCTTCTCATCAACAGAAACCGGAACCAAATCCTTGGTGGTTCCACTCCACACGATTGGGGTCGAAGTTGGACCGAAAAGATGCTCACTCTCGTATCGGCTCCCCAGCGCGGAGGACTGCTGGGAATTTCCTCCAGACTTCTGGTGTAACTCGTTGATGGTCTTCTGTTGATATTGTAGGAGCTTTCTCATACATTCGTTCGCCTCTTGTTGCTCTCTGAGCAATTGCGTGCACCATGCCTCTGCATATTGCTGTTCTGTGGCAGGCATATTTGATCTGTCTTGGCCGTTAGCTGATGGTGGGTGTCTGGTGATTGAAAATCAATGATGGCTTTCGTTCATGAATATTTTCTGTAAGATATGGCAAGACTTGCATTGTTCTCCTTAAACCAAAGAATTGTGAGGAGGTTTCATGTGGGCCATAGTTCCTTGTGATGCTTGCTGAACACGGTCGGCGACCATCTGCAAAACATAATGAGTCCACGGTTAGATTTTGTGGGAAATGGGACCTTGGTAACAGACGTTTCGAAGATTAATTAGAGACCGGCGTGTATGAAAGTAGTCTGGCACGTTGTATAGTTTTGAATACATGACCAACTCGGTACCAAGTTGTTAGTTCGCAATTTTCAAGAGATGTGACTTGAGCGTACAGTACTTGAAATCAAATTCTAGACCACTATAATTATCATCTCCCTGCATGTTATTTAGCTGATATTTCACTATCACAAATTCACAATCGTAATGGGTACTTGTGGTTCAAGAATATTATATGTGAACCTACGCGCACTCCAGCCATTCGTTATCTTCTTCCTGCGCATTAACCTCCACCAACTCACACATTGAACGCCAGCGATCAATACGCTTCCGTTCTTTTCCAGTGGCAACTTGGGTTGCAACCACACTAACACTGTCGTTAACCCCTACGGTTTGGCACTCCCACTCATCCATCTCCTCTGCAGGCTCCCCAAGCTTCTCATCGTCGGCCATCCATCTCTCGATTCGATTCCGGTCAACGGTATAGACTGCTGCCGGATCCATTGATTCAACATGTCCATCTTCGATCAGGCTAGCGAAACCAGACTCCTGGTCAAACTCTTCAAAGTTGACTTTCAACAATCTGGCGTATTCTATGATTTGTTCCATTTCCTTCTCTGCTTCAATGCAATCCCTCGTTGCCGCTTGACCCCGTTGAAACATCTCAACATCGAACTCGGTCTTAGTTGCGTCAATGACCCCATCCGATTGTAATTGGAGAAATTTGCTGTATTCTTCGTTGCAGTAGTCTTTCCAATTTTCAATCTTTGCTTGGACATCTTGTAAATGATGTCGTCTTTCTTGGAGAATCTCCAAAGCCTCGAGTTTTTCATTTTCCAGCTGTTGTCGAGCAACTTCACTTGGGGAGAGCGATGAGGGGTGGTGTTGTGCGTTCTCCTCAGGCTGATTATCCTCGAAGTCTTGAAAGTTTTCTTCACTCTCAACCGGAATTTCCTCCAAGAGATTATTCGAGTCCAGCACGACGTTAAGATTCTGAAGCATTTGCCTCATGGGAAACTCTTTTTCGTCTGTCCAGTACTGAAGTCTTTTCTCCAAAAGTAGTCTCTTTTGCTCATTTGAGACCACCATTGTTTCAGCTTCCTCTAGGCTGGCGAGAAACGGCGCTCGATTTTGCTCTGTGGCAGCATCTGCAATGAGAGAGCGGAGATCAATGATCACGAGATCCCACTCTCTTAGCTTCTCATCAATCTCACGGATTGCTTCTGCACACTCGTTGATCTTATATTCGGACCGATATATAGCGTTTAACTGCCAAACCAAGGTTTTTGTAACGGCCAGTCCAGTGCTTGTTTCTCCAAAATCACCCGGAAAAGTAAAGATCCTCAAGTACCGTGAAGTGAGAGGGGGTGGTGAACTCGGATTAGGAGCTGTTTGTCGATCCTGAAGCGCAAGAGAGGTACGGCTTTCGTCGAATGTATTGCGAAAGTCTTCGGAGTTCCGGAACTGCTCTAGACTGTGTTGTGGATCTTCCATGGCCATGGTGTTTGGGATCTCGGAAGGAGATCTACGGTCGGATTCAGATACTCGCCTCTTCCTGCCATTACCGAATGATCCCAAGTTGTTGCCCTTCGAATCCGAATTCGACATTCTTCGCTCTGTAGATGAGCCTAAATCTGCCGTCCATGGTCGGCCAGTTGCTTCTTTCGAGCTCTGGCTACTACCGCGAACGAATGAAGCAAAGTTTTGGAAGATTTTCCCATTCACCACTCGATCAACAAAGCCATCCATATCTGTGGTGAAGATCTGACTTGTGGTAATGAAAATGCGACCTTTTCCAATACCAAAGTAAGCTCTATGAAGATTGCGTGGGAGTCGGCTGTCCTGTAATTCGTCGAGTTTTTTCGGCACTCCTGAAATGAAGAGGGGGATAAGTCTGCAGCTCGACAGCAATTCCGTAGAACAGCAGCGCACAAAGAATAAACAGCATTCCAGATTGTTTGTCGATAATCATAGTGCTACAACAAAGACCATATCCGGATTCGCAATCACGGCAGTCACTAGGCTCGATGCATCAAGCTTGTCTATGGAGCTCAAACAAAGGAGCCCAGTGCGAAGCCTTGGATCATCATTCAAAATAACAAGAAACTGGGGGACTCAGAGGAATGCCTCAGCGGATTTCTTTATGCGGACACTGAACTCGATCTAGTGCCAGGTTCTTTGAGATTTTGTCCGCTCCTGTCCTTTTGATCGGAAGGATCATAAAGCATCGTTCTCAACGAACCAAGACAAAGTTGCAACATTTCTGCTGTTTCATAGCTCAAGACATTGCATTTTTAGCATTGACAGGTCTTGGAGAACCTCACGAAGGGAACAGTAGCAATAAACCTTCTGAAAAGATGGCTAAAATTGAAGAGAAAAAACTTGAACAGATGAGAGCGCAAATCATGGCTTCACGCCAGGCAGGCGGTGGCCAGCGCGTGCCCTCTCAAAGCGGCCAAGTCTCTTCATCAGCAAGTACAATATGGAACCAGATGGCAGCGGCCAGGTATGCTCAAGAAAGATCAACAGCACAGCAGCAACCACCAACCAGTCACCCTACCAATGCTGAAATGTCTGGCATGGTGTTCTATCAGCAAAGCGTTTCTCATCCGCAAGCACCTGCGACTACTCAACGGTCAACATCTTCAATCGGTATCGGGAATATGTCAGTCAACGACCGAAACCCAGGGCAGCAAGGAGCAATGAATTCAGCGTATGGGAACACCGGTCAGAGTATGCGTCGGCAACAAGATGTTGGAGCTATGAATAAGAGACCGACAGATGGTAAGTCCGAATTCTCAATTTAGAAATTGAAGCTCACGAGATGCAGTATTCCACCACAAAGCAGAGTTCGAACCAGGAGTGGTGTTCAGCGCAGTAACTCATGAGCATCACTACAGGCAAGACAGAGTCGACCACAGCAATGTGAACCAAACCGAAACAAACTTCGGCGTCACTAGTTCCAAGTTCCGAAAGTTTGTTGTGCTTTCTCGCTTTGAGCAACACGTGATCGCACTTCCCATTTTAACCCACGAAGGACGGGGGCTTAGTACGAAACGCCATAAGCATGAGTACATTTCAGTCCGAGAGAGAGCGGCGCAAGGTTATGCCGCAGGCGCTGAAAGTAGCCATGGAATTCTGTGGGTTGAAACATTTCCCAATTTCCAATACGAAAGTGCATGGCATAGGATGAGTGACGCTTGTTGCTTGCACATCACCAAGCCATACTCTCATAACATGGGCCATAAGTGCACCATATCTGGCCGACTGGAAAATGAGTCATTTGCCAGACTTCAAAAGCTTTTCAGGGATGCAGTAATCAATGCAGCTGGAGGCAGCATATCTCAGCCCCTACCTCGTACGCCAGCCAAGATTGTGGAGGAAAGCCCGACAACACCACGGGGGACTTCTTTTCCTCAGCTACAGTCATCTATCAAGGGAACCGGACCACAACCAACCAATGCCCCGCCGTCGGCCAGATCGAACTTAAGCCAATACTCCATTAGCGCTCGCTAATATTCTGCTTTGTTTATAGATCTAAGCTATCCCGACAGCAGATGTTGAGCTGCAAGTTTCGGCCAGCAGAATATAAGGAAGGAAAGAGGACATGAAGTGGACGAGCCTTAATGGGTAGAACTACATTCACTTATGTAAAGTAATAGCGCTAGAATAAATATTGAGATTGACCAACCTCAACAGAAGATTTTCAGGTGACACCGCCCACCCAAAAAAGCGAGAGAGAAAAGAAACCGAAAAACTAAGAGCGAGTGATCAAAGAGGGAAACTTTTTGTAGGCTAGGCAATGAGCCCTCGCTTGAGTCGAGCCTCCTATACTGACTTCCTAGCTATAGCCACCTCAATGAAGAGGTAAACAGAGGGATAAAGGATTGTTTTGAGAGAAGTCGAGCATCCATATTATAGGAAGGCACTTTGAGAGGAGCGGGGAGAAGAACAAAGCTATTGTCTTTCACACTGCTTTAATTTTTCAAGTCGATCAAGCTACTGTTGCTTTGTTCTCTTACCTTGTTGACTTAGAATAACATGGTCATTGTTTGTTACGTATTTTGAGTTTGACGAACAGGTCTATACAGGGAGTACTTATAGAGATTCGGCTTTCTGAGTCAACATGACCAATCTTTCGCAGAGCCTTTAATCTCGAGTTCAGACCCTGGCCCCAATACCGTGTGACCCATCAAAAGCAGCAGTCTCAATCATGTGTATCACTAAGATCTTCTTCGAGGAGGCATGTGGGCACGCCACTTGGGTACTTGAACGATGCCCAGAGTCTCGAGGAGGCAGCTGCGAGCACAAATCAGAGAGGATGATTCGAGCCTCATGCTGCAACGAGTGCACAATAGACCCAACACGTATCCTTCCCTCCGAAGCTAGGGAGGCCAACCGCAGCCAGTTTGGTCACCGAACTAGGCTCGATTCAGGGCCCCAAGTCCGAGAGCAATTCAATAGCAATCTGGCGGGTGGCCACATCCTCGCCAGCATCCACCCAGCCCAAATGACACACGCAGAGGCTCGAGAACTAACTCTCCTGCATAGTCAAGTCCTCGGAAGGCTGGAAAACTTGCCTGCTGACATCTCCCTCTGGGACATCGATAGGCTCGATGGACGACTCGACGATTACAACAGAGCTCGAGTCCTCGGAGCGGCCCTCTTCAGAGTGCCAGAGCGGATACTGGGCGAGTTCACTCACGCGCAACTGCACGCCCATGTCGAGGCTCTGAGTGAAGAGCAGGAACATAGAGGGCAGCAGATGAGAGTCGACGCTTCCAGGCTCCAGCGTGCCAGGCGAGTTCTCGCTGCATCGGCCAGAGTCGAAGCCAAGAGACTGCGGAAGGAACAGGCAAAAATCGCCCGTGACAAAGCGATACCGTCTATCCTCACTGTCGTCGACATAATCACACTCAAGGACTGCAAGGAAGACCTTGAATGCAACATATGCCATGATCCGCTAGGAATTGCACAGGATGACCGCGAGGCTGAAGAGCCGTGCTCACTGCCCTGTGGACACATCTTTGGTCGAGCCTGCATCACTGGTTGGCTGAAGTCTACGGTGAAGTATTCTTGCCCCCTCTGCCGGCGAGGCTACAAGACGGAGTTGTCTCGTGCCGCAAACATCTTCCAAGGTCCACGGCATGGAGTGGTAGCATCAGCTGCGCCGCTGCGAGAGATCACGCCTGAAATAAGACGAGAAGCCCGGATGGCACTGTCTCATCGCCCTAGAGAAGGGGACGATTCTCCTGTGCACGAGTCTCAAGGGGAAGATCTCGACCAGCCAGCCGGTGACGCCAACTTCCTTTCTGAGTTGGCGGCTGCTGCTCATGCTGGGGTTCAGATGATCGCTCAGCAGCAGATGGAATCGAGACAGGCGGAACAGCGTGAGAGACTCTCCCAAGTACTCACAGCTCAGACGCTGCAGTTTCAGATGGCCCGCAACAGGCGAAGAGATGAACAATTGTGGGGAGAGGTAAATCTCGAGCTTCAAATGCGGGATGACCTGGAATCATATAATAATCTCCTCTCACAACAAACGCAGTATCGCACCGCGATAAACGCCCTTGACCAGGAAATCTACTCTCTCGTCAGCAACCGGGAAGAAGCGATGCCCCTCAACGCACAGGCACAGGAGGATGGCAATCTAATCGTCGGCACTGTCAATGACGGCTTCGAAAATGCTTGCCACATGCGCTACTTGCTCACACAAGCACAAGCAGAAGCAGAGCAAGAGAAGGAGCGGTTGGCCCTAGAAATCGCGCACGCTTGTATCGATCTTCGTATAGCCAAACTTAGCAGAGCCGAAGTTCACGGTGGAGATCATGACCATCTTGACCTTGACGAGATTCAAGGCGTCATCGCTGAAGGTCAAGCTCAAGGTATGTCTCTGGAGGCCCAGCAAGCGCGGGTCGTCAACGGTTACTCAAACTATAATCTTGGCGAAGATGAGAACGGTTCTGACGAGGAAGATTCTGACGAGGACGATTTTGACCAAGACGAGGACGATTTCGACGAACACGATCTCGACGAATACGATTCTGCCGATTACGATTCAGATGAAGACGATTCTGGTGATGACAGCCTTGACGAACACGAATTCCAGTAGTAGCTTTTCGAGTGAATAATGCGATGATCTGCAGCTAGAATCATCGTCACAGGACAGAAATCCTGCACGATAAGAAGTGCAAGTGTACTATTTCACTTTATAGAGTTGTACCCAATCCAGCGGAAATCCCCAAATCCTTTGAAAATTTGACAAATAACAAGAACGTGCATAAAAGTGATTTTACATGTTGGTGGGGATTTTCCTCGTGCCTAGACGCCTAGACGCCTTCGCAAACATAATCTAGACATTCCCATCAGTGTGGCCTCTCGACTGCCGAGCTCGTGGAAGATACTGGACCGAAAGGCAACATGTCTATCTACCTACCATGCATTATATCATATTCTCCGAAGACTGGTCTTTGCTTCTAGATGTTCATTTCCGTCTGCACCTCTCCCATCTGTCCCTCAGCGATGTCCTTGGAACTCACTTGGGCGGATCGACCAATAATCTTCGTCGTTGGTAGCCCGTGACAGCATTGTGGGATAGAAGCGAGAGACCCGTAATCAAGTTTGTGGGATTCTGATTAAACTTGTAGCCGTATTCTAATGAGTATCGAAATATGCCAGATTGAGACTTGAGGTTGAATTGAAGTCCAGCACAACCAGTATTACAGAACCAATTCAGGCCATTAGACATGAACGACACCTTGTTCTGAAGACGTGTGGTTCTCGAAAGATGGCATTCAATATGAAGAGCCGTAAAGTGATAGAGAAGATGCGTGAGCAGCATGAGGAATCCCCTGTTGGAGGTGGGGAAGGAAATAGTGGAGATGAGATATGCAGGGATTGGATCATCATCAGCCACAGCATCGCAGCCACCCCCACTATTCACGAGTCATGGCCAGGATGGATGTAAGCGAACACAATTGTTTACTTTCCGTAGGTAACAGAGACACATCGCAGTCATTTCTCATTGATACTGGAAGCGAAACTAATGGGACTAATCCGTCGTTTCTTGGAAAGAGATTCTCCGTGTCTATGATTCCTCGTCCCTGTTCCACGCCCAATCTCCCCGCCCAGAAAGAAACACCACCAAGCCAAGATTCCAAATCTTCGGCGGACCAATTTCGGACTTGAGAACGAGAGATCCTGAAGCTCTTGGGGCCCAAAGTCCCGAAAGGTGGCTGACCGATGATAGATCTTCGTCTTTGGTAAAACCTTCGCTGATCAAGCTTGCTCTTTTCAAGAATCTGGTGATGATAAGGGCTGTTTTTGGCGCGATCGCTTTGACATCTTGAGTTTGGATGATGCCTGTGATAATGGCTTCGACGTGATCTTGAGGATGATCTTGCATCGATTTTTGGTGGGCGACATGCAGTCGGTGATTGCGAGAGCAGCTTGACGACTCTTGGTGGGACGCTTGCGAGACGTAATGATGTTCGCCTCAGAGATGTCGGCGGCATTCTTTTTGCTGCGACGAGCCTTCTTGGGAGTTGGGGACTTGGTAGTCGTAGAGATGGTGGTGATGCTGGCGTTGAAGTCGCTGTTCTCAGGCGTCACACAAAGGCTCTCGTCGCCGCCGTCATCATCATCTATGGTTGGCAGGGACTCGCTGCGAGCCTTCAATATGGCTGCAATGTTTACATCTGGGCGATGGGGCAGTTAGCGATCACCAAAGAAAAAAAATATTGCTAGAATGGGAAATTAAATCTTCTCCAAAAACCATTTGGCACACTGGAGAAGAAACATGAACACTGTTGGGACTTACGGGTTGGGTCATTGAAGTTCAACGGGAAATTGGGGACGACGAAGTAGCCAAGAGCTTCTCGGGCGTCTTCCGCGGTTTGATAACAATGCCTGGCGGCTTGGTGAATGATGGAACGCATAAAGACGGGCATCGCGATTGATTCGAGATCCAGGAACAATGAAGCAGGTGGGGTTTTCGATTGCGTCAGAAGTGGGTGCGGAGGAGGGCGAGAGATAGGTCTCGCTTCTCAGAACGGCAGGTGATATTCGTAGAATTGGGTTTTGATTGCGCAAAATTGATGGAGATCGTGGAGGACGTGTTTCTCATGAAATTCGCTAATGTTCAAAGAGTTTTATGCGCTTCGTCCAATGTGTAACTTGCTCGTGGGAAAAACATTGAAGCGTTTTGGAATTTTGTGTGGGTGACAAGAATTTGGTTCGCCCTAGTGGTAAGGGGACAAGTGCAAAATTACCATTGTGGTAGCGAGGTTCCTAGGGACAATAATAAAGAAGCCGAAGAATTCTTTGGTATTGTACTTCAGCTTTCGGAGAATGCTGTGGGATAATTGGGTCCGAAATCGGGTTGTCATACTTGGAGTCGTCAAAATGAGGCGATCGCGGTAGCGGAGGAAATTGGACAGAGCCCCCGGACCAAGAATACAATGCCCATCAACGCCTCAGCCGTTGTATTATGGAATCCATGCAACAAAAGTTTGATGCTAACCTCCAATTTGCCAAAAGAAATGAAACTTCGTGAATTAATGGCACCGGCGACTCTCTTCCGCCCGACATCATCACGCTGGTAGCCGCGTTAGCGGGGAAGATTGTCAGCTCTACAATAATCGAAAAAGACACACCAATGCACAATATGCAGAAGCGTGGTTTAGTACTGGGAGTTATAGCGCATTCTTCTTGGGTTCTCGTTGTTTGGCAGGGTAAGGAGCGGCAACTAGGCTGTCAATTGGCTGCGCTGTTTAGCGAGGTTTTAGTTTTGGGCCCAGCAAGGCTGTATATCATCCGTACACAGGCTCCGAAAATTCCCCAATACTTCCGGGACATGTTAAACCCTAACCTTTGGCGGCTCAGCATTTTTAGCTAGTGAGAAAGCAGGGCGATGGATGTTGTGGCCGGTGTGGTGCCAAGTGCCAAGCCTCGGCTATCAGGGTTTGTTGACATCGAAATAGCGGGGGAGGGTATTTTGCAATTCCACAGGACGGCTTTGCTGGGGCTTATAGGTTGCAAAGCAGAACCCGGGTGTTAAATGCTTTTTTATCGCTGCTCGAAGCAAAACAAAAACTCTTCTGGTATCGAGATCTCGACATGTGATATTGTCTGCGAAAGTTGCGCAGCTGCTCCGCACGGCATGGGAGAACTAGATGAAGGGGGGAATACTAGCACGGAAAGCTGAATAAACAAGCAGAGGATCCTGGTTTATTAGATCGAAGAGCGCATATTTTGTTGGCTAGGATATCCTTGGGAGGCGTGCGTCTTGTGGCAGTGCGTTTCTCCTACCAGTCGCAGTTTTCTCGGATGGCAAACCCTTAATCGAATCTGGCAGAAAGAATTTCGAAGATAAGCGTTTTTGTTGAAAGACACGTGGTAACCTAGCCTCGCCATCGCTGCTTTAGCCGATATACCAAACCTCGTTGCGGTCCTGCCTAGAGCACCACCGCGCAAACCTCGAAGGTGAACATCGCACACAATTCACCGCGTTCCTTCCTACCTACCTAGCTTCGCGAGCCAGCGCAAGGATTATTGTACTCTCCCTATGACAACATCTCTGCATCGCCGACGCGAACACCCAACGTCCAGCAAACCACAATAGCCTCGACGCGATCACAACATCGAGACCATCCCGCATAACAAGACATTGCTCCCACCTCACAACGTATCACCGCACCTGGCGCACTGCCACGCGCGATACACAACCTTGCTTGCCGTAAAGTGGCATTGAGTTGCTTCGAGATTGCGGATTCGTTTGAATCGTTTCGAATCTGGCCTGCGCGCAATACCGCGAGATTTTCCCAACACCTCAGGTAGATTCCCCGCGAGACCTTCAAGGGCAACGTTACCACAGTCCAACGTCTCCGAACATTTCCAACTCCTGCGCAGAGATAAATCCATCTTGCTTTGACTTCATCCCGAGGCTCTCCCTTAGTTTTTCGAACACTACACCAACTCTACGCCTCAAGCGACATCCATATCTTCACCCTTCCATAAGCCCAGCCCAATCCTGTCTTCGCAGAATTCTAGAAGCTCTGTGTCAAAGGTTGAGCTACATTCTGGATCTGCTATTCAACTGGTCCTGATCTGGGGATATCACATTGATATCTATCTAACATCGTAAGCCCCCACTGTCTGCATTCTTCGAATTTGCACTTGCATTGCTGGTGCCCTCCACAAATTCATTTGCTAATTAATTGGCAGAACTCGATTGAAATCAGGCATTTGCACGATTGTGTAATGCCCACTGTGCTGCCACCACTTCCACATTGCAAAATTTAGCATGACACAAGTGCGAATCGGAAACGGCATCCAAATAACTTCCAGTCTCTCATCTCTCGCAATTGGCTCATAGCAGCATATTACTTTCGTCCTCGAGATTCCTTCTCTTTCCTTTGATTTCACAAGATCAATATCTGGAGACTAGACGAGATCATCACCGCCTATCAAGTAAAACATAACCCTTCCCAAGGATCAGATCCACATCTCTCCTCGGAACTCCTGGTAGACCAAGCTGGGGAAGCTGGGGTTTATTGACCACCAAAACTGCACATACACCTTGCGAAAGGATCATATCCATTGCTTTTTCTCTGAGCTTCCCAGAGGTTCCAACCCCGTGGGGTTCCACAAGACCATTTGGCCAAACTCTTCGCAAAGGCAATTCGAAATTGCTTCGCATCCCAGAGCCCATCTCATCTCCAAGTAACCCCACACCGATTTACCGACCGCCAGTTCTCCCTTGTCTACCGGCGTCTTCCTCTTTGTTACACCCCAGAACATACACCTTCGTGAAGGAAAATATTTACCACTGGCTCGCTTCTACGAACCACATCGTAGGACCCACTACCAGGTCATCGCCCATATCACCCAGACTAAACAAACCCTTCTTCGAAATAACACCTACCAATACACACTTCCCCAAAGCACCATCATAATGTCCAGCTCGATGGCCAAGATGGAGAGACCTCCCAATACTGCAGCTACTGTCACTGCTTGTAGCATCATACCCGGCAGCGAGAAGCAAGGCCCTGCTAGCTTTGGTTTTAGGCTGAGTTCTCAACATATGGTACGTATCTAATGGAGATCTGAGAAACATGTACGGAATAAGGCTGACCAAGGAACAGGGCATCGACTTGAACAAGGAGCTGGAGTGGCTGAAGGAGAGAAGCATGGAAGACAAGAGACTCAAGGAGAAATTCCCAAAGATCAATGGTATGCAATCTCTCTCATTGTCTGCACATGTCGTCCTGATCATAACTGCTCGATTGTCAAGATAATATTCGTCGTGGGCTGTCTCGTCTCGATCAATTTATTTCTTTTTGTCGTTTTTGTGTTTTTTCAAGAAAGGACTGTCGTTTTGGAAGCTTAGATTCACTGGATTTTGTCGACGACTTTTTCACCAAAATCCCCATCACAGCAAATACCCCTAATAGATAATTTTCACTTTTAAAGTGCCATTTACGGTAAACTTGCAAGCCAGAATTGCAGCTGACGTCAATGCAGGAGAACCAACCTGGCTCCTTCGCCATATTGAGGTCCTCCAAGAGGAGTACGGTAAGCTGAACTCCAAATCCAAAACAACGAGCGCAGCTAAAAGGATTTCAGCCAAGAGTGGCTGGGAGTACGAGATTGAGATTCCTGCAGATTGCCAACATCGTCTCCACCCAAGCATCATCGGTTCCTACTTGATCTTCACCAGAGAAAAGAGTAAGTTCGACCCATGTTCTTCCCAAATCACCATGACTGTGCTGATGCACCGATTCAGAGGGTCGCAAGGGCAAGTTTACCAAGGAGTACATCCCAGTGCCACTATCCAATGGAGCTTTGTGGGAATTCTGGAAGCCTGTGGATGATGACGCCCGCCCCTCAACTGCAGGCCGTCTTGCGTATCTCCCACCCCTTGGTCCGGGCGAGTCATCCATAGGTACAGGATTGCTCGACCGTGACTTGGATCGCTACTTGAATTCTGGTGATGACGAGGAAGACTTCGGGGAGTACACAATCGATGGATTCGGTGTCTTGCCGAAGGATCGACCACGCCGTCGTGTCATCTCCAACAGCTCCAGCGGCTCCGGTGGTGAGGTGTCTGCCTACAGTGGCAGCTCCTTCGATACTGCCCCTACCTCCACCCAAAGTCGCAGCAGGAGCCTCAGTATCATGGGTTCTTCTGCCAACTATGCCCCTGATAGAGCTCTTCGCTCCATCCGTAGGGCCTCTGAAAACTTCGTCCCTTCAAACTCCACCAACAACAGTTCCTCCACCCACAATGGCCTCATGTCTAATGGCATGCCAGTCCCCGGATCGATTCGTAAGGCAAAGTATGGGTACAGAAGCGACTCCGAGGACCTCGAGGATGATTTAGACGATGTCAACGATAATGAGGATGAGGAGGAACAAGGAGACCTTTTATCCACCACAAAGCCAATATACGGAAAGACGGGTCGTTCCCGAGCCATCCAGAACTCCGACTCTGATGAAGAGGAGGAGGAGGATGAAGAGGAGGGAGAAGATTACCCTATTTACAACCCAAAGTCAATCAAGGCAAAGAGAGGCCTATCCGACGTTATTGGTGTATTCGATGATGAAGATGACGAACTCGCTCCTGCTAACTCAAGATATCGCAAGAAGGGCCGTTCTGGCGCATTTGTCGAAATCTCAGATGAAGATGACGAGTCTGTCTCATCGGAGCTTGATCGCAAGCCAAAGGCAAAGCCAATCCACGGAAAGAAGGCTCGCCAGGTTGCCGAGATCTTGGAGTCTGATAATGAAGCTGCCTCTGATGAGGTGGAGGGTGAATTCGAAAGTGAGAATGAAGGTCAAGATGACGACGATGAAGAGAACATGCTCGAAGATGACGAGTGGTTCGACGAGTCAGGATACTGCAAGTTCTGCGATCTCCACCAGCACGAATGCGACTGTATCCGTGACGACGATAATTATACCGTGGACCGTGGTGAGGATGATGATGATTACAAGAACTAGACTCTTGCACATCTGCTTCCCTCTTGACGGCCTTGATCTTTCGTGTCTGGGCCTTGATTTATGCGGAGTTCGCTTGGCGCATGGGTCGATTTGATGGAACTGATTCCTGGTGCCACGTTCGCGCTTCTTCTTTTCTCGTCGGGCTATTTGTTTGTTTTTGCCCCCTGATTACATGGAGATCCTTGCTAGATATCTTTTCTCGCAAGGCGATTTGATTTCTGGTATAGAGAAGGATGAATGAGAGGCCCTTCAGGATGATCTGGTTTCTGGTGCCTGCCATGAACTTGCTTTGCACCGACCCGTAGATAGGCATTCTTCAAAATAAAAGCGTTGCTTTTGACCCAATTTTCTTTGTTCCATCGTGACTCCAAGTTCGCTCCCCCCAGTCTCTCGATCGCAATTTGTACACCGATTAGTCTCAAAACCTTACAATAGATGGTGTTCTATTGGGAAAAGCCCTCGAAGTAGCAGGACCGTTAAATACCATGAGGTCGAATGCTAGCGTTCAGAACCCCCGAAAATGTAGAATGTTCTACTTTGTCTTTTGCCTGACTCGAAATTGACTTCAGTTGAGTCTCGGTTTTTTAGACGTCGTGGTTGCTACTATGGTGCTTCCCGGATGAATCATCAGTCGTTCTCATCGTATTAACGTGAGTGTCGCTTTTTAGACCTTTCGCCATCTCCATCTTCATCCAGTTCGAGTACCCTTTTGGCTCCCGTGCTCTGCTCAGTGGATCCTTGTTGTGGTCTATTTGGCAAGGGAGTCCGCCCATCTGCACTCTCGTGGGCCATGCGACTCAGCTCTGCAGCTTCTTCTGGGACGTCTTTCCGAAAAACATGTTCAATAACATCGAGAACAGTGTCGTGGCTATTGAGATATGGAATCCCCCAAGAATCAGAACCAACATAATTTTCCATGCAGGTGGTGTTGGCGCTAGCGCCATATTGAAGCAGCATCTTAAATACCTCAGACCAGTTCAGTAACACCCCTTTAATCTGATTGCTGAACTCGACCTTGTCGGAGTAACGCTTCCTGAGGATATACTAATTGTGTTGGTGCAATAATGTAAGAAGACGTTGCCATGGTGTGTAGCCTCGCCATGGCTGATTAGGGTTCGCTCCTCGCTTCAAGAGTAACTCTAGCATCGCTACATTGACGCCTCTGGAGCATTGTTGGAATTTCTCCACGTGAGGTTTGGGTAACAACACACAGTTTAATAACGCCTGATTTGTCTGTCCAGTGTTGATGAGACTGCCGTCTGATTGCAGTGTTGTGGAGACATAAGATATTATGCCATGGTAAACTGCCTCTCCAGTGAATCCACATCCTTGCTGCTCCAGGCATTTACCATATGGTCCATCATCAGACCAATGTTGGTCTTCGACTAGGCCGCTACTGGCAAGGATCATTGTCTGATCAAAATCATCCAGTATAGTGGGGTAATCAGGGCTGGTTGGTTCGCAAAGAACGCTGGCGAGCTCCAATGTAGACTGAGCATGGTCACACACGGTATCATCGCGATAAGAAGCCACTAGTCTGTTCGTCTCATCACCATCAAGGTCTTGACAGATCCAGGGCGGGACATTATCCATGTCGAAAACGAGGCCTTCCTTCAACCGCGTGATGAAAGACATCAGAATACGAAAGTGAAGATCAAAATCTGAACTTCTCTTGTGAGTTGACGCAAGCTGCATCCTGCTGACATCATTGTCCAGGAATTCTTTCGCCGTTTTATGGATGTAAATAACTTTTACATCTTTCCAACCAATAGCTGAATCCGGCAACGCTTCGGAGTCGTCTGCTCCGCGCCAATTCTCATAGCCGTGAAGCTCGAGTTGACCGGCACAGCGAAATTTGAGGTAAGCTTCAATATGATCACCCCTCTTGAAAATTTCGTCGCCCTCTACATCTTTGACTGGGCAGTGGAGAGTATTATCAATTGTTGCGGTAACAGCAGCTTCCATCTCGAGACCACAAATGCTCGGCATAAACTGGGACATTGCGTCATACATGCCGAATGCTTCAAATGCTTGATGCCGATACAGCGGTTCGATTTGGTTCAGCATATGAGCATAGAAGCCCTCCAGTTCAGACGGAAAAGCCTGAAGTCTCGAGCGGAGGTCCGAAATATCATCTCGGTTTTGCAACCCGCTCAGAAGGCTTCTCACAACAAGCTTGACCCATAAGAAGACTCCATCGGCCTTTGAAACAATTTCTGTAGTCAAGTCCAACACGCTTTGGACGTTGTCTTTAGCAATTTTTGCCATACGGGAATCCCGCTCGAGTTTATTGGTCACGTACGAGCTGATATCGTTGAAGGTAAGATCTTGCAAGCGAAGTCTGGAAAATGATCCCAGTAAATCGTGGAATACGAGCCAAGGGCGACTGGACAGACAAAATTTGATGTTGGATGACGCTGCCAGCTCCTTGAGAAACTCAAGCATGGAGCCATGATCTCCTTCGTACTCATCAAGCCCATCGATGAAGAAGCATTGGTTTGATCCTGAGATCGAATAGTCCGCCAACTTGGAAAAGCCTCTTTTCAAAGACAATAGGGTCCATTGCCGGTCAGCAAGTGCGAATTTAGATCCTGTAGCTCTCGAGTGCTCGAGCGTTGAGCAATCTTCCGCCCACTCTTCAGGAAATACATCCGATATAATGTATGGCTTGTACTTCAGAACTTCGTATAGTAGTTATCTGAGCAAACTAATGTACGACCGCTGTTCAGCGCTGCCACTGTTCCAGAAGAAAAAGGCTGCGGTATGAAGGTCAACATTTGCAGACCAGAATTTTAGCAGTCGGCGAGTTTCCTGGTGGTCCACGATATATCGCATCAAAGTTGACTTTCCCGATCCAGCTTGCCATTGACCCAGTAAATGCCAGTTCCATTCTGAAGCCAGTTGGAAAAGTTGCTCCATGTCCTGGTCTGAGATTCGGAATCCTCGAGAATCCATTTGAATGTCTGTGCATGTGCTTCTGAGATCTCCTCGTACCGGTCTCTCATTTGCGGATATCGTAGAGAATTCAACATCATCTGGTTCACCTTGTGGAGCTCCGCTTCCGACAAGCCTTCGAGAATTATCGACCGAAGTTTCTTCAGGTCTGTGATTGTTTCGCAAAACAAAGCTGCATAGTCCCCTCGAAGGTTGTTTAGACTCTCGGACCAAGCTGTAATCGAGCTTTGGATGGCGGAGAGCTGATCGCTATGGTTTGCAGTTATATTTGTCATAATTTCTCTGTTTCTGTCAGCATTGTCGGTTTTTGGGGCAAGGGCCGTCACACTTGATGTCGTATATGAAATGGAGCTGAAGATCGTTTTTCAAAGCAGACAACTTAAGTTCTAATCGCTCGATATCATGTGATGAGAATGCGCTTCGGAGAGCCTCGCGAAAACTTCTCCATTTGCGATGAGTGCAATTGTCCGACATACTTTCAACCCGGGGCCTACCCCTTCCGATAGTTAGCACATGACCTCCAATATTTCCATAGGCTCCTCACAGTAGCTGTTGAAGCTCAGAAGAAACTTCGATACATTTCCTGCAAATCTCTTGGATTGCATGGGCATTCGATTCTGTATGCTGTGTATCTGGAACTCCAAGCCCTTGCTTTATCGACTCGGAAAGATTGATCAATCTCGTGCAAGCTTCATCGCAATCGATCTGATCCGGGATGCAGCCTCGTTCAGAATGATATATTGCTTTCGCTGTCGACGCAAGGCTGGACCCAAAGTGGATAAGTTGAACGACCGAGGAAGCGACTCCAAGTGCAGTGAAGGGATCCATGATCGAAACTGAATCTTGGAGCAGACAGTAGACCTTTCGATCGAGTATTGATAGTCAAGGCTGTCGATGTGATGGCCGCAAGAGAATGAGGAAAATGATGATTTTGGCAGGCGCTAAGCATCACGCGGCACAGCCTCATCAAAAAGCCTCAGCAGAAACCCTCACGATGCACCAATTGGAGTGGCTTACTCTCCCACATAGGGCAATTGTGATGTGATGCTTCACCCTAAAGCAACTTCTTTAGGGCGTTCCGGGATGTACACCATTATGTTCTGGTTCTGATATTTTGAAGGGATGCTCTGGTTGCTCTGGCGCACAAGATTTTGGGAAAGGGATGGAGCTGATGTAGAATTCCAACGGCCTAGCCATGACGGTGAGGTGTCTAAATCAAATCTAAGGTGCGAGTTGATTGCTTTCTTCGTTGTGCTCAATGATAGACCTATGAATGAAGATAATGAGATGTCGTTGCAATAGAAGTCGGCAAACATTAGTCAGCGGGTCACTTCGAGGCTTATCCACATCTCGATATCAAACTGATTCAAGGAATCCAAATCATGATTATTTCCTTGCATCTTACCTGATATTTAGGCTTCATCTACCGTCATTGCATTGAGATACCTCTTCACAAAGCAGTTAATTGTCAAATTTGTGACTACCTGCCTCATATACTCAGATAGTTAGCTTTGAAGCTAAATCTTATGCTATCAGATTTCGCTTAAGCTTATCTGATCGGCCTCCGATCTTGTTTCTTTTCTCATCCTGCTTCTTTGTTGTGATTCCCTTGAAATACGACAATCTTGTCCGTGTCGACCTTTGAATCGCCCTCTCGCTCACCAAATTCATGGGCTACTCTTCAGCAACGACTTGATTTTTGGTCATGGATCATACCTCAAGGCTACGGCCTGCTAAGGATAAAATTTTCAAGCCACAACAACCTATCAGGGCTAGAAGAACCAAACTCTTTCGCGCAGTCAAGATTTTAGGAACCGTTTTTCTATCCGGTCTAGTAATCTGGAAATGTCAACAGGCATGGTCTCTGTCTTAGAGTATTTCGAAAGAGAGCAACTGCGACAAGAACGAATGGTCTTGGGAGCACATCAAGCCCTCCCAGACTTTGATATGGCGCAACTGCTACGATGATCTGGAATGCGGGCGATTGAGTGTCCCTCTGGACTGGCTGAATCCATCCGATGGCCGGAGAGTGGTACTTGCAGTAGTTCGACGGAATGCCACAGATCGAAACAACTATCTCGGCCCCATCTTCGTGAACCCCGGAGGTCCTGGTGGCTCTGGAGTGGAATGGGTCATAGAAGGTGGCAAAGCACTTCAAGCTGCAGCTGGCGAGAATCATGATATCATTTCGTAGGATCCGAGAGGAGTTGGCGCCACAACCCCTTCTGCCCACTGTTGGTCAAATCCACAGGAAGCGGAGATCTGGGAAATGGGGAAATTAGGGCTGCCGGACTCACATCCGGATATGCTGTACGATATCTATGCCAAATCAAGCTTGGCTAACGCTCAATGTGAGAGCAACATGGGGGAGATCACCAAATTTACTGGAACGACGAGTGTTGCACGTGATATGCTTGCTATTTCAGAGTCCCTGGGTCTGGAAAAGGTCAGGTATTGGGGACAGAGTTATGGAACGGTCTTGGGTGGGACTTTTGCAGCCATGTTTCCTGACCGCGTTGAAAGAATGGTAGTAGATGGTGAGTATCCCAGATCACACCATGAATTCCCAGGCCTGACTCACGAGCAGGCAATGTCAACCTCGATGAATGGTATAACGGCACCAGCATCCATTTCACAGATTTTACAGACGGAGTAATGCTTGCCTTTTTTGACTTCTGCTATAAAGCCGGACCATCAAAATGCGCATTCTACGCCTACTCTCCAGCAGCAATTCAAGAACGTCTGGAATCTCTATATTCCAGATTACGTATGAATCCCGTGCAAGTCCTTCCCAGCTCCGTCAACACCACGACCGGCTTCTCCATCCCACGGCCAGAGATTATCGCATACTCCGACGTCAAGTACATGGTCATCGCTGCTCTCTATCAACCCCGCTTGTTCTGGCCCAAGGAGGCCCAAATCCTAAGCGAGCTAGACAAAGGCAATGGCGTGCCCTTCTTAGAATACACCATCGAGCGAGGCCATCGCCAAACGCCATTCTCGTGTTCCTGCTTTCCAAAATCCGACGACGATTCGAATTGCCCCTCATCGTACCCTCTCAAAGCGATCGGCAACGGAGACGCAACAAACCTAGTCCACTGCGCCGAAGCGCCAAGAGATGAGAACTTCCACTCCCTCGAAGCAATGACCAAATATCGAGACGAACTGCAAACCAAAAGCCCACTTTCATGGTCTGCCATGTTTGAAAACAGAGGCTCATGCGCAGGCTGGAAGAGCAGGAATATCTGGCGTTTCGAAGGACCCTGGCACGTGACGCCAGCTCACCCAATTCTCTTCATCGGCAACACATTCGACAACATCACTCCTCTGACCTCTGCAGTTCATAATGCTGGGTATTTCGCCAACTCCAGTGTCCTGGTCCAGAATTCATATGGGCATTGTTCGATAGGGACCCCGAGTAGGTGTACGATGCAGGCGAGGAAGAAGTATTTCCAGACTGGAGAATCACCGAAGAATGGGACGGTTTGTCAACCGGATGCGTATCCTTTTGGTGTTGAGTTGAAAATTTCTAGCTTGGATAATGAGATGGATAGTGTTATGGTGGGTTTGGTTGAGTTAGCAAAACGCTTTTCATGATCGGACGGACAATATCCGAAATTACTAGAGTGGTATATTTACGGAGGCCTTGCAGGTTTTGATAGTGAAAAGAATTGGAATGATTTCTGCCACTATGGCCTTGGTCTTGGTGCTTTTGCTGAACATTTATTCTACCAATTTACCATCAGACATGCCCAGATCTACAAATTGAATTGCAGAACAGTAATTGAATATGCCCTTTCGTTGTCAGCTCACAAACTCTCATCAACCAACAGATAGTACTTACGGAACATTCCAAGTCCAACTTCCATTCCCAACAGATGAGGTGCTTGTAAGATTCAATGGCCGTGGCTCAATAGCTGTGGCATTGTTCTTGAAATTGAACCCATTGGGATCCGGATTCGACATAATCGTCCCATTAACCGACGTCCAGGCAGACTCCACGTCAACCTCAAGTGGCACCTCGGTTCCATTGACATTACTACCACGAGTCAGTACATTCCCATTCTCCAAACCACAACCATGAAAAGTGGCAACTCACATAACCTTCAAAAACACCTTCCCCTCCTCCACCGAGCTCGCCCAATACAAATCTCCAAAATCACCCTTTGTATTCCTCACCTGCACACTCTCGGTCCCACGATACGCATTAAAAAGCCTCTGCAGCCAATAACTCGCACTCAGCACCGTATGCGCCGGATCCGCATCAAACCCAATCAAATTCGGCGTCCAGTTAAACCAATTCCAATTCTGCAGACTCGGCGCGTAACTGCTCAACCTGACAACATTTGGGTTCCTCTCCGCGCCAAGCAAGTACACACCTTCCGCCAGAGCGGAAATCATACGCGGGTAGGAGACGTGGAGGTCAGGCGGGTTGGAGAAATCCACGGCACCCGAGGGCGTGTCGACTTGGTAGACGGAGTACTCGCCGATCATGATTGTGACGTTAGGGTTGTGGGTGCGCTCTTGCCAGTTGTCGAAGAAATCGAATTGGTTGATGAAGAATTTCGGTTCTTCGTAGTGGTGCGTGTCCCACATTGATCCTGGGGGAAGATCGATGGTGTATGTCGGGTTCTCGTTGTATGCCGAGCTGATGAGGATTATATCTGGATATGCGGCCTTGAGGCCGTCGTAGAGATACTTGAAGCGGAATGGATATGCTTTAGAGAACCAGTCCTCGTTGCCGATTTCGATGTATTGGATCTTGAATGGTTCCGGGTGGCCGTATTCAGCGCGTTTGGCTCCCCAGTAGGTCGAGATTGAACCCATGCAGAACTCGAGCTCGTCGAGTGCTTCTTTGAGGACGGGGTACATGGCTTCTTCGGTGAGAGGATACTCAGCTGAGTTACCGCCGTTCCCATCGCTGAGAGAGTAGCCACTAAAAATACCGAGTACGTTTTCCATCTCCATAGCTTCGGTCCATTCGAGGAACTCAAGTAGACCCATGCCATTGGTGTTGTAATATTCTAGTCCGGTCAGTATCTCTAAGGCAGGGTACATTTGCCAAGGTGAAGAAAGCACTCACGCCAATTTCCAGGACGAGCCCATCTCTCCTCCAGGGGTCCAATCGTCTCCCACCATTTCCAGCGTCTCTGGAAAGAATATCCCTCGAGGTTATTCCCGCCAGGCCATCTGAGAAACTTCGGTCCGAGATCGTAGATATGCTCAGCCAGATCCTTCCTTAATCCATTCCGATACCCCTTGAAAGTCTCACCAAACAGACTGATCTGGTCAAAATAATACGTCTGTCCAGCAGCAGCTTTCGGATCGAAAGTAATCGCCAGCGTATTATTCACATTCGGAGCCGAAACGTCACACACGATTTGAGCAGTGACGTGCGTATAGTTCACGACATTCCAAGACTGGGCTGGGATGATGGTCGATGCCCAGATTTCGCCTGTCAGGTTCGATTGGAGAGATACTGTGATCTCGGTCTTGAGGTTATTCTGGTTCCGGAATTGGTTAGGGTAGATGAAGAATGAGACGTTGTAGGTCTGTGGCGAGACGGGAATTCCCCACCATCCCATGTTCGCGAATCCGACCGGAGTACTTGATGTCCTTGCCGTGGTTGGGATGTCGAGAGCGAGGACCGTTTGGTGGGAGTGAGATAATGGTCGATAATTATCTAATCTGATGGTGGTATTCCCCAGGGGCTTGTACCCAGTGATCACAGGACCTGTGGTAATTAGTCTAAAGAACCTCGACCTTTGAGTTGGAACTTACCGGTTGGATTACACTCGTTCTCTTGCCATACAATGCTATTCCCCGTGAAGCCTGGAATACTGCCAAATGTGATATCCGAACCCTCAAAGGCTCTGTTGGTCAACAATTCTCCATATAAACCCCCATCGCCGGAGTGGTTTATATCTTCGAACATCCATCCGTATAGACTCGGAGCCGTTGCATTTTTGACTCCGGTTTTTGTGAGAATGGAGAGGGAGACTCCGCTTGAGTTCGTTAATGCACGGGAGACTGTTTGCCCAAATCTTGGTTGTTTTGGACCTGCTTCTACGCCTGAAAAAAGGGCTGTAGCAGCCACTAGACAAATCTCGAGACGCAACATCTTGAAGAATATCTAGACCCGGTTGCTTCTAGAGATTAAACTTCACAGGAGGGTCTGTCTGATATATCTACCATCAAGTCAAAGGGAAAGCTAATCATTGACATCATCCCACTCGGACGGAATAATTAATTCGACTACGGAAGCAAGAACGCGGGGGATATGCAGTGCCGGGAGACTAGCATCATGGTTCCTGAGTATATGATCATCTCCTTGTTTGTATGCGCACCAATGAGCACTCGAGGGGCTGCTTAGCGATGTGGGGAACGTGATTTTACCCCTCGCTGATCGAGGAACTTTGTTTATCCGTCGATGTACCCGACCGGATATGCAGCTTTAATAAAATGAGACGACAGGCAGTACTTGCGCTCGAATGGGAATAGAGACAGAAATTGGGGCTCGAAAAAGGTACCGGTGTAATATCCGCCACCGAAACTCAATTAGAACGGCTGCTTCGTGCCAATGCCGGGTTGCAGTGTCTCATAGATACTTGGCCTTCTCGCCCATCTGAGTTGAATGCGAGAGGGCATACCATCTATCGATGATATTCAATCGGTCTGCTTCACTGCATGCCTTGCTCTCGGACTTTCCCCTGGCCAGCTCTGTAGACTTGAAGTGGTCTTCTCGCTTATTCTGGACCTCCTCATAGACGCCCTTGAAAGTATAAGCAGTCAACCCCACCGCACCTAATTACTGTTGTCAGTAGGGTTCGGGAACATGGAAAGTCTATAACTACCAGCTGCAGGTTTACAAACCACTCCTCCAAGACCCTTTCCCAGGCCGGCGAAGAATCCTCCCACCCCACCTGTCTTGGCTCCATTCATAGGTTGAGTGACCAAGCCTGTAATACCATCATACAGACCGAGTCCAAAGCCCTGATTCCGTCAGAAACCTTCAAGAGAATGCAAATTAAGAGACGAGGACTAACCTTCCCAGCAGCGCCCAGACCACTCACGATCCCCGTGACTTTCTCCTCGTCTCTCACATTATCACCGTAAAGTCTCGGCACATTTGCAAAGCCTCTCGAGATGTTCAATGTCATATCCATAGGCGCTTTCAAACCTGTGCCGACGATCCGCGAGATTCCCTTCCCGCTGTCGAGCGCAAAGTCTGTAGCTAGGCCGGCTGCGACGTCGCGGTCTGCTTTCGCCATCTTGGTTATCTCGATGGGATAATCTGCTACTCCCATCACGACACCACCGATGGTTCCGTGTGCTGCAGACAGTATGCCCGAGATGGGATCGGTGGGGCCAGGTGATGGGGTATGGGATCGAGGTGGGTAGCTGGGAATTATCAGTATCGCCGAGGAAAAGAGATATGGTGCCTGGTTAAGGATGGCTATGGAAAGTGCTCACAGCGAGAGATTCTTGGGATTCAACACGGCTGCGTCAACTAGAGTAGCCGCCGCGAGAGCGGAAAGCTTGAGCTTGGTCTCCTTCTCCATGTACACTGCCTGACGCTGGGGCAGAATGGCACAGAATGTTGATCTACCATCGTGAGGAGCATCGTGAGGAGTATCGTGGGTATCGGTATCAGTATCAGTTTGCTCACCCGGGAAGCGTTCGTTAAAATAGTCCTCTTCTAACACGGTATGATCAAACGCATGCTTGTGGTCCTGCTCAAGAGTGTTTGGAGTCGACGTCCCGCTTGTTTGTGGGGTGTTGCTCTGACGCTCGGTGAGGTTGTCTGGAGTGGAGACTGTGGAGTCATTGTCCTGCATATGGATGCCGTTTCCCTTCATCTTGGCGTGGATGTGTGAGCTGTCAGTGATCAGATGTGAAGATGTCAAGATGTCAAGAATCGAAGAGGTTTTGCGTCGTGATGTTTCGTGGGGTTTGAGAGAGCTCTATTTTATAAGCTGGGGGACTATTCACTGTTTCCTATGAGCAGTACGTACGCTCAATCCTGCGATATCCTGATGCTTGGATAGTTGGTGACGAGGCTGTAGGCTCCCACATTCCTTCGTTACCTCCTCTATGCGCCTCAGGATTATGCGGTATCAGAAATACACCCTATCGCATACATTGGCAACGGGAAAGCGGCACAACCACCACCAGCCCTCTACTGCTGGCTCATGATTATTGGACCATTTAAAGACTCAAATCTCATAATTTCCCAATTAAGACTTGATATATCTGATAATGTCTAATTAACCTTGATTGGATGCTATTTCGAGCTTGGCGGCAGCTGTTTAGGCCTAGCGCATTATGTCATCTCACAAGCGAGACATCTTCGTTCATCTGATCTGATGCCCCTCATTATCATCCGCGTCAGGCTTGTCAACCTCTCACAACGCACTCTCATCCACAGCAACTACGGCTAACAACTATTTTGGATTGCGGTTGATTTCCACTAGATACTGCGATTCGCTAAATAGAAGAATTTGACAACTTCTGTACGATTTGGTGAATAGCCTCACTCTGTCAGCCCAGACGGCCCCGCTATTTCTGCAGTCAGCTTCGAGACTACTCTTCATAGACACGAAATATGACGGAGTGGACGAAAAACATCACAGCACGGCTAGGCGACATAGACTTTCTACCCAAGACGAAGCCCAAGAAAACCGATGATGACAATGAACAGGGAGAAGAAACGACCTCAGCCAGTGTTGCAGGCGGTGGCCACTCAGCTCGTCAATCCGGTATCACGAAGAATCAACTCGCAGTCAGCCATGCGCTTCGATCATTCTTGGTTGATCAGAAAGTCCTCTCTAAGGACGATGCTGGTGTAGATGGCTCGGATCAGCCCACTGGAGCTCTCCATACTCTCCTCGAAAAGCCACACATCAATGTCCCGGCTGCCCTGACAGATAGATCTCATCCACTCCCCGAGTATTACATCAGCTCAAGTCACAACACTTATTTGATGGCCCACCAACTCTTTGGTAGCTCATCTGCTGAGGCGTATGAGGTCGCACTCAATGCTGGCTCACGGTGTGTGGAGATTGATGCTTGGGATGGCGATGACGATCCAGACGAGCCAAAAGTCACACACGGATACACTTTGGTATCCAATATCAGTTTTCGATCGGTGTGTGAGACAATTCGAGACGTCCATGACAAGGAATCAGCTGAGGCTGTTGACGAGCAAGGGTACCGCGCTGCCCCCATTCTCATTTCCCTCGAGAATCATTGCGGCGCTCATGGCCAGCTACGTCTTGTTCAAATCATGACAGAAACCTGGGGAGATCGCCTTCTGAGCAAAGCTGTCAGAGATGAGGGCCACGACGAACAAGATGGGGGCCAGCATGTGCGCCTCGAGGAGTTAGGATCCAAGATTGTCGTTATCGTGGAGCACCATATTCCAGGCGAAATCGACGACGATAATGACTCGAGCTCATCAGACGAAGATGAAACCGAAAAACAGGAGAAAAAGGCCTACAAGGAAAAGAAGAAGGCCGCACCAGCCACAATCATCATTCCGGAACTCGCAGGTCTTGGCGTCTACGCACAATCCGTCAAGCCAAGCGACAACTCCTGGTACAATTCTGGAACCCTCACCAATGGTCCCCATCACCATCTCATCAATGTATCCGAATCCGGTCTCTCGACACACATGGCAGTTGCCGACGCCAGTGCCAAGATTGGGGCCCACAACGCCCACCACCTGATGCGCGTCTTCCCCAAAGGGACTCGCATCTCATCCAAGAACCTCCAGCCAGTCCCATTCTGGGGCATTGGTGCCCAAATTTGCGCTCTGAACTGGCAAACCTTCGGTGCGGGCATGCAAGTCAACGAGGCGCTTTTCAGTGGCTCAGATGGCTATGTTCTCAAGCCAGCCGCTCTCCGTCATGGTGGAAGCGGCAAGCTCAGTACAGGACGCATGAAGAAGCTGAGTCTTCACGTCGCTGGTGCTTCTCAATTACCCCTCCCTGAAGGCACAGATGCAGACGATATCAAGCCGTATGTGACCTGTATGCTCATGCACCCCGACAATGTCAACACCGCCCCACCGAAACGCAAGACGTCCCCGTACAAGAAGCACAAGCTTGGTTTCCTCCACCGAGGCGAGAACTCACCACCCACGGATCCAGTCTGGGATGAGACTCTGGAGTGGGAGTATGAAGAGAACGAGATGGTGTTCTTGCGGATCCTGATTAAGAGCGATGACAGCTTTGCCACAAACCCGGTGTTTGCGGTCGCAGCTGTGAGAGTTCTGTACGCGGTGCAGGACTGGAGGTTCATCCGCATGTTGGATTTAAAGGGGAGGGAGACCAAGTGCTCGTTACTGGTCAAATTCTCTCTTGAAGATGCATAAATTGGTTGTGCGATTTGGAAATTCATATATGACTCATGAACTTGCTTTTACCGTTAGCGCGATCCTCGTCTCAGAGATCCTTTCTCATCAGGAGGAAGTGGGATAATAACGGGGCCACATATTTCCCTCTCCAATGGCATCAAAAGTGGTCCTGGGACTGTTTACTTCCTTTGCCTTCTTTCTGTGAATTGCAAATACTCCTCTCGCGCCGAATTGAATGAATCTCAATACCTTAGTATCGTTATTGCTTTCTGTCAATCCCATTCAGTCCCGCAAATCAACTTGTCGCGTAGCCGCCACCCCTTAACTCCCTCATACCCTCCAAGCAGCACACTCACCAGCAACCAAATCTCACATTCATCATCTCCACTCACATATCTCATGCTTTATATCAAGGGCTCTTACTCACAATACTCAGATGTGTCATAACTTCCTCAGAGTATCCCGAATCGGCGCCAGGCGATGAGATTCTTGTTTGAGTTCATATGTAAACAAAGACCCGCTTTTTAATTCTTTGCGATGTGCAACAAAACCTTGAAGCGAGTAGTCTTAATAGTGAATGATCAATCCAGCAGGGACTTGGATGCGGCGAATCCAGGTTCAAGAGAACAAGAACGTGACTGTGAATCTAAACAAAAGCAAATCTCCGTGGATGTCTTGCGCCCTGGTTTACATGTGGAACAGATTATGGGCAATCGAGATACGTCAGGTCGGTGAAGAATCATATCCAGCTCTATAATAAGCAAGCAGATCGCTTTGCAGATAATGAAGTGGGTAGACTGTCCGAAGCTGGGTTGTGAATACGATGGGGACGCTAGCGTGAAAACACTACGCGAGGAATATCAAAACAACGACGTCTGATCCGGTCTAGCTCACGTCTCCGTCTTCACCACCCATCCCCGCCATCCTCGTTGATATCCATCGTCGCGTCACATTCCCATCCAAACCCGAATACCGATAAGGTACTTCAGACACCTTGAATCTCAACATCGCAGATTCCCTCTCAGCTGTTCCCTCCTCTGCCATCACCGCACATCCACCATGCTCTCTCTTGTCCAGCGACAACGGGGTCGACACCCTCAACTTACCGCGCCCAAGCTCTTCAAAAATCTCAACTCATCTACCACCGGCAGCTCTTCCCCAATCTCCCAATCGCATGCCAAGTATAACATCCAAGTACGTCACATCGTCCTCCTAGCTCTCCGTCAACTTCCCCAGCAAGTCCTGCACCTTAGTACCAACTCCTTCAAGGCCACCAACCAACAATCTTTCCCCATCGAGAAACACCACACAATCTCACACTATCGCAAGCTGCCACCAACAAGCATGCACTCCCTGACCTCGATCTCCACCTCCCTCCGCCACAGAGATAACCCCAACGCTCGCTTCATCAAGAACGAACTCCGCTCACTACACCTCGCTTCCGTACCCTCCTCTCAACGCACCGCAGCTCGTCTCAAAGCCTTCACAGTCGAATACAACGCTTTTAATGGAGAGCTACTGGAAATAATCGTTGATCTCAAAGCCATCGGGAAGGATATCCAGGAGGAGATCGCTACCGCAGATAGCTGGAGTGGTATCTTGGATGTCACGGAGGGTCTAATGGATGTTGGCAAGGATTTGGATGATCTGAAGAAAGATGTCAGGGCGGTGAGGGATGACATGATGGATTTGACGGAGTTGATTGACCGTCATTGCTGTAAGGGACGGGTTGTTATTTATGGTTGAGGATGCGGTGCGCTGTGGACAGGAGTTGAGCGGAATCGAGGTCGTTGAAACGGCAGTATTTGATGAATCAATCCTGGGTTAGATACTTACTGCGTCGCCACTCTACCGAGTTTTACACTCCAAAGCCCGTTGCCTCGCTTCCACACCGTTGTGGACATAAGCAAGTATTAGCGAGGACAGTCGAAGTTTACACAGAGTACTGCGGAATATGTGAGCATGGGGCCATCAAGCACGCATTAAAATCACACTGCAAGTATCGAGGGCTCGCCTGCATTGATGAACAACACCTAACATGACTTGGTCTAGAAATCCGACACACCATTCACTTCCAAGAACACCTACCCGCTCAGTCAAGAACGTCAAGAAACAATCGTGTCTAACATCAGAGGAAGAGTTTAAAATTTCAAGGTCTATAACACACACCGAGAAGAATATTGGAAGCGGGAATCTTTTGCTGTCAAGACCAAGGAGCGTAAGGTCGGATGCGTTAAGCAGGGGGCGAATGCTGTTTAGCTGAGCACTGGACGAAAAGTAGGGCATCTTGCCTCTTGCCTCTGCTCTGAAAATATGCGTAAGAATCAAAGAGTTTTTAATTCTGCTTGAATACTTCCGTCCAGGCAGACTTTGCGTGGAACCAACTTTCACTATTTCCCCCCCCGCTTAATTAGCCAGGACTGCCTTGCCAAAAAAAGAAAAATCGAAGAAGCAAGGAAAGAACACCGACTCACACACCACGAAACCCCAAAAGGAGTGAGTCGAGAGAAATATTATATACGATATGAAGTTTTGCGACTGGGTTCGGAACTAGTTAGTGTCAATTAGTTACACACCTGGCCCACGGAATTTCTTGGGGTTAGTGCCTAAACCTTAATACCTATGTAAATAAAGTACGCAACTGAACGACACTACTCAAACCTAAATCATCTGCCCCAAAATCCTCTCAGTCGCGCACAACTGCTCCTGCTATCGAAATGTCTTACGCATGAAATATTTTTTTTCAGTCAAGTTTCAAATCTCTAGTACCACCACATATATAAAAGAAAACCATATCCAGGACTTATCTGCTCAGGACTTTCAAATTTCGTTTCCAAGTAGACTGTATACCAAGTAAAAAGTCATCTCTTTGGACACACACCATACTTACTCAGAAGTAAACTTTCCACAGAAACCTTTTACTATATTTCGTCAATCGTCACATATCGCTAATATCCATCCATATCTATACACCAAGATGGAAAGCAGCCAAGGAAGCGATTCCAATCAAGCCACCATGGCTTCACCAGATACATGTACAGCCATGACTGAAAACACCGAGAAGAAAGACGGAGCTCCCAAAACTTTTATGGGCGACATACCACGCGAAATCAGATACATGATTTACTCTTTCGCAACCCACAACCGCACAATCAACATTCCGTGCACTATCTCTCGCTAGACTTGTCATTGCTAGGGACCTAATTGCAACTAATCTCAATCTTGTACTATGAACACCGACCCCCTCCTCCCACTGCGCTTAACACACAGCACCATCAAAGCCGAGATCACAACCTGGCTCCGCGCTGCACCAGGCATCCGCAGTCTCACTTTCGTAGGCAATTTCCACCCCGGCAGCGCGACTTTCGTCATCGATGCCATGCCCCCATCAAGTCTTACTTGATCCAGAACTCGCATATACCTAGGAAGATTGACGCCAGAGAGGAAGGCGCAAGGTCTTTTGTTAGACAATAGCGTGTTCAGGGAGTGTGTGGGGGATGAAATTGTCGATTGGGGCAACCATGTAAAGCCCATGGATATGGTTGAGAAACTGAGGCCCCTGCATCCTCAATTGTTAGGGAGCGAGAATGGACAAGGAAAGGGCCTGAGAAGGGTGAGGTTGAGATGCGAGACGTGGCTTTCTGATGTGGATAAGCAGCGTGTCATGAGCCAGTTCTCAGTCGCATGGGGCTTGTGTATAGGGAAATGTACTTGTGCCGTGGGCGAGAATGGGAGTGGAAAACAGGACGGATATGAGAAGAGATGGCCGCGTATTGAGTGGTGTTTCGATGGCGAGAAAGCAACAATAGCGAGGAAGGAATGGAAGGTCATCCCAAGACTTTCAGCCGGTGCGTGGACTCTTGCTTTGAGGCGCACTCCTCTCCATCTAGATATTCAGTATATTGTCGGCGCTGTATCTGATGGTTCGGAGGTGTCGGATGAGGGAAGGTATCTCATCAAACGATTTAAACGGAGGGGTTGGCTGGACCCCGACAATGATAGGTTATTCATGCAGAGATGAGAGAGAGGAGGCGGTCAAGAGGCTCCCTGGAAGCGGGTGGACTTTCATGTGTCAACCAAAGTGGACCAATTTGGAGATTTTGTTTGGCATAGCTGCTACGGCGGAGGTTGAAGAGGCGGAAGAGGAAAAGATACGAGAACAGAGAGCTTTTAAGGAGTTGAGAAATGTACAACAAGCCAAGATGAGAGCTAAGAGGAGAAATGCCAGGACATAGGAAGAAGGGGCGCGGCGCAGAAGAATGATGGCAGCAGGCGTCGAGGATAAACAGGAGGAGTGAGAAGGTTGGAAATCACAACGAAGTAGGTAGAACACCGTACTAAACCTGTTCTCAACACGGTCTCACCTTGGTATTGTCGTTGAACAATCTGAGAAAATCTACTCAATGTTGTTGGTCTAGTACAATGCAATCCGGGAACTTAACTTTTGGGAATTGAGGGGTCATGAAGGGGTAGTTAATGGGATATTTGCAACAAACGTCGTCCTCAAAGAATTCCAGATTCTGAAGTTTACAGCTAAAATACTATAAGTCGGCTAACCAAATCCCCTGGACTTGCTTCATACACTCACACTCGAGAAAATCCACAATTTAGACTTCAAATCAGTCAGGGGATGTATTCAAACTCACAAACTCCCATCGACCTCCCCAACCTTTGTATTCAACCTCCCCTCAAACCTCTTCCCCATCCTCTCCTCACTCACCCGAAAGACATCAGGAAACCAATCCAACTTCTCTTCCTTCCCCCTAATCATCTCCACCGCCGCCCTACCACAAAGCCAACAGAGCACCATCCCATGCCCCTGAAAAGATGCACAAACCCACAAACCCTCATTCTCCTCCCCCGGAACCCGTCCCACAAATGGAAACCCATCAGAACTATACCCCATAACCCCCGTCCATTCCTTCCTCACTCTCCCCGCAGCATTGTCATTTCCCCATGCACTTCCAAAATATCTCGGCGTGGTACCCGTCAAGTATTTACTTATCGTAGGATTCAAACCCGTATCGTCCGTTTCCCCAAACTCATAAAGACCCTCCTCATCCGCTTTCACCAAACCTCCACCAATAACGATATCACCAGCATATTTCGACCCCTGTGGTCGAGGTATCATATACTCATACCCATTCCCATAAATGAAACTATACGTCCCCGGTAATCCAGACGAAGGCATTTTCAAACCCGGTCTATGCGCCGTAATCTGCCCTCTCAAAGGAACAATACTGCCCTGAAAACCAGCATGCAAGAACGCCGTATAGCCATTCGTAGCCAGCACAACTCTCCTCGCCTTAACCATCCCTCTCGCCGTCTTAACACCCCACAACCCATCAGCTCCCCTCTCCAATTTCGTCGCAGCCGTATTGGTGTATAATTCCAAACCCATCTTCAAACAGAGCTTCAAAACCCCAACGACGAATTTATAAGCACTCAAACTCCCCGCCTCGTAACTCACCGCGCCAACCACATCTTCCCCATCAACGAACCACTTCTCCCTCGCTTCTTCCGCACTCCATACATGATACCTCCCTACCGTCTCCTCATCGTGCTCGCCTTTAAGTGCTGCTTGAAGAGCTTCTATACCCTTCAAACTCGCCTCCCATTGACCTTTATCGTAGATCACATCTACCGTGTCGCCAGTCCAGGAATCGCAATCTATATCATGCGTGGCAGCGAATGCGTGAACAGCTTTTATAGTCGCGTACTCGAGACGGGCGATTTTGACGGCTGTGGCATGGGAGATGGAGGAGTTGGCGAGGAATGTTCTGTAGGAGGCTGCTTTTGTGTGGCCGCCTTTTTTGGATTCGATGTCAGCCTTCTATTCGCATTCTGGTATTTATTGGATGTGTAAGCAATTGGGGAAGGGGAAGGGGAAGAGGAAGAGGAAGAGGAAGAGGAAGAGGAAGAGGAAGAGGAAGAGGAAGAGGAAGAGGAAGAGGAAGAGGAAGAGGAAGAGGAAGAGGAAGAGGAAGAGGAAGAGGGAGGTACCATTCCGTCCTGTAGCTCCGCTACACGCTTGTCTCGCTTCGAGCATGACTATCTTCTCTCTCTTCTTTTCACCCTCCCTATTTCTCTGCTCCTTGGAGTTCTCATCATCGCCATTAAGTAGATTCCACGCTATCCCAGCACCTGTGATCCCACTTCCGATGATAACTATATCTGCTATCTCGGGAACGGTGGGGGAAGATAGGTAATCTGCTATTTGTGCGTCGGGAGGATCTTGCCAGTAGGATATCGTTGGGTTGGGTCGTGGAAGGGTAACGGGGATGGAGGCCCGGGTGTCCATTGTTTACTTGGTACTTCTACTTGAATATCAGGTGAGTGGTGGTGGTGGGAGATGGTTGTGGGTGAGGAGAGAATGAGGTCTGTACCTGGAGGAAGATGGAGATGAAGATAAGATAAGGGAGTTGAGAAATAGATAATGACAATGAAAGAAAATAAAGATAACTTCGAATCGAGAGATTAAAATAACTGTAAAATTGCATAGCTTAGCTTGAGCTTCAAGTGAGGGGTGCATGTGTCAAAAGTGGAGGTGAGGTGAGCTTCCTCGGATAGACCTTCTATATTCAGGTTCGCTTGCGGAACACTGTGCGTCCTCAAAGCGGGACTAAGCTGCGATGTTCTTGAACACACGATTCAACTCTTCGTCATGACTTATTACCTGTCACAACTCTCAGCCAAGCATCAGTTCAAAAATCATAGATTTCAAATTATCTCAACTCCAACGACAGTAAGCAAGAAAGCAATGACAGAGAAATATATAATAGAGATAGATGTTCAATCATGACATGTATAAATAAATACATTGTGGGAGATTTATCACAGTGCATAATATGAGGACAGAATTTAAAGGTTCAAAGACTTCGTGTTCCTGGCAAGGACACACAGGAACAGACCTTAATGTCCGTGTCCTTCGTTCTATTTTCCTCGGCAAGCTTTCCAAACTATCACCAACTTAAACTTCTTCATTCTCTTTCCCCCTTAACCATCTCACTTTCTCCAATGCCACCACCCATTACTTCATTTCCACAGCAGCCGAAGTGCCATTCCCCCAAATCCCCCACTGCGACCTATCCCAACTACAAATCCGCCTCATCCAAATTCCTCAAAAACAGCATAAACCACTTCACAGAATTAACATGATTCACCACACTAACCCTCTCATTAACCGTATGAATATTCCCCAGCCCCTCCTTCCCCTCCGCCTCATCATACCCCGGCGCAAACCTAAAGATATGCCTCGTCAGATCCCAAAAAAAGCGCGTGTCCGTGTTCCCCGTCATGATCCCCGGCGTGGTGATTATCTCTGATCCGTAGATGGCGCGGTTGGTGCCTGCGAGGATGGAGAATGGTGTTTGTGGGTGGGGCGAGGAGGGGGTGACGGGTGCGGGGTTGAGAAATTCGTTGTGGGCTAACATTAGGGAGGAGGGCTCTTCGATGCCGTCGAAAGCGTGGAGTTTGAGGTTGTGTTTGGAGGCGACGTGTGCGGCTTCGCGGGTTAGGTGGTCGAAGACTACTTGGACGGTTTCGCCGACTGTGAGGAGTGGTTAGCCCACATTCCGGAATGGGTAGATGAATATCAGAGGATTGGAATATGAAAATT
This sequence comes from Leptodontidium sp. MPI-SDFR-AT-0119, assembly GCA_020726505.1. Classification (NCBI taxonomy): domain Eukaryota; kingdom Fungi; phylum Ascomycota; class Leotiomycetes; order Helotiales; family Leptodontidiaceae; genus Leptodontidium; species Leptodontidium sp. MPI-SDFR-AT-0119. The sequence goes on from JAHLEZ010000017.1 coordinate 1,140,294, forward strand.
GAAGGTGTCATAACCGCTGGCGAGAACTTTAGAGTCGAGGAGGATATTGCACATACCATTGATACGATGATTCACGATAGCTTGTGCCCGTTCAGGAAGAGCGTTTATCTTCACTCCCCCAGAAATGATATCCACAGCCTGCGAGGTCTGCAGTAGATATTTGATTTCCGGACCTTGTTTAGCAGCTTCTAATGCAAGAGGATCATGCTTAGCCATGCAGGTAGTTGCATTATTCGAACGAGAATGTAGGCGCTGATCCAGCAACTTCTTCAGTTTCGGATCAAACTCAGGTGAGTAAGCGGCACCGCATTGCAATTGCGTGAAATAGGGATTCTCATCGTAGAGTCGTGTGGGGTATTGAGTGCTCTCGATGAGATAGATCAACTCGCTCAGAATACCGATACTGGTATGATCACGCGGAATTGAGGAATGGCCTCCAGGGGACCGAATGGTGATCTCGACATTCGTCGACCCTTTCTCCGCAGCACCGGGTTTAGCGAAGACTGTTCCCCAGGCTTCTTCGAAACTCGCTCCTTCATCGACGACGACGGCAAGGCCATCATCGCCGTACCGGGAGTGGATGAGCGCTGAGAGGTTGCCTGCGCCGTGATACCCGAAAGTTTCCTCGTCGAAGCCGTAGGCGAGAAGGATTGTGCGTCTTGGTGAGAAATTGGCCGACAGAAGAAGTGAGACTGTCTCAAGGGTGGCGATGAGTTGGTTCTTGCAGTCTGAAGATCCACGTCCCCAGATATATTTGCCATCGTAGAAACCACTCCAGGGTGGGTGGTCCCATGCGGGAATCTAGATATTCATCAGCAATAGAACATTAAGATGAGGGATAAAGGTAGACTTACTGTATCAAAAGGTACAGGCACGGTATCTTGATGGGCCATGAGCGTCGTAGGTTTGAGATCAGGATCGCTTCCCTGCCATGTGTACAGCAGCCCGTGAGTATTGACTTTCTCTACTTTCAACTTCTCATGCACGAGCGGGAATATCTTCTCGAGATACTCGTGGAAGGCGTAAAACACATCCCATCTCTTATCCACGCCGATTTCTCCTAGATCATCGAATGTCTCGGTTTTGATCTTGACCGCGCCAGAGAGACGCTCGATGCTAGCGTTGAGGAAGGTGGGGGTTGAGATGAAGTCGAAGGCTGCGGATAGTTCCGGTGTGTCTTTTGGGAAGAGAGCTGACGGTTGGATGCATTGCGCTGTATAGTTTATAGCCGGGCGATGGTGGGAATGTGTATGAGGACTGAGGTGGGAGACTGTGAGGTAGGTAAGTGTGAGTGGGATTAATGCCCAGGCCAGCTTATGGCGGAGATGAATGGCGCCTTTGCTTCTTTCATTGGCAATTGGCAACGTCGAATCCAGATGTGATTTTTCCATCTCGAATTGATGAAAAAGATTAGATTCTGAAAGGGGCTTGGGTTTAGGAATGAGATGAGAATTGTCTTGTAGAAAGGTCAACAAGAGGAAGTTGGGATGAGGAGAGGTTGGAGCTCCCTCTGTGCTTAGTCAACTTGTACGAAACACCCCCACTCCTGATACATACATGCAATTCTGTGGAGCGATGTCTACATAAACTTGCTCGATTGTAGGTTCAAGTATATTAATTCTGATTGTAAATAACTGAGCTTAGTGGAACCTTGCTACACCAGAAATGTCGGATTCGTGCCCTTGCGTTCAGCATGCACCCTATCAAGCTGTCCAACTGGTTCAAGTTTCTCCCGTTGTGTCACAAAATCGAAAGCAGAGGAACTCAAGATCCAGGTCCACGTAACACGTAACACACACTCGATAGTTCTGAAGAGCCCATGCAGTGCAATTCACCGACTTCTCATTTCTTCACGCTTCTAACAATTTTTAATACCCATTTATCTACTCGTCCCTCCAAGGCATGCACCATCCAGCAATCTACGAATGTCCACTAATAGCCTTTGGCACATAAAACTCCTCCAGATACTTCTCCTCCTCCTCCGTCAAAGTCTTGCCCCTAACACCAATCAACTCATCCAGTCTCTCCACACTACTGAATCCAATAATCGGACTTGAAATCCTCTTATTGATCCAAGCCAACGCAACATGGCTCATCTTCCAGCCTTTCTTGTCGGCCAGTTCCTGGACTCGTTGGATCGTCTTGTTGTCTTCTTCTGTGAGACCCTTTTCTTTCTCGGGCGCGGAACGGGTGGTGCTGCCGAGTGCTGAGAGGGGACGGGCGAGATGGCCGCGGCAGAGAGGTGCCCACTGTACGTAACAAGTCAGTCAGGAATTCTCGGCCATAATGGCCAGCCCGGAAAATGGATAGAAAATGGAGAGATTGGGGGCAAGCCAAAACATACCGGAATCAACCCCACGCCGGTATCATTACAAAACCTATTCATCTCCCTCTCCTCCTCCCTATACAACAAACTATACTGATTCTGCATGCTGATAAACTTCGTCCAGCCCCTCTGCTCAGCCACGAACTGCATACGTGCGAATTGCGTAGCCCACATGCTGCTTGCGCCGATGTACCGAACCTTACCGCTGCGGACGAGATCGTGGAGGGCTTCCATTGTTTCTTCGATGGGGGTATTGGGGTCGAAGCGGTGGATTTGGAGAAGGTCGATGTATTCGGTGTCGAGCCGTGTGAGTGAGGCCTTGACTTGGTTGAAGATTGCTTGACGGGAGAGGCCTGTTGGGAGATATATCAGCCATCTGCATCCACTAATACCCCCTCCTGCTCTACAATCCACCCCCCTTCCCTTCCTCTGCCCTCTCCAACTACCGGTATGACAAGTATAATAGTATACGAAAAGAGTAACCTACCACCCTGATTGACATAATCCTTACTAGCTCTAATCTCCTTGGGGAAGAAGAACCCTCTAACCTCAGGCTCCTCGCCCACGGCACCATGACACTTGGTCAAGATAACCAACTTGTGTCGCGGGATATTGTATTTCTTAATCGCCTTGCCGATGATGATCTCCGAGGCGCCATTACTGTAAATATTCGCTGTGTCCCAGGTATTGAGGCCTCGATCGTAGGCGGCTTTGAGGAGGGGGAGGGACTGGAGGGGGGGTATTGTTAGCCTGGCTTGCTTTTTCTCTGCAGGGATGAATTGCAGGGTGATTCAATTGATTGAGGGTATGATTGAGCATATGAGGTGGAGATAGAAGAATAACACACCTCTTCTTCACCAGCAACCCAGGGCGCCCATTTCGGATCTCCAATACTCATCGCACCCAGTATAGGCACGGAGACGCGCAGCCCACTCTTGCCCAGGTTGACATATTCCACCTTGCTGCTCTCGACGCTGTCCTTGAGGACTTGGGGGAGTGGTGGTGCTTGCATAATTGCGGTTGGTTTGGTGTTGAAGCTTCTGTTTCTTCTAATTCCTTGCTGTGCTGTGATTGTTGTGGTGAGTGTGCTTGATTAGTGAGGAAGATGCAGGATTGTGTAGCAAAGAAAAGATTGAGGGGAAGCCGTCCTTTTGTACATACTTGTAGGAAAAGGCAGCGACAGTGACGTCCGATCTTAACGCGGGGTTAAAGTCATAACGCCGCTCGCTCTGGCTGTGTTGTGTTGTTGCATTACCAATTCACTTCACTTCCCTTCCCTTTGACTGGTGGAGAATGAGAGGGGGAAGAAGAGGAGCTTGGAGCTCCGGGGCAAGCCTGAGTTGAACTGCCGCCAAGCCTCAAGGCGGTGAGAAGCTCGATTGGTCGGGCAGTGTAATTCTGAGGTCTCTACTACTCACCCCATTGGGCGTAGGGAACTTTTAGTTCCACGGGATGTAGTTTGTTGCCATTTCTGCCTTTATGATGTGACGACCGGGCATTGGTTGGCTTACAGGGTTTGACAGGGGCATGGAGGGGTCAAGTGGGGGTTTCCCGGCGAGGTAATTGAAGCGAACGGGAAAGGAGATGTAGCCGAGCAGAGTGTAAACAAACAGAGGTAGGTTATGTTTTTTACCTGTATAAAATTCGGCCTCGCTTCATGGTCGTCCCGTAAATTTGACTCAATTACAATATGACCTTTCATACGCGAAGTTATTTTGATCACGGGTTTCTCTTAATTCAAGCCAGAAATATCGCGGCACATACTGGTATCTGTTTAACGATAAAAATGGAAAATTAAAATCTACTACTCGAAGCTGGTATCATCGGATGCATGCGTCAGTATCCTCATCTGGCACTATCGACCTGCCACCTGCCTTTCAATCTCTGGCCCTTGATATAATCCATGTGCAATCGAACGTGATCTCTCGATTTCTCCATTGTGGCGCCTCTCATATGCGTCTTCTCCTCAACTCTTAACCTCCTCTTCTCTCGCTTCCATTCCTGCTCTCTCCTCGCATTCTCCTCGTCAGCTGACTGCCAGTCCGCATTCTCGCCGGACGGGGACTCAGGAGTATTCTCGCCCAAGAAGAATCTCCTCACCACACGAATCTTCCATGCACATAACAGCCTTTTCGACTCCTGCACTTGAAAATTTACTCGTACGAGCCCCATTTGGCGTCTTACCTCATCGCGGTCAACTTGAACCTGCCTACCCAACAGGCCACAAGCTCTCAACCTCGCCACCTCTCTCTTTTCATCCTCACTAACACTCGCCCAACCATACATGACCCACCTCCACACACGTTCTTCCAACCACGGCAGAACCCTCCACTTCCCCCTCCCGCATCTCTTATTGGGCACCTGCCACCTCACAACAGGCCTCCTCTCATCACAACCCCCTCGATCACAAGTACATCCCTCCCAACACAGCCTCCACTGCCTACTAATCAACAACAACACGACCATTTTCCTCCGATCACTCATCGGCTTATCACAGCGTATATCGAAACGCCTCAGGGCCGTCCAACCTTCCATCCCAGCAATCGTATCATTAAAACCCTGTTCCCATCCTCCATTTGCAGTTAGGAAGCCCTTAGTGTCCAACAAGACATGCTGCGCCGTTGTCCTGAATATAGGATCTCTCATCACAAGATTTAGATTTACACCCCACCCATTCGTCACGAACACCGCATCGCTGGGATCGAAATAACCTCCCCACGAGAAAAATCGCACCCACGGCACGCCTCGCAGCCATTTCTGTATCTCGCAATAAAAGCTGGATTGATTTGCTCTACGGCTAACAAGGGGCATTTTGTCTTGTGGAATCGCTGAATTGGATAGAGTGGAGCATTTCTTGAATTTTGTGTGTGGGTGATGTTTTTGCGGTTGCTGAATCGCTCTACTTTCCCAATGTAGATCGTTCGGTTCTTGACCATCTCGCTGTAGATTATGTATCTGAGTTCAATTGGGAGATGCGTTAGGATGAACTTGCCATCTTTGGCTTTTCTTCTAGTCGTTGGAATTTCTGCGTTTGCTGCATTTGCAGATGTGGTGGTTTTGGACGTGGTGGTTTTGGATGTGGTGGCTTTGGACGTGGTGGCTTTGGACGTAGAAGCCATAGTAGTTGCTGAAATATATTTTTTGAAAGGGTTAGGAGCGGAGTCCTGAAAAAAATAACCTCGCTCGTTTAGATAAAATTAGTTTCCGCAAAGGCTTCCCGAGCTTGGTTTAATTTGGTAATGGGTATAGCGGCTACTGAGATTCTTCTTTGGTGGGTGGGGGGGACTAATGAGTTTAGTTTGAGGACGAAGTATCCACTTGTCAAGATTAGGTGCGTTATTACTAGGCTTTTATAGCTTGTACCAAATATTTAACAAGACCGTCCTCAGACCAAGACTTGATATTGAGACTAACCTCTAGTTCCTAACATCTGGCAGCAGTATGCCTGCGTTACAAGGAGCGTGGAGTTTTCCAATTGACTCATGCATGATATTGATCAATGTGTGTTCGTGTCATTTATCTTCTTCGTCCATTTATTATATTCGTCGTGATATGCACTTGAATGATATATTTCGAGAAGTAGGCATGTTTTCTCGCTTAGTGGCGGAGATGCTTAGCTCCCGCGTTGTGGGAACCATGGTCTGAATTACACTGTGTAGACGATTACTGGTGCTTATGAAAAACCCAATCCTTTAATTTGCGTTCTAAGTACCATGGTTACATCCAATTCCTAGGTAACTCGCTAGACGTAATAGTGATCTCAGTTCATAGCTAGCCGCAATGGCTATTTCCGCCATGGAGAAAGGCCCTGATACCCGGTCAAAAATAAATCAAGCTACCACAAACTCCTTCAGACCAGGAACTGCCCGCAAGATAAATTCTTTATAATAACAAATAAATTGTCCTGAACGGAGAAAATTAATCTTACGATCCTCATTTAATATTTGTACACTTGTATTCATACTAGTTCATAATGGCACCATCGACAACAGAAAATACTGCCACAGAAACCACCGCGGTAGCCAGCGAACCATCCTCTTCCATGAATATGGCCAGCTGTATCATAGATCCCCGGAAAGATGATACGAATAAACCTCAGTCAAAGATCGCACCTGACTTCCTCGGGATCCCCGAGGAGCTTCGACGCATTATTTTTGACCACGCTCTCACCAACCACGAGATCGAAATTTACAATGACACACCAAACAACCCGAATCTGAATCCTAGACTTCTCATTGTTCTCCTCCTCCTCTGTAAAAACATCAATGATGAAGTCAGAGACTGGCTGAGAACCAAGCGTCATTTACACCACATCAGCTTCGCAGGACTTTTCGACCCAATAACCACGATTTGGAAAACGGATTACGCGACAATCAGACGTGAGGACCCTAATTTCATCCGAGCTTGGACTCACCATGTCTTCCAGCAAAGGGCTGAAATTCTCTTGGTCGATATGCCATTCGACTCCTCGGTCGGTGAAGATAAGTGGGCTATACAGGAGCAGGAGAGGTGTATGCATATCTGGAATACTCTGGTGCCTTTTCCTTCCATCAAGCGCATCGACTTACTCAGTCATGGTAAACTCGAGCCGTCTAGCAAAATCTCTATTCTGGATGCCATCTGGGCCGCCATGGGGTTCTGTGATCGGGACGTTGAATGTACGGTTTGCAAAGTACAGAGGCCGCTCATCAGATGGAAGAACGTTAATAAAATCAACAGTAAATGGAGAGAGGTTAAACCCTGGACATCTGAAGAGAGGAGAGCGTATGACGATAAGAAAGATTGGGTTGTGTGTAAGAGATGGGGACTTTCGGATAACACCTCCAAGGGATACGATGAGAAGGACTTGGAGGATTTCTCGGAGGAAGATGATGAGTCTGATCTGGAAGATATTCCCGAGATCATCTGTCTCGATGATATTCTCTCTGATACACCTGATGAGGAGTTCGACGACGATTCCCAGGTTATGTCGGATGATGTATCTCGAATTGTTTGATGTGTCTCAAAACTTCTCATGTAATTCCGAAGTCTTGGGTAGTGGCTTTGGAGAAGTGTGAAATGTGTGAGACGAGACGGGTTGGGATAATACAGCAATGGCTATCACCCGCATGAGACGACGGAGAAGAGAATACCACAGGGGAAGCAAAAATAATAGAGACTGTAGAGTATCGAGTATCGAAGCCAGGAAAATGAAGCAAGCAATCAAGGGGGTGAGGACGGACCCCTGGTACAGATGAGAGCAGTTTCCAAGGGTCTAGAGCATGGTCAATTGCAATCCTGAGAATCTAGAATTTACAGCATCTATATTGGGAATAAATCAGTTGGCCATCTTAGGATGCACATATTCAAATTTTGGTTTTGCATCCATGTCTCATATTCATGGTGTTTGAACTTAAATTCAACACTTTCAACTTCTCGCTAAATTTGACGACGCACGAAACCTGAAAATCGGTACGGAAGGGGGTTTGCAGTGGGTCTCGTACACCCTTGCAAGGCAGTAAGGTTATCTTTCCAATCAACAGTCTGAAATTCTAGAATTTTCTCCATAAACTTCCTCAAGTGTTAAGGCAGAATACTTGGGGTGTACGAGACCCACTGCAAACCCCCTTCCGTACAAGGAATCAGCGGCTTGGCAGCAGTAAGCTAAACTCAATCAAAACAATTACAAGTAAGCGAGAAATTGCTTGAATTTTCTAGTTGTCCTAGTACTGTATAGAATTAAAAGCTGGGATAGCAGCCACAGCTGCTCAAACTGTCGCATACATCGCCCGGAATATACCATCTTCATTTTGCACAAGCTCTAAAGGCGGTCCAAATTCAACCAGCCTACCCCCGTCAAGTACCAATATCATATCGCTGTCCAGAATGGTGTCTAGCCGGTGAGCAATGGTGAGAACTGTGTGGTCCTTGAACTCTGCGCGGATGAGATCTTGCATCAATTTGTCTGTCTCGGCGTCCACATTGCTGGTAGCTTCATCAAGGAGGACTACTTTCCCACGAAATGGACGCATGAGAATGGCGCGGGCGAGCGAAAACAATTGTTGCTGGCCTTGAGACAGGGCTAGAGTCTCCATGACCATGTCCAGGGAAGAGCAAGGAGAAGGTTCAGCCTGAGAAGTAGATGCTTCGAGCAGAGCTTCAGCACTGTTTCCATTTCCTGGGGCCTTATTGAGGTCCAGCGGCTGCCTAACAGCCCTTTGAGCGTTGCCCTCGCGACCTTGAATGACATGCCACAATTTCACTTTCTGCAGTGTGTGGATAATCTCCTCGTCGGAGATGCTAGAGTCTGTAATGTCAAGATTTTGTCGAACAGTATCCCTCATCACTAACATAGGGTCTTGGGGTACAGTAATGAGCCGTGACCTGATAGCGTCTCTGGAAAGAGTCTGCAGGTCTACCTTATCTATCCATATGGTCCCTGACTGAATCTCGACTAGACGTAGAAGGCTCAGGAGTTGAGATGACTTCCCACTCCCAGAACGGCCACAGATTCCGATCTTTTGCCCTGGTTGAATCGAAATGGTTATGTTCTTCAGTGCAAGATGTTTTGAATCGTATGTCGCTGACATATTGTCGAAACTTATTGCACCATGTGCAGGCCATCCATCATCTGTCTGCTGATCCTCCCCTGGCTTGGATTCTGGCATCACATCCCTCTCAAAGGCCCGAATCCGCGATATTGCACCAAGCGATGTCTCCAGGACTGTCCAGGACTCTACAAGGCGAAGAAGAGACTGATTGGCTAACAGTACAACGTTAAGAACAATTCCAATTTGGCCCCCAGTAGTCCTGTCCTTGAATGCAACTGCGAATGAGACCACTAGCATCGCAATGCAAAGCACAATCAAGTCCATGGTAATATTGAGCCACCGTTGGAGACACATCATCAAGTACCAAGGATGTAGACATTGGTCGAGCTTTTTGACGTTGTCGATGACGAATGCGCGCTGCCATCCGAAAGCCCGTATCGTGGCAACACCTTCAAGTGTATCGAGGAAGCTCGAGTTGAGGAGCGCTTTGGTCTCAAGGTCAAGTAAGCGTAGTTGCCGAGAAGTCGCGAGGTAGAACTTTTGTATGAAATATATAGTGATAAACGTGAATGGCAAAGTGATCGCCATGATTGGTTGCACGACCGCGAGCAGGATGGCTTGGGAAAGGAGAGTGAAGAGGCATTGCCCAACTTGCAAAAGAGACGGTGGCAGCCTACGATCGATCATCAGGATATCTGCACTGAATCGATTCAATGTCGTTCCGGTTTCGGTTATGCCAAAGAAAGACTGAAATGCTGCCATGACGGTGTGGAGTAGCCGAGCATGCAGTACCTGACCTGAGCGAGGGGCAATGATCAGGAAGATATTTGCGATTGTCATCGTCACGCAGACAAAGGTTCCCAGAGCTAGCAGAAAGTAGATACCAGAGTAGTATCGCGTATCCTGGCCGCCTCTTTCTGCCCAAACTCGTAGCCAGTATGGCATGGACCCCAAAAACATGGCATATGTTAACATCGAAAGTGAGAGGCAGATTAGAGGAGGCCATCCAATTGCTCCAAAATAATAGCCTCGATATGTTAGTAGTGGTTTTGTGTTTTGTGAAGTGATTCTACGTACCATATAGAGTGATGTCCCCCGTTCTTCTTGTTGATTCTTGCATATTCGGATCTGGCTTTGTCGCCCGCGATTGGCGAATCTCATCATGCTTCTTAGCGCTACCCCCTGCTGTCGTCGACATCGCATGTTTTTTCTTGAGAATTACCTGACTGATGTAGCCTGCATTCTTTCTTAGACCTTCCCAACTTCCTTGTTCCGCAATAGCGCCATCCTCATTAAGTACAATTATGTGGTCTGCTAGGGACAAGTGATGTGCTACAGAAGCATCAGGAAAGCCGCCTTATAGATTTGCAGTAGAGGAAGATACATACTAGCATGAGTGATGAGAAGAACGGTAGTACCCATTTCCTTAAACAGTCCGCTGGGGTCAAAAAGCTGCTCTACGACCTTCATTTCCGTTGTAGAATCGAGCGCACTCAAAACATCGTCAAGGATAACCGTATGATGATGCGCATAAACTGCTCGGGCAAGCGCCTGAGTCGGAACCCAGTCAGTACCAACAGCTTTTTAGCCAATTATCAGGGGGCAGATCTTACAAGTCGATGCTTCTGTCCACCAGAAAGTGTTATCCCGCGGCTACCGATGACCGTCTGATCACCATCAGGAAGCTGGTGCAAGTCTTCGCCAAGATCGCACGCCTCGACAACCCGCCGATACCAAGCCTCATCTGCTGCATGATCAAGCTCTAGAGGGCCTTGTATAATTGACTTAATTGTCCCACTGGGCAGCCAAGGAGTTTGTGAACAGTATGCAACTAAGCCAACGGCAGTCTTGATCACACCCATCTCTGTTGGCAAGTCGCCGAGGAGTGCCTTGACAAGACTAGTCTTACCTGTACCCACTGCTCCACAACACACGACAAGAGACCCTTGCTTGATAGTTGTGGTAATATTCCTTAAGACAGGATTTGAATTCGAAGATGGACGAATAGTGGCGTCAACAATGGACAAGGCGACATCTTCCAAAGCTCCACCTTCAATCGAAGGTGCTGACAAGCTATCATCGGGATGGGTCGCAAATCTACCACCTGTTTGGTCCCTCACATCGCTCCGTGGATTGCTTGACATGATGTTTTCTCGCTTGTCCTCGCGATCTAGGCCAGCAAGATAGCTTTGTATTCGATCGAATGAAGCAATCGCAGATGCCATGTGAGCACTCATAGTGAGAACTGTGTTTGCGGGGCTTGTTACCATTCCAACAATTGCAAGCGAAGTAAACGCCATGTTGACATCGATGAATTTCTCGCCACGTAATTCAGCTTGTATAGAATATATGATGAGTGTTATCGCGGGTGTGAAGATGGTGAGCATCGAAGCTGTCATGTATCATTTGCATTAGTGTAACGATGAATCGGACAATAAATGAACGATGGGACAGAGGGTGAAGTACCACTGGCATTAAATGCTACGAAAAGACGATTCAGTTTGATGTATTTGCTGATCTCTTCACTGCGAGCAGTTTGGACTTTCGCTGCCATTTTGGCAACAAGACCCATAATCTTGATATTCTTCATCGAGTCGAGAACAGATTTAGTCCTCGAGATTCGTTGCTGGGTAGCCATACTGACAGAACTCTGGCGCTTCACAATCCGTGAAGTGACAAACTTGCTGCCTTGGGATGTGACTGCAACATGTTAGACGTAAACAATTATTAAGAGAGCAAGCATGTTGAGTCTGTAGTGACATACAGAGAACCGCCAGTACCGGAATGACGCAGACCCAACCAAGCTGGGTGCTTAAAAGATACATGCCAATGCTAAACTCAATTGTCTGGGACCATAACTCGTGAAACAGATCAGCCGTAAACATGACTTGCTCCGCATCGTTAGTCATCAGTGTTACAGCCGCTGCTGCATCGAATGTCCCATCTTTGGCTGTGAAGGAGCGATTGTAAATGAGACCGATGATGGTCATGTGGCTCATGACATTGAGGCGATGGAGGCGAATATCATACATCCCTTTCGAAATCTATGGCACGAATCAGTGGTAAATTCAAGCACACAGGTAGAAACAAAGAGTTGATAGAGAGGTGTTAAAACGTACGGCCATGCCCATGTAAATGAAAAATGTGAAAACAATCAGTTGAAAACCTTCGCTTCTGTTTTCAAGAGCCGGCAGGTCATTGTTCACATACGCAATCGTTCGAGTGACAAGAATGGGCTGGCAGTACCTAAAAGCAGTGAATAAACATCGGGGAACAATCACTAGGAGGTTTGGACGCCATAGAAGTCTAAATTGCAACAGGAGAAGGGAGAATCGATAATCAGGTTTTTCTGGAGTCAAGTCAGCTTAACGACAAAGTAGGTGTCAATAGGCGATCGACCAAGACGCGGATCAAACACATACTTCGCTGGTCCCATGTTACCTGCATAGCCTTTCGCAGTTTCATTGAATTCAAATACGATGGTAATGGTGGCATATCATCTGCAGAGAGAATCTTGGAGTAGCCGAGCACAATGAAGTCGTTAACCCACCAAAAGAAAAGATTTCCCAGGAGTCCTGATATCTCTTCAGGGGACATGTTTTCGTAGGGCTCTCGCAAGATTGACATTTTGTTGCGCATTTCCAGAACTAGAAGGATGACTTTGATTGTGAATGCAATTCCTATTACCGCAGGGCTGGTTGGACAGTTCGTAACAAAATGCAGCAGACCCCATTGGATCGCGTCAGAAGAGGCAGAGAAAACCAGAAACAGTGTCAGGAGTGTAGAGGGTCTGACAGAACGGCCGTGCTCTAAGATGGAGATTAGAGGGAGTGTCCCATACGCAACCAGACGTATCGCAGCAGACCAAATGGTCGTCGCTGTTCTCTGAATGGAAAGCATGAAGTAGACCAGCTGCCAGGCGAACAGGATAGCAGCTAAAGCCTGTAAGTTTGTTAATAGCTGAACAACTCTGTGACGATAACTGGAACTCACGGCTTTGGCGAGTCCTCTTTTATTCGGCAGCACCACGACTTCGGCACCTGAAAGCCGAAAAATGCGGAATGGAGCAGTCGCGAGTAGAATGAGAGACGGGCCAAGTAACAGAAGACTCCAAAGAAGTCCATCGCTGGACTGGTAAGCTGTGGCATCTTCTTGGTAATCAAAACCGTGATTTTGTAGGCATTTGTCAGGATGCAGACAGGAGAATTGAAGTAAAGGTGATGCATCCTTAGCAGTCCATGCCAACTGGGGGCATACACTAGCCATGGCGTAGGGATATATATGAACGTTCCTTTTTGCGTTGCATACCGGCGATGACGAGGAGGAATTCATCAAAGAAGCGCCTCCTGTGACCTGATAACAAAACCCCTGAGCTAGTCTGCTTTAAGATTGACATGCAGTAGGAAATCCGGGCTTGCCGGAAACAAGCCGAGATTGCGAGGTGGGACTTGTGTGGATTCTATCTGAACTCCATCTTAAACGCAATCCATACCAAAATAACCAGAGAAAAAGCCGCCACCACTTATAATCACGTTCAATCAAGAACACTGTTCTTGCTAAAGTCACCTCAAACCGTCCACGACGAAATGTTCCAACACTTCGAGAGGCTACTGTATTATGAAATAAAACTTTTCCTGCTATTAATTTCTGATACCGAATCTTATCTCGGGGTTTAATACTAGATTTAATCTTAAGCTTTCGCTTGAGCGGGTCGTCTATCAATTAATTGCATCACAATGTAACATGTATTTACTCTATCGTATGACAATTTATGCTCCACCTCATAGGCATTTAAGCCTGCTGGCAATCGGGAGTTCGTATTCTGAGAGATGTATTGCATGTTTCGTGTGCATGGCGGCTACCCTTGACAATTGTAGATTTCGTGATGCGAGCGATTGATGTATGGATCACGACCTTCAAGCGGCAAAGAAAAGCTGTTGCACGTTTGACATCACAACAATACTCAAGAAGGGAACAAACTGTGGGATTGGCAGCGGTTTAAACTGCTTACTTTGTGACACAAGAAATGTTGAACTGGTTTGCCTGGATAACCGTAATCACGTGAGTCTCGCCTGAGGGATCCTTTCTGACGACGCTGTAACATAAAACCTGGAGTGGTAGTGATGAACCTCCCTTCATTTCTGCAACTCTCTTTAGCCCTATCAAAATTGATATTCGACATCAGAATGGAGACACAGCTGTCCATTCCAGAGATGTGACCGATCTTCCCTGGATCACGAACGGCATATCAGGCGCGCCAGATCTATGATCGATTAGGGCCACACCCTTATATCACGAAGCTCCTCTGTACGCACAAAGGCATGATCGTACTCGAACGCCTTCAGTACCCACTCCGCAAGCGGCTCTTGGACATTCGTGAGCAAAAGCAGCTGCCTGTGGCTCGGGACGTGGTCCATTGGGCTAGACAAACTGCACAGGCGCTCCAGCATATACACTCGTGCGGCGTCATGCAAGTCGACATTGGCCCGCATAATATTCTGCTTGACTGGGACGAGAACGCGAAGCTATCCGATTTCGCAGGTTCCTCTATAGATGGTTCTGAGCCTACAGTGTTTCCTAGCGCGCACTCTGAGCATCCGGCCACGCCTACCACAAACCCATCAATACAGTCTGAGCTATTCGCGCTGGGATCTATGCTATATGAGATAGAGACGACTTATATGCTATACCCCGACAAAAACGATGGGGAACTCGCGAGGTTGTTTAAGGCAAACAAGTTTCCGGATACGCTGGAATTAATGTTGGGAAATGTAATTACGAACTGCTGGATGGCTCGCTATGAGGATTCTAGTCAGGTAGTAGTTGATATTTTACATATTGAGGACCAATTAAACAACCCAACTCTAAGCGTATCTAGAGGGGAGCGCGAGGATGAAGATCTAGTCTGACAATGGGTCCCCAGTTTACTATATATTTGTATGCCAAACGCGCCGGTGCCAAACTGAATACAGTATCAAACTAAGAACGAGTGTCTAGCATAAGAACAAACGTTTTGGCTCTAGCTATCGCAGCTTCGGTACCCAGCTTCCGTCATCCATTTCATTAAGTCAGCTCTTCCAATCTTAACCTCCTCTCCACAGTCCCTACACAACCGGCAGTCCCTAAACAACCGGCATCGGATTGTTCTTGATAAAATTTGCCCACACCGTAACATCCTGAACCTGAGTGACGAGGTCTAAAATTGGACTCAAGTGATGAAACACAAGATTTTCATACTTGTAGAATTTCACCTTAAGCCCAACTTGAATCATGGCATACACATTCTTGCTGCCGTTATCGTTGTTCTCGCAAACACTCTCCAAGTGTTCTTCCGTTGACCCCCACGCTGCGCCGATTGTCTTGACCTCAGCAAACAAAAGTTCGAACTCGTAGTCGCTTCCACCGGGGCGGCAAAGCAACCTGAAAACACTGAAGTCTGGGCGTAAATTACCAGACGAATCCTCTTGTACCAGGGTAAATCCATCCTGTCGAGTAAAAAGCTGCTGGAGAATCTCGCTCAACACTCGTCGATACAATGGCTCGATTGACTCGGGGTGCCTTTGGACCACGGTGAGCCGAGCTCTCACGTGTGGATTATCCAAGTATGTTTGTGGAGGTGGTGGGTTTGGATCGCTCAGTCGGGCACGACCTGTGCGCTGATTGTTCCTGGATTAAACAATCAGCTTCGCCCAGAAAGAATTCATCATGATATGGTCGGTTTTTTGCAACGCACCATTGTGGCCACGTCTTCGTCGCATCTCGCGTCCATATGTCCTGATCACTTGTTAGGAGGTACAGTACGAGATTGCATGATCGCTTACTGCAGCGACATCTTCCCACCCTGCGGGAATAGTATACGTGGTCTGCTGAGACACTGTATTGAAATAATACACCTGTCCAACTGGGTTTGAATATTGGTTCCATACATTCCCAGCCAAGGGACCAAGGTAATAGGTTGAGCTCATGGTTAAACGGATTGACAATATCGAGGCCTGGGTTTGTGTACTGCTGGGAGAATAAACAAGTTATTTATTCATAGGGTCCCTCAGCTACGACTTTATACCGCCGTCAAATGGATTACTGGCAAGTGCCATCTGCCTGGCCTTGCGTTTGCACCTTCTACTTAGGAAACATCTCCATTGATCCCCACGTTCTGGGAAATCGACAGGACGAGAGAGAGGCAATGGGTATGAAACTTGCTTCCTATGAAGCCTGGCACTAATGCTCGTCTGTGCAAGGCTCTGTTTCTGTAACTGCTGCTCCTCGCTTGCGAACACCCCTGGTGCGGTAAGAGCTGAAGTCAACATGAGCACCAGTCATGCACCCCTTCCATGGCAAACCTGACCAAATGTGCATCAGGCCACCGCAATTGAAGATCACCGATAGATTCGACTAAAGGCATCAGGGGTCAGGTTGTAAAGGCAGCTGTGTAAATAGAGGTACAGGAATGTTGAGAAGGGGTTCGAGTTGGGGCGAGGCTTAGCGAAGAGGAGGTGCTGCTGGTTGTACTGTACTGTAATCGGAAGGCGGTGAGTCCTTAGTGGGCAGAACTTAACCTCAAAGTTCCTTCAAACGCGACCTCTCAACCTGCCATCCATCCCTCCAGCACCTTATAAGCGCCTCTCCAGGACGCCCAGGGATACACCCTAGTTTGTATCTGAACGTCCTTCCAACCAACAAACCTGGCCTTCGGCTATCGTGGACAACGACATCTTAGTGGCCATGGCCCCCACCAGCTCTTTCAACATCGTGGGAGAAGGTAGGTCCTTTGTCCTCCAAAGTCCGATGTAACGATCTGGTGAGAATGCTAACAATGTTGAAGGACTCGTCTTCAGCGGAGTTCGAAACGCAGAGAATCTTGGTGAGGCTTTAGCGTTGTTTTCGCGGTTGCTATTTCGGAAGCCTAAAAATGCCACATTCGATGCATTGTCCCAGGGTATCCACGCAGACTGGTCATTACACGACGATATCGTGAATCCTCTGGGTGACAAACGACAAGCGCTCGTCACTGTGTACACGTTCGATCTCGACCAGGATATGTTGTATTTCTCAGATGCCACCCAGAATCTTCAGATTCCGCTGAGCTGTTTCCGTAGCGATGAAATTGTACTGTTGGAAATGATGAAGCCGTATGAGCCGCCGCCCCCGCCTTCGTTGAAGAATGGTGCTCTCCCACCACCTTACTGGAAACCAACTCAGAGTGCTTCTGTTCGCTCAGTTTCATTTGTGAAACGAGTACTTTCAGACTTTGGTCATCTCTGGCGACACATCCTTCGGAGGGGGTATTCAGAACACACCTTTCGACAGTTTGCCATGGCCATATTGCGCATCGGGAGTTTAGATGTGGACATCAGAGAAGAAGCTTCGCGCTGGTTGCATACGTCTATGCTCTCCCAGCGCGGTCCGTATGTGTGGATTCATAGCCGACCTACTTGGAAAGCTTGTGGGGAGCAAATCTTTCCGCTAGGCAAGATTATGGTCGTACTCGATCAAAATTTAGACAAGGCTCACTCTCTCGCAGAGGCGGATGCGAGCAAACTTCTCATTACCGAGCCCCCCAATTCAATGCTCTATCTGCTCTTATCGGTGCGACACGTTGCGCTTTACAAAGTTGATTGCAATGGAGTCACAAAATGCACAGAGCCAGCAGCCCTTCTGAACGGAATAGATTGCCCCTCAAACGAGGCAGTATTGCTCCTACTTCATGCAACCGCAGCTGCTTCCCCCCCTCCACCTCGGACTTCAGTACACAAACTTCCCGTCGAGCTTCAAGACCGGGTCTTAAGCAATGTATCTGAAGGACAGGTTAAGGCAGCACACCTGGGTTGTCTCTTAGAGCTAGGATCAACATTTGGATGGCTCAGATCAGATGATACGAGACGAGGAGGGCAGATCGAGGCACTTCTATCCCCAACCCACAGGCATGAAACAACTCCCGTGGACTCCAAAATCTACTTTGATGGTGTCTTCAGTGGGCTGGCCTACCGTTGATGATTATCAATTCTTCGAGGTAGAACGAACAACCGACAATCTCAGGTGCAGTTGTGCTACTTCGGCTTCTGCTCTGTCTCAATTCCCACACCTCAATTACCAGCGGCCGTCTCAGGATATTTGCCCTACCAAACTTCACCCTCTTCGTCAAATATCCGCTCCATATAGGTAAAATTCTTACGCATCATCGGCGTTCTCACTCGAAGGCATCCCGATATCCGTCTTCCTCTTGTAGCTCTGGAAACCTGCCAAGAGTCTCAAATCGTACCCCGCCTTGAGTAACCCAGCTGCCAGGAATGTTACCCAGAACTTGCCAAACTGAGCGAGAACACCTGTGATGACAGGTCCACCACTCTGACTGAAAGTTCGAACAACGGATATAAGCCCCATAACTGCGGTTATCTCACCAGGCAAGACGACCATTGAGAGGAAAGCAGCTTTTGGCGCAATGTCCATCGATGCAAGCGATGATCGAAGAACGAGGAAAATTAGTGCACCTACGAGCGACGAAGGTACCGGAATCAACATCAGGAAGATGGCTGAAGGGAGATGGGTAAATACCATCGTCCGGATCAGACCGATTCTCTTGGAGAGGGATGCGACGACGAGGGAAGATATGGCTGAGAGGAAAGCCATGACGGAAAAGATCGTTCCGAGCGAGCCTTCCTCGAGGGAGAACTTTCCATAAAAGAAATACGTCACCCACGAGCTGTGCTGTAGTCAGATCATAACTTTGTATTTAGAAGGGGTGGGATATGACTTACGCAGGAACGAGACCAGATGCTAGAGAGTCCACCGCAAATAGGCAGCAAAGCTTGAACACAATGGCCCGACTCTCTTTACTGATGTTTGAGAGCAGTGATCGTTTTTCTCCGATCCGTTCTTCTCCCCCTTCGCCGTTCCCCACCCCAGTGATCAATGGCTCCTCATCTTCACTGCCAATACTTGACCGCTGCTCTTCTCTCCCATATAGCTCCACTTCGTTACTCAAGAAAAACGTGACCAGGAAATTCATTGCACCAAGGACAGCGTAAGCAAAGAAGATAGCTTGGGAAGAGTGAATCTGGTCCCAGCCATCGAGTGTCTGCAGGTGCTGCACAATGAATCCAGTAGCTAGTTTCCCAGCTGCATTGCCTGCAGAGCCGATCACTGTGTACCAGGCGAAGATATCACTTCGAATTTCCAACGGAGTCAGATGCGCCAGAGTTGATTCTTCAATCGCGCTGAAGGGGCCGATTTCTCGACCGCTGTTACCCCTTAATGTCAGCATGCAGCTACGCCAAAACGACAACCATGGCATCGAAGCTTGGGGCCATACTTAGGACTGATAATCCCCACCACACCAGCTGCCAACAGCACCCAGAAGTTTCCACTGAACACAAACACGACCCCACTGAAGGCATCAAAAGCGCCCCAAATCCTAGAACAACCTTCCTCCCAATACCATCAGCCAACAGCGCGAGCCCGAAGCTGATCACATCGCCCACGAGCGCGAGACTCATAAACAAGCCGATCTGTGAGTCGGGGAGCTTTAATGCGTGGAGATAGAGGGCGAGGACAATTGTTGAGCCTCCAAAAGCGAAGAAGCGTGTGAAGCGTTGCAGGATAATTAGTTTGGTGTCCCGGGGTGCGCGAACCAGGGAGAGGAGCCCCAGCTCTGCAATGACCCTCTCATGTAGCCGCATTGTGAGTTCTCGAACTCAAATTTGTTCTAATTTGGATCCAAGGCCCTCAATAGTGACTGATCTGTGGGGAGAGTTGATAACACTGAGATGCCGGATTGAGGCGTGGCGCTGACAGTACTAAGTTAGCCGGGTCACACCGCATGTGTGAAACCTATGGCTTGGCCTGAATGGGAACCAACTCCCCAGGTTTGTATCCAATGAAGTACAGCGCATGGAGCGGGGTAAATTCTGGGGGTCTTGATGGCGATTTCGAAAGAAACTTTACTTCCCACCAAGGGATAATAATAGTAAACGAAGGGCCTCAAAGCCACTTGTCGAGCTTGAGTCACATTTTCACAATAATTAAACATCTACTTATATCAGCGAAACAGAAAATTAAGGTTCCTACGGGCTATCAGGATGATCATGAGCATCACCAGCTCCTGATGCTGTCCCAAGAGCCCATGGATGCGGCGATGTATTTCCCCTTGTCCACCCATTCTAAGCGAGAGATAAGATCCTACAGAGATTCGCCTCTAATGAATGGTTATCTCAAAGAATAGAAGAATGTCCCGCGGATGTTTACGAGCACTAAATCCAATTTATTATATCCGGTCATGTAACCAATGTTTAGCAGCTTTTCAATTTGAAATTTTCACGTTGCTGCTGAGTGGGGAGCCAAGTTAAATGAATCCGCGAGATCTATCCCATCAATCTAACCTTAAGTATTCAGCACCTTCTCAATGATATGCAGTCAAGAAAGCATGTGGAAGGGTTCTCGATTCTGCCGATGTGATGATACAGAAGTGGAGCATAGAGTAGAAGCTCTCAAAGTGGTGATTAAGTTGGCTGATTTTGTAAACGGAGGCTGGTAGGGAGCAACAGAATATGTACAAGAATAGGGGCTGCCGAGTCAGCAGAGCCATGATGCTGAAGATTCGTGCCTACACAACAGCCGAAATTTGGGTTGGGGAGAGCTTTCTGAATTCCATTCAACAGCCAAGCGCGCGGGCAAGGCAATAATAAGCAACATTTCAAGGACTCGGGACCCCCGTGTGGTCGGCCTGATACATGAAGCTCGATAATCAATCGCAGTCCTCAATGAAAGGGGGGGGGGTTTGAACAATCTCTAAGAGCTCTATCCCCAAACCTCGCCGCTGTCAAAAAGAAAAATCCCGACAGTCTGGTTGAGCCATAAGGTTGAAACGTTGTTCATGGACAGGCGCTTAAATTGTTGGTTTCACTCGCTGACATGGAATGCGGGCAAGCTCAACTGAGTGCCAAAAATATTTAGGTTCTATTTTTATCCAGGGCCCATGCAGAAAACAGCGATGGAACATGTTTGCGGTCTCCAGTTTCAGGCGGGGTCAGTGTTTGGGCACCCTCAATTCACAGCCTCAGGGAAGAATTGAGACTCGGTTCATGGTCAAAAAACATATATCCCCCATCCGACGATGTCTTTCGTTGCAAAAACATATCCTATGCCAACTTACATTATCTAAAGTTCACTTCTTACATCACTAATTTGCAGACAATATCCAATTTGACGAAACGGTTACTGGCAGGTCACGCAATGAGTTCAGGAGGTTGGACCAGCAACGAATCAATTTCTCCGAATGGAAGAAGTCCCAGGAGTATCTCAACTCACATCTCACAGCCTAGATCTCAGATTTTTATTCGAGCCCCATCATCTTCATCGAGAATAGTGCCGAGCACAGCAGGTAGCCAAATTCACAGGCCACAGTCTTCAGGTATATTTGGTTCCCGAACAAACACAATTTCGAGTGATTCGGCATTCGGTTCACCGTTTCATACTCCACAGTCTTCATCTCGATTGAGCTCCCGCACTCTCTCAACTTTTACAAGCCCTCGACGAGAAAATGCCCCTATTCCTTCGATCGAGTTCCCGGACTCCAGCATCTCGGAGACTGCAGATGCGCCGAACCCAAGGAATATCGCAACGCGACTGGAACGTGGATCTTCATCTCATGGTAACACGAGTGTGAGAACGCACAATACCAGGTCAGATTTGAGACCATCACAGCTTACTTACCGTGGGCTCTACAACACCACGCCAGAACCGGGAGCTCAGCATTGTGGCAGCAGCAGCCCAACCATCAGCCAACAGAGACTTCGCAATTCTGCATCGAATTCCACGACCCAATTTAGGTCGTCTAGTGCACCTGTTGAATCTGCACCAAACAACACTCCAGCAGCCACCAGGCCATACGATGTCCATGACGAGCCAGCGCCAGATACCCCGTACTTCAATATCGAATTCCAACGCGGACTACGACAAGCGAAAGTCATCGCTGAACAGATCGCGGACATTCTTGAGACCTGCGAGTTGGCAAGAGACCGAGACTCACAGATATACAGGATGATACAAACGGCGAACAAAATTCGAAGATTTGTCGCTCCATCTATTTGCACAATTGGAATCGTTGGCGATTCGGGTGTTGGTATGCATGCATGAGACATCTGACTCGGCTCTCAAGGCTAACGAACGGCTTCAGGAAAGAGCAGTCTGATCAATTCGCTTCTGGATGAAGTCGAACTTGCGGAAACTGTAAGTTGTTATGTCACATTCGTCGTTACTGATGTTCGACAGCTAATTTTTTTTCAGGCGGGCCTCGGTGCGGCTTGTACAAGTGTGGTCACTGAATACAGATCTCGGTTACCACAACATTCTGCCAGATACACGATCGAGATCGATCGTATGACAGACTCGGAGATCGGGGAGCAGCTTCGAGAGCTTTTGTGGAGTTATCGTTTCTTCCATATCACTGACCTCGATGACATAGGCATGGGGGCTGACGAACAGACACGTCTCGAAGCAAAGTCCAAGCTCGCATGGGATACTCTGAAGGCTGCTTTTGGATCCAAGCGAGAGCTGACAGAGACTTACTTGCAAGACCCAAGTGATGGTGCCGAACAAAGAATTCAAACCAGGCTTAGGGAATGGTCTTCCACTCTCCGCTGGCCTGACGACTCGCACGAAAGTGGTTGGTTGGGAAGTGCCGAAACCGCTGTTGAGTGCAAGAGTCAGACTCAGCAATTCCTTGCTGGCAATCTGTGGCCTTTCATCAAGGTCATTCGGTAAGAAACTCACCTGTTTGGACAAATCTTCGATACTAACAACGCACAGGATCTATCTGAGTTCTCAAGTGCTCAAGAGCGGTGCCATCTTGGCTGACCTTCCAGGTAAGAATTTCGGCCCCCATATCATGGAAGGTACTAAATTTTGGATCCAGGATTTCACGACTCAAATAATGCTCGTGTCAAGGCAGCAGAGACTTACATGTACAAGTGTGATGAGATCTTCGTAGTTGCGGACATATCACGAGTCAACACTAACAAGAACGTTGAAATTATTTTCCAGAAAAGCTTGGGAAGCAATTTGAAGAACGGGCGCCCGTCTCAAGGAATTTCGCTTGTTTGCACAAGATCTGAGGTACCATTGAAGCTTTCTCTACTATGGACACAAGGAATTGCTAACGCTGCTCCAGGACATAGACAGTGATGAAATCAGCAAAGAATTTTTCTCGAGCCGAAGGAACCCAAACACAGGCAGGGTAAAACAGTTGAAGGAAACAATTGACGATATTGAGTGTAATTCCGAAAGGCCAGGTGCACTGCGTCAACGAGACGAAGCACAGGAGGAGTGAGCTTGGTAGCCGATCTGTTGCCAGGGTGCGGCTGACAAGACCAACAGGCTGAACTATCTCTTCATGACAGCTCGGAATGAGTACATCGAAAAACTTGTTCAGAGGAATCATGCAAGTCTGTTCATAAACCGAAAACTTTCCGTGTTTTGTGTGTCGAATAAGGCATACTCATACTACCGGAGGCTTTCTAGAGTCCACGAGTTACCGATCAAGGGAAGCGGCATTCCAGCACTGAGGAGCCACTGTCACAAGATCCCCGCTCAAGCCCAGTTTCGAATATCCCACCACTTCTTGACTGTCACCCTAAAGGGTTTTGTGCAGCGAGTGCAACTTTGGTTAGCTGGTGGATCTCAGGAGACGATGCCAAATGATGCTACTGTTCAGAGGCTCCTGGACACCCTCACCCGAGATCTTAAAAGAGTATACACCCATACCTTCTTACATTTTCAAACTCGATCGCTAATGGCTTCCAGAAGTCAGCAGACTTTGTTCAACAAACTCAAGAGGAGCAGAAGAATATTGCAAAAGATAGTCTGATTCAACCTATGTGTTAGTCTCACGAACACCACTTCATTGCGGGTTTAGCTAATTATACCGAACCAGCCATGAATCTTAGTCCATGGACCCAATCAGCATTGCAGGTATCCAAAGGATGGACCTCGGTGAGTAGCCACCCTCGGATCCAGAGCTCGCGCTAATTGTGACAGCTGCACCCTGGTAAGTACATTGTCTGAGTTGCATTTATTCTTCAACTTATATAAACTGAATCCATGTAGCTCAGTATGCTGCTTTCTGTCGCGGCTGCGGTTCTTTCGGGAGTGCCAAATGCCCCTGGGCGAACTGGAACCTTGAACTTATCGAGCCCATGATCGATATCATGTCTACCTGCTGGGAAGAGTATTCCGAAAGGACCGCTACATCGATGGAGGAATTAGAACGTCTAGTAGTTGCGCCATTAGATGCACTTTTGACTCAGGTTAAAGGCATGTTGGCATACCGAATCATTCCCGTGCACATTACTGACAGCGTTGTAGATTTCAGCGGAGCTCCACTGTTTGCCGAAGCAGTCGAGACCAAGATCTTATCAATCAAATATGCATTTTCAGTCGCAGGAGAGACTCTCGAAGCACAACTGGAGTAAGGATCCCTAGAGCCTTTCCAATATTAACTTGCAAGCTTCAGCTAATACATTATATTCAGAGCCATAGAACGAAACGCAAGTTCAGATCATCCGAATGCCTACATTCGGGAAGCTATGGTGCCGGTATATCGAGCTTGCTCGATAGATAAGGGTAGGGACTATTCTTCTCGGTTTTATTCTTTACTAACGCTATCACAGGGTCGGGTGTGACATCAAGAAGACATGCCCGCATGCGCGAAGCAATTGGGTCTGCTCGCTTTCCAGTTCTGTTCAAAGCCATCCGCTCTCATGTGATGAAAGCTTTGTACGAACTCATCAAGGACATTATGAAGAATCTGCATGGCGATATCAACGAGCTTTTGAGACAGATTAGTACCAACATCGAGATGCTTCGGGGGTCAGAAGCTCGAGTTCTAGCAATGAATGGCGACTTCTTAGATAGATTGGAAATTGTGCTCAGGGCTATTATGGGGGAAATGGAGAACATCGAGGAGATTGCTGCACGTGTCAAGAGCCGGGCAGAGGAGAGTCATTGAGTTTGATGGTCAATTTCTTCCGTTGAAAATTTAGGAATTTTGTACTTCAACGTTTTTCATTATTTGGGTACCTTCTCCCATCAACAGCAAGTAAGTGCAAGGTGCAGGAGCTTAGACAATAGGACATTCACTCCGACACCCACGGCATCAACCACCATTACCAGTGGTGTTTCCACAATTTTGCCAACATCAACAGTCACAGTCCCATCTTCTGTACAAACAGTGACCGTTTACCAGACGACAATAATCTCCACCTCCACCACTTTCAGCACACTACGCGGTGCCTCCCTCATCACCATCACAGCCAGCTGCCCTAGATCTTCCACCACGACCACCAAGGCCACACTCCTGAAATTCAACGCAGGTAACTGCCTGCGAGCATTCATTGGCGAATCTGCTTCCGTGTCCGCATCCTGCAGTCCCTACACCAAAGGCCAAGTCTTCACAACTCCCACACACGGCTCTCAATGTTCAGGCCTGATATCCCGAGTCTCGACCGCATGCATGTGTCTCGCACAATGGACTCGCGTAGTCAAACAACGAGAAATTATTGAAGCAACTTGTGCCCCTGCAGACTTCACTTACAGCATGAACCTCGCGGTTTGAACGGTTACTGTTACGGCTAGTCCTGTGGCCACAATGACTTTCGGACCAATTCCGTCTTTTACTATGTGAGTATTTCCCCTTCTCTTGTCTCCATTCCGAGGGAGACAAATATCAGTGCGAATTACAGAGAGCTAATGATCATCTCAGCACTGATCCAGACGCGACAGCTTCGTCAGGGACATCGACATTTACGTTCAACGTGCCAAGCACGGTGATAACTACGGTGGCCCTGTCGACTGTCGATTCGAGAACGGCGAGTACCGTCACAGTACAGCCTACTACTTGCCAGAACGCTCAAAGTACACCTTGGTATCTCTAAGCAGTACCTTGCAAAATGGAGGGTGGTGGAGTTTTCAGAATAGGTGGGTGAATTTAAAATATGTCATTTCAATCGGAGTTCCATGACTTCGCTTATCTGCACTGTGAAAAGAAAAAAGTAAATCCAGAATTGCTGGGACATTGCTGCACGTGTCAAGAGCGCCCCAAAGGAGAGTCATCATGATATTTTATGCCTCCATCCAAGATTGCAACCAAATACATTTGATACAATGTCACGGAAATCTGATTACTTCCAGTCAGTTGATGCTTTGAAACACCGTCGTTGATCTCGGCGTGACCGTAACTGTAAAATAGTCTTCAAACGTCGTAGACATAGTCTACACAGGAGCCAAGACATTAGCTAAAAGCCAACACGGTAATAAACAGCAAACATGACTGGCGGGGTTCTAGGGCCTCTTACGGTTGTGACATTCCACTCCGTAATAGTGAAAGTCGTAGTCGATAGCACAAGAGGAAGGCCCGAGCTGATCAAACATGAACATGCAGCCAAGACATATGGATAGGAGTAGAAATTATCAGCGTCAGAGAGGAAGTCTGGGAACGGCTCGTCGCGTTTAGCCAGTCTATGGCGTGGAAGAAGCGTGGGACCTGGAGTTGGGGATGGTGCTGGAAGTGTTTTAAGGATGGAGAAGGTTGTTGGTTGTGAGATGTCAAATTTGGGCTTCGTGATGGTTGCGATTGAGGTCCTGGATGTTTGAAGTGCGGACGATGCTGTGAGTGTAGTTGGCAACTGATCTGACTTGCATTCCGTCTAATTTCACCACCTCAGTCATTTCCAAGTGTAGAATTTTGGGCCGAGACCAGATCTAAAGCAAACTCACAGGCAAATGCTCCCCACAGTTTCGATCCCACCACTGATCGCCTTTACTGGCGCTGACAACATTGCTCCCATTGATCCCCAATCCGAGGTTGAAAATTTCACAATTCCATGCCACAGGATCCTTCGGTGGGACTTGCGTTACCCGGTAAGATTTGCAACCCTCATGTTGCAGACAAACTTGTTGGCATTCCTCGGGGTTGTACAAGTGCTCGATCGTCCAGTCTTCCTGTTGGTCTTCAGGAGCTACGATGTTGGGGTTACTGATACCACAGGTCATGCCTAGTGAGGGAATAGCGCAGTATTTGGTTGATGTTGGATGACTGCACCCCGTTAGCAAGAATGCTTTCTTGTAGATGAACTTTGAAGAGCTGCTGACTCTAGGTCTGTCACGGTGACTAGATGCTCTGCCAGCGTCCATGCTGAGTATGTGGAAGGCCCCGTGGACGTCACGTAAGCTGACCTCCAATCTGTTTGTCTCAGATAATCGGAGCAGAAAGATGAAGCCGTGTACAAAGAAGTGGCAGATGGGGGTCTAGAATTTCAAATTGTCATCGACTTCTTGAAGCCTACGTACGGGTACTTACGGGTTCCTGATCAAAGTGAGGACAGAGTTGATATATCTATCACTTGTGCATTCTTCGGGGTATTAGAGTACTGCTTGATGAGGAATATAAGAGATGCTCACCAGGTCCTTGAGTCCACGTGCTTCGTAGGCACGAAAGACATGGTTTGTAGGGGTCGAAATATTGACGACGAAATGGTTGTCGATGGGCCGTGACATTGCCTTCAAAGGATAGCAGGACACACAAATAAAGGACTAGGTACATCATCACGTCCCCTTTGGTCAAATTTTAATCGGTTTGACAAGCAAAGTTGACTGCACGGCCAGCCTCCCTATATACTGGGCTTGGACGGCTGGTGAAATCCAACTTACCCTTTGAAAACGCGACCATCTTCCGTCCTGAATTGACAATGTATGGATCTACTGTTTCCGGTCTGAATTAATTTATTACTGTAACATTCGGTTAGGTAAGATGCGTTGTGCGGGGAAGGAACCAACCGAATTGATTCCACCCGGTTAGCAGGCTAAATCACCAAAGGGAATCCTTCATCACTGACGACTAAGCGACGTTGACCTGGGTGGTCAAAAAAGCTCATGGTGATATGAATAACAAAACTGCTTCAATTGACAAAAACTGGGGTGCTTATGTTCTCTCTTCCACCTTCTCTGCCTGTTGCTCAGTTTCCTTCCGAGCTGCAGCTTCCAATTTCCTCTTCGCCCATGACTTGACAAACTCAATGTCTCTATCATGCTGCGAAGCTGGCATGTATCTCCACTCAGAAATCTCAGCATTCCACCCGCGATTCGGCAAATAAGCCTCCAGCATGTAGTAGTTATCCCGATGGAAAGGGAAATCCAACGAGGGCGGTCCGCTTCGCTCCAAGAAGAAGTCCGTCTCTGCATTGACGTCTTCCGCAGACATCTGGAACCGCCGTCGTTTGTTTCCTTTGTTGTTGCCGTGTCGGTGGATTGAGCCGACAGTAGACTTCAAATGACCTTCCAGGATCCGCGCGTACCACAGCTTGCTCTGGAGGGCATTCTGCACGACCTCCGCATTCGCCACTGTGAGTTTCCGATTCCATGCCGGACTTTTGCCACGTGCAATCATGGGAATTGGCTCTCCCTCATCCAGATTTCGCTGCCAGTGTGAAAAATCCACCACGAGATTCAGGTTGTTCCACGCCAGCATGCAGGTGAGGCACGTGCAGATGAGATGCTTGTCCGGGGCTTGGATGTGTTGATACGGCCGCTTGTGAATATTCATGACAGCCTGTCTCTCATCGCTGAGCATGGCAGGGTGAATTCCCTCTTCTACATTCTCGAGGAGAACTGGCAGTGGGAAGCATTGCGATAGAACGGCGTATCGTTTCGCCACAATCTTCCGGCAAAGGTTCGCTTCTTCCTGGAGAATAAACTCCCGCAACGGATTGTTAACTCGTGATAATCTGAATATATCGTTCGGACGGAGAAGTTTCAATATGTCTGTGACGAGCTCCGAAGGAAGATCCCATAATGTTGCATGTTGTTTGGATGACTTTTCCTTGAGGTGGCGTTTCTTCTGACGTCGTTCGGTCCGCTTGGAATGGAGAGGAATTGCTGCCGTGGTATCGATGAGAGGCTCCTCCAGATCGTTTAGAGTGTCTAGCGCATTGCTCTTCAAGTCTTTCGGCATTGTTGGGGATTTTCTTGTGCCTGTGCTAGGTCTGTAGAACAGAAGAAGTAGTGGAGGTCGAGGTAGAATTGGAATAAACTTTCACTCGTGATCGGACTTAAGACTAGCCCCCGGCTGACTCAGCTGCCTGCCCCCACCAGTTTTCAACTTCAGAGGCCACACACGTTGTAATCACTTTCTCTTCCAACTAAACAAGTGTGTTGCGAGGATACAAGAGACCAGGTGATTAGGATGTGATTTGAGCACGAATTTGATTTCGATGATTTCTATGATTTTAAGGGGAGTACTACCCCTTTATCTAGGCCATTTCCTTCCACTGTTCTGAAATACGCTAGTCCTAATTAGGCTTTTAGGCAGTCAATGGAGAGCTTAATAGCTGTATAAAGGAAAAGAAGTTGAATATTCTGGAGTCGTGAATGCGTTGTTGTATTCTCTAGGTATGATGAGGCCACAGCTAAGAATAAGGGGCTCAACATAGTTCACAAATAAGAAATAAAGGAATCGATAACTCTTCAAAGAAGAGAGTTATACCTTCTTCACCAGGAAACAAAGAGACTACACTACAATAGGTTATATTTAGAACAAAGTTTATTAAATTCACTAATCAAACAAAACGAAGGTACTACTTGTTGGCTATTTCTCCCTCAACATTCGAGGAGACGAGTAGACATAGTTCAAGGTCTGACGCTCTCCTGGTCTTCATCACACACCGAAACGGGTTCATGCAAACCCCGGTAATTTTCAAACAGAAAGGGCTAGAGAGGCGATCGAGGTGGCTATAAAATCTAGGCGGTCGGTCCAACTGGGGGACAAAGCTGAGGGAAGATGAACCATTAACTGCTTTTGATATGCACAACCAACTGGCTAGACTGAAACGAAATCCCAACTGCCAAGATTTTTTCCCCGTTCGACTCCAACGCTATTTCATATCTAAATAAGGAACCCAGCCACAGCTGCTAGAGGAATTGCGAATGGGCTAGTCGGTAGCCCAGTAACAAAGCGTAGTGGCCCCTCGTGCTCTGCCAGCATGCGTTCATGATGTCGTTCCTCTTTGGTATGCTGCCTGCATTCCCATGTGTCGAGCAATGAACGAATCCAACCTCGACTTCGAATACCGCGCAGTCGGCACCGTTCCATCGCCAAAGGCGTCCAGGATCTCGCTCACGTAGTCGGTAATAGCGGCAAGCACGGGCACACTTAGTAGCTTCCCATCCGCAGCGGCCACGACCACCGTGCCTATGCCACCCTGCCAATCCGGCGGTGCAAAGCCGCTCTTGGGATTGATGTTCAGCCAGGTAGCATGCTAGTCAGACAAGAGTTAGTATTCATTGCAAATACAGATCAAAAGCCCCCAACTATCCAGCACACGTACCTGATTATCTGTTCCCGGACCCCGCTGTAGACCTTCAACCTCCCTAAACATAACAAGCGGATATCCACACTTCGCTGTAATTGGCAGCGGCTTCGTGTTGAACACAGCGTGATCGGAAGAGATTTCTACGGCTTCATAGCGAGTATGGGGCGAGTGAATCTTGACGCAGGAGATAGCTTGAGGTTCGGCGCCAGGTGGGTGGTTTTGCAAGAACTGGCAGCGGGTTTTGTGCAGCACCCAGTCGGTCTTCTGGCATTCCGGGCTGCAGTAGTAGGTGCACTTGCAAGCGGTGCACTTCTTATCTCCTGAAGGCTTCTGGCAGGTTGAACAGGTGTTCGACGATGAGGTACTCATTGTTGCGGTGGACTGTTCACGTCGAATTGATGAGGCGGGGTTGGCCGAGGACAAAGGAGACTTGCAGCGGACAGAGAGTGCTACTTCGTATGATGAAAAATCGCCTCGGAAGTTGTTGGCTGGAAAAAATGGAGGAAACAGTTGTCGAAATACCCAGAGTCTATAAGCTTCAGAGATGCTGGAGGACGTGCGGTGCAGTCGTCCACCCACGCTAGCTACGCCAGTACACGTGACATGACATGCCGCGCCACCTCATTTCCACTTTGTCCCTTTGTTCTTTCACAATGTTCGAACCATTTTCATCCGGATTCCATTCAATTCCTTGGGCGGCTCCAGGTGAAGAAGAAGGTAGCACTTTCACCTCTACACAAGTATATCACCAGCTATCTGTCACTACAAGCACCATTCGTTGCCACAACATGAGATCAAGGCCAGTCACGTTTCCTTTTCAAGACATATAAATACATGGCATAGGTACTCTTATTTTCGGTTCTAAACACTGAATTTACCGCCGACGGGGCTGCGACAATCTAGTCACCGACAGGAGTTGGGTGGGACTCTTCCTACTCTCTTCCCATGCTACGAAACAAGGACGGGGAGATTCTTGGAAAAGACTGTGAGAACGCACAGGGGTTCGCATACTTAAAATTTTATCGGAATCAAAGCTACAGCGTAGACTATCTTCGGGTGCGTATGGGACTTAAGTGAGTTAAAGCCCGTCATTTACATAAGACTAGTAAATCAATTACGACTTAAGAATTTCGAAAGAGGACTACCTTGGAGAACCTCGAAAGGGCAAGAAGCTTGCTTTTAAGCATCCCAATGTCTCGATTTAACATCTAGGCGTGGTTGGATCCTCTGAAGCTAACATGGCACGCCGATGTTCGATCCCACTGTTCGCAAGGTAGTTCGACAATCTTTCCTTTTCCGCTCGAGTGGTCTCACGGAAGTAGGAGCGAAGATTATTGCCATAAAGAGGAACTTCCTCCTCTCGGTACATTTGGTCTCGGATCTCCCACAGCATCTCCATGGCCACGTCATCTTGGTCTTTTGGCAGCGGTTTCTCGACAGCGATCCTTGATCGCAACTTTGCAATGCCTTCAAGAACGAGTTCTTCGAGGATATGTCCAAACGGCACTGGGGGAAGTCTCTCAACCTGCCGGAGTAGTGAACGAAACTGCCTCCTTCTTTCGTGGAGGTGCTCGAGGCCCGTTGTGTTCGGCTTTCGTGGGAATCCGTAGAGTTCTCGTCTGTCGCCCTCTGCGATGCATTCTCTGGTCAACTCAAACTTCCTCCAAGTCTCTCTGGTCACATCTAAAAGAATGGAATGGGCATAAAAAGTGTAGAGGCGTGATCTAGAGCCGTCCCTTGCCTCGCGCGCCAGAAGCGAATCAGACGAGCAGAACTCTAAGAAAGTGGGAGCAACTGTCCTTTGAAACGAAGACGGGCACCAGTCGAAATGTCTTTCTCGAATTTCGCGTTGCTTGGCGATAAAGTCATCGTATGTCGAATTCACATAACTCAGTCTGGTAAGGTGATCTCCGTGTGCCTGGGCCTCCATTTGTGTGGTGACAAAAATATTGAGTTTGGCGGACGCATCGCGCTTTAGTTCAGCTAGGAACTCTGTGTACGTCGAAATGTCGAGTTCAAGCAACTGGTCACTATTCATAGGATTTGTAACACGATCCGGGCGGATGTTCTTCGTCCAATGGTCCTGAGCCCATTCAAAGAATGTTGGGATGATGCATGAAGAACTCATCTTGAAAGGTTTGAAGGTGTGTCTCGGTGTGTTCGTGCGAATTGGGAGATCATCGGTTGAGGTACGAATCATGGAATATTTATGTATAAAGGTGAGAGTCTCGATATTTCCTGAAGCCTGTTCAAACGCATACTGAAGAACAATTACCATTGTGCTGGGATGCTTCTTTGGTCTACAAAGCCGAAGCACTACAATGACCACAAGTCACAATGAAAACATTTGTTTTGCTCTGAGATTGACGTGAAGTTCGACTGGAACAATGCGCATACATTGAGAGCGACGTGGTAGGCGGCCATTCTTTGTTCTAATTTACGTCCCTCAATTCGGTCAAAAGCCTTACACGTAACCAGTCAGGACCAGGAACGTTACAGCTGGGTTCGCTAGAGATTCCTGCCGTCTCTCCCTCCTCACAACTCGAGCTATTACAGTAAGTGGGACAGTCAGCACCGAAGTCTGGTGCTGTGGGCGTCGACAACCAAGGGATAGTGAGGCCTGCGTGCGGGGAGGCACAGTGTTCAGTTGCAGCAGTTAGCATAGACTAGATGGAACTAGTTTAGTTTACCTGTTATGGGCTTCGAGTACGTACGCAAGCGATTTATGCTTAGCAAATAAAGGAGTTTTAATTTCCTTGAATTTTATTGATATCATGTATATGCGAGTCCTAAAGTGACATCTACAGCAAGTTGAGAAAGGAAAGATTTAAACGTATAATAATGGATCTCACATGATCGAATGTGATGGGTACGAAGCGACTGTATTACTGCTATTTGAGCCAACACTGAGGTAGAGGAAAAGAGAAAGTGGAAGAGAGGGTAGGTATGCATTCTGCAGCATTGACTCTGGTGTCACAAGAGCTTCCACGTACAATATAACACGTGCTTGGGGCCTTCTAATCTAGTTCGCAACAGAATTGATAGTTGCCCAAACTTTGCAATACCACCCAAAACCTTTTGAGGACCTTTGAAGGCCAAATACGACATGGAATACTTAGCCCGACTTCAATTAAGTCGTTAGGGGGATGGGAAAATTGCTGCGGCGAGCTTTTATCGTCGCCGATATGCTTGCGGCTGGTCGACCAAGCACCTCTTGAACCGAGTTGGTGAAACGGTCATAATCGCCCGCTTCATGAAGCTTTGCCATGGTTGCAACATGTTGGTAGGCATGGTCGGGAAGCCCACTTTGCTTGAGCACTTTGTCCTCCCACGTTTCCAAAGGAATCTCGACGTAGCTGATGTGACGGCCCAGCGCAGCGGAGTACTCCTCGACGAGATCGTACATGTCGACGGAACGCGGCCCAGTCAGCTCTACTGCCTTTCCGACGTACTTTGATGGCTCGAGGAGAATTGCGGCCGCGACTTCTGCAACGTCGTTGACGGCAACTGGGTTGGTCCGGCCTCGCCCAAACGGCAAAGCGATCGCTCCGGAGTCTGCAATGGATTTGGCGGCCAGTCCCCAGAAGAGAGGGTTCTCCTGAAACACAGTAGGACGTAGATGTGTTACGGGAACGCCAGACCAATTGAGCACCTGTTCGCTGAGCCACTGGAGCCTCTGCTGCGGTGATTCGGTGACATGGGTAAGGTCCATTGTCCCGACTGTCATCTGGGAAAGGTTGACAAGGAGCTCGATGCCCGGGCAGGCTCTTGCAGCTGCCGCCATGACTGCCGTCGCCTCGAGATAGTTGGAAGAAACACTGGTGCTGAAGAACACAAGTCGACAGCCCTGGACAACCGGTAGGACCTCTTCCGATTTCGTAAGGTCAGCGACCACGACTTCGGCTCCAAGACCGCGAAGGTGCGCCGCCCGCTCATCGTCCCGACGAACCAGCGCGCGAACTGGCAGGCCAGAGGCTCGCAAGAGTTCCACAACAAGCTTCCCAACACCCCCAACTCGACCCGCTGCACCAGTGACCAACACTGGAGCTTTATTCGTTGACATTGCAATTTCTGATAGTGTTTTTGTCAGTCGTCGAAAGGTAGGTCTGAGGCGCAGAAATAGAAAAACAGAAATATCCGTATGCTACACTCTCTCTGCTTTTCGTCTCCCTCAAAATAGGTTATATAGATATCACGTCTGAGACTGTGAAGGTACCAACCTTGGCATGCTTAGGTAATACGTAACTCTCTGATGATTAAATAGGTCTGTGTTCCGCTAGTAGCCTCTGATTATTAAACAGGTCGCCTCGGCCCTCCACTTCCCCTCCCTCTCGCACAAGACGACCAAAGTCTGTGTGTGCCATGACCCAGGTGCCAAGCTGGATGCGGCCATCTTCCTCGGTGCACGAGATAGTTTTTGTCTTGATGCCGACGGTAAATGGACACTCGCAAAGCCCGTTGTCGACTATACGGTTAGTGGAGTCATGAAGACAGATTGATTTGTATACACGCCGGCGATTACAGCACCTGTACAGGTTCCTGGACGCACTGATTTACGCCCGTAAAGGCAATACATCAGTCCGTTTGATTATGTTACATACGAAAGGGAGTTTCCACTGGGTCTCGTACACCCTTGTAAGGCAGTAAAGTTATTTTCCCAATCAACAGTCTGAAATTCTAGAATTTTCTCCATAAATTTCCTCAAATGTTAAGGCAGAATACTTAGGGTGTACGAGACCCATTGGAAACCCCCTTTCGTAATATAGAGTAAATACACGTTTCCTTCTAGTAGTTAGAAAAGCTTTTGTGCACGAGACGAGTTATAATCGTAGTATAGCCTTATCTATGGTTACCATTAATTGTTGTAAATCATAATAGCCGTTCATAGAGCGAGCGCTATAGTGTGCGTGTACTGTAAACGACAGGAATGCCTTACGAGTTAGGTACCTGTACAACTCATGACAAGGATTTGTTGATGTTAGAAATTTCAGGAATTATTTAATAACGTTGCAGGAAAAGGAAGTAATGTGCCTATATGTTCGTCTTGAATAATTTTAAACCTCTTTCTATTCTGTTCTGAAACTCGACTAGTCTATTAAACGCCACGGAAGATCTTGACCCGCTCTAACACCAGAGGTGCAAGGGATTGTAGAGTGGTCATATTCACATTAACTTAGCTGGGAGGAGACACGCACTTCTGCTCCGTGCAGTAAATCGCGTTCTACGCGAAGACGATTCGCCATGTATTCAACAAACGACATCCTGGGAGAAAATCCTTTGGCAGTCAGAATGAGTATATACTGAAGGAGAATAGATTCTTCTTAGTCGGTCGCATTCCGTGAATTGCCAAAGATATCGCCGTCGTGATAGCATACCACGTCTTCGGTGACTTAGTAAATGAGAACAATTATATATTTTCCCTGCAGCCAGAGCGCTTAGTTTTGGGTTGTTTTTGAGAGCTTTGAGTGCTAAATTGACAGCCCTTATTGTATCTATCGTATTTTTGTTCCGGATATGGCTATATCAGAGATCTTGCTTGCATTTATGTGCCACGGAGTTCGATAATCACTATCCATAAAGACGATAACAAAAGAAGCTGAAACATATCGATCCTAATTTCCGATTTCAACATTTAAATCTAAGATCGTTTCCACTATCCTACATGGCCGTTGAATTGCCACCCAGAGAAGGCAAAGCCTCCTCACCTTGCCTGCTCAACTACCCCTCAAAGCTTAGAAAACATTGACTCCTTCTGCGCCCTCACGTCCAACTCTTGCGTCCAGGCACTCCTGGGCTGCGTGTGCAAAAACCAATAAATTTTCGCCAAATCGACCGGCTGCAGAATATACGCATCCACCTCCTCCAGCTTCTCCTTCTCGCCCTCTCTCTCCCATTTCCTCCTCGTCACACCTCCAATCAACTTCCCATCCACCGGACCATCGATAATCAAATGCGCTCCATGGATGCCTTTACTCTGGTACTCCCGCGTGATTATCTGCGCCAGAGATCGTAGTCCAAATTTGCCAGGCGAGAAACTACTTAGGCCCGGCGAACCGCGAAGGGAGCCCGTTGCGCCGGTAAAGATGATGGTGCCGCGCTCAGCGGCCAGCATATCAGGTAGCACGCATTTTGATGACCAAAATGCGCCGAAAAGATTGATTTTGGTGAAGTTCTCGAATTCCTCGGTGGTTGTGTCGAGTATTGAGCGACCATTCACCCTCCGCGCCCCAGCGTTGTAAACGAGCACTTCCACAGGACCAAGATCAGAGCGGATGGAAGTGAAGCTGGAGATGACATCCTGCTCGATGCGGAGGTCCGTGAGGTAGTATCTTGCTGATCCTTTCCCGAAATCGGCTTCGATGCCTTGAACCATGGTTTGGAGTTTGTCTTCTGTGCGGGCGAGGAGGGCTACAATAAAGCCTTCGGAGACGAAATGCCGAGCGACTGCTTCTCCTATTCCTGGCCCTGCACCAACAACGGCGATAACTTGTTTCTTTTGGGCGTTGTATGACATGACTGCGAGGACAAGATAGACAAACAGGAGCGGGTATGAGAGCTCGATTGTTCAAACTACTCAGAGAATTTGAGGAAATATGTCTAAGTATTTCTGATGAAAACGAGAGTTGTATTCGATAGATGGAGGCTGGCGGCCAGGATTCTTGTAGACAAGCCAAGCATGAGGTTGAATACTAATCAGGCCTCGGTAAATTTCATCCCTCGCACGTGAGCCACGCCAATACCGTACTGTATTAATCATGAGCAACCAATCAAATTTATCGACCCCAAGTCACCATTACCTGCCTGGGAATTGAAGATTTTGAATATGAGTTCTTCAGCAACATATTAACTAAAGAGATACAAACTATCGCTAGGTCTCTCACTCTTGTTGAGAGGGATAGAAACCACGACATCGAAAACTATTGGCTTTACCTACGTAGCCTGTCAAGTCTGTCTCTCGCTAGAGTGATTTGGTTGAAAGATGCATCGTACAGTACAGACATCATCAATCTATGCTATTCGACCAACGTTAGTAACATCAATTCGAATCTCTCGTGATTAGTCTTGCATAGACCGGACAAATCATCCCGATTCCACCACTAAACCGCTTTATATCCGCATCTCGTTTACTCGTTATTGAAGAAGGTTATTGAGAAGTCCAGCATCGAACCTCAACTTATCGAGGATATCTGCGGTGAGAATGTACGTCTTTCATATACTACTTAACACCTCTGAAAATCTGCAACCCAACTTTCATACCAATTACGTGACTAGGTTTCCGATAGCAAATCTATTTTCAAGTAGTAGTCGACTCATTAGGGGTTTCGAGGGTTTCGACATGTCCACCGGCCATAACCCACCAGCTTTCCAACCAGCTTGAAATATTCTCGGCCGTAATACTAGCCTCCCGTGCCTTTGGAAGTATAGTAAGAAGTTCTTTTTACCAATAGGGGCAGAATCAATCAATGAACTCAATAGATTTAGCTCCGGACGACAGGCAGCCTCGGGAGGGGAGAAAACTGATAAATCCGAGGGCTGTAAGACGTGTGACGTATGTGCAGATAAGAATAATAGATGAGTAATAGATAAACATGGTGCTATAGGCACTGCAATAAGAACTCTGCCGTCTCGTGGCTCACATGGCGGTCTAGAATAAAGTCGATCAGAATAATCACGTGGTGCCGTTTGTGGAATGAAAACCTTTTTCAGGCATTCTAACGCAGTCTCGTCTGTAGCTCACCCATTCTCTGTAGTAATGAAGTTTCAAGACTTGAAGGTAGCTATGTTAGCTGGGAGCCACTGCCTTTGAACTGATTTACCCATTTATAAAACGAGTGGACGAGTTCTGACCCCCGCGGCAAAGATACATTCGATGATAGACGTCCAAGCTTGAGAACCAGGCTGTTTTCGTTGAACGAAGCGTCGATTCGTATAGCCGATGACATATCCATTGGCTCCTTGGCCTTCCATAGCCCCTGCTTCGTCCATATTCCATCGATTGTCGGGTTGAATAGCTTGAATGGCTGGAATTGCTAATTTTTGGAACAAAGCTTTAATAATATCAGAAGTAGCACATTGACACATTCAAAATCGACACAGACTTGATTCTCAGTCCGAAGGATGATGTTCTATGGAAAACATTACCTTCCCAACTGACAGCGGTGGACGATTCGATGAGACCCACCTGAAACCCTCTTCCGTACGTGCCAGCTACTAGAATACATCTTTTGATCCCCCGCCAGTATTAAGAGTACTTCGCACCCAAGTATTCAAGATACGACTACCAACAATTAGTCTTCTAAGATAGGACGACAGATTCCCTATGCCTACGTACTTCTTAGCTGCAATGCCAAAAGTGTAATAACGGCCCATCTTACCAAAACTCCTTTCTTGCTCTCGCCACCCAGCCGAAACAGGAACCCGAACCAATACGCCACGCCTCTGATCTCGTTCCCTTGGCGGTCGAAGTTTGGCCGCAAATCGTTGGTCATTCTGAAGCGGGACAACTTGCCTGCATAAGGTGGGTATCGGACCTCGAGCAACTTCTCCACCCAGCCTGGGGTGGTGGCGATGGAGCGTCGGTGGGTGAAGGTGTCAAAGGAAGCCCTGCCACGATAGGCACCCTGTCCGGAATCGCCAACACCACCGAAGGCGAGTGTCCGGATGGCTCCGTGGTAGTTAGTATCGTTGACGGTGGCACCACCAGAGGTGACTTCATTCAACACTAAGGCTCGCGTCAGCATGTGAGGTTTTCCCTGTAGGGGTAGATGCGAAGTTGCTCATAGTGCCCAGAATACAACATGGGTATTTGGTAAATAAAATACCTACTCTTGTTAGTTTCAGCTTTGTTGCCGAATGGATAAAATCCTAGTGGCGTTGAGTGCACGGAGTTGGCAATGCGGATAGCCTCCTCCACGCTATCGATGGGAAGAATTGGCATGAGAGGCCCAAATGATTCATCAACGATCATGGAGTCGTTAACATTGTTGACTTGGACAATGGTAAGGTCGATAAAGTTCTCAGCCTCATCCACCTCTCCTCCAATTAGGATCTCTCCATCAGAATCGTCAAGCATCTTCTTGATTCTCTGGAAATGTCTCTTGTTGGCGATTCTGCCGAAGTCCGGACTGGACTTGGTGCCGTCAGGATAGAACTCCTTTAGAGCGATCTTTAGCTGCTCAACGAGGGAAGGTGGAATTTCCCTATCGACCAAGACATAGTTCTGGCTGAAACAAAGTTGGCCAGCATTAAGAAGCTTGCCCCATAACAGTCGTCGTGCTGCCAGGCGAGGGTCGGCATTCTTGGTAACCACAGCTGGGTTTCGGCCACCAAGCTCCAAACAGACTGGAGTCAAAGTCTCGGCTGCTTTCTTAGCAACGATCGTTCCGACACCAGTACTACCAGTGTAGAATATCTTATCCCACTTCTCGTTGAGCAGAGCTGTTGACTCTGGGATTGCGCCATTAATAACGGTATATGCACTAGGGTCAAGAGACGACTCCACGATACTCTTCAGCACCATGGCCGTCGCTGGAGACACCTCGGAAGGTTTCAAGACGGCCGTGCAACCGGCAGCAATAGCTCCAATGAAAGGACCAAGGGACAGCTGGACAGGGAAGTTGTAGGCACCGATCACAAGGACGGTACCTAGAGGCTCCTTTCGGATTCGGGGGTTCATGACAGTGTTGATGAGAGAGATATCCGGTGCTTTCTCGTCCTTCATCCATCCTGCCAGTTTCCTTGTAATGAACACGATATCATTCTTGCACCAGTCGATCTCGGTGACGTAAGTCTCGAAGACTGGTTTGCCTAGGTCGAGTTTGCACGCTTCCAAGAGGGCAGGGGCATGATCGTCAATTGCCCAGTACAGCTTTCGTAGCTGGCTCAACCGCCACTCAAGCGGCTTTGTCTTTTGTGAACGGAAGGTTGCTTGCAGGCGGTTGACGGTGGAAGGAATGGTCACAATGTCGGTGGCCTGGAAAGGCATGATTTTTGCTGATGCCATGGTGCAAAGGAGACGGCGAAATGTGTATCGTAGGAGCTATCAGGAACTGTGATATAGATACGAGACAGATACAAGCAATGCCTTTTAGCCTCGACGTGGTATTATGCATAAAAGGCTGATTGTCCAAGCTGTGAAGCATACCGTGGCTCGGACGGCTCGACAAATCATGTAAAGGCTTAGTAGGTCGAAGGTAAATGCTCATAGTCCCAGCCATCCTACTTACTGAAAGAATGTTGGAGATGCTGAATCGTGCTTCAGCCGAGGCGAGATTCGGTCTTGGCTTTCTGAATAGGTAATCGTCCAATTCGCGGGGAAAGTTCCCCATGGGCCTCCACTTTAACTTTTTAGTAAGACATCTTAGCTAGAACATCAGTTTTGAGACAGATTTGGAGACCCCCCTAAAGCTTTCTTGAGTTTGTTTACTAATCTGGTCGACGATGAATGTATGCCCGCTGGACTCCGCACTTTGCCGCCGGACATTGAGATAATATATTACGGACGTAACCTTTCTTCCAGTCGTATTAGAGGGGCTAAAACATCCGGCATCCCTCCTATGTCTCTTTCTTTTTCCAGATCTTTCGTCCTCTTGTCCAATTTTAAGATTAAAATTGCCAGGTATTGAGCATTTTTGCAATCATGCCGATTGAGTCTCACCATCCTCCAGTTTCGATTCCACCAGTGGATTTTTGGACTTTCTTATTTGAGAGACCTGATAGGGAATATCCAGACGACCACGGTAATTTTTGTTTTCACTGCAGCGTGCTTCTTCGTAATTTTATATTCGACGAGCTAACAGTCCTCAAAGTACTATTTGTAGATGTGGCAACACGGAAGAAGCATACGTTTCGAGATATTCGCACGACATCGGTCGAAATCGGTCGAGGT
The DNA here is from genome assembly GCA_020726505.1 of Leptodontidium sp. MPI-SDFR-AT-0119. Classification (NCBI taxonomy): domain Eukaryota; kingdom Fungi; phylum Ascomycota; class Leotiomycetes; order Helotiales; family Leptodontidiaceae; genus Leptodontidium; species Leptodontidium sp. MPI-SDFR-AT-0119. The sequence goes on from JAHLEZ010000017.1 coordinate 1,181,394, forward strand.
CTTCAAAAACAATGGAGATGGCAAAAGCGGGACGTCATGGTCCTATTTTCTCCCAACACTGCGGATATTGGAGCTCTTGTGTCAGGAATCTTATGGGCAGGCGGCGTCGTTTGCCCTGTGAATAATCTTTACACTGTTGGAGAACTGGTCTCGGTGCTGAAATCTTCTGGAGCCAAAGCTTTGACGACACACTTGAGTTGCTTTGAGGTAGCTCGAGAGGCTGCTCTCATTGTGGGATTGCCTCTCAATCGTATCATACTCATCGGAGAGCCTGACACGAAGGAAAAGACCAAGCATTTTTCATCATTGCGAGATTTATCAATTGGAGGACAAAAGGTGTCGATAAATCCTAAAGAAGACCTTGCATTCTTGGTATATTCGTCTGGGACTACGGGTCTTCCGAAAGGCGTTATGCTCTCGCACGAGAACATCGTTGGGAACATTTTGCAATGCTATGCATCGGAAAACCATCAGATGACCTGGAACAATGATTCAGTCATCTCTTTTCTGCCTATGTTTCACATTTATGGTATATTCTAAGGAGCAAAAAGTCTTTGAATTGCACAGTATACTGACATAAGATTACTTAGGTGTTGCGGTTATGGCTTTCCATCCCATATATAACGGAGTCACGGTGCATGTCATGCAACAGTTCGACTTGCCACAGCTATGTCAAAGCATTCAGTCCAGCAAGATTACAGTTGCATATGTTGTGCCACCGGTGGTACTCGCCCTTGCAAAACATCCGGTAGTGGACAAATATGATCTCAGCTCGCTTCGGGAAATACATTCTGCTGCCGCACCTCTCGGCACCGATTTAATCGATGTGATCCACAAAAGATTGAAGGTACCAATCAAGCAGAGTTACGGAATGTCAGAAACATCGCCTGTGATTACTACTCAGGTAAATTCCACCCCGACGTTCATTAATCTCTCAACTAATAAGTGTTTAGAGTAGGGAAAGCTGGAACAAGCCACCCGGTTCTGTAGGCAAACTCCTGGCTTCAATGAGCATGAAAGTCATGGACGGTGAGCACGAGGTTCCGCCAGGCCAGGAAGGAGAGATCTGGATGAAAGGTCCCAACATCTTCAAAGGCTACTACAAGAACCCAAAAGCAACAGCCGATGCTATCACCGATGGCTGGTTCCGCAGTGGTGATATCGGCTATATCGACAATGATGGAAATATCTTCCTTACCGATCGCTTCAAAGAATTGATCAAGTACAATGGATTTCAAGTTGCCCCTGCACAGCTGGAAGGTTTGTTACTTGGGCATCCTGCTGTCAATGATGTTGCGGTGGTTGGAGTTTACAGCAAAGAAAGAGTGACGGAGTTACCACGGGCCTACATTGTTCCTGCACAGGGTCACACAGCTGGCGAAGACTTAGAGAAAGTCATCAGTGCATGGTTGAATGAAAAGGTGGCTCCATATAAGAAATTGCGTGGTGGGATCAGATTTGTTGATGAGATACCTAAGAGCGCTACTGGGAAAATTTTGAGACGAGTGCTGGCGGAACAGGCGAAGAGTGAGCAGGAGGGGAGCCTGAAGGCAAAGCTATAGTTTAGCATTTTCAATTCAACGAACAACCACATGAATAATTTTCAAGATTTTAAATGGGCAATTGCTTGATTGGGAAAATTGCTTTCCCTACTATGGTAGATGTTAAAACATGGATTTTTCATTTCATATGCACAATGGCGAGGAAATGGGTGTTTCTCATAAATCGTCATTGTTGACCCTATTATTGAACGAAACCCCGAGACTACAGAATATTCGGAAAACGTAGTGCCATAGAGAAGTCATCATCGATACTCAGCATTGAGAGCTACTATCTGCGGAAACGTGCGTATTAAGACCCCGCGGTAGTCTAAAATTCATATATTTCCATATCTTGCGGGGCAATTAAGTTGGGAATTACATTCGCTAAAGGCTAGAGAAGAAAAAAGAGTGGCCGATTTTGTTGCCCTGCATCAAACAAACATCGGCGACTAAATTTTTCCTGCCCTTAGAGATTGCTCAGCTTTGTGAAAAGCGTCGGTGATGTTGCCCTGAATTGAGGCTGTTCGAGTTCCTTGGGTCGAAGATAAAATAATACCGTGCTCTTTCAGATGACCTGTAATAATAGCAGTTCTTCCAGATTCGATATATTCTTTTAGAAAAACTGGCATTGCCAGATCGACTTGCCTTTGTGGTTGCGAATAACCGTATTTTCTAGCAGGTGTATGGTCCCAGACTTTCGATGATCATCGTGTAGCAGCGGTGGAGGTAGAGGCGGAAGAGAGCGTACGATTGAGTACTGGTGAATCAGGAGCCTCGAATAGCCTAATGTTATGTTGTGATAAAGTATCAGAGGGTCGTGAAGACATTTTGTTGTAAACCAAGGCTCCCGAGCTCGACAAGTGGATGGTTAGATCATGTGATGTGATTTGAAGCTGACCGAATTAACCCGTTCGGCCTTTTAAGTACGGCAAAGACTAACCGAACATACGGTAGTGCTATTGGGAAACAAAAGCGGTTCGGAAGAAAATGACCTTTCTTGTATAGGCAGCTTTAGGTAGAAGACTCGCCTAACTGTTTTAATCATGTGACTCCTATGTTTTCAGCCTCGATACGGGTCCGTATACGGCCGTATTGAATTGATCACACGTACTGACTCCGTACCATGTATCGGTAATACGCACTGAGTCCGTAAGGCCATATACGTACTGACTCGGTATTCTGGTGGTATACGGGTTGGTACGGCAATACTGGCTGCTGCACTGCACTCAGGTCTTGCTGATGCTGGCCGTGTTCCTTCAAGTTAGAACTGCACCTGCAATGAAACTACAAAAGCAGATGTGAAGTGCAAATTTATTCTTTGACGTGAGAACCATCTATTACAGCATGCTCTTCGGCATAAACTTCATGGCTTGCCGTATCCCAAGGTCCGCCAGAATCTCTTCTGTTCCTCCTAGAATAGAGTCGAACTTGTTCGTCCGGTTGAACATTTCAACTAGCCTTCCCATTCCTGTTTGAGTGATTGCCCTCCCTCCAAAAATCTGCACCGCTTCATCTGCAATTTCATGTGCTGACCTCGACGCAAACATCTTCATGAGCGCTATAGGCCCCGCAAGGTGTTTGTTCTGCTCTGCATAGGTTAGGCTGTTCATCTGGTATGTTATGTTCTCGATATGTGCTTGAATGGCTTCACAGTGGGCGATCATTTTTCCTAGTCTGCCAGAGGTTATTCGAGATTGGGGCTACAGACAAGGTGAAGACTCACTTCTGACGGATGACCGGTTGGTCAATAAGCCTTTTGCCAAATACTTTCCTCTGATGCGCCCATTTCAAACACTCCTCTGTCACAAGTCTCGACATGCGTATCGAAGCTGCGATAATCGTCCATCGCTCATGGTTAAAATTTGCCATGATGACTGCAAAGCCCTTATTCTCCTGCCCAAGAAGGTTCGTGACGGGTACCTTGACATTGTCGAAGAAGACACTTGCCGTTCCCGCAGTAGCTGAGTAGGAAGTCTTAATGGGTGTTGTCTCAACACCTGGTCCACGCTCAATCAGTAGTACTGACATGCCGTCACCTGTCTTTACTGCGGTGACAAAGTAGTCGCTGAAGTGCCCATTCGTGATCCACTTCTTCGTTCCGTTAACGACGTAATGCTTCCCATCTGCGGTCTTCCTGGCAGTGGTGCGGATACCAGCAACGTCGGAACCAGCGAAGGCTTCGCTGATGGCCAGGGAGAGCTTCTTCTTTCCAGAGAAGCAATCATGTGCTATTTGATTCTTCCACACCTCATCTTGGCCCCAGTTCATGACTGCCGAAAGGCCGATGACCATGCCCCCAAGATTTCCTACCGTGAATTAGAAACTGCATCGAAATTCTGCCATGTCGTGGGAAAGACAAACCATCTTGGAAACCTCTATACCCACTTCTCGCCATCTCCTGCACGATAATAAGATCATGAAAGTAGTCGAACTCCCCGCCGTCGACGACACCTCCCAGAATTTTTACACCATGCAGATGTTTCCCCGGCCCAAATCTCGTCTGCGTTATCCCTGCCTTGTACATCCTCTGCAATAACTCATCGCTGATAAATTCGCCACTCTTCTCCTTCTCCGCTGCCTCGGGCGTAATATACGTATCAACAAACACCCGCATCGCCTTCTGCAGCGCCCTGTGACTGTCTTTATAGTACGGGCTCTTGAACTGAGGCATTAGCCAGGTCGGCTCGCCGTACGGCACCAAGCTCAAATCGCCAGCATTCTGCGGGAGGATCGAGGGCGTCTCACTCGCGATAGACCCGATTTTCAGGTGCGCATATTTCTGGATAACCTCGTGCCGGTGCAGATTGTAGAAGTCGCTTGTGCAGTCCGTGCCGGCTATTTGCAGCAGTACAGCCTCTCCGCCTGGGTGCGCATCGGCAAATTCGGTCAGGTCATAGACGCTTGTGTCGATGATGCACCACAGATTGTCGACGTTATTCTTGTGAGCCACTTGCTCCCGGGTGAAGCTTCCCATTTGCGTCATGCTGGCAAGATAGCTGGAAAAATCAACAGGCTCGTGGAAAGGTGGAGGTGAAGGTGAGACGATGGTGGATTGGGAATTAAATCCATTTAATCAAATATTACTTCTTTTTACAAGCGATACCGCGGCTCGTTTACTTGTCTTGGCACTGACATTACTGATTACTATTACGAGTCGAGGCCGAGGGTTTGAAACTCAGTACGGTATAATGCGAAAACGTCATTCCGCGGGTGTCGAACGGTTCCCTGCCAAAGTCAAAGAGCACTTTATGTTAGCGCGAGATGAAAATTGAACTGTGTCCTGTTACAGTAAAATTCAAAATCGGCTTTAGTTCCCTTTTAAAAAATAAATTTAAAAAAAAGGAAGACTTTTCCTAATTTAACAGTACGGAGAACTCTACATACAGTTCAAGGCCCCATAATGTGACGGCAACCGGCATACACGAAAGCCCGCAAGTGCGGATGTCGGTTAGTCTTCGAGCTTCTACCCCACACTTGAGGCTGAAACAGAACCGATATATTTAGTCCCTGGCAATAACCGGCACATGAAATAATGGAATGATTACTGATAGGCGGTACCAGCTTGTGAAATGATGGAATGATCAATAACCTTCGGTCCCTGACTTATACTGGAAAGATGAATATTCCTGGCCGTTGCCCTGGCCGAGGGTGGGGGCCATTCGGTAGCAGAGAAAACAGCCAAGACACTTCGCGCGCCGGACTTCTTGCGCCAATATGACTTACTCTCAACTCCATTTCTTGGCAGTATCTTCCTGCAGGATCTCTCTGCACATATCAGCTGCTAGAAGAGTTATTAAACTCGATATGTGACAGGGCTACATTCTTTGGTATGTAGAACATCTCCTAATTCAAATAGAGGTACTAGCAGTTGCAAATGAAGTTGAATGCGGAGTAATGAACGAATAGTAAACTTGATCTACAGCTCCTGGGCAGTGTGGGGTAGAGCATTAAGGCCGTATTTATCCCTCAAAATCCAACCGCAACCATGTGAGATTTTGGCTCTTTAGCCACATCGAATTTGGCGATTAATAATCAAACGGTGCGCATTTCCCTTCGTCGCTGTTGCGGGAGAGGACCAAGTCCGCGTGAAGACTTTGATGACTTAGTGGAGTTCTAAAAAGAAGATAAAAGCAAGCTCAACGCTGTTCAAAACGAGCATCCAGGGACGTCATTTCCTTTGCCTACAACACCACCAAAATATTTCCAAATGCCTAACCTGAAAGAAATCCTTGTCATTGGCGGTACTGGTGCTCAAGGCATTCCCGTCGTTCGAGGTCAGTATAACCCATAATCTCAATATAGCCTTGCCAGCGAGCACCACTAATTTATTTTGATAGCCCTTGCACTCAGCGAGCGTTATAGCGTGCGCGTGCTGACTCGCGACTCCAACTCGTCTCGTGCACAGGAGCTCCTCCAACTGCCAAACGTGCACCTATTCCAAGGTACGCAAGATAACCAAGCGGATCTGCACGCTGCCTTCAAGGGCATATATGGCGCATGGGTCAACACCGACGGTTTCACCTTGGGCGAAAAGAGTGAGCTGTTCTATGGAATCCGCGCCTATGAGATTGCACGTGCTGAAGGAGTTCAGCACTACGTTTGGGCAAACATCGAGTATGGGCTCAAATATGCTGGGTGGAATGAGGACTACCATTGTGGGCATCACGATTCTAAAGGGCGCATTGGTAGCTTCATCCTAGCGCAGGGCCAGGACGGAGAGATGAAGAGTAGCTTACTTACCACTGGGCCGTACATGAATATGCTATTTGACGGTATGTACTTGCCTCAAAAGCAAGGGGACGGGAGTTTCGTATGGGCCAATCCAGCGAGTACGTATTACCACCTCGGTCACTTTCTTGATTACTAGCTATTTCTTACTGACCATTCGCTTTGGTTAATAGAGGACGGTAATATCCCGCTTACAGCACTCGAAGATGTTGGTCACTATAGCCTGTGGCTCTTTGACAACCTAAATGAATCAGCTGGCTTAGATCTGGTGGTCGCAACAGAAGAAATATCTTTCCCCGAGGTTGCAAAAACCTTCTCTGAAGTGACCGGGAAGAAGGGTGTTCATGTACAGGTACCCCTTGAAAAGTATATGCCTGTTGCGGAGCCATATCCTGGAGCATATTCAAACTGGGCTGCTGGACAGGATACTCCCCACGATGAGTCATTCCAGACGTGGCGTCAAAACTTTTCTGCTTGGTGGAGGTATTGGGGCGAAGGTCGAGCTCTGAAGAGGGACTTCGAGTTTCTTGACAGAATTCACCCGCAAAGGATCAAAAGTCTCTCCGAATGGATGAAGAAAGTGGGGTACAATGGGGAGCGGAAGTCGGTCTTGAAGGGACTTGAAGACCGCAAGACGGTAAACCCTCCTGCGGAAGTAATGGGGTGAAAGGAACCAGCTCTCGAAATTTAGGGCAAACATTTTGCTATATAGTTGTAGTGAAGAAATATTATTTCATAGCAGAGGTCACCTGCACCGTGTTAAAGGATGTGAACTAGCGATTGGATGCGCTGCCATTTTAGCACAACATAACAAAGGATCCTTTCATCAGGAATACACGACCTGCGGCTGGTATTTGATTCATATTAAAAATTAGGTTTGGTGGTCAAAAAGAAGAGGCCAAATTGCACTTGACTCTTAAATGCAACCTTGATAGGTTGGACTAAGTAGTAATTTGATATAAGTAAAACAGTTTTTGGTGTGGACATAAATTGTGGGATGAGCTCAATACTACAATTCAACTGCGGTTGGAACGAGGTGCGCCAATAGCACAGCAGGATGGGTTCAACAGTTGCATCAGGCCCAGTAAGTGGGCACTGGTGCATTTGAAGGAGGCGCTTGATGGAAGAAGGAAACGGAGAAAGTTTGATGGCTCAGGTTGTCTCTACAACCGCGTGCTTAATCATATGGGTTCCGGCTTGTTTATTTGCTACGCAACTCTACCATCTCATTATTGAAGGACACCAAATACGGCTATTTGCAACGTACATTCATTCTAGTCTAAGTTTCTATGATCTCACAACCTACTTGCAACTCGCAGATTCTCCCCAGGACTTTCTTTCACGATCAAAGAGCTTATTTTCGAAAGTGCCTCTTCCGCTTCCCGCTCGATCCGGCTCAGCAGTTCGTGGTTCGTGGGGATATCGTGAATCAATCCCATCACTTGCCCAGCATACCACACCTATTTCCAAAATTAGCAAGTTGACAATCAGGGATTCTTAAAAAGTCACTGAACTCACCCCACGATTAATATCGCCCTCAATCAGCACCTCCTTGCCCCTCACACCACTCACCAGCGGCGCCACCTCCGCAAACTCACCCGTCACACTCTCCCTCTCAACTTTCAACGCCTCATCCGTAACAGTATTCGAATACAGTCTCGTCGTATTCTTCCACCTCCTAAGCAAAATCGCCGTCTGCTCTTCCCCCGCATTAACAATCGCCTTCTTCACATTAATGTGCACCGGCGCCTCAACTGTACACACAAACCTAGTCCCCATATTGATCCCCGCAGCACCCAAACTCAACGCCGCCGCGAGACCCTGTCCATCCGCAAACCCTCCCGAAGCAATGAATATCGTATCAGGAAACTCCTGTCTAGCGCGAGATAGCAGGATCAAGGACGTGAGGTCCGTCTCCCCAACATGACCGGCACATTCGAAGCCATCGATTGAGAGGATATCAACGCCCATTTTGACGGCTGAGCGCGCGTGCTTGATGGTTGTTGCTTTGTGGATAACAGTTATACCAGCGCCTTTGAGTTTGGATATCACGGGGCCGGGATTATTGCCTGCTGTTTCGACGATTTTAACGCCTTCTTCGATGATAACTCTGGTGAAGGCGCCGTAGTCGGGGACTTTTAGTGCGGGGAGGAGAGTGATGTTTACTCCAAACTATCTTTGTTAGTCTCGTGATCAAAATATGAGTTTGAATGCGTGGATATGTACAGGTTTGTCTGTCAGTTTCCTTGTCTTTCGAATCTCGGCACGGAGACTCTCTAGATATCATGTTAGTTAGACATAATAACAGGTAACAGTTGTCTGGATATTCTTACCGGGATCAGGTTGTGTCAGAGCATTGATCTAGATGTTATCGTCAATGTTGAATGCTTAGGTACGGACTGTTGCAAAACTCACGATACCTAACCCTCCCGCATTACTGACCGCCGCAGCCAGTTCCGCATAGGCAACCCATTGCAGTCCTCCCTGTACAACAGGAACTTATCCGTAGTCAGTAACTAGATGCTACAATGTGGATGTCTCTGGAACGTACTTTTGATTCCTAATTTTCTCGTCAAAGCAGTATTGAACGGCATATTGGATGGATGAATGAATATACAGTAGAACCCCAGGAGCAAAGATGAGAAAGTATCGCTGAATTTAGCTGCTCTGTGGAGCTATATATACAGTTCACAGATCATGTGGTTATCAAGAGCAGCAACCATTTTCTACCGAGCATTGCCGCTGCATCTGTGAATAGTAATCACGCAGCGAGCAGAACTCGGGTCCGGCATCACTTCCAGAGTACTACCTATGTAGGGATGTCACTCATCATTGTTTGACCCTGCAGTAGCGTAGTGGAGTTGTTTACTGGGGGGCTTTACTTACGGACGTAAGATAAAACGTGGGAGAGGTACTTGGCGCTTCGTAATCCTATCATGTTTACTCATAATTACCTCGTGGGCTCGACCGACGAAGGCGGGGACAACTCCAGGTTGGAGAGAGTGCCGCCCCGCATTTGTACTGGAGCCGAAAGTATGGATCAGTCATCTCAAGCGCGACTGGTGACTAGTCGCTTCTTGAGATCCTGCAGTTTGGAAATTATGAAAAATGTCGTTCAAAGCTGTGTGAGTTTCGGTCGGCCTAAGTTTGAGCGCTGCGAAGATGAAAAGCGACGGACTATTTTGAGTCCTTTTGCAAAGCAATTTTTCACCTTAATAGCGGATAAAAGAAAGTATAACACACCAGTCGTTCTCAATAAGAGATGGAACCGGTTACCGTGATTAAACCGGAGAACTTTCGGGAAGATGGTCCTGCAACTGTAGAAGCCCAGGAGAACAACATCTCGACCTCTTAATAAAGTTTGCATATCATTCTAAGATGCAATTTAGAAAACCGTAGAGAAGCACAAGCCGTCTAGTTTCGAAGAAACGACACAAAGTTTACTAAGCATTTATGTTTATTAACCAAACACTTGGTGGCTATAAAGAGAAACCAAAGAGCGATAGCGGAACAAGGAGATACACATTGTTAACCTGCCTACTCTAGCATCTGATGTTCATGTGTCATTGCGGAGAATAAGTTGAGGCTTAAACTAGCCTCGTAGAACTCCCAGGGACTACAATTGAAGAAAGGAATCTCACTTATCCACGCTGTCCAGAAATAAGCCCCTGGTGAGGTTTTTAAAGACGATATAAACTGTGCTTCTAACTCCGCTGCGATGGTGCTCAACCCCCCGCAGAGATCAAAGTCGTCAATGAAAATTTGACGAGACATAGACAGGCTATCATACTATTTAGTTATGGTAAGTATGGAGAGCGAAGTTTATGGATAGCTAATTAGAGAGCAGGGAAGCAATGGCGAGGTGACGAATGTAGTGAAAAGAATGCCCCCTTTTCTGCGCCATTTGATATGATTAAGAAAATATCTTATGCTCCCTTTCGAACACACCGACCCGAATCATATCTGATGATAGTGTATATTATCTGGTCATATTATTTAAATCTGCAACTAATGCGATACTCCTCTCAAGCTTTTCTTTCAGTGAGTCTCTGGGTAACGAAGAATGCCTACTACTCCATTTTTGAACTTTAATCTCTCATGGTAAGTATCACGGACTTCACAAGACTTTTTACCAGAAGGAGATAAAATACAATTCTTTCCACGTAAATTCTGATATGTATAGAGTGCAAATTTCTATGTAGTCCGAATTTTTCAAGTATATTCCCCGTAGTTTATTTTGAAGGTACGTTCATACTGGTCACGTCAATTTACCTGTTTTTTCGTGAGAAGAGATTACTTACTTGATGTGAACAGACTTCATCTTCAAATACGACTGAAATCCATACCTCCCCAATTCCTGTCCGCTTCCACTCTCCTTCCACCCACCAAATGGAACATTCACCGCAGGCAAATGGAGACTGTTGATTGCGACATTACCAGATTCGAGTTTGGCCGACACACGAAGAGCGCGGTTGAGGTCCGAGGTATAAAGCCCAGCTGCCAAATTAGTAGCTTTTCTAGTAGACGAATCCAATGATTGAGATAAAAAGATGGAATTACCAGAAAGTCCTGTGTTGGTATCATTCGCTAATTCCAAAGCCTCTTCCTCCGTCTTGAAGGTCAAAATGCACAACACTGGACCGAATATTTCCTCTTTATATATTCTGCTGTTCTTATCCGGATTCACAAAAATAGTAGGCTCAATGAACAGACCATTATTACCGTTTGAAGCACCCCCAATGGCTAGAGCACCTCCTTCCTTACCGATGTTAATGTATGACAATACGCGATCGAATTGTGCCTTGTTAGCCATGGGGCCATATGTGGTGGTGGGAGATAGGGGATCGGAGCCGAGTTTACTAGCTGCCTCTAGGAAGCGAGCTTTGACTGCTTCGATGAATGGGGTGGCGATGGACTCCTGGACCAAGAGTCTCGAGGTTGCTGGGGATCTGATTAGTCGGAGCCTCGGATGATGTTCGAAGGGAACCTACCAAGACACATCTGGCCTGAATTGAGGAGAAATCCATCAGCAGTCCTAGAAAACGTTAATTGTCTCAACATATAGTTTGGAAGACAGAGCTTAATTACCCGGCAACAGCATTAGGAATATTCGCGTCTTCGAAAACCAGTGCGGCTGATTTTCCACCGAGCTCCAAGGTAACTTTCTTCATGTTGCTTTCCGTCGCCAACTTCTGCACGATCTTTCCTACGCTGGTAGACCCTGTGAAACTGATCTTTGCGATACCCATGTGACTTGCAAGCAAGGCTCCAGTCTTACCGCCTCCATTAACGAATTGAATAACTCCAGGTGGAAATCCGGCCTCAATGACCAATTTTCCAAGATAAAGAGTCGCCAAAGGAGAGCTTTCGGAGGCTTTGAAAATGGCCTAGGTGAGAGATAAGTACATGACGAGTGAGAGGCGATGAGAGTGTTGGCTTACGGTATTTCCCGCTGCAAGGGCTGGAGCGATTTTCCAGCCAACGTAGATCATTGGTACATTCCAAGGCGCAATTCCAGCACATACACCTAATGGCTCATGGCGAACTATTCGATAAGTCCCGTCCTCAGCAGCGAATGAGTCACCTTCAATCTTATCCGCCAGGCCGGCGTAATCTGTTCAGGCTCAGCACTTTTCTTCATTCTCACCAAGCCTCGTTGGATGCAATATTCACTAGCGAGTTCTTAGACGCAGAACAGACTCACATCTAAAGGCAACCGCTGCCTGAGGAACTACAAAATTTTCGGCAACCGCGATCGGCGCCCCCATACACAAGGAATCCAATGCCGCCAACTTATGGGCATTCGCGTCGATTAGATCTGCCAACTTGTTCAAGTAAACAGCCCGTTGGGCACCGGTGTAAGTACTCCATGGCCCAGATTTGAATGCAACTTGAGCGTATGAAACGGCGAGGTCGATGTCCTCTTGCCCAGCGACTTGGACGGCTGCTGAGATCGGTTCGCCATTGAAGGGATTGACAAGAGAGAGGGTTTCTTTGGATTTCGCGTCAACGTACTATTGGTTTTAATAAGCAGAGTGAAAGCATGGAGTGGAGGGGGATGCAACTTTGTTGTTGAGGAAGAGCTGAGTTTGGAAGTCTGTTGGTGCTGCCATATTGAAGGATAAGATGGTTTGGACGATTCTTTCGAAATTAGTTGACTATGGATGATCAAGAAATTTCTTGTTTTAGTTCTTCCCGGTTCAATCTATACTCGAAGAACCCCCATGAGTTACGGTTTGTGCCGTTGTCATCAGATCAGACTCCTCAAGATGACTGGGCTGACGATTCATGTCTCTTGGCACGGGTTTTCACATTTCACCTAGGCATAGTGTTTCCTTCGGCGATTATATATAATCACCGAAGATAGTGGCTTTGTGGGGCGTAGAGAGTTAGTTAGTGATCATGCCGCTGCTTACGGCCGTTAAGGGTTAACCTGGCCATTCGGCACCGTCTCAGCTGTGTTGATGGCTGGTTCCTGAATGGGAGTTGGAGCTGCTGGAGCTGGCTGGGCATTGAGAGACTTAAGGCAGACTGAGGAGCACCTCGTGGTGCAAGGGTCTGTTTGATTATGTTTTCTTGGCTCTGCGAACTGTATCAATATTACCTAGTGTGAGGCTGCCAAGGTTAGTGCAATTGGGGTTAAAGTTAGAGCAACCTTCCTGGATAAACGGCATTCAATGGGCGATCAACCGGTCCTGTCCAGTATTCTGTCAGACTCGTTTGTTTTGACAAGGTTAAGTCGGTAGTAGTCTGCCGAATTGACTCCCCTGCTGACTAGTCACTTGCAGCTTCATTCGAGAGCCGCATTATGGACTGACACCTCTGAAGTTTCAGTCTTTCTTAATCAAGTTTTCCTTCCTCCTGTTTATCCCCTCGTTCTTTCTATTTCTTTTTTTTCCCCTCTTCATTTTGTTTGATGTTTACACTATTCATTAATGCTGGAAGTGAGCTGCTTAGGTGAGTTTTAATACACTTTGAGCGTCAAGCCTGAGGCATAGAAGAGCTGTTATTCTAAGCCGTGTCTTAATAAATACCTTATGAACTAATGGTTGTTTATGAGTACTTCCGTATTGGTGGCCCACAGGGGCATAGGAGCCGATTTTGAGCCCATGGTTTGATTGCACAGTGAGGGCGCGAGTCATCCCCTCCAAACTGAACTGGTGGGGAGCCGTATTTGCACCCTCCAATTCTCTTAGAATCTTCGAAGGAGAGGCTTGAATTGGGAAATGGAGGATCTGAATCTGCCCCCTTGAATCTAAGTGCTGCTGCAGTGTAGCGTAGATACCAGCCGCTTGAAAAGTTGGCTTGGCGTGTTGTTTCGCTTACGGATCGAAAAAAATAATGTGAGCATAGACCACCTATTCTCTTGGCTGACGTCGGAACCCTCCGTCGTGAGGTCGCGATATTTCCGGTACCTAATTAGGACGTTGCCCACGGTTTGTTGTCATGTAAAGTAATCACGGCGAGCCGAGGTCGACGTCGGGTCACGTTAAATCACATCACGTGATATATTAGACTTCAGAATGCCTTGCCCTGGGGGGTTTTTGGTCCTGCCTGCTCCGTCCTAGACAGCCACCTGGGATCGCTGACCCAGCACTCCCACTGCCACTGCTCCAGAGTTCGTGTAGTCACAGGGTATCTGTCTTGCGTAACATACTTATTACAGGACCATTATATTTAAGGGTTCCAAATTCCACTTCATTCAGAAGAATCACAAGCTGACCGGTAAGTCAACCCCCTCCAATTCTTGCATTGATTATCTGGCCAGATGTTACCCTCCAAAGCAACTAGACTACGTTTCCTACCCCTAGATGGCACTATACATGCTCTGAATCTAGATGTGAGGGTTATGTTGGAATTTTGCTTTTCGACGGGGATGCGTCCGGACCCTGTTAACTGGTCGCTGAAGAAAGCATATATCAAGATAAGCATAGCTTAAGCGACAAATTAAACTGTTGGAAATGAATTCTAAATTGATGAATCCATTGAAAAGTCTCGTAATCTTGTGACAATTATGTTGTATAACCACTCCTGAACGGTGCAAACCCAGGCTGGTCTGACAATTACGATTGAATTGTACGGACTAGTGGCCGGATGGTATGCAGCAAATGGAGGCGGCGGCCCCTCCCGGTGTACGGAATTATCCGCACATCAAAACAAACACCTTTCTACCTGAGTTTATATTAGCGCAACTACAAGACGCTTCCAACAAAAAATACGGTATTATTATTAAAGAGTTTCTGTTAAGTATTTTTGTCTTTTTTTGAAAGGTCTAAATAAAAGAAAAGGTTCGTAGACTTGCATTGAAAAAGGGGTCTCCAGCTGGGTTTCTGCGTTCTCGCCGGTCAGATCAGCAGTTCGTGAATCGACCAGTTGGAGCTTGACTTGCACAATAGCAGCCCAGCAATGAGGATTTATGACGATTAATCATCGGTCGAAAGCTCAACCGCGGCTCGGTTGGTCATCAAAGGCCTTCTGTTCCCCATACTAATGTGCTTGTCGCAGCTGAGATAGCTCGTACGGCCGTTACGGGGCGGAGACGGAGTCTCCTGGCTGGCGTGAATCGTATCTCTCCATCACCTGTCTTTTATGGCGTAAAGTTTTTCATACATTGACATCTTTCCACTTTTCACGAAAGCCACCAGTATGCAGCCAGAAAAGGATCTTGAAGCGGCAGCCCCATCGACGCACTCGACAGCCTCCAATGTGCCCAAAACCGGAGAGAGCGATCCATCTTCTCAAAATTCGGAGAGCGAAGCGGGACCCCCCCTTGGCAGAGTTAGATTGGGATCCAGATGATGTGGACAATCCTCACAATTGGCCGTTCTGGAAGAAAGTCTTCCATACCATGATCCCCGCCTTGTATGGTTTTGCAGTGTAGGTATTTTCTCCTCCCTGTTATAGAAATCTACTTAAAAAGACAGAACTATAGGAACGTCCGCCTATACCCCAGCAATTCCAATAGTCATGAAGCGGTTCAATGTCGAAAGAGAAGTGGCTCTTCTGCCACTATCTCTTTACACATTCGGGTTCGTCGTTGGGCCCATGGTGGCCGCTCCAATGTCAGAGATATATGGTCGAAGGATAGTGTATTGGATCGCGATGCCACTTTCGATGACATTTACGGCTATAGCTGGCTCAGCGAACAACTTCCCCCTTCTAGTTGTTATGCGTCTTCTCGCTGGCATGAGCGGCTCAGGTCCCCTTGCAATCGGTGCAGGTAAACTATCTCTGTTATCCTTTTATGCTAACTTCTAATAACTCTCTAGGAACTATCTCAGATATTTGGGATCGCAAAAACAGCGGAAAGGCCGCCTTGGGATATGTGATGGCACCATTCCTTGGCCCTGCACTGGGTCCACTAACCGGGGCCTATATTATCGACCAATACAACCACAACTGGAGGTTTTCACAATGGGTTGTCCTCTTCATTGCTGGGCCGATTTTTATCCTATCCCTCTTTATGGAAGAGACAATGAAGAGTCGCATTCTCTACCTCAGAGCAAAGAAGACTACCGGTAAGGCGCCACGCAAAGAAGGGGACACGCATCTCCTGCTGAGTAAACTCGCAAGAGCCATCACTCGCCCTATACATATGATGTTCCGCGAACCCTTGGTAGCCTTCCTCAGTATCTATACTGGTTTTGCTTTCGCCATGATGTTCTCCTTCTTTGGCTCTTACAACTACGTCTTCCAAAAGATCTACCACTTTGACCAAAAAGAAGTAGGCCTTACATTTCTCGGCATTCTCGTCGGCTTCTTCTTCGCCGTTGCCTCCTTTGGTGTCTTCGATGCCACTCTCTACACCCGTGCTTCCAAACGCGCTAACGGCAACCCAGCACCCGAACACAGGCTTTACGCCGCTCTTCTCGGCTCTATTATGCTCCCCATTGGTCTTTTCTGGTTCGCCTGGGCGCCAAACAAGAATGTGCACTGGATCGTGCCTGTTCTCGCCGGCGTGCCTTTCGGCTGGGGATGCTTGGCGATCTTTATCTCAGCCATCACGTACGTTGCTGACGTGTATGGAGCTGCAAATGGCGCATCAGCAGCTGCTGCCAATGGGACTTTGCGATTTATCCTAGGGGGAGCGTTCCCCTTGTTTACGCTACAGCTGTATGAGACGCTTGGTATACACTGGGCTGGGAGTGTGTTTGCGTTTACGGCGCTGGCGATGCTGCCTGTGCCCTGGGTATTCTTTTTGAAGGGGAAATCATTGAGGGCGAGGAGTCGGTACGAAACTAGTAAGAATTAGATTGTACTTTTACTAGCGTTAGATACGAGATGGATTTTGGCGTTGGGGTTGACATTGCATTAAAAATAGACAGAATTTAGGTAGTATTAATGCCAGAGTTGCTAGACATACATCGCTACTTCTAGACTATCAGAACTCCTGTACTCATCACTTCCTCGGATAATCAGCTCTCGACACCGATATCTACAACCAACTGCGGGGATGGTACACTGGCACACCTGCCATGAGATAGGAGTTTCGTGCTCAACTCAAATAGTATTCTCTGCCATACTAGTAACTGTCTTTCCGTACGTGATACATCTATCTCTTGATCTTTGAGATCCCCAACCACCTTGTGTTTACCGAGGAAAGTACACGACCGTCACAGGTAGCGATTAAAGCCGAGCTTATATCATAAGCTGCTTACTTAATATCTATCATGAAAGTTAAGTAAGTTAAAAAAGATATTTAGTATAATTAATGTTATAAACATTTCGCAATCTCTAAATACATCGTTCGTGATCGTCATCCGCATCCCGGCAACCCATCTCTTAATTATCGTAATCCCATCCCATAACAAACATGAAGCCGAGCCTCATCCGCGTGATTTTCTCCATCCACATGCCAAGTGCACCTGAGGCGTCCGCGCTCCCCCGCTCTTGGCGTCCGCCAAGGCCCAAGCGCCCCACGTTTCCCGCACCCGCATTCCCTCGAGCTCGCTTCCAACGTCAACTCCTTTCTTAATGGTGTAATCCTGTGGTGGCAGAGAGCCTTTCTTCCTTCACCCGTAAGAACAACTGCTGCTAGAGCTTAAACCGACTTCCTAGCTCTGCGTGTCGTCAATATGCCCGAGCCCTCGTCCCCGCCCCCATCGCAACAAGCCTCTCGGTCGAAGCACAAAGGCCAGAACATCGAGAGGAAGAGGCAGACCGACCGGGAATCGCAGAGGGTTGTTCGTGAAAGAACTAAGAAGTACATTTCACATTTGGAGAATTTGGTCGATACACTGCAGAAATGTCAACGGGATGAGCGGCTGCAGAGCATGGCTCAGCATTGTAAGGAGCTGCACGACGAGAATGAGAGGTTGAGAAGCAGTCTTACCTGCATCACTCGAATTATTCGAGGTGTTGAGATGCCAGAAGGACCCGAGAGTATTTCTACTCAACCCGCCAACCAGCCTCTAGAGGCTCAAAAACTTCGTGCTGCTGGATCTTTCACATACATGAATGGATCCCCCCCACACGGTGCGTCATTCCTGAAGGAACAAGCGCAAAATTACAGCCCGATGTCAACAGACAATCAAGGTCCTATACCAGTGGTGCCTTCTGTACACCCGGCTAGTTTGAAAATTCCTTCTCCCAATGGATCGGCAGAACACTTCTTCCCCTCCGATCATCAATCAGCACTACCTAGCAAAGCTAGCGGCTCTCCCGCAACCAGAATATCAGATAGAGCACAATCAATTTCTATTGCCAACGGAGACGAGAGCACAGTATTTGCCATGATCAACAATCGTCTTGGCGAAGCTGACGGTGTCAAACTGGAGATAAAGACAGATGAGGATGCAGACATCGCTATCCGTGCCGTCGCCCACGGCTGGCCACTGGTTGAGCAGAGGTACGAACTGGATCCAGCATGGGGAATAGTCCGTCAGATTGACCAAGAGATTTTCTTCTGTTGTGGGCCAATCGAAAGGCTGGGCATATTACGCGTCATAAGATTGAAACTTCTGCAGGTAAAGTAAAGTTTTTCTTGTAATGAATGAGTTTTCTTGGGATTGATCGAGTGTCGCACACACAAAATTCTAATACTTTTATTCTTATTAAAAGCAAATGACCACTTCTTCAAACCGCCAACAAATCCAAGCACTTACTCCTCCATATATGCATTCAAGGTGAGAGTCACTTTTTACATTTATTTTCGCTTTGCTTCACTAAAATATGAGCAGGCCTCTCCAAGAATTCGTTGAACATCCGAGGATAATTGACTACTTTGTCTGGTGAGCGAGCCTCATCATGTCTCTGCCCATCTGCATGCACACGAAACTAGAGTTAACATACATTCTTTCAGGCCTGAGCTAAGGGAGTTCCTGATTCTGAACACCGGC